>CM038670.1:870292317-870892317 GCA_021605145.1 Aegilops bicornis | reverse complement strand
CTCTTCATGCACAACCAAGGAGGAAGGTTGTACAAACATAGAGTCACATGCCACGTGCTATGGTTACTGCTCTGCTCCCCAAAAGGATTAATGCCATCTGTGCTTAGACCAAACCATACGTTCCTTGGGTCACTTGCAAACTCCTCCCTGTACTTTCTCTCGATTTTTCTCCACTGCGACCCGTCAGCGGATACTCTCAACTTTTCATCTTTCTTACGATCTTCTCCTGTAAGTGCATCTAGTGCCCCTTAGTGATTTTGGTGTATTGAAGACTTATAGGTTAAGGGACTAATGTGTTTATGAGTGTACACAGGTCTATAAGTCTACGAGGAGTTTGACATTTACAGAGAAAGTCGACCCCTAAAAATGAAGTTCTTCAACTGAAGACTTTGATATTCTGAAGACTTTCTAAACACTTTGAAAGTGAAGAAATTGGTGTGACCTTGAAGACTTGGTATTCATTTGAGGAACATGAAGCGTGAAGACTTTTGTTTTCGTAGTTTCGTTTTCTCTTTCTTGAGTCATAGGAAACACCGCATCGTTAAAGGGGTCGAGGAAATACTAAGGAAAAATTTCCATGTCATGCTCAACTCAAAATCCTACACCTACCAATCCCTTCGAGTGAAGCCTTTGGAAATCTCATACAGCTCACCAATTTCTTCAAAGGATGTGAGACGAAGTTCTTTTGGTCGCCGAGGAATTTGTTCTGACCGAGGAGTTAGAATTCGCCAAAGTCGGATTGCCTACACAAAGTGAGGAACATGATAGCCCCGAGGAATTTGAGAGGCAAATTTCCGACCGTTGCTGTGGTGCACGCCAGCTGTCCCAGAATATCTTATCCACCTAACGGTCATATCATTGAAGGGCATTTATGTCGTATCATGTCGGGCTTCTCCCTAGGCTATAAATAGCCGCCCCCTACAACCACTAGCTGGTTGGCTGCTCCGAGAGAACTTGACACTTGTCATTTGAGAGCAACCCATCCTCCGAGGACTTTGAGCGAAAATCATCGAGTGAGGAAAAACCCAAAACCAAACCCCTACAAACCCAAAGTGATTGAGCATCACTGAAGAGATTGATCCTGCGTGGATCCGACACTTGTTACCTTTGAAGACTATGCTTCTTCCAGACGGTTAGGCGTCATGGTCTAGAGCATCCAAGAGGAATTGTGGATCGCCGAGTGACCAAGTCTGTGAAGGTTTGGAAGTCGCCTGAAGACTTACCACAAGTGATTGGACGAGGTCTGTGTGACCTTAGTTCAAGGAGAATACGGTGAGGACTTGGTGTCCTGAGTTGCGTGCTCAGCGACTGCGTGTCCGGGACTGTGTGTCCTCGAGTTTAAATACCCAGCCGCTCCAACTGCATCGCATAACTGAGACAGCAGTTGGAACTGGTCTACCAAATCATTGTCTTCACCAACCTAACTGGTTCTATTTCCTCAACTCTTCCATTTTCTCATTACTGTGTTGAGTGTTCGTTCATATCTGTGTTTGAAGACTTTGACTGAAGACTTTCTCAATTTCCTCAGTTCAATTTCTTCAGTCTGTTTGTCTTCATATTGTGCTATGCTGTGTTTACGCTTTTTGTACTCTTTGATTGTCTTCATTTCATCATGATGACCATGCCCGCATTCTCTTATGCTTACTTCTGAGTACTTATTCCGCTGCAAGTAGTTCTTCACTTAGGAATTTCCTCACCGGATAATTCCTCATTGAAGAATTCATAAAAATCGCCTATTCACCCCCCCTCTAGTCGATATAACGCACTTCCAATTGGTATTAGAGCAAGGTACTCCCTTGTTCTGTGTGATTTTGGTTTAACCACCTGGAGTTTTAGTTATGTCGACCGCAGGTATGATCAAGGTCTCAGCTGGGTGTCCTACCGTTGATGGGACGGACTACCCCTACTGGAAGAACAAGATGCGAATGCATCTTGAGGAAATTGACAACGATCTCTGGTATGTTGTGGAAAATGGTGTTCCCTCTGTCTCACCCTCACTGAACGCTGCCGATGTGAAGAGATTCAAGCAACTCGATTCTCAAGCGAAGAATATCATATGTGGCCATCTGAGCAAAGGACGGTATGAAAGAGTGAGTGCTTTGGAAACTGCTAAGCTCATCTGGGACAGGCTGTCCAAAGTAAATGAAGGAGTCTCAACTCAGCGTGACTCTCGAGTTGATGTTCTTCGAAATCTCTTCAACCGCTTCAAAAGACTCGACAACGAAAATGTTCAACAAACCTTCGATCGCCTCATCGACATCTCAAATGAGCTTCAAGCGCTTGGTGCCATCGACATCACCGACCATGAGGTGGTGAAGAAATTGTTGAGATCGCTGATTCCTCATTTGATACTCGCACCGATGATACAAGAGCGTCTTGACTACAAGTCACTTGATCCAGCTGATATCCTCGAGAGGCTAAATACTCATGAGTTCCGACTTGTCAAAAGAGAGACCTCTATGGTTCTAGCTATGGAAAATCACGTGCCCTGAAGGCCAAGGCCGTGTCTGAATCTGATTGTAAAGACTCTGGTAGTAGCCTTGGAGATCCTGAAGAATTGAGCCAGGAGCTAGCACTGCTCGTGAAGAAATTCCAGAAGTTCTCAAGACGTGGTCGCTTTGTAAAATCCTCAAGGAGCAGTGATTCCTCATCCAATGACTATAAGAGAAGACTTCGCCACAAATGCAAGAAACCTGGTCACTACATTCAAGATTGTCCTCAGTGGGAAAAGGAATTAAAGAAGAAGAAATACAAGGATTACAGTTACGATGACGCTAAGAAGAAGAAGAAATCGTCAAAATCTTCATCATCAAAATCCTCAAAGTCTTCTTCTCACAAGAAGAGCAGCTCCAAGAAGGCTCGGGCATTCATTGCCAAGGAAATGGACTCTGAAGCTAAATCTGAGGAACATGAGGAAGAGGAGGCATCAGAAGAATCCGAGTCTGGTGTGGCGAAGTCTGCTCTCGCTATTGCTTTCGTCGACAAGTCAATCTTCTACTCAAGAAAATGACCTCACCAACAAAGCTGATGAAGATAGTGATGACTACGCTCCCACCTATTGCTTCATGGCAAAGGGTGCCAAGGTACTCAAATATACCTCCTCTGAATCTAGTGAAAATGAATCCGATGAAGATCTCAAGCCCAGCTACTCTAAACTTGCTAAGATTGCTGTAAAACAACAAAGGGCTTTTGAAAAGGTTCAAAACATGCTAGATAAAAGTGATGATATGTTGGGTGAAGAAATGTCCTCTGCTATTACTAATTCCTCATCTGAGGACATTTCTAGTATCACTGACGATGCAGGGCTGAAGGAATTGTACATGACAGGCATGTACAAAAGCCTCAAAGGGCATCAGACTCTTTGTGATGTGCTTAAAAAGCAGATCCTCAACATGAACCCTAGGAAAGAGGGTATTGCCTTTGAGAGGAAACTCAATGCTGATGGAACATATTGGAAGCCTGAGCAGTACCCCAAAACCTCATGGGTTGCTGCAAAGGGACCTCCAGTTGATCCATCTAACTTATCTGGCTTTACATGTGAATCTCATCATTCTTCTGATGAGTCATTTGACTCAACTATAAACTGCTCAAAAATCAGAATGGTGAAGTATTTGCTAGATATGTTGGCACTAACTGCAGGAACGGTTCCCCTATGAAGAAAATATGGGTTCCCAAGAAGTGCCTTGAAAGTCTTCAGGTGAATGTCCTCATGACACCACCTGTGAAGAATAGGAACCTCAGATCAAACTCTTCATATGGAACAAATTCTTCATATGGATCCAAGTCCTCATACGGATCAAATTCCTCAAAAGGATCAAAGTCCTCATATGATCATCATCGTGCTAACAACTCAGACGCAGGGTAGTGCTAAGGGCTATGAATATGTGCATTATTCTTCAAACCAATATGTTCATAAGTCCTCGAAGAATTTCTCTGCTTATTCATATGCTTACCCTAACCCCTCTTATGTGAAACGAAATAGATTGGCCTCTATGCCACCATTCTCATATGGAGCTCGCAGAGTGATGAACTCTTTGCCACCCCTTCAGATGTGGGTGGTGAAGAAAAAGAACTAATCTCTTCTGCAGGGTCAGGTCTCCAGACGTGCTCTAACGTCTGAAGTATTTGCTGGGGGCCTGACAAAAATGCCTGAAAGGACGCATGCTAATCATGAAGAAATGAACTTTCATTTCACACGTCCTCATACTGCTTATCTGTTATCTTTGCTCGATGAAATTCATCTGATGAAATTGATATCATATTCTTCACTGATGAAGTATATGAGATCGTAAGTTGCACTAATTCATCTGCAGGATGATCAACCCAAAGCCAATGAGTGGGTCCTCGATAGTGGATGTACAAATCACATGACTGGTGACAAGAATCTATTGATGGATGCTCCCTTATCACCATCACATCTGAAGCATATCATCTTTGCTGACAAAGGCAAAAGTCAGGTATTGGGTCTTGGTAAGGTTGCGATATCTAAGGACATACACATGGACAAAGTCATGCTTGTTGAGTCCTTAGGATACAACCTCATGTCAGTCTCAATGCTTTGTGATCTTGATATGGTTGTTGTCTTTGACAAGTATCGTTGTGTTGTGATCATGGAAGCTGACAATTCCAAAGTCTTCGAAGGCTTTAGGAGAGGAGACTTGTATATTGTTGATTTCTCTACAGGACCACAACCAGCCGTGTGTCTACTTGCAAAAGCTTCGTATAAGGCTGGCTATGGCATCGACGACGACTTGGTCACACAGTGCATGAGGAATTTGCACTGCGCTTGCGAAGAAGAAGCATGTCATTGGCATTGAGAATGTCAAATTCCTCAAGGATCACTTGTGTGGAGCCCGTGAAGCTGGAAAAATGACCAAGGCCAAGCATCCAGTGAAGACTATCATGACCACTACTCGTCCATTCGAATTGCTTCACATGGACCTCTTTGGTCCTAATCATTACTCAGCAGTCACTAATGATGCATCTCTATATGGCTTTGTTATTGTTGATGATTACTCTCGTTACACATGGGTACACATTGTTACTTACAAACATGAAGTGCAGGAAGTCTTCAAACGATTTTCCTCGAGGGCTTCAACCAACTTTGGTGTGAAGATCGTGCACATCAGAGTGACAAGGGAACTGAGTTCAAGAATTCCGGTCTTGATGACTATCTTGATGAACTTGGTATTACTCATGAGTTATCTGCTCCCTATACTCCTCAGCAAAATGGCGTCGTGGAGCGCAAGAACAGAACTCTTGTTGAGATGGCTCGCACTATGCTTGATGAATACAAAACGCCTCGTCGTTTTTGGATTGATGCAATTGATACCGCGTGCCACATCATCAACAGAGTATATCTTCACAAATTCTTCAAGAAGACTGCCTATGAACTCCTCAACGACAAGAAACCCAATGTGAGTTATTTCAAAATCTTGATTGCAAAATGCTGGATTAGAGATCCTCATCACAATTCTAAATTTGCACCGAAAGCACATGAAGGTTTTATGCTTGGTTACGGAAAGGACTCGCGACACCAATGTAGTCTTCAACATCGCTCTTCACAAGATTGTTGATATTGTAGATGTGCGGTTCGATGAAACTAATGGCTCGCAAAGAGAGCACCTACCTTCCGTGTTAGATGAACCAGCACCTGAGGAATCTATCAAGTTCAAGGCAACTGAGGATGTCATTCCTACTGAAGAATCAGCTGAAGAATTCATTCCTGTACGCGAAGAACGTCGAGCTGATGCACCTGAGGATAATGCTGAAGAAAATGGTACTGGAAAAAATGCTGATCAAATTCCTCAACGACAACCAGCTCATCCTCGCGTTGCAAAAGAAGTGCAAGTTGACAAGACCATCGATGACATTGAAGCATCAGGTCCTCTCACACGCTCAAAAGCTTCACATTTATCTAACTTTTGTGGGCACTATGCTTTTGTCTCTATCACAGAGCCCACTATTGAAGCATTTCTGGATCCTGAGTGGATTCAGGCAATGCAAGAAGAATTACATCAGTTCGAGCTCAACAACGTCTGGGAACTGGTCAAACGTCCAGATCCTCACAAGCATAATATCATTGGCACAAAGTGGATCCACTGCCACAAGCAAGATGAAAATGTCCTTGTGGTGAGGAATAAGGCACGACTTGTAGCTCAAGGCTACACACAGGTTGAATGAATTGATTTCGATGAAACTTTTGCACCTGTTGCTAGACTTGAGGCTATTCTCATATTACTTGCTTATGCTAACCATCATAATATCACTTTATATCAAATGGATGTGAAAAGTGCATTCCTCAATGGTAAGCTTGAGGAAGAAGTATATGTTGCTCACCCCCAGGTTTTGAAGATCCAAAGAATCCCGACAAAGTCTTCAGACTCAACAAGGCCCTCTATGGCCTCAAACAGGCCCCCACTGGCGTGGTATGATACATTGAAGGAATTCTTCGTGAAGAATGGCTTCACACCCGGTTCACTCGACCCTACTCTCTTTACTAAATCATATGATGGTGAACTGTTTGTGTGCCAAATATATGTTGATGATATTATCTTTGGCTGTCTTGACCAACGTTATAGTGATGAATTTGCCTATATGATGAGTGAAGAATATCAAATGTCTATGATGGGAGAATTGAAATTCTTCTTAGGTCTTCAAATTCGTCAACAACACAATGGCATATTCATATCTCAGGAGAAATACCTCAAAGATGTTCTGAAGAAATTCGCCATGCAAGATTGCAAAGGCGTCAAAATTCCTATGCCCACAAATGGCCATCTATGCACTGATGAAAATGGTATTGACTTCGATCACAAGGTATACCGCTCCATGATTGGTTCTCTATTGTACTTATGTGCATCTAGGCCAGATATAATGCTTAGTGTTTGCATGTGTGCCCGATTTCAAGCTACACCGAAGGAATCACACCATAAGGCTGAGAAGCATATTCTTCGATATCTAGCTCACACACCAACACTAGGATTATGGTACCCCAAGGGCTCTACTTTTGATCTCATTGGATATTCTGACTCTGACTATGCTGGTGATCGTGTGGACCGCAAGTCAACATCTGGTACTTGTCATTTCCTCGGATGATCTTTGGTCTGTTGGTCCTCGAAGAAACAGAACTGTGTATCACTGTCTACTGCGGAAGCTGAATACATTGCTGCTGGCTCTTGTTGTGCTCAATTGCTGTGGATGAAGCAAACTCTCAAGGACTACGGCATCAACGTGAAGAATGTGCCTCTCTACTGTGACAATGAGAGTGCCATCAAGATTGCTCACAACCCAGTTCAGCACTCGAAGACAAAGCACATTCAGATTCGTCATCATTTTCTTCGTCATCATGTGTTGAAGGGCGACATCTCCATCGACCATGTGAAGACTGAAGAACAGCTAGCCGATATCTTCACAAAGCCCTTGGATGAGAAGAGATTTAGCAAGTTGCGGTGTGAGCTAAATATCTTAGAATCTTGAATGTTCTTTGAAAATGACACACATCCGACACTTATGCAAAATTGATGACTTAGATGTGCAACACATGAAGAAAGCGTTTTTCTTCAATCAATGAAGAATAACACTCTAAGTGTGAAGAAATTAATGAAGAATTTGATTCTCGTAACCCTACGACAATTGTATGCGCGGTGTCTGAAATCATCATTCTTATATGGTGGGTCACGCCACCACCAAAGTTGAAAATCTTCAATTTGAGTTTTTCCTCAGTTTTGAAATTCTTCAGTTTTTCAAATTCTTCAACTTTGCAAAATCTTCACTGTTTCCGTTGTCTTTCTTCATTGACTATATATAGGTTTATGTCCTCTACAACATTCACTTATGGCTATTTCTTCAAGTTGTTTTTTCTGCTAAGTGAATGTGATCGGACCCTTCCCCCTCTATGCTATACTCACCCAATCTATTCACAAATTCTTCATGTGCGTTCTATTTGAAACTCGTTCAAAATCTTCACTGTGTCCTTGTCAGCTGAAGAAATTGCGAACGGAACTTTTAACTTACCTTATCCAAATTTTCGGTTTTGCCGCTCAAACCGTTCCACATCCCACGATAAACTTATCTATTCACCCACGATCTAACACAATCTCCACTTTTCAGTACGTGGGTGACACATGTCAAGCGAATGAGAAGGGTCAGGCACGCGTTCGTCCCAAATCTTGAGCGAACAGTTTTCACCGTGGCTATTTATATACCCCTCTCCCTTCCTCACTTCCTTTACTCTGCTCGACCGCTCTCTCTCCCGCTCGAGCTTCTCAAACCCTAGCGCCGCCGCTACTCCATCGTCGCCAGTGAGGAAGAGCTTCACTGCCTCGACCTCGTCGCCATCGTACTCGCACCGACCACGGAAATCTTCACTCCGCCGCCGCCGTAGCTGTTTTCCTCCACGACTTAGGGCGTGGGAGATCTGAATCGAACTTCTAATCTACACTTCTCAGTTAAATCGTGTTCTTCAGTTCGGGTAATTAAAAGTTACTTTTATTACTCGCTTTGATTCTCAAACCTTCCTGAAAATCTTCAAAGGTGTTTATTCTTCAAATCTTCACACATATGAACACCTCAAACGAAATATGCTCTTGATTCTTTTCTCTAAGCAATGATTTTTCTTCAAGATTCCTCAATTGTGTGGATCCTCGATCTATACAACTCGAACCTAAGACAAAGATCGCTAAGTGAAATTATTCAATGCTCATCTGGTCAAATTCCTCAAACTAGTTCTTTTTTGAAAAACCTTCTGAGAACTAATATGACCTCTCCAAATTCCTCTAAACTATACTCTGTTAACATGTACTCATGTCCGCTGCTGAATCACTAGGTTATCATCAACTAAACTCATATAAATCTATCCTCGAAGAAAAGTTAAATACTTCTTCAGAGAATTCGATTGTTCAAATTCCTCAGCTGAAGAATATGGCAGAAGGAAAGAAGCCACAGAAAGGAGGAAAGAGGCATGAGGTCATGACTGCGTTTGAGATTCCTGAGGACATCTATGCTGATTATTGCACACCTGATGAAGCCGAGTTTGGAAAAGAAAACAAAAATCAGCGCACGGTGCGCATTCAAAGGATTGAAAGGAGATGGGCAAGGGAATGGAGGGAGTACAGATATGGTACTCCAAAGTACATGAAGAAATTCACACTGAATCCTCCACGCCCAAGAGCTCCATTGGCACCTGGCCAAGAAGTCAATTCCCACCAAAGATCAAGCGTGGTGAGGACTTTCTGAAGAATGGGCCAAGCGCCAAGCCAAATTGGCAAGACAAGCCAACGAGGCGGAGGAAATTTAATGAGGACTCATCTGCTGCTGCCATCGAGGCCTCTGTCAAGCCAAGAAAATCTATGGCAAAGAAGCCCAAGACACAAACCAAGTGCTTCACCAACAGTGCCCTCACGGCCAAGTTCCTCAGCTGTGCCCTCACGGCCAATTCCTCATGCTGCTCCTGCTCCTCCCAAATCCTCAGCTCCTCCAAAGTCCTCAGCAGCTCCGACAAAGTCCTCAGCACCTGTGCATCTGGCCACGTGCCAAAGGACTGCAGGCATCTCCATTGCCTCTGGTGTTTCAGCAAGTTCCTCAGCTGCACCAAATTCTTCATCTGGCCCAACTCTGCTGAAGACTAAGGCCACAGCTGGACGAGGTCCTCGGCCAAGTCCCAAGGAGAAACAGGTCGCCTTCCAAGTGCCACCTGAAGATGATGAGGCTGATGATGATGAACTTGCGAAAATCATCAGAGACCGATAAGAAAGGGCCGCTAGAGCCAAAGGCACACCTGTGCCACTGCTGTTGGATCCAAGAGCGATCCTAGACTTCATTGATCTCTGGCACAAGGACCCAAACACTCCTATGCCTGACTTCAAGTTGACACCTGGCCAAAGTCACATGCTGACTCATTTCATCCAAGAGGAGAAATGGAAATTTGATCTGACGAGGAGAGATCAAGAAATCGCAGTACAGAAAAGAGAAACTGTTGAAGAAAAATGTTGTCAAGATGACAACTGAAGAACTTATCAAGATGCAGGCTGACATCAAAGCCCTCAGTGACAAATTTGACTCATATTATGCTGATTGGCAAGGAGCCAAAGTCAGATTTGTCAATCTGACAAAGAAGTTCTCAAATGTTGCAGCCCCAACGCAACAAGAAATTCCTCAGGCTGGAGCCTCTGCTCACCGGTAGAAGAACATGCCACGGCCGATGAAGTTCGTGCTCAAGACAATACTAGTTCGGGGCTAATGATTCCATTCCAGCCATTGAAGAAATTGCCGTGGCATCCACTAGTGGTGCGCTGAAGAAATCGAAGAAGTCGTGGCAATCGCATCGATTGCGCTGAGGAAATTCACCCAGATTCCTCAGCTCGTCCTGCGCCTACACCAACTCCAATCCTTCCATCTGCATCTGATGTGAAGAAGATCAAGGCTGCAGAATGAGCTGCAGTGAAGAAAAGGAAAGCATCTGCTACGTCAAATTCTTCGGCTACGAAGAAAATGAAGCCAATGACCAGTTCATTTGAAAATCCAATTGATGTTGTTCCAATTTCCTCCATTCCATCAAAGGACCTTGTTCCTTTTGGTGAAGATTATGAGATCCCAAGCGGATCTGATGAAGAAAATCATTTTGTTGCTTCATCAGAGCAGATTGATGAAGAAATTGAAGTGGAAGCAATCCCTTCAACGCCAATCATTTCCTCGCCTATGCCTCAGTTCACAGCTGAAGAGGCTGGTGTTGGGAAATTGAAGAAGATGTGGATATTGGAAGCACAACGCCAGTGATGAACGATGACTTCTACGAAAGTCAGCATCCAAATTCTCCACTCTTCACCCCAATCCAACAGATTCCTCAGTCCCCTGCTCCAACAGTTCAAATGGGCTCTGAAGAAACTCATCCCACTTCATCTGTACATGAAGAAATTCCAGCCACTAGCGCCGATGAACCTTCTTCTTTGATCCTCGATCGCACATGAAGAGGAACCAGAAATTCCTCAGCCTGAAGAACCTGAGATTGCGATTCCAGAGGTCGTGATGCAACTCACTGACACTCCATTGCCAAAGCCAAAGAATCCATTCTCAACAAAGCAAAAGTTCAAGGCTGAAGACTTCTTTGGCGAGCACGTTTTCTTCACGGATTACAATCCATATGACTCTGCTCGCATAAGGAAGAGGCGTTTCTGGACTGCTAGTCAAGCCAACTTCTATTCCTCAGTGCTGTTCAACAAAGACAAAGTCTTCGATCATGCACATATTCCTCATGTGGACATGGAATCTCTGCCAGGCTTCGAGCCAGTCCTTAGTGTTCTTCACGATGCAGGACTTCTGAATTTCAGCACTGACATCTGTGATTGGAATGAAGAACTTATTCTTCAATTCTATGCGACGCTGCATATCATTGGAGACGCTGAAGATGTGAACTCATGGGTGTTGGACTGGATGTCTGAAAATACTCACTACAAGGCACCAACAACTGAATTGCATCTACAACGAACCTGAGCTTTCAAATCACTACATGCAAGTGCTGATGAAGCCTTTGAAGCCAGGACAGGCACCTCGAACCAAATTCCTCGTCAAGGAATTACTATATGTGCCTCGGACTGTCTATCGAATTCTGACGAAGACAATGAGTCCTATCAAAGGCCACGACTGAAATGATGAAGAAGTCGTTGGCATCATGAAGAATATGCTTTTCAATATCATTCATGGCGTTCCCGTCAACTTCCATGATTTCTTCATGAGGACTCGCAAACATTGCTATGTCACCATTTTATCTGAAGCCTTATGAACCATTGATTATGAGGTTCATCATGACAAGGTCTTCACTCAATTACAAGGCTGATACTCTGAACCACTGCAGCTACTTGCCTCCGATTGAAGTCCTCAAACGAACATTTTCCTCAGCTGATGACAAGGGCAAGGCAACTGCTGTGATAGATGAAGGCATTCGTCCATTGGATGGTCAATTTCGCAAAGCTGCATCCTACTCCACCAATGATGACTCTGCCACACATGACTCTGCCGCCAATACCTCTGCCAAGCAAAATCCTCAAGCCACAGCACCCAGGGTGATGAATGATCGTGAGTTACTCCTCAGTCTTCATCAGAAGGTTGATAGCAATCATAAATGGGTCAAGCGTCAGTTTGGTTCAATTCTTCACAACATGACTTCTACACACAATCCAGTGAAGAAAAACCAATACTACCTCCATGAAACCTTCAACCGCACCTGGGCTGTTCTTTCTAATGTCTACAGCGCGGAAGAACTGAAGACAATGGGTCTCAAGGAAGAATTTGACTGGTCTGCACCTCCACCGAAGAAATACAAGAAGGTCAAAGTTCCTTCCTTGGTGGCCAGCTCCTATTCTTCATCGCGCGACACTGATGAAAATGAAGACTTGGACGACACTGCGGCAGGCCCTACTACGACAACCGACCCCGACAACGTCAAGCGCTCCTTCATAAACTTGAAATTCTTCAGGCGTTAGTCCTCGGTTTCAATCCTTTTGGTGATTTGATGACAAAGGGGAGAAATGTGAGTTAGTCTTCAAGCGGGTCTACTATAAGGCGTTTTTGCTAAGTTACAACTCTCATTCTTCTGAAACTTTTATTGGATCGAGTTGTAATCCTAAACCCGATGGTGCTCTGATACTTTTGATGTGTTCCTCTGCATGCTTATTCCTCATTATTTGTCAATACACGCATGCTGAATTACATCACCACCATATTTCATCATGCATTTCAAATTCTTCATATTATATGTCAAATGCGTGTATGAATTACAAGATATAGGGAGATCTCCATGATTCAACTCTTCAAATGTGCAATGCCTCAAAAGCAAATTCCTCACTATGCACATCTTCAGGGGGAGTTCTTCTATATCTTGCTATCAAATTCCTCAATATCAGTATTTACACTTCATATGTTTATCCCCGTTGAAAACTTAACCTATATTGTCATCAATCACCAAAAAGGGGGAGATTGTAAGTGCATCTAGTGCCCCTTAGTGATTTTTGTGTATTGAAGACTTAGGTTAAGGGACTAATGTGTTTATGAGTGTACACAGGTCTATAAGTCTATGAGGAGTTTGACATTTACAGAGAAAGTCGACCCCTAAAAATCAAGTTCTTCAACTGAAGACTTTGATATTTGAGAGCAACCCATCCTCCGAGGACTTTGAGCGAAAATCATCGAGTGAGGAAAAACCCAAAAACCAAACCCCTACAAACCCAAAGTGATTGAGCATCACTGAAGAGATTGATCCTGCGTGGATCCGGCGCTTGTTACCTTTGAAGACTGTGCTTCTTCCAGACGGTTAGGCGTCATGGTCTAGAGCATCCAAGAGGAATTGTGGATCGCCGAGTGACCAAGTCTGTGAAGGTTTGGAAGTCGCCTCAAGACTTACCACGAGTGATTGGACGAGGTCTGTGTGACCTTAGTTCAAGGAGAATACGGTGAGGACTTGGTGTCCTGAGCTGCGTGCTCATCGACTGGGTGTCCGGGACTGTGTATCCTCGAGTTTAAATACTCAGCCGCTCCAACCAGACGTACAACTGAGACAGCAGTTGGAACTGGTCTACCAAATCATTGTCTTCACCAACCTAACTGGTTCTATTCCATCAACTCTTTCATTTTCTCATTACTGTGTTGAGTGTTCGTTCATATATGTGTTTGAAGACTTTGACTGAAGACTTTCTCAATTTCCTCGCCCAATTTCTTCACCGCTTGTCTTCATATTGTGCTATCCTGTGTTTACGCTTTCTGTACTCTTTGATTGTCTTCATTTCATCATGATGACCATGCCCGCATTCTCTTATGCTTACTTCTAAGTACTTATTCCGCTGCAAGTAATTCTTCACTTAGGAATTTCCTCACTGGATAATTCCTCATTGAAGAATTCATAAAAATCGCCTATTCACCCCCCTCTAGTCGATATAACGCACTTTCATCTCCGTGCCATGGCATCGCCTTGGCATGCTCTTTGTTTTGGAACAAACGTTTCAACCGTGGTATTATTGGAGCATACCACATCACCTTCGCGGGATCTTCTTCCTGGGGCGCTCGCCCTCGACATCATCAGGGTCATCGCGGCTGATCTTATAGCGCAATGCACCGCATACCGAGCACGCGTTCAAATCCTCGTACTCACCGCGGTAGAGGATGCAGTCATTAGGGCATGCATGTATCTTCTGCACCTCTAAACCTAGAGGGCATACAACCTTCTTTGCTTCGTTTGTACTCTCGGGCAATTCGTTGTCCTTTGGAAGCATATTCTTTATCATTACCAGCAACTTTCCATATCTCTTGTCAGATACACATTCTCTGCCTTCCGTTGCAGCAATTCCAGTGTGGTGCCCATCTTTTTCTTGTCACCTTCGCAATTCGGCTACAAAAATTTCTTGTGATCCTCTAACATGCGCTGTAACTTCTTCTTATCCTTTTCACTTGCGCAGTTTCTCTTTGCATCGGATATGGCCCGACCTAGATCATCAGGGGGCTCATCTGATGCCTCTTCTTCAGCTTCTTCCCGCATGGCCCGCTCAGGTTCTTCCCCCATTCTTGTATCATCGTATTCAGGGAACCCGTGGCCAAGATAGCTATCGTCGTCCTCTTCTTCTTCATTGTCTTCCATCATAACCCCTGTCGGTGTCAAAACCGGCGGATCTCGGGTAGCGGGTCCCGAACTGTGCGTCTAGGCGGATGGTAACAGGAGACAAGGGACACGATGTTTTTACCCAGGTTCGGGCCCGCTCGATGGAGGTAATACCCTACTCCTGCTTGATTAATATTGATGATATGGGTAGTACAAGAGTAGATCTACCACGAGATCAAGGAGGCTAAACCCTCGAAGCTAGCCTATGGTATGATTGTTGTTGTGTCCTACGCACTAAAACCCTCCGGTTTATATAGACACCGGATAGGTTAGGGTTACACAGAGTCGGTTACAATGGTAGGAGATCTACATATCCGTATCGCCAAGCTTGCCTTCTACACCAAGGAAAGTCCCATCCGGACACGGGACGAATTCTTCAATCTTGTATCTTCATAGTCTTGGAGTCCGGCCCTGACGATAGTCCGGCTATCCGGACACCCCCTAGTCCGGGACTCCTCAAGAGCCCCTGAACCAGGCTTCAATGACGACGAGTCCGGGCGCATATTGTCTTCGGCATTGCAAGGCGGGTTCCTCCTCCGAATACTTCCTAGAAGGTTTTGAACACAAGGATAGTGTCCGCTCGCAAAACAAGTTCCACATACCACCGTAGAGAGAATAACTTTTGCACAGATCTGCTGACGTATTCCGCGGCGTGACATCACACCACGGCCAGGCCTTTATATGAATCGTTTTTTACCGTTTCCACCTTAGCGCGTCTAGCGAGGCGGTTTCCTTGGCACGTCTTATCAAAGCATAGATCGTGCCCCCTTATTCCGGGATTCTCATCAATACGGACGTGGGTAACCCATCCACGCCATTGATTACGGCGCTTGGGAAATAAGCGAGTTTTACCAGGCCGGTGGGAGACGCATAGCTTCGTCCGTCCATATAAGGGGATAAGGATCCACCTTTTCACCTACACCTTCTTCCTCCTTTGCTTATCCATTTCCGCGCACTCGAGCTCCAGCGCCCAAGTCCGCACATCCCACCTCAACCTTTCTCCAATCATGTCAGGAGCGGGAGGCAGGTGGATGGCCTCCTCCGTCACGGAGGGGCACATCACCAGACTGCGGGAGGCCGGATACTTGTCCGGCGATATCAAGGCATGAGCTGCCCGACGAGGGGCAGCTCATTCCAACCCCCATGCCCCATGAGAGGGTGGTGTTTCTCCCCCACTTCCTCCGCGGACTAGGCTTTCCACTTCACCCATTTGTCCGGGGGCTCATGTTCTACTACGGCCTGGACTTCCACGACCTGGCCCCGAATTTCATCCTCAACATCTCGGCGTTTATCGTCGTGTGCGAGGCCTTCCTCTGCATCCAGCCCCACTTGGCTTATGGCTGAAGATCTTCAACGTCCGGCCGAAGGTAGTGGGCGGCCGTCATTGCCGGAGTGCGGAGGCGCCATGGTTGGCAAGATAGCCAAAGTCCTATGGCTCGAGGGCTCCTTTGTGGAGACAATAAAGGGGTGGCAATCGGGGTGGTTCTACATCACCGAGCCCCGCGACCCTGAATGGGCGGCGGCCCCCGAATTCAGATCTGGCTTCCCCACACGGCTCTCATCATGGAAAGAGACGGGCCTGACTTGGGGGAATTCGGCAAGACATCCGGACTCCAAACATGCGTCCGAAACCTGGTGGGCAAGAATCTCAGGCTTGTCAACGTAATCCAGGTGATGCTCATCCGCCGGATCCTCCCATGCCAACAACGGGCCTTCAATCTATGGGAGTTTGATCCGGCACAGCACCCGACTCTAAACAGGCTCTTCGACACTACGTACGAAGATGCCTGGAAGGGGCTGTGCAAGGGCGCCGAGGCTCCCTCATCCGCTACTGAAGATCGCGGATACAGCTCGCTACGTACAACCGGCGAGGTAAGTTATTTTGCCCCTTTTATGGGACTCTTTTTTCCATAGATTGACTCTATGTGGGATCTAAAACTCCCTAGTCTTTGACAGGACTGGCTGAAGACGTCCGGACAAATTAACTGTCTGGCTCCTTTGCTGGAAAACCCAGCGAACGCCCAATTGACGGGGCTGCTGGCTTCGGCACCCCATGTGGTGCCGGAGAAGAAGGCCAAGAAGGAGGCCACGGGAACTCGAAGGAGGTCCCGACGCCAGGTGCTGTCAGACTCCGAAGCGGAATCTTCTCCTGAAGACGAGGAGGAGGAGGAAAGAGAAGCTTCTCCCCCAGCGGGGGAGGAGAGAAAAAGGAAGGCCGCCCCAACCGGGGAGGCCGGAGGGTCCAAGAAGGGAAGAACCCTTCCTTCGGACTTCTCCACCAACGTCGACAGCGACGAGGAGGATTGGCCAACAAGGGCCAAGCCCATGGCGAGATCGTAAGTGTCCGGATACCCCTGACTCTTTTATTATCGCATAGTGTTCTCTAACGTCGAACAACCATGCAGCCCGCCCAAGAGCGCGCTAGCCGCTTCAACGAGCGGGTCCCTGGGTTCGTCGGAAATGGAGAGTACTTCGCTTCCGACCGCCTCCTCGCCTCACGCTGCGGACGACGCCGAGGTGGCGCCCAAGGGGGCTTGGTCAAGAGGAGGTGGCGCAGAGGCGCCGCAAGGCGACCTCCGGACTCCAGCGCTGGGGCAAGACCCCCAGGGGCTCTAAGCCCAACCCTTGTCCGGACCCGATGCCGGAACCTTCAGTGGTTCCGGAGTCCGGCAAGCGGTCCCTTCGTAAGAAGGATAAGACGCCGGTGTCCTCCGTCCAACCGGACGCACCGGACGGCTTACTGGAGGCGCTTAACAGCGGCTCCATCGAGGAGGAGCACCGCACTGTTATGAGTGCGGTGATCCGGACAGTTCAGTCCGCCAAGAGCGGGCTGACCGAAGCCTGTACCAGCCTTCTAACAGGCTTTGAGGTAAGTTTAGAATATGTAAAAAATATTACCGCATAGACAAGAGTTCTCGATGCTTAGTTCGGTGTTCGGAAAGAAAAGCCGGACTAAGGATCTAAAAAGATATACGCAGGAGTCTAACATAAGGATGTCAATATGGGAATGCAGGCTACGTTGCTGACCTCTGCCGCATTGACTGCGGAGGTTAATGCATTGAAGCGGATGTTGGAAATATGCCCTAGAGGCAATAATAAATTAGTTATTATTATTATATTTCCTTGTTCATGATAATCGTTTATTATTCATGCTATAATTGTATTGACAGGAAACAGCAATACATGTGTGGATACATAGACAACACCATGTCCCTAGTAAGCCTCTAGTTGACTAGCTCGTTGATCAATAGATGGTTACGGTTTCCTGACCATGGACATTAGATGTCATTGATAACGGATCACATCATTAGGAGAATGATGTGATGGACAAGACCCAATCCTAAGCCTAGCACAAAGATCGTGTAGTTCGTATGCTAAAGCTTTTCCAATGTCAAGTATCTCTTCCTTAGACCATGAGATCGTGCAATTCCGGATACCGTAGGGAGTGCTTTGGTGTATCAAACGTCACAACGTAATCGGGTGACTATAAAGGTGCACTACAGGTATCTCCGAAAGTGACCATTGGGTTGACACGGATCGAGACTGGATTTTCACTCCGTGTAAACGGAGAGGTATCTCTGGGCCCACTCGGTAGGACATCATCATAATGTGCACAATGTGACCAAGGGGTTGATCACGGGATGATGTGTTACGGAACGAGTAAAGAGACTTGCCGGTAACGAGATTGAACAAGGTATCGGTATACCGACGATCGAATCTCGGGCAAGTACAATACCGCTAGACAAAGGGACTTGTATACGGGATCGATTGAGTCCTTGACATCGTGGTTCATCCGATGAGATCATCGTGGAACATGTGGGAGCCAACATGGGTATCCAGATCCCGCTGTTGGTTATTGACCGAGAACGCCTCGGTCATGTTCGCATGTCTCCGAACCCGTAGGGTCTACACACTTAAGGTTCGGTGGCGCTTAGGGTTATATAGGAAGCTTGTATGTGGTTACCGAATGTTGTTCTGAGTCCGGATGAGATCCCGGACATCACGAGGAGTTCCGGAATGGTCCGGAGGTAAAGATTTATATATGGGAAGTCCTGTTTTGGTCACCGGAAAAGTTTGAGCGATATCGGTAATGTCGGGACCACTGGAGGGTCCCGAGGTCCACCAAGTGGGGCCACCAACCCCAGAAGGCTGCGTGGGCCAAGTGTGGGAGGGAACCAGCCCCAAGGGGCTGGTGCGCCCCACAAGGGGCCCAAGGCGCATGGGAGAGTGGGAGGGCAAACCCTAGCGGATGGGCCCTAAGGCCCATCTAGGGGCGCCTCCCTCTCCCTCCCTCTTGGCCGCCCCTTGTTTCCCATCTAGGGCTGCCGCCCCTAGGGGTGGGAACCCCAGAGGGGCGCCCTCCTCCCTCTCCCCTATATAAATAGAGGCACAGGGCTGCCCATAACACAAGAGAACTTCTCCTCGTTGGTGCAGCCCTGCATCTCTTCTTCCTCCTCTCCTGCGGTGCTTGGCGAAGCCTCAGAGGATAGCCACGCTCCTCCATCACCACCACGCCACAGTGCTGCTGTTGGATGGGGTCTTCCTCAACCTCTCCTCTCTCCTTGCTGGATCAAGGCGTGGGAGACGCCATCGGGCTGTACGTGTGTTGAACGCGGAGGTGCCGTATGCTCGCACTTGATCATCGGTGATCTGAATCACGACGAGTACGACTCCATCAACCCCTGCTCACTTGAACGCTTCCGCTTAGCGATCTACAAGGGTATGTAGATGCACTCTCCTTCCCTCGTTGCTAGTTTCTCCATAGATAGATCTTGGTGACACGTAGGAAAATTTTGAATTTCTGCCACGCTCCCCAACAAAGGCATCATGAGCTAGGTCTATTGCGTAGATTCTTTGCACGAGTAGAACACAAAGTAGTTGTGGGCGTTGATGTTGTTCAATATGCTTACCGTTACTAGTCCAATCTTGTTTCGACGGTATTGTGGGATGAAGCGCCCGGACCGACCTTACACGCATTTTACGTGAGACAGGTTCCACCGACCGACATGCACTTGGTGCATAAGGTGGCTAGCGGGTGCCGCCTCCCACTTTAGTCGGAACGGATTCGATGAAAAGGGTCCTTATGAAGGGTAAATAGCAATTGGCATATCACGCTGTGGTTTTATGAGGTAAGAAACGTTCTTGCTAGAAACCCATAGCAGCCATCGTAAAACATGCAAACAACAATTAGAGGACGCCTAACTTGTTTTTGCAGGGTATGCTATGTGATGTGATATGGCCAAGAAGAATGTGATGAATGATATGTGATGTATGAGATTGATCATGTTCTTGTAATAGGATTCACGACTTGCATGTCGATGAGTATGACAACCGGCAGGAGCCATAGGAGTTGTCTTTATTTATTGTATGACCTGCGTGTCATTAAACAACGCCATGTAATTACTTTACTTTATTGCTAACCGTAGCCATAGTAGTAGAAGTAATAGTTGGCGAGACAACTTCATGAAGACACGATGATGGAGATCATGATGATGGAGATCATGGTGTCATGCCGGTGACGATTATGATCATGGAGCCTCAAGATGGAGATCAATGGAGCTATATGATATTGGCCATATCATGTCACTACTATATAATTGCATGTGATGTTTATTATGTTTATGCATCTTGTTTACTTAGAACGACGGTAGTAAATAAGATGATCCCTTACACAAATTTCAAGAAGTGTTCTCCCTAATCGTGCACCGTTGCTACAGTTAAGTCAGCTTCTAAGCACCACGTGTTAATCGGGTGTGATGGATTCTTACGTTCACATACAACGGGTGTAAGCAAGATTTACACACGCAGAAACACTTAGGGTTGACTTGACGAGCCTAGCATGTGAAGACATGGCCTCGAACACAGAGACCGAAAGGTCGAGCATGAGTCGATAGTAGATACGATCAACATGAAGATGTTCACCGATGATGACTAGTCCGTCTCACGTGTTGATCGGACACGGCCTAGTTGATTCGGATCATGTAATCACTTAGATGACCAGAGGGATGTCTATCTGAGTGGGAGTTCATAAGATGAACTTAATTATCCTGAACATAGTCAAAAGGCCTTTTGCAAATTATGTCGTAAGCTCGCGCTTTAGTTCCACTGTTTAGATATGTTCCTAGAGAAAATATAGTTGAAAGTTGAAAGTAGCGATTATGCGGACAGTAGAAAGCTTATGTCCTTAATGCACCGCTCAGTATGCTGAACCCCAAACGTCGTTTGTGGATGTTGCGAACATCTGACATACACATTTTTGATAACTACGTGATAGTTCAGTTGAACGGTTTAGAGTTGAGGCACCGAAGACGTTTTCCGAAACGTCGCGGAACATATGAGATGTTTCGAAGGCTGAAATTGGGATTTCAGGCTCGTGCCCACGTCAAGAGGTATGAGACCTCCGACGATTTTCTTAGCCTGCAAACTAAGGGAGAAAAGCTCAATTGTTGAGCTTGTGCTCAGATTGTCTGAATACAGCAATCACTTGAATCGAGTGGGAGTTAATCTTCCGGATGAGATAGTGATGTTTCTCCATAGTCATTGCCACCAAGCTGCTAGAGCTTCGTGATGAACTATAACATATCAGGGATATATATGATGATCCTTGAGGTATTCGCGTTATTTGACATCACGAAAGTAGAAATCAAGTAGGAGCATCAATTGTTGATGGTTGGTGAAACCACTAGTTTCAAGAAGGGCAAGGGCAAGCAGGGACACTTCATGAAACAGCAAATCAGTTGCTGCTCCAGTGAAGAAACCCAAGGTTGAACCCAAACCCGAGACTAAGTGCTTCTGTAATAAGGGGAACAGCCACTGGAGCAGAATTACCCTAGGTACTTGGTAGATAAGAAGGCAGGCAAGGTCGATAGAAGTATATTTGATATACATTATGTTAATGTGTACTTTACTAGTACTCCTAGTAGCACCAGGGTATTAGATACCGGTTCGGTTACTAAATGTTAGTAACTCGAAATAAAAGCTACGGAATAAAAGGAGACTAGCTAAAGGTGAGCTGACGATATGTGTTGGAATTGTTTCCAAGGTTGATATGATCAAACATCGTGACGCTCCCTCTACCATCAAGATTAGTATTAAACCAGAATAATTATCATTTGGTGTTTGCGTTGAGCATAGACATGATTGGATTATGTCTATCGCAATACGGTTATTCATTTAAAGAGAATAATGGTTACTCTATTTATTTGAATAATACCTTCATGGTCTTGCACCTAAATAAATGGTTTATTGAATCTCGATCGTAGTGATACACAATTTCATGCCAAAAGTATAAGATAGTAATGATAGTACCACTTACTTGTGGCACGCCATATAAGTCATATTGGTGTAAAACGCATGAAGAAGCTCCATGTTGATGGATCTTTGGACTCACTCGTTTTTGAAAAGTTTGAGACATGCGAACCATGTCTATTGGTGCATACGCATGAAGAAACTCCATGAAGATGGATCGCTTGGACTCACTTGATTTTGAATCACTTGAGATATGCAAAACATACCACATGGGCAAGATGACCAAAAGCCTCGGTTTCAAAGAAGATGGAACAAGATAGCAACTTGTTGGAAGTAACACATTTTGATGTGTGCAGTCCAATGAGTACTGAGGCATGCAGTGAATATCGTTATGTTATGACTTCACAGATGATTCGAGTAGATGTTGAGTATATTTACTTGATGAAGCACAAGTCTGAATTATTGAATGGTTCAAGTAATTTCAGAGTGAAGTTGAAGATCATCGTGACAAGAGGATAGAATGTCTATGATATGATCATAGAGATGAATATCTGAGTTATGCAGTTTGGTACACAATTGAGACATTGTGGAAATTGTTTCACAACTAATACCGCTCGGAACACCATAGTGTGATGGTGTCCGAACATCATAGTTGCACCCTATTAGATATGGTGCGCATTATGATGTCTCTTATCGAATTAACACTATCGCTCATGGGTTAGGCATTAGAGACAACCACACTCACTTTAATTGGGCACCACGTAATTCCGTTGAGACGACACCGCTTGGAGAAACCTAAGTTGTCGTTTCTTAAAAGTTTGGGGCTGCGACGCTTATGTGAAAAAGTTTCAGGTTGATAAGCTCGAACCCAAAGCGGATAAAATGCATCTTCATAGGACACCCAAAAGCGGTTGGGTATACCTCCTAATTCAGATCCGAAAGCAATAGGGATTGTTTCTTGAATCGGGTCCTTTCTCGAGGATAAGTTCGTCTCGAAAAGTTGAGTGGGAGGATGGTGGAGACTTGATGAGGTTATTGAACCGTCACTTCAACTAGTGTGTAGCAGGGCACGGGAAGTTGTTCCCGTGGCACCTACACCAATTGAAGTAGAAGCTTATGATAGTGATCATGAAACTTCGGATCAAGTCACTAACGTGCCTCGTGGGGTGACAAGGATGCGTGCTACTTGGTGATACGCAATCCTGTCTTGAAGGTCATGTTGCTAGACAACAATGAACCTACG
The DNA here is from genome assembly GCA_021605145.1 of Aegilops bicornis. Classification (NCBI taxonomy): domain Eukaryota; kingdom Viridiplantae; phylum Streptophyta; class Magnoliopsida; order Poales; family Poaceae; genus Aegilops; species Aegilops bicornis. The sequence goes on along the minus strand of CM038670.1, from coordinate 870,869,182 downwards.
AGCTATGGAGAAGCAATGGTGGGCCCAAATTCCGACAAATGGTTAGAAACCATGAAATCCGAGATAGGATCCATGTATCAAAACAAAGCATGGACTTTGGTGGACTTGCCCGATGATCGGCAAGCCATTGAGATGAATGGATCTTTAAGAAGAAGACGGACGTGGACGGTAATATCACCGTCTATGAAGCTCGACTTGTGGCAAAGAGTTTTTCACAAGTTCAAGGAGTTGACTACGATGAGACTCTCTCATTCGTAGCGATGCTTAAGTCCGTCGGAATCATGTTAGCATAAGCTGCATTTATGAAATCTGGCAGATGGATGTCAAAATGAGTTTCCTTACCAGTTTTCGTAAGGAAAGGTTGTATGTGATACAATCAGAAAAGTTTTGTCGATCCTAAGGATGCTAAAAGGTATGCTGGCTCCAGCGATCCTTTCTAAGGACTGGAGTAAGCATCTCGGAGATGGAATATGTGCTTTGATGAGATGATCAAAGATTTTGGGTGTATACAAAGTTTATGAGAAACTTGTATTTCCAAAGAAGTGAGTGGGAGCACTATAGAATTTTTGATGAGTATATGTTGTTGACATATTGTTGATCAGAAATGATGTAGAATTTCTGGAAAGCATATAGGGTTATTTGAAAAGTGTTTTTCAAGTGAAAACCTGTATTAAGCTACTTGAACATTGAGCATCGAGATCTATAGGGATAGATCAAAACCGCTTAATGGTACTTTCAAATGAGCATATACCTTGACATGATCTTGAAGGTGTTCAAGATGGATCACCAAAGAAGGAGTTCTTGCCTGAGATGTAAGGTATGAAGTTAAGACTTAAAGCTCGACCACGGCAGAAAAGAGAGAAAGGACGAAGGTCGTCCCTATGCTTTAGACGTAGGCTCAGAGTATGCTATGCTGTGTACCGCACCGAAGTGTGCCTTGCCATGAGTCGATCCAGGGGTACAAGAATGATCCAGAACGGATCATTGGACAGCGGTCAAAATTATCCTTAGAAGAATAAGGAAATATTTCTCGATTATGGAGGTGATAAAGAGTTCGGCGTAAAGGGTTACGCCGATGCAAGCTTTAACACCTATCCGAGTGACTCGAGTAGCAAACCGGATAATGATAGTGGAGCAACCATTTGGAATAGCTCCAAGTGGAGCGTGAAAGCAGAATTTACAATATGACATAGAGAATTACGAAGTACACACGGATCTGAAAGGTTCGCACCGTTGACTAAAACCTCTCTCACAAGCAAAACATGATCAAACCCCGTAACTCATTGAGACTTAATCACATGGTGATGTGAACTAGTTTAAGACACTAGTAAACTCTTTGGATGTTGGTCACATGGCGATGTGACCTATCGATGTTAATCACATGGCGATGTGAACTAGATTATTGACTCTAGTGCAAGTGGGAGACTGTTGGAAATATGCCCTAGAGGCAATAATAAATTAGTTATTATTATTATATTTCCTTGTTCATGATAATCGCTTATTATTCATGCTATAATTGTATTGATTTGGAAACAGCAATACATGTGTGGATACATAGACAACACCATGTCCCTAGTAAGCCTCTAGTTGACTAGCTCGTTGATCAATAGATGGTTACGGTTTCTGACCATGGACATTAGATGTCATTGATAACGGGATCACATCATTAGGAGAATGATGTGATGGACAAGACCCAATCCTAAGCCTAGCACAAAGATCGTGTAGTTCAGTATGCTAAAGCTTTTCCAATGTCAAGTATCTCTTCCTTAGACCATGAGATCGTGCAATTCCCGGATACCGTAGGAGTGCTTTGGGTGTATCAAACGTCACAACGTAATCGGGTGACTATAAAGGTGCACTACAGGTATCTCCGAAAGTGACCATTGGGTTGACACGGATCGAGATCGATTTGTCACTCCGTAAACGGAGAGGTATCTCTGGGCCCACTCGGTAGGACATCATCATAATGTGCACAATGTGACCAAGGGGTTGATCACGGATGATGTGTTACGGAACGAGTAAAGAGACTTGCCGTAACGAGATTGAACAAGGTATCGGTATACCGACGATCGAATCTCGGGCAAGTACAATACCGCTAGACAAAGGGAATTGTATACGGGATCGATTGAGTCCTTGACATCGTGGTTCATCCGATGAGATCATCGTGGAACATGTGGGAGCCAACATGGGTATCCAGATCCCGCTGTTGGTTATTGACCGGAGAACGCCTCGGTCATGTCTCGATGTCTCCGAACCCGTAGGGTCTACACACTTAAGGTTCGGTGGCGCTTAGGGTTATATAGGAAGCTTGTATGTGGTTACCGAAGGTTGTTCGGAGTCCCGGATGAGATCCCGGACATCACGAGGAGTTCCGGAATGGTCCGGAGGTAAAGATTTATATATGGGATGTCCTGTTTTGGTCACCGGAAAAGTTTGAGCGATATCGGTAATGTATCGGGACCACCGGAGGGTCCTGGGTCCACCAAGTGGGGCCACCAACCCTGAAGGCTGCGTGGGCCAAGTGTGGAGGGAACCAGCCCCAAGGGGGCTGGTGCGCCCCCCACAAGGGGCCCAAGGCGCATGGGAGAGTGGGAGGGGGCAAACCCTAGGGCAGATGGGCCCTAAGGCCCATCTAGGGGGCGCCTCCCTCTCCCTCCCCTCTTGGCCGCCCCCTTGTTTCCCATCTAGGGCTGCCGCCCCCCCTAGGGGTGGGAACCCTAGAGGGGGCGCACCCTCCTCCCTCTCCCTATATAAATAGAGGCCTGGGCTGCCCATAACACAAGAGAACTTCTCCTCTCGTTGGTGCAGCCTCGCATCTCTTCTTCCTCCTCTCTGCGGTGCTTGGCGAAGCCTCAGAGGATAGCCACGCCTCCATCACCACCACGCCGTTGTGCTGCTGTTGGATGGGGTCTTCCTCAACCTCTCCCTCTCTCCTTGCTGGATCAAGGCGTGGGAGACGTCATCGGGCTGTACGTGTGTTGAACGCGGAGGTGCCGTGCGTTCGGCACTTGATCATCGGTGATCTGAATCACGACGAGTACGACTCCATCAACCCCGTTCACTTGAACGCTTCCGCTTAGCGATCTACAAGGGTATGTAGATGCACTCTCCTTCCCTCGTTGCTAGTTTCTCCATAGATAGATCTTGGTGACACGTAGGAAAATTTTGAATTTCTGCTACGTTCCCCAACAGCGGAACCTCGAGCGGTCCGAGCACGAGCTCGGACAAGCCAAGAAGGAGCTCGAGGACAAGGAAGATAATGAATACCTTATTAATAAAAATACCTTATAGAAAAGGTTTTGGTTGCCAAAAAATAACAGGGATAACATGGGTACTGCAGTGGCCACGAACGAAGTGGCGACCCTGAAGGAAGCGGTGTCCGTGGCCGAAAACAAAGCGGCTGCGGAACGCACCGAGCGAGAGAAAGGGGAGACGTAGCTGGCCAAGGTACGGCAAGAGCTCCAAGCTCTCGTGGAAAAACACGAGAGTTTGGAGCGTGACTCGAAGACTCGAGAGTCTGAGCTCTCCTCAGCTCTTGAAAGTGCCAAAGCTGCTAAGGCCGAGGCCCAAAAAGCCCTCCAAGAAATTGAATCACTAAAGAAGATAGCGGCGGGTAATGCATTCTTTATGCAAAGCCAGAATGTAGAAGTCAATTATCTATTACTTACCCGGATTCAGAGCTCTCCAGGAGCATTCGCAGATTTGCCCCGTAGTGCGTCTGATGCTGCCGCATTCTACCGCGCCCAGGAGGGTAGCTCAATGGAAAAGTGTTCGTCTCGATGTCGAGGCCGGACATCCGGTGCCCCTGAGCGACCAGCTGAAGCAGCTGGTCGAGCTCCACAAGGTCGCCGAACAGGCCATGAAGGGCCTTATAGCTCGGCTGTGGCCATTGGAGGCCATGCCTGGGAGCTACTTCGGCTTGGTGCAGCGGCTGGTGGACGCCTGTCCACGAATTGAAGTCATCAAGCGCTCCGTCTGCATCGAAGGTGTCCGTCGGGCCCTTTCCCGTGCTAAAGTGCACTGGGGCAAACTGGATGCAGAGAAGCTTGTGATGGGCCAGACCCACGAAGGGCAAGGAGCATCGCACGCCGAAATGTACTATGAGGGCCTTCAAGGGGGCTTGCCGAATAGCGGATGAGTGCTCCAAAGATGTAATTTTTTAGTAGACTCGCATTTGTTATCCTGTACGCTGAAAACTTGTTCATATGCGCTAAGCAACGCTTGTTAATTTAAAATATTACCTTCTGTGCGGCCGTTTATCAAATTTGAGAGATGGCAAGTCGTTGGCTTCAGCCCCCATGCCACGAGTGCAGGGGTGTTTGGGATAAACTTGAGCACTCTTGTTCCCATTCTTGGGTCCATCTAGGGAGGCGCTCAATGCAACGAACAAGGCAACCGGACTTATAATGCTTGAACACTCTCACTTAGCCATAGAATTCTATAATTTTAAATTTGGTGAAGCCCCTAGTATTCGGAAGACCGAGTTCGGGCGCTATCCACGCCTTGGCGGACAACTCCGGTTCCTCGCTCTAAGCGGCATAGGTCTTTAGGGACCGAAAAAACCTCTCGAACAGCGACCGCTCTCGCCTTATCATGACGGTCAGTTTTAGCTTTCTCCATCGAGGTGCTCGGCCCAAGATAACTGGGGCACAATCGCACTGGTTCTCCCGGTGCTACCTTAGCCGATATAGCGGAACGTAAGGTACCAAAACATGGGAGCCGGGCAAATCCAACTATTGACCCAAGACATGATTCGGAGCCGATTCATATAATGCTATAAGTTCGGGGTGCCGCACTTGTGAAAGTGTTCGGACTTACCACACCATAATTTTGGGGTGCTTAAGCCCCTGGTGTGTTGGCCGTACCAAAGTGTACGGGTGCAACATGTCATGAACATATATATATGAAAAGAAAAGAGTGCAATAATAGACAAAAGCTATGTATTGTTTATTCAAAAAGGTACTGCAATGAAAGGAGAGCGATACAAAGAGTGCGATAAGCAAGGGACGGGACTATCTAACATGTCCCCCTCCAGGGGTAAGCTGCGGGATGGTATGTAAAACAGGTATAATGCTCGTAATGGAGACCACCTGAACACTTGACGGAGCTTTATTGCTTCCCTGGCTGTTGCATCGTGAGTTCGGCGATTCTATTGCCGGACAGGACTGCTGAAAGACAGAGTCCTGAAAAGAAAGAAATTAAAAAAGAAAAAAGAATGACACAATCGGGAGCCCCTGGTGCGGTTGAGCCGCATTCTAGGCGTGCCGTGGTTGTGCCCCTCCCCATATGCCCTTGGTATCTCTAGAGCGTATTTATGTACGCGTAATACTGGTTTCGTGATTTCGCGAGGGCTGGGGTTGGGACCGGATTGCTACTCGTGCTTGAATCGTGCCAGGTGGTCTTGATGTAGGTTACTCTGGGTGCGCTTGGCGGTGTCCGGACGCTTAGTGGCCAGACTCGATAATTGCCGTGAGAGGCTGCTTTGTACCTCCGCCGCGAGGGCCGCCGTGTGCTCCTCCGTTCGGAGAGAGCGTTCGGTGTTTCCATTGATCGTGATTACTCCTCGAGGTCCTGGCATCTTGAGCTTGAGGTATGCGTAGTGCGGCACCGCATTGAACTTTGCAAATGCGGTTCATCCGAGCAGGGCATGATAGCCGCTGCGGAACGGGACTATGTCGAAGATTAACTCTTCGCTTCGGAAGTTATCCGGTGATCCGAAGACCACTTTGAGTGTGACTGAGCCTGTACAATTTGCCTCTACACCCGGTATGACGCCTTTAAAGGTCATCTTTGTAGGTTTGATCCTTGAGGGGTCTATGCCCATCTTGCGCACTGTATCCTGATAAAGCAGGTTCAGGCTGCTGCCGCCGTCCATCAGGACTCTGGTGAGGTGAAATCCGTCAATAATTGGGTCAAGAACCAATGCGGCGAAACCGCCGTGACGGATGCTGGTGGGGTGGTCCCTTCGATCGAAGGTGATCAGGCAGGAAGACCATGGATTGAATTTTGGGGCGACTGGCTCCATCGCGTATACGTCCCGTAGTGCACGCTTCCGCTCCCTTTTGGGTATGTGGGTTGCGTATATCATGTTCACCGTCCGCACTTGTGTGGGAAAACCCTTTTGTGCTCTATTGTTCGGCCGTGGCTCTTCCTCGTCATCGCTATGAAGCCCCTTGTCATTGAGTTCGGCACCTAACTTGCTCGCTTGCTTGAACACCCAACAATCCCTGTTGGTGTGATTGGCTGGTTTTTCGGGGTGCCATGTATCCGCACAAGCGATCGAGTATGCGGTCCAAGTTGGGCCAGACCTGGGTATTTCTTTTGAATGGCTTCTTCCACTGACCGGGTTTAGAGCCTCTGAATCCGGCATTGGCGGCGTATCTTCGATGTTATCGCCCGTTGATGTGACGTTTGTTCTTGTTGCGACGCTGACCTGCCATTGCTGTCCTTGGTATCCGAACTATCAGGGTGTTTGGCCAAGTTGTTGCTTCGAGCTAGCCAGCTGTCCTCTCCCGCGCAAAAGCGAGTCATGAGGGTTGTGAGGGCTACCATAGATTTCGGCTTTTCCTGTCCTAAGTGTCGGGCAAGCCACTCGTCGCGGATGTTATGTTTGAAGGCTGCAAGGGCCTCTGCATCCGGACAGTCAGCGATTTGATTTTTCTTTGTGAGGAACCGTGTCCAGAACTGTCTGGCCGATTCTTCTGGCTGCTGAATTATGTGGCTGGGGTCATCGGCGTCTGATGGTCGCACATATGTGCCCTGGAAGTTGTCAAGAAATGCGGCTTCCAGGTCCTCCCAACAACCAATTGATTCTGCTGGCAAGCTGTTAAGCCAATGCCGAGCTGGTCCTTTAAGCTTGAGGGGGAGGTATTTGATGGCATGTAGATCATCACCGCGGGCCATGTGAATATGGAGAAGATAATCTTCGATCCAAACTGCAGGATCTGTAGTACCATCGTATAATTCGATGTTTACGGGTTTAAAGCCCTCAGGGATTTAATGATCCATTACTTCATCTGTGAAGCATAGTGGGTGTGCGGCGCCTCTGTATTGGGCTATATCACGACGTAGCTCCAATGAGCTTTGTCTATTGTGTCCGGCCCGGCCGGAGTTTCTGTATCCGGCGCGACGGTTATCGTCACGTGTCGTTGGGCGCCCACGCGATCCGTAGATCGATCTTGTATGTTTTCCCTTATCTTCCAATATATCTACAAGTCCGCACGTTTTCCCGTGCCACGGTACTTTGAACGGCGCGAAGTGCGGCTTGAACGGAGGGTCTAGAGGCCTCCCTATCGCGCCACGGGGTGGCGATGCCATGTCGCATAATGGTGACTTGGGTGCTTCCTCTGATTGAGGCAACGGCCTACGTTTGGGGTAGCTTTTGGAGGGGCGTTCGAGTTCATACTCTTCGGCTGCGAGGACTTCAGTCCATCTATCAGCTAGCAGATCTTGGTCAGCTCTAAGCTGTTGCTGCTTTTTCTTGAGGATGTTTGCCGTGGCTATAAGCCTGCGTTTGAAATGCTCCTGTTCGGCGGGATCCTCAGGCACGACAAACTCGTCGTCGTCGAGGCTTGCCTCATCTTCAGAGAGAGGCGCATAGTTATCGTCCTCAACCTCTCTTTCTGCCGCACTGTCGTGCGGGCTTGCTTCTCCCTCCTCCTGCGCTGAGTCCTGCTGGAGGGGGCTCTCTTCAACCTTTGTCAAGGTGTTATTATCTCCGTCTTTGGAATCACCGCTTTTTCTTTGTGGCGGGATTTAGAGCGCCCGGCCACGACGTCGGCGCTTCGGTTGTTTCTTGGAGGGGTCATCCTCCGCTGTTCCATCGCCGTTCCCATCTTTCGGGATGTCCACCATGTATATGTCATATGACGAGGTGGCCTTCCAGTGCCCTGTCGGCGCTGGGTCCTGGTCGTCTCCGGCATCGTCGTCCATACCGTCGATGTCTTCGGAGTCGAAGTCGAGCATGTCGGTTAGATCATCGGCAGTGGCTACCAAGTGGGTGGTGGGTGGGCGTTGAATTTCGTCGTCCGCACCCCAACCTTCATGTCCGCAGTCCGGCTAGGGCTCTCCGGATAAAGAGGGAGACTTTAGTGAATTCAGAATATCGCCAAAGGGCGAGTGCTGAAAGATGTCCGCGGCAGTGAACTCCATGACGGGCGCCCAATCGGATTCGATTGGTAGGGGCGTGGAGGGTTCGGATTCCGGAGAGGAGTCCGACACCCTGGAGTCAAGGTCTTCGCAAAGGACAGGGACAGGGTTCGGCTCAATTACCGTAGAGATTGTAGCCCCCGAGGCGGTGTCCAACCACTCGTCCTCGATCGGGGAATCCGGCTCCGGATCAAGGGCCGGGCGGTGTCATGCGGCCTCCGTGACACCGTTAAGCTGCAGAGCTAGATCATGCCCATCAAAAGCAGTCTGGCGGCGCTTGGCTGCGGCTCGAATCCGTCGAAGATCAAGTCCCGCGGATATCGGTCGATAGTTCAAACTTCCAAATCTGACATGATGGCCGGGCGTAGCTTTCGATCTGCTCCAGATGGCCAAGCGAATTGGCCCGCAGTGCAAAGCCGCCGAACACGAAGATTTGTCCAGGGAGAAAAGTCTCACCCTGGACCACGTCGTTGTTGATGATCGAAGGAGCCATCGGGCCTATCGGTGACGACACAGAGGAGCTCTCAATGAAAGCACCAATGTCGGTGTCAAAACCGGCGGATCTCGGGTAGGGGGTCCCGAACTGTGCGTCTAGGTGGATGGTAACAGGAGACAAGGGACATGATGTTTTTATCCAGGTTCGGGCCCTCTCGATGGAGGTAATACCCTACTCCTGCTTGATTAATATTGATGATATGGGTAGTACAAGAGTAGATCTACCACGAGATCAAGGAGGCTAAACCCTAGAAGCTAGCCTATGGTATGGTTGTTGTTGTGTCCTACGGACTAAAACCCTCCGGTTTATATAGACACCGGATAGGTTAGGGTTACACAGAGTCGGTTACAATGGTAGGAGATCTACATATCCGTATCGCCAAGCTTGCCTTCAATGCCAAGGAAAGTCCCATCCGGACACGGGACAAAGTCTTCAATCTTATATCTTCATAGTCTTGGAGTCCGGCCCTGACGATAGTCCGGCTATCCGGACACCCCCTAGTCCGGGACTCCCTCAACCCCTCTTTCTCCGTGCTTGGTCCAAACATTATAGTGGGGCATGAAACCGGACTCAAACAGGTGGACGTGAATGGTTCTTGAGTTAGAGTAATTGTGACCATTCTTACGGCCAGCACATGGACAAGGCATAAAACCATCCGCCCGCTTGTTTGCCTGAGCTGCAATAAAAAACGAGTGCACGCCATCAATGAACTGGGGAGAGCATCGGTCATCGTACATCTATTGCCGACGCATCTTCATTACACACCACCGAATAGACCAAATTAATACAAGTTCATACATAAAGTTCATACAACACTTAAGTGCAACATACAAATAACTCTCTAGCTAAAGAATTTAAATGCAACAACAAATGCGATCAAGATCGCAACTAAGGTAACAATTGATCCAACAGCATAATGATACCAAGCCACACTATCAATGGCATATTTTCTAATCTTTCTAATCTTCAACCGCATTTTCTCCATCTTGATCCTGTGATCATCGACGACATCGGCAACATGCAACTCCAATTCCATCTTCTCCCCCTCAATTCTTTTCAATTTTTCTTTCAAATACTCGTTTTCTCTTTCAACTAAATTTAACCTCTCGACAATAGGGTCGGTTGAAATTTCCGGTTCACATACCTCCTAGATAAAAATATGTATGTCAACTTGATGGGCACAATTTGTCATAAACACGAAATGCAACAAAGAGTTTTAAAAGAGAATATACCATATCCGAATCATAACACGGACGAGGGCCGACGGGGACGGATATCAAAACCATGGCACTATGTATAACAAACAACGTACGGGTAAGATAATTATACAAGTGACTATATATCTAAATCACACAAACATGATTTTTTTATATAAAAAAGATAAGAACAAGAGGCTCACCACAAGGTGTTGCTGGCAACGGGTCGGTGCGGACGATCGACGGTGGTTACGACGGAGACGGGAAGGCACTAAGTAAACCACACCTACATATGCAAACTAAGAGTTATTTTAAGCTCGAATTGCATATAAATCAAATATACTACCACATATAATTCCTCCCAAATTACTAAAACCCACAAATTAATCACTATATAAAGCATTGCAAGAGCTAATCTAGCAATGAGAGATGAAAGGACAAAGTTGCTAACCTTTGTGATCACTTGAATGATGGGGGCCTTCAAATCTTGACAAAATTTGAGCAAAATGTGTGATGAGCTCGAGGGGAGAAGAGGAAGAACAGAGAGGAGAAGAGGGGAAAGGGGGAAGAACAGAGCGAGCTGGACAAAGGGTTTATATGCAGGATGACCTATAGTATCGGTTCGTGGCAAGAACCGGTACTAAAGATGCTGGACGGGCCCCAGTCTGACAACATCCTGCCACCACACCCTTTAGTACCGGCTCGTGGCACGAACCGGTGCTAAAGGTTCTGCACGAACCGGTACTAAAGAGAGCGGCTCGCCTAGCCGTTCGAACCGGCACTAATGGTCACATTAGTGCCGGCTCAATTGCAAACCGGGACTAATGAGCTGCACATTAGACCCTTTTTTACTAGTGTGCACTGACGCCGCAATGGCGCGCACGCTGCTTTCTTGTGTCCTCTACCTTCGTGCACACTGCAGTTCGTCGCGCCGCCGACGGGGTCGATCATCTTGGCCTCCTCTCTCTCGCCCTACTACACTGGAGTCGTTTCCGGCGTCGATCATCTTGGCCTCCTCTCTCGTCCACTGCACTGACGATACCATGTCGGGAGCACTGCTTTCTCCTCGTCTGTCCACTGTCTTTGCGCGAGCACCGAAACTAGTTCGCCAACGGTGTCGCTCACGGTGCCGCCGATGGGGTCGCTCGTCCACGACTCCATGCTCGTCATGTCGGACACGGCGCCGCGACCACTATCCACCGCACTCGCCATGGTCCGACGCACACTGCATTTCTTCTCCCCCTTCCTCTGCTAGCTCTTAACCATGTGTGCTAAGTGCAAGTGCTAGCTCTTAATCATGCCTCATGCGGGCAACCAAACATCGTGTAGTTGCATGCGCCGAGACAATGCAGGTAACCAAACAACATACCAAAGTTGATCCCCTAATGCAGGAAGTCCATATGCAAGCAACCAAACAACTCGCAGATGTCGCATATGAGGCTGTTTTTTCAGAGTCAGGCTGGGTTGAGATGTGTATGCAATGCGGGTACTGTTCAAGACTGCAACCAAACACGCCCCTAGCATGTTTTTTTTCTTTGGAGATTTCAACATGGTAGTGTTCGTCAAGAAAGAGTGTTACAGCGAACGAGTCCAAAAAATCTTCATAGCAAGGGCCTTGCGCCAAGATTCATGCAACAATAGAAAGGGCGTACGCTGGGACAACTATAGCATTTCCGAAGATATTTTGCTTCCTCGGCATTGGCGGGAATCCGACGGTTCTTCCTCTCTCCGGCATTTGAGATTCACGTGGAAGAATGTTTTATTTTTTTTTTATTTTTTTTTTGCGAATCACGTGGAAGAATGTTGGATGGCAACGTACCATGTGATGCCGTTACTCGCCATTGTAGAAAGGTGGCCAGTCGTTCTCCCATCCATTTTCATGTACTCCGGTAGCACTACTTTCTTTCAATTTCTGTAGTAGTACTGGATTTTGCCGGGAGGATGTAGTTAAGGCTTGATGGCGACGCATATTCCATTCTCACTGGGCACCGGGCCGTAGTGGCCCTGGCTCCGGCGACGGCGACCGTGAGTCCTGCCGTCCAGTTCGGTCCTCACCGAACCTAGCCCGAAATAGTGGCGTGCGGCCCGTGTTTCTTTCTCATCAAGGTGCAGGCAGACGAGACAACCTGTGGGCTGTGGCTCCTCTTCAAGAGCAAACCAAAGCTTGCAAGGCAAGTTTCGGGAAAGGGGAAGAGAACTTGCAAGGCAGGCTGTAATAGTTCACTTTCCCCGGCGTTGACCCCTGAACCCGATCTTGAAGATTTCACATTCACTGTCCCCTGTGTTAGCCTGCTACGTTGGTGACACGAAAACAGCAAGGATCTGCTTATGTTTAACCACCGCTACTCCTTGACTTGGGCTACTACTAATTACGATTGTGTGAAGCACACATAAAAAGAGAAGTCTTTCTTGGAAAAGAGATTGGGAAGAGTGATACTGTACATTAATCCCTTGAACTGAATATCACGAGTCAAGGAGTCTTTTTGTCTTTTTTTTGGGAGCAGGGTGATATGATGCGATGCGAGTCTTCAGATCGAGGCAACTGCAGGTAGGTCACGTCCAACTTTGTGTGCCATTTTACACTACTTGGCCGCCGGGTCGACGAACTCGCTACACACATAGCACCAGGTCGCCACCCCCACAAAACAAAGGCACGGCCATGCCCCTACAAAGTACTCCCTCCGTCCGAAAAAACTTGTCATCAAAATGGACAAAAAAAAATGTATCTAGAACTAAAATACATCTAGATACATCTTCTTTTATTCATTTTGATGACAAGTATTTTCGGACGGAGGGAGTAGTGAATATTTTGCAATCCGAGGCCGCTGCCTCGAGGCGCACATGCACCGTCCGGCATCCACCAACCTGAGCCACTCGATAATAGCATCACCGTAGACCAAGAGCTCCAATCAACCGTGCAATAGTTACGAAAACAAATAACAAGCTCGCCAGTCCTTCTAGGCTTCTAGGAAGATGATGACGGTTCACTTCATTCACGAATAAATTGACCGCTCATGCATTCCCCACCTCCAAATTTGAAGCATAGTTGTCAGTCTTGAGAGGAGCTTGATGCTAGCTAAGCGCATGATCGATGGCGACGCAAGCATATTCTTCCTACTTGTGTGGAATAAGCCTTTTTTTTCTATCTTCACCTGTCGCCAGCCAGCTCCTCTAACTGTTCCCAACAGTTGTTGCATTCCTCTGGCACGCGGAACAATGGCGTGCTCTGTTGTTCCGACCTCATCCATGGTCAGGGTCGGCGATTCTACATTTCTACTCCTTGTAACTAAGTACGAACTGATATTCTTGATGATTTCACTAAGAGCAACTCCAAAGGGTCGACACATTTCGTCCGCTTGCGTCCGTTTGAGTCGGCGCGGACAAAAATGGTGACCCAACGCGCCGACACAAATCAAATCACGTCTGCGTCGCATCCGCGCCGACGCATTTATGGTTCAAATTTGCACCCCAAATGCATCGGCGCGGACGCCGAACGGACGCTTCGCGCGCCTTCTCGCTATCCGCGGCGTCCCTATATGGCAGCCGTCCAACTACCCGCTGCCCAGGCGGTCAGCTTAATTTATGACGTTGGGCCCACGCGTCAGCGTCGGCGCTTGTCCTTTTTTAAGCCGACCGTGCAGCGGGGCCGTCCTCATCCAAACTCACCGTCCACATCTGCCCACCTTTGCTCTCTCGTCGCCGGTAAACCCTAGCCACCACAACCACAGCGAGATGAGCCTCTTCTCCGGCGCCAGCTGCAGCAAGGCCAAGGGCAAGTCCCCCGCCACCCCTTTCCCCTCCGAGTTCCTCCCACCTCCGCCGGCGCCTCGCCGGCAGAGGCAGCGCGTCAATATGCCAGTGCACCAGGCGGAGTGGAACTGGCAGAACCACCAGCCTCTGCCGTATCCGGACGTGACGCTGTCGCCTGACGCATCTGGATCGAATAGGACCCAGCAGCGGCGCGCCGCTGGACGGCTCGTGCTCACGCGGAGGAGGTGCGGCGCCGGTGGCGCTGGCTGACGCCGAGCAGCCGACAAGGTTTACGAAACGACTTCGCCCAATGGGCGAGGTGGTTCGCCGAGCACGGCGAGGCGAGGCGACGGGCGTCGCGAGGTCGACCGGAGGTCGCCGCTAACGCCGCTGCCGTCCCGCGAGGAGGACCAGTGCCTTGCGGCCGCTTCACCGGGAGAGCGAGGAGGACGAGCGCGCAGAGCGGAGGCGGCGAAGGCGGAAGAGGAGGCCCGCGAGGCGGCAATGGCGCATGCCTTCGCCTTCTCCGCAGCTGGCGGCAATGGTGCCGCCGGTGGCCCCGCCGTCCCCCATCAAGCCGGAGCTGCAGCCGCAGCCGGAGCCCGAGCCCGAGCCCATCGCGCGCTTCTCCTGGAATGGAGTGGTGCGCGAGTGGGTGTCGGCGCCACCGGTTTGGCTTGGGGCGACGCCGGCGCAGGAGCAGGCGTACCTCGAGATGTGGCGCCAGCGCCAACTGGCAGAGGAGCGTCGTCGCGGCGAGTACGGGGAGATGCTCGAGCGCGACCTCGAGGAGGAGCAGTGCGAGGCCGAGGAGGAGACGCGCCAGGCCGCGGCTGCACAGGCGGCCGCACACCCCCGCGCCGGCACTGCCCGACATGACGGCACTCTGGAACACGGCGTTCGCCTGGGCCGGGTCGATGCCGACGCTCATCAACCTCACGGACCCCGAGGACGATGACGACGACGCCTAGGGCAGCGCGCCGCCTCGTAGTTTAGGCTGTTTTTTTAAATGCAAATGTGGACGCGTGGACTCTCGCCGGCTTTAATGTTTAATTAATGCTATTTTTCTTTTTTTAATATGCATGCGTTCATTTTTTTTGACGCCGTCAAAATGGGTCTCAGCCAGCGTTGGGCGCACACACCGATCCAAATGCAAAAAAGGGCATCTGTGTCTGTCTGACCGACCCAGGCGGACAAAAAGCAGACGAAATCGCTGTCTGTTTGGGTCGGCCCGTTGGAGTTGCTCTAATACTACCATTATCGGCTGGGCTTGTGACAGTAACAGATAACCGCAAGGAACTGTACGATCTTATGGGTGAATCGAGGTGTATGGACGGATAGAAAACGATCAGTCAATACTGAACCGACGTGTTGGAAGGCAACCATGATATTTCATTTGGCTGTGCAGCCAGGCTGCTGCCAACACGTGCGTACGCCCCCTCGGTGGCCTCACTTATCCCGTCCAGAAAGGTGGCGAAAAATCGTCGATAACAATAGCCTCCCGACGCAACGAGGCTCAAACACGCACCAGCTGAGAGGAAGCACTGCCCCCTGACCACTGAGCTGAGAGCTCGTCCACATGAACAGAAATATTAACATATATAATAACAAATCAATATCATTCCCGTAAAAAAATCAATATCATTAGATTCAATGTAATGCCGCGAGAGTAATGTGTTGTAGTTCGGTTTTCTGGCCAAAACCTCTAAACCTTCTTCTTAATCGACGAAAGTGGCAAGTATTTTGCCCAGTTTAAAAAATATATTATTGAATGTATTTTTACATCATATAGATTTGTTATGATAAATGTTTATATTATTTTCTATAAACCTGGTTAAATTTTATGAAGTTTGACTTCAGTCAAATCTAATATGCAAAGTAGATAAAAACGAAGGAAGCACGTACTTGTCATTCAACTTTTCTTTTAGGACAACTTGTCAGTCAGCTTAACCAAATGTTTTAATCTACCCCTGTCTAATCCATATCTTGGCCCAACCCAACCAAAACTCTGAAAAGAACACCTCAACCAAATGCTTTACGCAACTGAAAATAACACCTGCCACTCGTCGTCCACCTGCAGCGTGGAGACCTTGACGATGATACAAGCACATACCCTTGGCCGAGACACGCAGCGGAACGATGGTGGCGTGCTGTGCGATTCGCCTGGTGTGAACCGGACATCTTGGCCTCGTCAGCTTTCCACGAGCGAAACAGATCGCATATGGTCCTGGTGACAAGGGCCTCCTCCTCCTGGCATGCAGGATGGACAGACACGAAAAGGGTAAGCCAAGACAGGTCGGCAGCGGCAGCGACGCACCGCGTGTCACGTCCTCGCCCTTCTGCACGCTGGGGCTATCGTGTTCGAGCTGGTATCTTTAGATTCGGCTGGGATTAGTGGTACGTACTCCCTCCGTTTGGTTTTATAAGACGGTTTAGACAGCTGATTTTGAACTGTTTAGAGCACTGTCTGAACAGGGTTAAACGTTTTATATAAGTGAACAGAGGGAGTACTACAGTAGATGATAATATCTTTGTCAGATATATAGTTTTAGGAAACAGAATAAAGCAAACATTTTTCTCTTCTCTCTTCGCCGGTTGGGAGCAGACGGACACAGGACATGGAAAATGGTGCGGGTTCACGCTGTGATGCTACGATTTCGGATAAACGCGTAGTAGTAGGTGATCTTGTTAGTCGCTGTTCTACAAAGGTGGGCAAAGTTTGATTCACCCGCAAATTGACAGGGAATTTTTTCGCCCATTTTTTTTATTTCCCTCGGTAGGATATTTATGGCGCACGGGCGATGGCGACGCATATTCTCAATGGAATATCTTCACCTGCTGGCTGATGCAGCCGGCTAACCTTGAAAATAAAATAGTGCTTGAAAAAAAAAATGGAGCATCGGCCAGTTTTAATGGGCGCGCCCATTGTCTTGCTTACAGTGAGACATACGGCAGTCTTCTTCCCTGAGATGAGCGCTGTAGTGGGCCTGCCCACCGTGCGGGAGGCAAGCCACAACCTCATTTTTCTATTTTACATTTTATAGCATTTTTTATGTTTACACTTTCAAATAATCTAAACGTATATTAAAAACACTCTCACTTATTTTTTTTAAAAACAACCAAGCATTTAAAAGTATTAAATGTGAACAAAAAATGTTTCTCATGATACACAAAAAATGTATAAAAAATAAAAATATGCAATATGTATGAAAAACCTTTGTCATGTATGTATTTTTAGAATACATGATCAAGCGTTTGAAAAGTGTTAATCAAGTATTTGAAAAATGTAAATACAACATTTCAAAAATGTTAAATGTGTAAATAAAAAATGTTTCTCATGTATACAAAACAATGTATACAAAAAATATACAATGTATATGAAAACAATGTTGATTATGTATTTATGAAATGTAAAAATCTATATTTTTCCTGATATATATGAAAAATATACAACATACATTAAATAAAAATAGACATAAAATACACATATTAGCAAAATACCTAATTCTATATTTAAAAAATGTTCCTGATGTGTATGCATTTTTTAATATTTTGTGTGAAAAAAACTTATTTTTCTTAAAGAAATGTTCACCATGTGTTTCAAACAGGTTGACCATGTGTTCTTTAAAACTTGTATTTAAGTAAAATATACACCATGTATTCAAAAAATAGTCAGCATGAGTTAACAAAAATGTTTCGCATGTACACTGAAAAATACATTGTGTATTGAGAAAAGTAATTATGTGTTGGGTATTGAAAATACCCGATGTAAACCGACAAAGACAAATAAAAACGAAGGAAGCCAACGAAAAGAAACAAAGAAAACCGAGAAAGAAACAAAGCAAAGTGAAGAAAACATAGAAAATGAAATAAAAAACAAGAAAACCAATGCAAAAAGAATGAACATAGGAAAAACTGTCAAAGAAACAAATGAACACAAAAAAGAACAAAAACCCAAAAAGAACAAAGAAAACAAGAAAAAACCCAAAGAAGACCAATGCAAAAGAATGGAAAGTTTTTGGTTGCAATAAATGTTTCACTTCTTGGATGAAGTTGGTGTTTGCACCAATGGTGCAACATATCATCTTCTCACAACCGTCCGGGCCAATAGGTTCTTTCAGTCAAGGGGATGTGGCAGCGAGAAGTCACTGCTCGGTCCGACAACCCGCCTAACAGAACACAAGCCAAAGAAGCCCAACATTCGCATTGCATTTCTATGAATGATTGTCAGTATGAACATAATTATTTGCAAACAGTTGAGGACAAAATCCTTCAAATAGTTTGCTTAACTTTCACACTACGGTTGGTCTCTGGGCCAATTGGCACAATAGGTCATCTAGTTTTTAGATAATCTTCGATTTGAGCTTGCAGGCTTTAAGAAGGACTCTGATAAATGCCACACATGTGACACGAATACATGGCAACTCCGAGCGTTTTATATGGCAAGTTTAGTGACGCAATGATCTCATTCTTGATTGTTTAATCTTGGCGTTAGCGAGACGAACAAAAGAGTGATTTGCAGAGCGTTTTTTCGAGCCTGGGTACACTGGAATGCATTTCCGAAAATTTAGCAAGAACGCATTTACAAGCTTTGAAGAAATATTTTAAAACTACACTTAGAGGTATTGGTTAGAAACTCTTTTTTGAACTTTAATGGTCAGAAACTTATGCATGCTTAGTTTCGTAAAAAGATATGACCAATTAACTAGGTGGATAAGAGCATCTACAACCGGGCCTCTCAAACCCGCCACATACGCTGGGGTGGGTCGCCTGGTCACTGCCCGGTCGTGAAAATCTGATCTATACGGGCACCTCTAACAGGCCTCAAACGCCCAGACTGAACGGCACCCCTCATATTCAGCCCAAATATGAGACGGATATGGGGGCGTCCGGGCGCGCCCGGGCACACCCGCTGACCCCGCTGCGGGTCGTAGCGGTCCCACCTTCAGCAACCGAAGCTCCTCCATCTCTCAACGTGCAACCAAATTTTAGTCCCACTTCGTTGGGCGAGGCGGATGCCGCTCGGCTTATATAGCCGCGCCAACGGATGGCGGCAAGCTTGGTTGTTGTTGTGTAGTTCTATCAATTCTCGCATGTGTGATTGAGATAAATTTGACACTAGATTGTATTTCATTGACTAATGATTGTTCATCGAGTGTCAAGTTTGTCTCGATCATATACGTTGATACCTCTACTACAATGACAGTAGATTTTTATTTTATTTTGATGCATGGACACATATAGTGATTAAAAAAAGCCGACACCAATGTTGCTATGTGAAGGAGATAGACCCTAACTATGAATCTTCTATGTAATAGAGATAGAAAATTCATAGTCAGATTCTATATATCCTTAACAAAGGATGCATTGATGTCAGAAGCTTATCCATTTTGAACGACCCGAATATTTAAGCTAGCCGACTAGCTCATCAGTCGACGAGGTGGGACTAATACGGGTGTGAAAATGTTAAGTATGAGCAATTTTCGGTGCCCAGCCGGCCCAAGACGGACGGGATGATCGACGTGCATGGCCCTGCATGTAACAGATGTTTTGAAAACAGGTACGTGGTTGTAAATTGTAAAATTTGAGGCACGCTCGGTCACTGTCCACGGGCACGTCCGAGCGCGTCCGCGGGTGTTTGATGATCCAAATTTGCAACCTCCGGCTGTAGATGCTCTAATAGGAAATAGAGAGAGTTAAAGTGTTTTAGAGCATCTACAGCCGGGCGCCCCAAACCCGCCTTATACGCCCGGGCGGGCCACCTGGTCACTGGCCGATCACGAAATTTTGACCCAGACGGGCGCCTCAAACGGGCCTTAAATGCTCGGGCTGACCGGCACCCCTCAAATCCAACCCAAATATAAGGCGAATACTGGGTGCCCGGGCGAGTCCGCCACGTCGCACTCGACAACCCGACCCACCGCAAATTGCACCAAATCCACCAAATCAACCTACCAGATTCATTTGCTCTCTCCTCTCTTCTTCCTCCTCCTTGACATCTATCTCGCTGCTTCGCCCCGGCATGCCCCCCGCAACCGTTCCTAACCTCTGCACCAGCACCTCCGGCAGAGGAGTCCTCTCTCCCGTCCTCGTCGCCGGGGACGTCTTCGCCGGCCCGGACCTGATACGACCATTTTGCATCATGCTATTATATTGATATTTATTGCATTATGGGCTGTTATTAGAGCAACTCTAGCAGACCCCGCATCCCGCCGGGCAGTTCGCGCAAAACCGCTTTTGCGGGCCGGCGCGGGCTGGCACAGATGCAGACCCCGTATAATAGACCTGTAAAACAGCATATTCGCGGTCGGCCTCTAGTCCGGCCGCTACCGCCCCTTCCTCCAACCGGCCACGCCGGCCGCGCCCAACCCCGTCAGCTGCGCCCCGTCGCCCGTCGGCCGCGTCCCGTGATACGTCTCCAACGTATCTATAATTTTTGATTGCTCCATGCTACTTGATCTATTGTTTTGGACTATAATGGGCTTTATTTTCCACTTTTATATTACTTTTGGGACTAACCTATTAACCGGAGGCCCAACCTGTAATTGTCGTTTTTTGCCTTTTCAAGATTTCAAAGAAACAGAATATCAAACGGAGTCCAAACGGAATGAAACCTTCGAAACGTGATTTTCTCACCGAACGTGATCCAGAGACTTGGACCCTACGCCAAGGAACCAGAGAGGCGGTCACGAGGGTGGGGGGCGCCCCCCCCAGGGCGCGTCCCCTTGCCTTGTGGGCCCCTCGAAGCTCCACCGACGTACTCTTTCCTCCTATATATACCTACGTACCCCCAAACGATCAGAAGAGGAGCCAAAAACCTAATTCCACCACCGTAACTTCCTGTATCCACGAGATCCTATCTTGGGGCCTGTTTCGGAGCTCCGCCGGAGGGGGCATCCGCCACGGAGGGCTTCTACATCAACACCATAGCCTCTCCGATGAAGTGTGAGTAGTTTACCTCAGACCTTCGGGTCCATAGCTAGTAGCTAGATGGCTTCTTCTCTCTTTTGGATCTCAATACAATGTTCTTCCCCTCTATCGTGGAGATCTATTCAATGTAATCTTCTTTTTGCGGTGTGTTTGTTGAGACCGATGAATTGTGGGTTTATGATCCAGCTTATCTATGAATAATATTTGAATCTTCTCTGAATTCTTTTATGTATGATTGGTTATCTTTGCAAGTCTCTTCGAATTATCCGTTTGGTTTGGCCAACTAGATTGGTAGTTCTTGCAATGGGAGAAGTGCATGGCTTTGGGTTCAATCTTGCGGTGTCCTTACCCAAAGGATGTAAAGGGTTGCAAGGCACGTATTGTATTGTTGCCATCGAGGATAACAAGATGGGGTATTTATCATATTGCATGAATTTATTCCTCTACATCATGTCATCTTGCTTAAGGCGTTACTCTATTTTAACTTAATACTCTAGATGCATGCTAGATAGCGGTCGATGAGTGGAGTAATAGTAGTAGATGCAGAATCGTTTCGGTCTACTTGTCTCGGACGTGATGACTATATACATGATCATACCTAGATAACCTCATAACTATGCTCAATTATGTCAATTGCTCAACAGTAATTTGTTCACCCACCGTAGAATACTTATGCTCTTGAGAGAAGCCACTAGTGAAACCTATGGCCCCCGGGTCTATTCTCATCATATCAATCTCCATCACTTTTATACTTGCTTTGTTTTAACTTTTGCCTTTTACTTTTCACTTTGCATCTATATACCAAAAATATTATCTCTATCAGATCTCACTCTCGTAAGTGACCGTGAAGGGATTGACAACCCCTAATCGCGTTGGTTGCGAGTAGCTATCGTTTTGTGCAGGTACGAAGGACTTGTGCGTGGCCTCCTACTGGATTGATACCTTGGTTCTAAAAAACTGAGGGAAATACTTACGCTACTGTGCTGCATCATCCTCTCCTCTTTGGGGAAAACCAACGTAAGCTCAAGACGTAGCAAGAGGGATTTCTGGCGCCATTGCCGGGGAGTCTACGCAAAAGTCAACATACCAAGTACCCATCACAATCCCTATCTCTCGCATTACATTATTTTCCATTTGCCTCTCGTTTTCCTCTCCCCCACTTCACCCTTGCCATTTTATTCGCCCTCTCTTTCCCAATCTCCTCCTCTCTTTTCCGCTTGCCTTTTGTTTGCCCGTGTGCTGGATTGCTTGTTTGTCGCGATGGCTCAAGATGCTACCAAATTGTGTGACTTCACCAATACCAATAATATTGATTTCCTTAGCACTAGATTGCTCCTCTTGCCAATACTGAATCTTGTGAAATCAATACTGCTTTGTTGAATCTTGTTATGAAAGATCAATTCGCCGGCCTTCCTAGTGAAGATGCCGCTACTCATCTGAATAGCTTCGTTGATTTATGTGATATGCAAAAGAAAAAAGATGTCGATAATGATGTCGTTAAATTGAAGCTATTTCCTTTTTGCTTAGAGATCGTGCTAAAGCGTGGTTTTCATCTTTGCCTAAAAATAGTATTGATTCTTGGAACAAGTGCAAAGATGCTTTTATCTCTAAGTATTTTCCTCCCGCTAAGATTATCTCTCTTAGGAACGTTGATAGAATTTCACTTGAGGTTGATTCTTTAAAGCTTAGATCTATTCCTCCTAAGCATGATATCAATGAGTCTCTCAAGTCTATGAAATTTCCATTGATGAGTGCAAAGAAAGAACCGCTAGGATGCGTGCTTCCAAAGATGCCTTTATTAAAGCGTGTTCTTCTAATTCTTATGATAATCAAGATGAAGATCTAAAAGTTATTGATGCGTCCCCTATTAAATATTTGTTTTGCAATATGAATCTTGATGAAACTGAATATGATCTTCCTTCACCTAGAAGGCGTTCTAAGAATTCGGAGTTTTTAGATGTTGATGATGAAATTGATAAAAGTGGGATTGAAAGAAATAAAAATCTAGATATTGCTAAACCCACTATATTGGATCTCAAGGAATTTAATTATGAAAATTGCTCTTTAATTGATTGTATTTCCTTGTTGCAAACCGTGCTAAATTCTCCTTATGATTATAGTCAAAATAAGGCCTTTACCGAACACATTGTTGATGCCTTGATGCAATCTTATGAAGAAAAACTTGAGTTGAAAGTTTCTATCCCTAGGAAACTCTATGATGAGTGGGAACCTACTATCAAAATTAAAATCAAAGATCATGAGTTTAATGCTTTGTGTGATTTGGGTGCTAGTGTCTCCACTATTCCCAAAACTTTGTGTGATTTGCTAGATTTCGTGACTTTGATGATTGCTCTCTAAACTTGCATCTTATGGATTCCACTATTAAAAAGCCTATGGGAAGAATTAATGATGTTCTTATTGTTGCAAATAGGAATTATGTGCCCATAGATTTTATCGTTCTTGATATAGATTGCAATCCTTCATGTCCTATTATTCTTGGTAGACCTTTCCTTAGAACGATTGGTGCAATTATTGATATGAAGGAAGGGAATATTAGATTCCAATTTCCATTAAAGAAAGGCATGGAACACTTTCCTAGAAAGAAAATAAAATTACCATATGAATCTATCATTGGAGCCACTTATGGATTGCCTACCAAAGATGGCAATACCTAGATCTATCTTTGCTATTATGCCTAGCTAGGGAGTTAAACGATAGCGCTTGTTGGGAGGCAACCCAATTTTATTTTTTCAGTTTTTTGTTTTTGCTTCTGTTTAGGAACAAATAATCCATCTAGCCTCTGTTT
This sequence comes from Aegilops bicornis, assembly GCA_021605145.1. Lineage (NCBI taxonomy): Eukaryota > Viridiplantae > Streptophyta > Magnoliopsida > Poales > Poaceae > Aegilops > Aegilops bicornis. The sequence continues at coordinate 870,845,856 of CM038670.1, read as the reverse complement.
AGATGTGGTTTTATCTTTTAATTAGTGTTTGTGCCAAGTTAAACCTATTGGATCTTCTTGGATGATAGTTATTTGATCTTGCTGTAATTTCCAGAAACTTTGCGCTCAGTGCCCGAATTGTTACAAATCACCAGAACGTGATAAAATACTGATTCCAATTGCTGCTGATCAATAAACAAAATTTCCAGGTCGTCTAATTTTGGTAGAAGTTTTTGAGTTCCATAAGTTTGCGTTAGTTACAGATTACTACAGACTGTTCTGTTTTTGACAGATTCTGTTTTACGTGTGTTATTTGCTTATTTTGATGAATCTATGGCTAGTAAAATAGTTTATAATCCATAGAATACAGTCGGTTTAACACCAAGATAAATAAAGAATGAGTTCATTACAGTACCTTAAAGTAGTCTTTTGTTTTCTTTCTCTAACGGAGCTCACGAGATTTCTATTGAGCTTTGTGTTGTGAAGTTTTCAAGTTTTGGGTGAATTCTTTTTGATGGATTATGGAACAAGGAGTGGCAAGAGCCTAAGCTTGGGGATTCCCATGGCACCCCCAAGATAATCCAAGGACACCAAAATTCAAAGCTTGGGGATGCCCGGAAGGCATCCCTCTTTAAATCCACTTCCATCGGTAATTTACTTGGAGCTATATTTTTATTCACCACATGAAAAATGTTTTGCTTGGAGCGTCTTGTATTATTTGCGTCTTTGCTTGTTAGTTTACCACAATCATCCTTGCTGAACACACCTTTTGAGAGAGCCATACATGAATTGAAATTTGATAGAATACTCTATGTGCTTCACTTATATTTTTTGAGCTTGATAGTTTGCTCATAGTGCTTCACTTATATCTTTGAGCGTGATAATTTTTGCTCTAGTGCTTCACTTAGATCTTTTAGAGCACGGTGGTGGATTATTTTAAAGAAACTTGATCTCTCATGCTTCACTTAGATTATTTTGAGAGGCGTTAATAGCATGGTAATTTGCTTAATAATTAACATACTTGGTATTCAAGATATGTGAAACTTTCTTTTGAGTGAGTTGAATACTAAGATAAGTTTGATGCTTGATAATTGTTTTGAGATATGGAGGTGATAATATCAAAGTTGTGCTAGTTGAGTAGTTGTGAATTTGAGAAATGCTTGTGTTGAAGTTAGCAAATCCCGTAGCATGCACGCATGGTTAAAGTAGTGTAACAAATTTGAAACATGAAGTGTACCTGGCTTGTGCATCCTTATGAGTGGCGGTCGGGGACGAGCGAAGGTATTTTCCTACCAATCTATCCCCCTAGGAGAATGCGCGTAGTACTTGATTTTTGATGACTTCTAAATTTTTGCAATAAGTATATGAGTTCTTTTGACTAATGTTGAGTCCATGGACTATACGCACTTTTACCTTTCCGCCTTAACTAGCCTCTTGATTGCAGTGCATTGCCCTTTCTCACCTTGAGAGTTGGTGCAAACTTCACGGTGCATCCAAACCCCGTGATACGATACGCTCTATCACACATAAATCTCCTTATATCTTCCTCAAAACAGCCACCATACCTACCTATTATGGCATTTTCATAGCCATTCCGAGATATATTGCCATGCAACTTTCCACCGTTTCGTTCATCATCATCGTGACACAATTTACTTTTGTCATATTGCCATTGCATGATCATGTAGTTGACATCATATTTGTGGCAAAGGCACCATGCATTATTTTTCATACATGTCACTCTTGATTCATTGCACCATCCCGGTACACCCCCGGAGGCATTCATATAGAGTCATACCTTGTTCTAGTTTCAAGTTGTAATCCTTATGTTGTAATCAATAGAAGTGTGATGATCATCATTATTAAAGCATTGCCCAAAAAAAGAAAGGCCAAAAAGAAAAAAAAGAAAGGCCCAAAAAAAAAGAAAATAAATAAAAAGGGCAATGCTACTATCTCTTTTTCCACACTTGTGCTTCAAAGTAGCACCTTGTTCTTCATGTAGTTCCACCGACGTACTCCTTCCTTCCTCCTATATATACCTACGTACCCCCAAACGATCAGAAGAGGAGCCAAAAACCTAATTCCACCATCGTAACTTCCTGTATCCACGAGATCCCATCTTGGGGCCTGTCTCGTAGCTCCACCGGAGGGGGCATCCGCCACGGAGGGCTTCTACATCAACACCATAGCCTCTCCGATGAAGTGTGAGTAGTTTACTTCAGACCTTCGGGTCCATAGCTAGTAGCTAGATGGCTTCTTCTCTCTTTTTGGATCTCAATACAATGTTCTCCCCCTCTCTCGTGGAGATCTATTCGATGTAATCTTTCTTTTTGCGGTGTGTTTGTTGAGACCGATGAATTGTGGGTTTATGATCCAGCTTATCTATGAATAATATTTGAATCTTCTCTGAATTCTTTTATGTATGATTGGTTATCTTTGCAAGTCTCTTCGAATTATTCGTTTGGTTTGGCCAACTAGATGTTGGAAATATGCCCTAGAGGCAATAATAAAAGCATTATTATTATATTTCCTTGTTCATGATAATTGTCTTTTATTCATGCTATAACTGTATTATCCGGAAATCGTAATACACGTGTGAATACATAGACCACAATACGTCCCTAGTGAGCCTCTAGTTGACTAGCTCGTTGGTCGACAGATAGTCATGGTTTCTGGCTATGGACATCGATGTCATTGACAACGGGATCACGTCATTAGGAGAATGACGTGATGGACAAGACCCAATCCTAAGCATAGCACAAAGATCGTGTAGTTCGTTTTGCTAGAGCTTTTCCAATGTCAAGTATCTCTTCCTTAGACCGTAAGATCGTGTAACTCCCGGATACCGTAGGAATGCTTTGGGTGTACCAAACGTCACAACATAACTGGGTGACTATAAAGGTGCATTACAGGTATCTCCGAAAGTGTCTGTTGGGTTGACACGGATCGAGACAGGGATTTGTCACTCCGTATGACGGAGAGGTATCACTGGGCCCACTCGGTAATGCATCATCATAATGAGCTCAAAGTGATCAAGTGTCTGATCACGGGATCATGCATTACGGTACGAGTAAAGTGACTTGCCGGTAACGAGACTAAACGAGGTATTGCGATACCGACGATCGAGTCTCGGGCAAGTAACATACCGTCTGACAAAGGGAATAGCATACGGGGTTGCTTGAACCCTCGACATCGTGGTTCATCCGATGACAACATCGAGGAGCGTGTGGGAACCAACATGGGTATCCAGATCCCGCTGTTGGTTATTGACCGGAGAGCGTCTCGGTCATGTTTGCATGTCTCCCGAACCCGTAGGGTCTACACACTTAAGGTTCGGTGACGCTAGGGTTAATAGGAAGACAAGTATGTGATTACCGAATGTTGTTCGGAGTCCCGGATGAGATCCTGTACGTCACGAGGAGTTCCGGAATGGTCCGGAGGTAAAGATTTATATATGGAAAGTGGTTAAACGGACTCCGGAAAGTTTCGGGGGTATACCGGTAATGTACCGGGGCCACGGGAGAGTTCCGAGGTCCACCGAGGGGCCACCTCCCGGGGCCACATGGGCTAAGTGGGAGAGGAGCCAGCCCCTGGTGGGCTGGGCGCCTCCCACCTAGGCCCATGCGGCTAGGGCTTGGGAGGAAACCCTAAAGGGGCAAAGGGGCGCCACGGCTTGGGGGCAAGCCACCCTTTCCTCCTCCCTTGGCCGCCGCCCCCCTCTAGATGCCATCTAGAGGGGCCGCCCCTCTCCTTCCTCCTATAAATAGAGGGGTGGGGGCAGGCCTGCACACACCATTGAAGGCGCAGCCCCTCCCCTCCCCAACACCTTTCTTTCTCCACGCAAGCTTGGCGAAGCCCTGCCGGAGAACTGTCGTGCCAACTGCACCACACCGTCGTGCTGCCATTGGAGCTGTCTTCCTCAACCTCTCCTTCATCCTTGCTGGATCAAGACGGAGGAGACGCCATCGTCCCGTACGTGTGTTGAACGCGGAGGTGCTGTCCGTTCAGCACTTGGTCATCGGTGATCGGAATCACGTTGGGAACGCGTCTTCATCATCACCACTCCCTCGAGCAGCTTCCGTACTCGATCTACAAGTGGCATGTAGATGCAAACTCTCTCTCTTGACTCGTTGCTTAGTAGAACTCATAGATGGATCTTGGTGAAACCGTAGGAAAATTTTTATTTTCTCGCAACGTTCCCCAACAAGTGGCATCATGAGCTAGGTCTATGCGTAGTTCTCTATTGCACGAGTAGAACACAATTTAGTTGTGGGCGTGGATCTTGTCAATTTACTTGCCGCTACTAGTCTTATCTTGCTTCCGCGGTATTGTGGGATGAAGCGGCCCGGACCAACCTTACACGTACGCTTACGTGAGACCGGTTCCACCGACTAACATGCACTAGTTGCATAAGATGGCTGGCGGGTGTCTGTCTCTCCTACTTTAGTTGGAGCGGATTCGATGAAAAGGGTCCTTATGAAGGGTAAATAGAAGTTGACAAGATCACGTTGTGGTTATTCGTAGGTAAGAAAACGTTCTTGCTAGAACCCAATTGCAGCCACGTAAAATATGCAACAACAATTAGAGGACGTCTAACTTGTTTTTGCAGCAATTGACATGTGATGTGATATGGCCAAGTTGTGATGAATGATGAATGGCAAATTGTGATGTATGAGATCATGTTCTTGTAATAGGAATCACGACTTGCATGTCGATGAGTATGACAACCGGCAGGAGCCATAGGAGTTGTCTTTATTTTTGTATGACCTGCGTGTCATTGAAGTACGCCATGTAATTTACTTTACTTTATTGCTAAACGCGTTAGCCATAGAAGTAGAAGTAGTCGTTGGCGTGACAACTTCATGGAGGCACAATGATGGAGATCATGATGATGGAGATCATGGTGTCATGCCGGTGACAATATGATCATGGAGCCTCGAAGATGGAGATCAATGGAGCTTTATGATATTGGCCATATCATGTCACTACTATATATAATTGCATGTGATGTTTATTATGTTTATACATCTTGTTTACTTAGAACGACGGTAGTAAATAAGATGATCCCTTACAACAATTTCAAGAAGTGTTTCCCCTAAACTGTGCACCGTTGCTAAAGTTCGTCGCTTCTAAGCACCACGTGATGATCGGGTGTGATGGATTCTTACGTTCACATACAACGGGTGTAAGACAGATTTACACACGCGATAACACTTAGGGTTTACTTGACGAGCCTAGCATGTACAGACATGGCCTCGGAACACGGAGACCGAAAGGTCGAACACGAGTCGTATAGAAGATACGATCAACATGAGAATGTTCACCGATGATGACTAGTCCGTCTCACGTGATGATCGGACACGGCTTAGTCGACTCGGATCGTGTAACACTTAGATGACTAGAGGGATGTCTAATCTGAGTGGGAGTTCATTGAAATAATTTGATTAGATGAACTTAATTATCATGAACTTAGTCTAAAACTTTTGCATAATATGTCTTATAGATCAAATGGCCAACGCTCATGTCAACTTGAACTTCAACGTTCCTAGAGAAAACCAAGCTGAAAGATGACGGCAGCAACTATACGGACTGGGTCCGAACACGAGGATCATCCTCATAGCTGCCAGGAAACAATATGTCCTAGAAGGATCGCTAGGTGACGCTCCGTCCCGAAGAACCAAGACATTATGAATGCTTGGCAAACTTCAGTGATGATTACTCCCTCGTTCGATGCGGCATGCTTTACAGCTTAGAACCGGGCTCCAAAAGCGTTTTGAGCATCACGGAGCATATGAGATGTTCGAGGAGCTGAAACTTGTTTTCCAAGCTCACGCCGGTCGAGAGATATGACATCTCCGACAAGTTCTATAGTTGTAAGATGGAGGAAAACAGTTACATCGGTGAGCACATCTTGAAGATGTCAGGTTGCACAACCGTATGACCCAGTGAACATTAACCTCCCCGATGAGGCGGTCATTGTGAGAATCCTCGATCGCTCCCACCAAGCTACAAGAGCTTTGTGATGAACTACAACATGCAGGGGATGGTAAAGACCATTCTGAAGTGTTCTCTATGCTGAAAGTCACCGAGGTTGAAATCAAGAAAGAACATCAAGTGTTGATGGTCAATAAGACCACTAAGTTCAAGAAGAGCAAGGGTAAGAAGAACTTCAAGAAGGACGGCAAGGAGGTTGCCGCTACCGTAAGCAAGTTGCTGGAAGAAGTCAAAGAATGGACCCAAACCCGAGGCCCAGTGCTTTTATTGCAAGGGAGGTCACTTTGGAAGCGGAACTGCCCCAAATACTTAGCGGACAAGAAGGCCGCAACACCAAAGGTATATCTGGTATACATGTAATTGATGTGTACTTTGCCAGTACTCGTAGTAACTCTTGGGTATTTGATACCGGTGCCGTTGCTCATATTTGTAACTCACAGCAGGAGCTGCGGAATAAGCGGAAACTGGCAAAGGACGAGGTGACGATGTGTGTCGGGAATGGTTCCAGAGTCGATGTGATCGCCGTCGGCACGCTACCTCTTCATTTACCTACGGGATTAGTTATGAACCTTAATAATTGTTATTTGGTGCCAAGTTTGAGCATGAATATTGTATCTGGATCTCGTTTAATGCGAGATGGCTACTCATTTAAATCCGAGAATAATGGTTGTTCTATTTATATGAGAGATATGTTTTATGGCCATGCTCCGATGGTCAATGGTTTATTCTTAATGAATCTCGAGCGTAGTATTACACATGTTTATAGCGTGAATACCAAAAGATGTAAAGTTGATAACGATAGTCCCACATATTTGTGGCACTGCCGCCTTGGTCACATTGGTGTCAAGCGCATGAAGAAGCTCCATGCTGATGGACTTTTGGAGTCTCTAGATTATGAATCATTTGACACATGCGAACCATGCCTTATGGGCAAGATGACCAAGACTCCGTTCTCCTAACAATGGAGCGAGCAACCAACTTATTGGAAATCATACATACCGATGTGTGCGGTCCAATGAGTGTTGAGGCTCATGGAGGATATCGTTATGTTCTCACTCTCACTGATGACTTGAGTAGATATGGGTATGTCTACTTAATGAAACACAAGTCTGAGACCTTTGAAAAGTTCAAAGAATTTTAGAATGAGGTAGAGAATCAACGTGACCGAAAGATAAAATTCTTGCGATCAGATCGTGGAGGAGAATATTTAAGTCACGAATTTGGTACACACTTAAGAAAATGTGGAATCGTTTCACAACTAACGCCGCTGAACACCTCAGCGTAATGGTGTGTCCGAACGTCGTGTCGCACTCTATTGGATATGGTGCGGTCTATGATGTCTCTTACCGATTTACCGCTATCATTTTGGGGATACGCTCTAGAGACAGCTACATTCACTTTAAATAGGGCACCGTCTAAGTCCGTTGAGACGACACCGTATGAATTATGGTTTGGGAAGAAACCTAAGCTGTCATTTCTAAAAGTTTGGGGATGCGATGCTTATGTCAAGAAACTTCAACCTGAAAAGCTCGAACCCAAGTCGGAAAAATGCGTCTTCATAGGATACCCTAAAGAAACCATTGGGTATACCTTCTACTTAAGATCCGAGGGCAAGATTTTTGTTGCCAAGAACGGAACCTTTCTGGAAAAGGAGTTTCTCTCGAAAGAAGTAAGTGGGAGGAAAGTAGAACTCGATGGAGTACTACCTCTTGAACAGGATAGTAGTGCAGCTCAGGAAAATGTTCTGTGATGCCTACACCAACCGAGGAGGAAATTCATGATGATGATCAAGGTACTTCGGATCAAGTTGCTACTGAACTTCAGAGGGTCAACTAGGACACGTTCCGCACTGTGAGTGGTACGGCAACCCTGTCTTGGAAATCATGTTGTTAGACAACAATGAACCTTCGAACTATGAAGAAGCGATGGCGGGCCCAGATTCCAACAAATGGCTAGAAGCCATGAAGTCCGAGATAGAATCCATGTATGAAAACAAAGTGTGGACTTTGGTGACTTGCCCGATGATCGGCGAGCGATAGAAAACAAATGGATTTTTAAGAAGAAGACGGACGCGGATGATAATGTCACCATCTATAAAGCTCGACTTGTCGCTAAAGGTTATCGGCAAGTTCAAGGGATTGACTACGATGAGACTTTCTCTCCCGTAGCGAAGCTTAAGTCCGTCCGAATCATGTTAGCAATTACCGCATACTATGATTATGAGATATGGCAGATGGTCGTCAAAACAGCGTTCCTTAACGGATATCTTAAGGAAGAGCTGTATATGATGCAGCCGGAAGGTTTTGTCGATCCTAAGAATGCTAACAAAGTATGCAAGCTCCAGCGATCCATTTATGGGCTGGTGCAAGCATCTCGGAGTTGGAACATTCGCTTTGATGAGATGATCAAAGCGTTTGGGTTTATGCTGACTTATGGAGAAGCCTGCGTTTACAAGAAAGTGAGTGGGAGCTCTGTAGCATTTCTCATATTATATGTAGATGACATACTTTTGATGGGAAATGATATAGAATTCTTGGACAGCATTAAGGCCTACTTGAATAAGTGTTTTTCAATGAAGGACCTTGGAGAAGCTGCTTATATATTAGGCATCAAGATCTATAGGGATAGATCGAGACGCCTCATAGGTCTTTCACAAAGCACATACCTTGATAAGATTACGAAGAAGTTCAAAATGGATCAGTCCAAGAAGGGGTTCTTGCACAGTTGCAAGGTGTGAAATTGAGCTCAGCTCAATGCCCGACCACGGCAAAAGATAAAGAAGAGATGAGTGTCATCCCTATGCATCAGCCATAGGATCTATTATGTATGCCATGCTGTGTACCGGACCTGATGTAAACCTTGCCGTAAGTTTGGTAGGAAGGTACCAAAGTAATCCCGGCAAGGAACACCGGACAACGGTCAAGAATATCCTGAAGTACACGAAAAGGACAAAGGACATGTTTCTCGTTTATGGAGGTGACGAAGAGCTCGTCGTAGCAGGTTACGTCGGCGCTTAGCTTCGACACAGATCTGAATGACTCTAAGTCACAAACCGGATACGTGTATATGTTGAATGGTGGAAGCGATGGCTGGTGCAGTACCAAGCAAGCGTCGTGGCGGGATCTACATGTGAAGCGAGTACATGGCAGCCTCGGAGGCAGCGCATGAAGCAATTTGGGTGAAGGAGTTCATCACCGACCTAGGAGTCATACCCAATGCGTCGGGGCCGATCAAACTCTTCTGTGACAACACCGAGCTATTGCCCTTGCCAAGGAGCCAGTGTTTCACAAGAAGACCGAGCACATCAAGCGTCGCTTCAACTCCATCCGTGAAAATGTTCAGGATGGAAACATAGAAATTTGTAAAGTGCATACGGATCTGAATGTCGCAGATCCGTTGACTAAACCTCTTCCGCGGGCAAAACATGATCAACACCAGAACTCTATGGGTGTTCGATTCATCACAATGTAACTAGATTATTGACTCTAGTGCAAGTGGGAGACTGTTGGAAATATGCCCTAGAGGCAATAATAAAAGCATTATTATTATATTTCCTTGTTCATGATAATTGTCTTTTATTCATGCTATAACTGTATTATCCGGAAATCGTAATACACGTGTGAATACATAGACCACAATACGTCCCTAGTGAGCCTCTAGTTGACTAGCTCGTTGGTCGACAGATAGTCATGGTTTCCTGGCTATGGACATCAGATGTCATTGACAGCGGGATCACGTCATTAGGAGAATGACGTGATGGACAAGACAATCCTAAGCATAGCACAAAGATCGTGTAGTTCGTTTTGCTAGAGCTTTTCCAATGTCAAGTATCTCTTCCTTAGACCGTGAGATCGTGTAACTCCCGGATACCGTAGGAATGCTTTGGGTGTACCAAAGCGTCACAACGTAATCGGGTGACTATAAAGTGCATTACAGGTATCTCCGAAAGTGTCTGTTGGGTTGAAACGGATCGAGGCGATTTGTCACTCCGTATGACGGAGAGGTATCACTTGGGCCCACTCGGTAATGCATCATCATAATGAGCTCAAAGTGATCAAGTGTCCGATCACGGGATCATGCATTACGGCACGAGTAAAGTGACTTGCCGATACGAGACTAAGCGAGGTATTGGGATATCGACGATCGAAGTCTCGCAAGTAACATACCGTCGACAAAGGGAATAGCATACGGGGTTGCTTGAACCCTCGACATCGTGGTTCATCCGATGACAACATCGAGGCGTGTAGGAACCAACATGGGTATCCAGATCCGCTGTTAGTTATTGACCGGAGAGCGTCTCGGTCATGTCTCAAGCATGTCTCCCGAACCCGTAGGGTCTACACACTTAAGGTTCGGTGGCGCTAGGGTTAATAGGAAGACAAGTATGTGATTACCGAATGTTGTTGAGTCCCGGATGAGATCCCGGACGTCACGAGGAGTTCGGAATGGTCCGGAGGTAAAGATTTATATATGGAAAGTGGTTAAACGGACTCCGGAAAGTTTGAGGGTATACGGTAATGTACCGGGGCCACCGGGAGAGTTCGGAGGTCCACTGGGAGGGCCACCCCTCCGGGGCCACATGGGCTAAGTGGGAGAGGAGCCAGCCCCTGGTGGGCTGGGCGCCTCCCACCTAGGCCCATGCGGCTAGGGCTTGGGAGGAAACCCTAAAGGCGAAGGGGCGCCCCCACGGCAGGGGCAAGCCACCCTTTCCTCCTCCCTTGGCGCCGCCCCCCCTCTAGATGCCATCTAGAGGGGCCGCCCTCTCCCTTCCTCCTCTAAATCGAGGGGTGGGGGGAGGGCTGCACACACCATTGAAGGCGCAGCCCCTCCCCTCCCCAACACCTCTCTTTCTCCACGCAAGCTTGGTGAAGCCCTGCCGGAGAACTGCCGTGCCAACTGCACCACACCGTCGTGCTGCCATTGGAGCTGTCTTCCTCAACCTCTCCTTCATCCTTGCTGGATCAAGACGGAGGAGACGCCATCGTCCCGCACGTGTGTTGAACGCTGGAGGTGCTGTCCGTTCGCACTTGGTCATCGGTGATCGGAATCACGTTGGGACCGTCTTCATCATCACCACTCCCTCGAACGCTTCCGCACTCGATCTACAAGTGGTATGTAGATGCAAACTCTCTCTCTTGACTCGTTGCTTAGTAGAACTCATAGATGGATCTTGGTGAAACCGTAGGAAAAATTTTATTTTCTGCAACGTTCCCCAACACTAGATTGGTAGTTCTTGCAATGGGAGAAGTGCATGGCTTTGGGTTCAATCTTGCGGTGTCCTTACCCAGTGACAGAAAGGGTTGCACGGCACGTATTGTATTGTTGCCATCGAGGATAACAAGATGGGGTATTTATCATATTGCATGAATTTATTCCTCTATATCATGTCATCTTGCTTAAGGCGTTACTCTGTTTTAACTTAATACTCTAGATGCATCTTTGGATAGCGGTCGATGAGTGGAGTAATAGTAGTAGATGCAGAATCGTTTCGGTCTACTCGTCTCGGACGTGATGCCTATATACATGATCATACCTAGATAACCTCATAACTATGCTCAATTATGTCAATTGCTCAACAGTAATTTGTTTACCCACCGTAGAATACTTATGCTCTTGAGAGAAGCCACTAGTGAAGCCTATGGCCCCCGGGTCTCTTCTCATCATATCAATCTCCATCACTTTTATACTTGCTTTGTTTTACTTTGCCTTTTACTTTTCACTTTGCATCTATATACCAAAAATACCAAAAATATTATCTCTATCACATCTCACTCTCGTAAGTGACCGTGAAGGGATTGACAACCCCTAATCGCGTTGGTTGTGAGTAGCTATCGTTTTGTGCAGGTACGAGGGACTTGTGCATGGCCTCGTACTGGATTGATACCTTGGTTCTCAAAAACTGAGGGAAATACTTACGCTACTGTGCTGCATCATCCTCTCCTCTTCGGGGAAAACCAAAGCAATCTCAAGACGTAGCATCCCATCGTCCGTCGGTCGTGCCCCGCCCCTGCCGGCCACGCCCCATCACCGGGCCGGCCGCGCTCAGCCTCACCGGCCACGCCCCATCGCCTCTGTCGTCCGCGCACAGCTTGCCGGCCACGCCCCTTCGCCTCCCTCGTCCGCGCCTTGCTCTATTGCCAGCCGAATCATGCCCCTTTGCCTGCCGCGCTGGTAGGATTCCGGCGGCCAAGATGAAGTCATGGGAGGGCACGGCAATGACGAGCTCGTCCAATTCGAACCGATGGCGATCGATTGCGGCGTCTAGCGGCCTTTTCCAGTGTGCGTTGATGAATTCCGGCGAGTTTAGGGAGGATTTCGGCAAACTCCGCGACGGCGTGTTTGCTCCGACGAGGTTTGACCAGTATACGGGGCCCCATATATTCGGCCTTCCAACCTCCAAAGATATGGGTTTCGGGTGTGCATTTGCGGTGGCCCTTAAAATTTTTACGGGTTGGACTACTTTTACTGTTTCTGTTCTGGACACTTTTTTCGCCCTAAACTGTAAAACACAAAAAATTTGCGGGTTTGACCACTTATGTGGGGTCTTCTAGAGATGCTCTTACACATTATAGCACAATAATTATGCCTTTTCTCTCTTATTTACAAGGTTTACATGAAGAGGGAGAATGCTGGCGGCTGGAATTCTAGGCTGGAAAAGGAGCAAATATAAGGGACCTATTCTGTACAACTCCAAAAGTCCTGAAACTTCACAGAGAGTCATTTTTGAATTAATAAAAAATATTGGATGAAGAAAGCACCCAGGGGGACCCACCAGGCAACCACAAGGGTGGGGGCGCGCCCCCTGCCTTGCCGCCAACCTGGCAGGCCTACGGTGCCCATCTTTTGCTATATGAAGGGTTTTTACCTAGAAAAAAATCAAGAAGACGCTTTTGGGACGAAGAGCCGCCGTCTCGAGGCGGAACCTGGGCAGAACCAATCTAGGGCTCCGGTGGAGCTGTTCTGCCGGGGAAACATCCCTTCGGGAGGGGGAAATCGAAGCCATCATCATCACCAACGATCCTCTCATTGAGAGGGGGTCAATCTCCATCAACATCTTCACCAGCACCATCTCCTCTCAAACCCTAGTTCATCTCTTGTATCCGATCTCTGTCTCAAAACCTCAGATTGGTATCTGTGGGTTGCTAGTAGTGTTGATTACTCCTTGTAGTTGATGCTAGTTGGTTTATTCGGTGGAAGATCATATGTTCAGATCCTTAATGATAATTAATACTCCTATGATTATGAACATGAATATGCTTTATGAGTAGTTACGTTTGTTCTTGAGGACATGGGAGAAGTCTTGTTATAAGTAATCATGTGAATTTGGTATTCGTTCGATATTTTGATGAGATGTATGTTGTCTCTCCTCTAGTGGTGTTATGTGAACGTCTACTACATGACACTTCACCATGATTTGGACCTAGGGGAAGGCATTGGGAAATAATAAGTAGATGATGGGTTGCTAGAGTGATGTGCTTAAACCCTAGTTTATGCGTTGCTTCGTAAGGGGCTGATTTGGATCCATATGTTTCATGCTATGGTTAGATTTATCTTAATTCTTCTTTCATAGTTGCGGATGCTTGCGAGAGGGGCTAATCATAAGCGGGAGGCTTGTCCAAGGAAGGGTAGCACCCAAGCACCGGTCCACCCATATATCAAATTATCAAAATAACGAACGCGAATCATATGAGCATGGGAATTTGACAGTAATTCCCATGTGTCCTCGGGAGTGCTTTGCTTTATATAAGAGCATGTCCAGGCTTGTACTTTGCTACAAAAAGGATTGGGCCACCTTGCTGCACCTTAGTTACCTTTGTTACTTGTTACCCGTTACGAATTATCTTATCACACAACTATCTGTTACCGATAATTTCAGTGCTTGCAGAGAATACCTTGCTGAAAATCGGTTGTCATTTCCTTCTGCTCCTCGTTGGGTTCGACACTCTTACTTACGAAAGGACTACGATAGATCCCCTATACTTGTGGGTTATCAGGACCCAACCGCAGTACGTCCGACAACTCTCTGGCTCCGTCTTCGCTCTATGTGTTCGATGCATTGTCTGACCGAATTTTTTGTGATTTCTTAGGGAAAATGATGAATTTCGATGCTTCATCCGACGAGGAGTATGGACCGATGGAGCTTGATCATAAAATTCAAGAATAATTATTTGATTCTTCGAATTCAGACGAAGAAGTGGACATGATCATGCTCATGAGCATGCAATAGAAAATGAACCGACAGGTGGAGCATATTCTCAACTGCAAGGGCTCAATTAAAGGAAGAATAATCATCAATCCGGATAGGGTGTCCGGAGCACGGCTATTGCAGAGGGGCTACTTTGCTCCTAACCCAACTTTGCCGGATGATCCATGGTTTCGTCGCTGTTTTCGGATAGGGTGTCCGGAGCACGGCTATTGCAGAGGGGCTACTTTGCTCCTAACCCAACTTTGCCGGATGATCCATGGTTTCGTCGCTGTTTCCGTATGTGAATACCATTGTTCTTACGCATTATGGAGAGAGTGGAGGCACATGATGACTACTTCAAGCTCAAGAGGGATTGTTGTGGCTAACTTTATTTCTCTGCTAAGCCGAAGTGTACGGCTACTCTGAGGATGCTTTCACTTGGTACTACCAAAGATGCAGTTGGTGAGATGGTCAGGATGGGGTAGAGCACATGTCTGAAGATTACTATCAAGTTTGCCCGCGCCGTGGTGTAGGTGTTTGGAGCTGTGTATCTTAGAAAACCACATGCGCAGGACACATAAAGGTTGTTGGCTATTGGAGAGGCGAGAGGGTTTCCAGGAATGCTCGGATCAATTGAGTGCATACATTGGCAATGGAAGAACTGCTTCAAAGATCTGCGTGGAATGTATCAAGGTCACACCAAAGAGGCCACCATCATATTTGAAGCGGTGGCATTACATGACTTATGGATTTGACATGCTTTCTTTGAAATGACGGGATATCACGACATCAACGTGTTTCAACGATCTTCGGTGTTCAGGAGGCTTTGCAATGGGGAATCCCCAGTCGTGCAACTATACTGTCAACGGCCGTGAGTACAACATGGGATACTATCTTGCAGACAACATCTATCCTCAGCATGCGGCGCTTGTGAGGACCATATCCGAACAACAGGGCAACAAACAAAGCCACTTTGCAACAATGCAGGAAGCAGCTAGGAAAGATGTGGAGTGGGCATTCGGAGTGCTTCAAGCTCGTTGGGGAATTGTTCGTGGAGCTGCAATGTTGTGGGAATCAAAAACTTTGTGGCAGCTCATGACATGTTATGTTATTTTGCATAATATGATTGTTGAGGATAAGGGTGATGGTGTAGCCCAAACCAATGATTTTGAAGCACCTGAAGAACAAGTTTAAATCCTGGAAGATCAAGATGCAGCTCAGCTTATGAACTTTCTGTAGATGCATCAGAATCTTCGAGATCATCAGGTGCATGTGCAGCTACTCAATGATCTTGTGGAGCATATGTAGACCCACAATGAAAACCAAAGAGCTAATGTTTGAGTTGTGCACTTAAATAAATTTTATGTAACAAGATCTATGTATTTTTGGGTGACATTGGCATGTATGATTGACGTGCATGGATTTGAGATATGTGAATGCCGGGCACAAAATATGAGGGGCCGTCGGGTGCTGTCCGCCGACCCGGACGCGCCCGCGGGCGTATAGGGGGCTGGATTTGCCAAGTCCGGCTGTAGATGCTCTTATAAGGGGGCATATGCAGGAGAAAGACATTTTGGATCTCGGCCTCCATGGAGGCCGATTTTTGGAAAAAAATCAAAATTTAAAAAATTTGGTTTCAAAAAAATCTGAAACATTTGTACAAATAAACACGGATGTGAGGCATATGTGCGTAGAATTTCAAGATGAAATACGTTGAATTGCGCCCTGTACAAAAAAACAAATTTATAATGTGGAAGGATGAATATTATCATGCGTTAATAAGCATCGGATTTGTCTATTTTGGACGACCCTCATTTTAATGTATTTCGTTTTGAAAATTTACACACTTGTGCATTATGCCTTCACCTATCTCTGATTTTTTTTTAGATTTTTCTGAAATGTAAAAATGTGAATTTTCACGAATTATGAATTTTGCATTTGGAAGCCTCCATGAAACTCGGCCTCCCAAAGCAATTTCCGCATATGCAGGTGGTTTTACCGTGCCAAAAGATGGTGTCCAGCACATTTTTTTTGCCAGATATTTTGCTTCCCGGCCATACAGATATTTTGCCTCCCTTTCCCTGCTGTCCTCTCTCCGGCCTTCGAAATACACGTGGAAAAGTGTTGGCTTGCACGCTGATGTGCTGCACCGTTGGATGACTAACATACCACGTGATGCCGTTGCTCATTGTTCTGGAAAGGTGGCTAGTCGTTTTCCCTTCTTCTTTTTCTGTATTTTCGTACTAGTATTTCCATTCCTCATTGCATATCTAATCTGAGTAGGTTGTTCAAAAAAAGATTTTAAATCCACGGGGCCGTTGTGGCCCTGGCTCCGGCGACGGCGACCGAGAGTCCTGCCGTCCAGTTCGGTCCTCGCCGAACCCAGCCCGAATAGTGGTGTGCCGCCCGTGTTTTTCTCTTCATGGCGCAGACAAATCAGAGCACCTGATTCCTCTCGAAGACGAGCAAACCAATACTTGCAAGGCAAGTTTCAGGAAAGGGGAAGAGAACTTGCAAGGCAGGCAGTGTTGACCTCCGATCTTGACGATTTCTTCACTGTCCTCTCTTTAATTAACCTGCTCCTGCTACGTTGAGTCAATTGCAGAAAACTACCACATTTACGGCTAGCTTTGCGGAAAACAACCAAGTCGTTAATCCTTTGCAAAAAACACCATATTAGCAGTAAACTTGTTGCAAAAAGCACTGATCGCTCGCTTTGCATCATTTAATCGCATTTCCGACAAGTGGGGCCCGCTCGTCGGGAGCTGACTTGGCAAAAATCACCACGTGTGCGCGTTGACTGAGTCTTCTTCCCTCTCCTTTCTTCTCCTTCTATCACACATTTTATCAAACATGTTCAGGGCATCTCCCGTCATCGCCATGCTCGCCGCAGCCGCCCTAATGCGCTTGCCCCTAAGTCAGGCGCCTCTGGTGCACCGCGCCGCATGAGAGATGCCCGTGGAGATCACCTGGAGGAGGAGGACACCAAGCTCGGCCGCCATCACCGCACCGAGGAGGAGCACCAGCCCGTGGTGTGCATGTCCCCACAGTGTACCTGCTCCATGGCCGCAAGCTTGTCGAGGCGGGGAGGTCGCCTCCTCCTCCTCGTCAAGCGGAAGAATGGTCGCCGGGAGGACGCCGCTGCATTGTCTTCGCTGGCGCTGATGGCGCGGCAGCGTCCGTTGCCTCCTTGAGTGAGGCGGTCCTCCTCAAAGACGAATCGCACGACGGCGCCGCTTCCGCCGTCACCCGGTCGAGGCGGTCGAGCGCCAGCGAAGTCCGGCTGTCCGCATCCACGCCCCACGTAGAGGTCCGTTGCCGCGAGGACGAGGGTCACGGATGCTGCACGCCGAGGCGGAGCTGCGCGACGAGGTCCTTGTTGCCGCTCAAAGCGCGGACCGCGGAACGGGCGGGGACCCTGATGCCTCCTTCGCGAGCTGCGGCAGAGCTCGGGATTAGCTCCATGGGCGGAGGAGCTCGCCGGGCGGCGTATTGGGGTGGGGCTAGCCGCGGCGGCCGCCATGGCGCTGGCGGGAGATGCCCTGAACATGTTTGATAAAATGTGTGATAGAAGGGAAAGAGAGCAGAGGAAAAAGACTCAGCAACGCTACACGTGGCGATTTTTGCCAAGTCAGCTCCACGAGCGGGCCTCTGGTCGTAAACGCGATTAAATGAAGCAAAGTGAGCGGTCAGTGTTTTTTGCAACAAGTTTACGGCTAATGTGGTGTTTTTTGCAACGGATTAGCGACTTGGTAGTTTTCTGTAAAGCTAGCCGCAAATGTGGTAGTTTTCTGCAATTGACTCAGCTGCTTGGTGACATGAAAACATCTTGGATGTGGTTATGTTTATCCACTGCTCCTCCTCCTGGATTTGAGCCACTAACTACGATTTTGTGAAGCAGACAGGTAAACAGAGGTTTTCTTCCTGGCAAACAGACGGGAAGAGTGCTTTGCTATATTGACATGAACGTTGCTGGTCGAGGAGTCTTTTTCTCCTTTCGCGAGCAGCGCGACACGATGCGATGCAACGTTAGTCTTCAAGCCGAGGTAACTTACTGCGGGCAGATCACGTCCAACTTTGAACGCCATCCTTGTACTGCTTGACCGCCGACCCGTCCGATCAGGATGAGTTATGTCAGTCGCCGCCCACAGGGGCGGAGCCCATTGGGCTGACCCGTATGCACGGGAATACGGGTCCAAAAAAGTGCTAGTAGTACATATCAAATAAAAGGCCCAGTGCATCAGGGTAGCCCAATAGCGGTGCATCAGGGTCTGTTCTTTCCAGCGCGCCTCGGCAGCCCGCACTGGCCCATATCCTACTCGATCAACCTCCCTCACGCACGCACGAAGGGGCAGTACCCTAAATCCTTCGATCAAACTTCCACCTAAAAGAACCTAATCGATGGATCAGGGTTTGTGTACACGCGTACCGTACGTGCCTCGTCCGCTCGCCGTCGCGTAACCAGGCAGCAGCGGCACTGCGGTAGGGCGACGGACGCCGTAGGCCACCGGCCACGCAGCCAGAGTCTTCACGCGGCGAGTCGGCGACGCCGCACGTCGGTCTGCCGGTCCGGCTCTCGGTAATTCAGCAATCTTTTCAAATTCCAATCTAGAGTCTTCCGCTCTGTATTCCATGCGTCCATAGATTACAACGGACCACACTTGTGGCTAGTCTTTTCTTGCTTTTCCTATTTTGTTTACAAACCGTAACAATTATGTATAAATTTGTAGCAAATAGAATAAATCACTAAGTTTTGGCAAAGCATGGGGGCATTTCCTAGGGTTATAACTTCTAATTAGGGTATATTCCATTTGTCTATATATATAGTTATCCATGTCTCATTTCTAATTTGTATTTGTCAAATATAGATACTATGGACAAGTTTTTCTCAAAGGAAAGTACTATCACAAGATGTTCCAAAAGACATAAATTGGAAGAGGCGATTCAATATGATCTTGGCGAGAGAAAATTAATAAAATATTCTCGTCCTAATTAGAAAGATCTAGTGAGAAGAGAATATATTGTGCTTGTAAGTTTAATTCTATTTGTATGTTGTAGGTTACTGAACCTTCTTATTCGACGATGTATTTTGGAATTTGGAAATGCAAGACATCCTTTTCAAGTAATTGTCCCTTGTTTTATCATTATATTAAGAATTTTGATGGCTACATTTTGTTTTCACAAATTGTCTTCTGTGATACTCCTTCCGTCCGAAAATACTTGTCGGGGAAATGGATGAATCTAGACTTATTTTAATTATAGATACATTCAACTTTATCCATTTCTTCGACAAAATGTTGGGACGGAGGGAGTATCAAATAATGTGTGCTAGAAGCTACAGAACACACCTATATCCAATACATTGTTGCATGAAATATTTTATCGGGTAACATTTCCTCCAGCTCTGCCCCTGCCCGCCCAAGTGCATACCCAACACACAAATCTAGTTTAACAGTAGCAGCTACCGACCGAGTGACCGACCATGCAATAGTCACGGAAAATAATAACGAACTCGCCATTCCGGAACGATCCGTTTCAGATGGCAACGTACCTGCGGATCCAATCCAACTCGCCATTCATTCTAGAAAGGTGGCGACAGCTCACTTTCATTTACACATCAATTGACCGGCCATGCATGATGCATCCCTTCCCTTGAAGCATGGCGGTCAGTTTGATAGAAGCTTGATGCTCGTTAAGACTTAAGCGCACGATGGATGGCGACCCAAGCATATTCTATGTACTTGTGTGGAATAAACCTTTTTTCTATCCACTGGCCGATTTCATCTGTTCCCAACAGTTGTAAGTACTCCCTCAATCCGAAAATACTTGTCAGACAAATGGATGTATCTAGATGTATTTTAGTTGTAGATTAATATTTTTTTTAAATTTATTTTGATTGATGACAAATATTTCGGGACGGAGGGAGTAGTACGGATCCAACAACATGGCAAGGTACAGCAAGTTTCGGACAAGTGAAACAGAAATTGCAAGGCAATTCTGTGCTAAACAAATGGGGGCATTGGCTGTTGACCATCTTGGTGGGAAAGAAAAAGCAACCTTGCAATGGAATGGAACGGAATTCATTACTACTACTGCTTTTGCAAGACAATTTCAAGTGCCGTGTGGAAAGTCAACCTGTTAAACTTACTTCCTTGCTGTGAGACACTTGATCGTGTTGGGAGCAAGAATGCAAGATGGAGGGAGATATGCTTTGGCATTCGATCTCTACCGGCAGTGATATGCCTGGCAGTTGCAGTTGTACAGTAATCAACATAATCGTATGGGACCACTACATCACAGGTTGATTGGTTTTTTATTCAGACTCCAAGCGACTGCACTTGTTCCTCCCTGCTTGTTTTTGCCTCATCCATGGTCAGGGTCGGCGATTCTATTCCTTGTAACCAATACGAACTCACATGTCTTGATGATTTCACTAATACCTGATTATCCGCTGGGTTTGTGACAGTCACGGAGACCAGCAAGGGATCTGTACGTACGTGCTTATCCCCTGCTCCTGGTCCTGGACTTGGGGTTGGGATACTGCGATGCGATTCAGTGAAGCGGACAGGTAAGCGAGGTGGACGTGGACGAAAACGATCGCTCAATGCTGAGCCGACGTGTTACATGGCAAGGCAACCTTGATCTTTCAGATGCCTCTGCAGCCAGGCTGCTTACACGTGCCTGGTACGGCCTTGATCCAGAAAGATGGCGAAAACTCGCCGATAACAAAACAAATAGCCTCCCGACGCGACGAGCCTCAAGTGAGTCCACGCAAACTGCAGAGACGAGGGCAAGCATGCGCCCCAACAAAAAACTTGTGGGTCAGCTTAACCAAATGTTTTAATCCGCTGTCTAATCCATCTCTTGGCCGAACGCAACCCAACCAATAGTCTGGAAAGAACAGCCTAACCAAAGGCTTTACACATCTCCCCGCAAAAGAAAAAAAGGCTTTACACATCTGAAAGGAGCACCTGCCGCCGTCGCGCGCCTGCTCGAGGACCAGCTGCACGGAGACATGGACGATGATGATAGCACATACGCGTCCGTTGAGACCTGGACGATGACACTAGCGCATACGTTCGTTGAGACACGCATGGAATGGAACGATGGTGTGCTGTGCAATTCGCCTGGTGTGAACTGGACATCGTGGCCTGGCTAGCTTTCCACGAGCGGGACAAATTGGATATGGTCTTGGCGACAACAAGGCCTTCTTCCTGGCGTCCTCCTCCTCCTGGCATGCACGGTATAGACAGGACAGAAACGAAAGGGATAAGCAAGGAAAAGTCAGCATCCACACACCGCGTGTCACGTCCTCGCCCTTCTGCGTGGGGGCTGACGTGTTTGAGCTGGTATCTTTATATTCAGCAGGGATTAGTGGTAGATGATAATATCTCTGTTCACCCGGAAAAAAAAGATAACATCTCCGTCAGATATATTTTCAGGACATTTTCAAAAAAAGATATATTGTCAGGAAACAGGATAAAAGATTGACATTTTTTCCCTCCTCTCTAGCCGGTTTGGGAGCAGACAGACACACGGAAAATGGTGGGGGTTCAAGAGATGGTACTACCGTTCCAGATGGAAACGCACTGTACTATGTGATGTTGTTACTCGCTGTTCTACAAAGCTGGCCAAAGTTCATTCACCCGTAAACTGATCAGTCTCAATCGTGTTTCCCGTTTCCTTTCTATTTTTTTTTGTATTTCCCGTTTCCTTTTCTTATTTCATTCTCATTTCTTTTGCATTCTTAATTTTCTTTTATGATATTTCATATTTTCATCGTGTTCTAAAAAACAGTTCATCACTTTTTTCAAATAACCGTATTCATTAAAAAAACCTCCATCGTGTATTACAAATTTTCATTCAATAATTAATTATCGGAATTTTTTGACATGGTATATCAAAAATGTACACCATGTGTTAAAAATGTTTATCTTCTTTTTTTCCTTCTGAAAATGTTCATTGTGCATGAAAAATATATATTCATCACATAATAAGAAAAATATTTAGCATGTCTTTATAAAAAGGCCCTTCAAGTATTTCAAAATATATTCTCATATATTGATAATATACAACGTGTATAAAAAAATACAGCAGGTATTTACTTAAAGTTTACTGGTGTATTTCAAAAAAATTGAAAGGTATTTAGAAAAATGGTCATCATGTATTTAACATTTTTCCATCTTGCATTTATAAAAAGTTCGTTGTATATTTTAAAAAGTTTTGGGAATTATAAAAAAAATTATCTTGTGTTTTTTGAAAAATATTCACTGTGAATTTTAACAATGTTCATTTTGTATTAAAATATAGTCATCATGTAATAGAAATTATTTACGTTGTATTTTTTAAAATGCACCACGTTTACTTTTAAAATATTTGTTTAGTATTTATAAAACTTCAGCACGTGTTTACAAAAATGGTAAACATGTAAACCTAGGCATTCACTGGGCTGGGCATCCTTCATCACATAGCCCGGCCTCAAAATCCTAATATCGATTCCGGCCCGAAACACATGAACAATGCACTTTTTAATTAAAATAATTAATTTCAGTGTATTTAAATGATATATTATACCTATATTCTAATAAAAATAGTCATGTATGCCCTGTTCGGGCTTTTTGGGTTTTGGGTTGGGCTTTGGGCGGAAAAACTGAGCCCAAGCCCGGCCTGGATGTCGGGCTTCCGTGCCGGGCTGTCCATGCCCGGGTCTGTCAACATGTATATAAATTTTACTTGAGTATAATTTTTTACCACATATTTCTAAAAAAATGCTATGTATTTAAACAATCTTCGTCATGTATTATCACAAAATGTTTATATGTATGTTTTAAAAATGTGTAAATACTTTTTTTAATTTACACAACCATTTTTTGAAACTACAATCAGCACTTTTAATCACATGAATATTTTCAAAGTTTATGAGCACTCCATAAAATATACTATTAAATACATGAACACTTTATAATAGAAAAAAAAATACTTACCCAACATATTGTATAGAACATTTGGAGAAATAAGGATCTCCAAACCCTAATCCCCATCATCACAGATTGGTGCGCCGCCGGTGATGGTAGCACGACCATCCACACAAATTGGTGCATGGTCCCCGTCGATTCAATTTCTTTCCCTAGTTCCCGTCATATGCGGTGGGTAGCTAGTGTGGCGGCATCGAAGTGGAGTTTCCCTGCAGGTCTGTGTGGGCGACACAATTGTTACACTTCACATATTTGTTCTCTCCTCTGGCCATGAAATGAGGGGCTATGAAATCAATTGAGATGGATTTTCTTGAGGGCTTAGATGTACTTCTATTCTAAGTCTTCTTAAGGCCTATTCTGTAAAACTATAAACAACTTTCCTAGATCTATATATTTTTTATGCTCATTTTCCTTAATTAATATAATCCAGATATTAGCCTAAAAATATTCTTCGTATACGAGATCAGTGCCCCATGGGTACAGGGCTAGGATCATAACTGAAGAGAGGCGCTTCAGTTCCCCTATATAGTAGTCTATATCTCACCTGTTATGTGATATATGTCTCCCTCGCATACGAAGCGACTGGTTTGGGTCGGCCTAGTACAGAGAGCAGGGGCGTTTCTCCCGCCTTCTTTTCCCTGTTCATTTTCTGCATGATATACTCAAAAACGGTAACCATCTCATTAGTATTTTTCTTTTGGTTTTCCTTTCCATTTTATTTTTGTATTCCCCATTTTCTTTTCTTATTTCATTTTCTTTTCTATTGTGTTTTAGTTTTTCTTTTATTCTATTTCATACTTTCATCTTGTTTTTTAGAAAAATACTTTATTTCTTTTGTTCATGCTCATTCAAAAAATGCCATCCTATATTACAAACTTTTCATTATGTATTTCAAAAAATATCTATCATGCATTTAAAATTAATCACTGTCAATATTTTTTACATAGTGTATTAAAAATGTTTTTATGGTGTTTTTTCTTCTGAAATGTTTATTGTATATGAAAAAAATATTCATCACATAGAAAAAATATCATGTATTTTTAAAAATATGCTCTTTTATTAAAAATATTCAATGTATATATAAAAAATTGTGTAAATGTATTTATATACGAGCCATATTTGGGGTTTTCCACTGACAAGACTTGAAACTTGAAACAAAAAGTAAACTAAAAACTGAACTTTACTGTATATTTCAAAAGGAATCACCGGGTATATAGAAAAATGTTTGCCATGCATTAATTTTTCCAATCGTGCATTTATAAAAAGTTCATCGTATATTTCTAAAAGGCTTGTTAATTATAATTATGTTTAGATTATGTTTTTAAAAAAAATCATAGTGTATTTTAATACTGTTCATTGTGTATTAAAACATAGTCATCATGTATTTTTCACATTTTCAAAAAATATTCCCTGTATAATTTATAAAAATTTCAAATGTCTATCACGTATTTATAAAATTTTCAGCATGTGTTTACAAAAATTGTCAACATGTATCTAATATTTTTAGCTGTGTATAATTTTTAGCTTGTATTTCTGAAAATTTTGTTATGCATAAAAAAAATCTTCATCATGTATTTTAGAAAATGTTTATTCCATATATTTTGAAAACACACAATTAAATTTTTAATTTGCATAAACATTTACAATCAAAGTTTTTTATCCAATGTATATTTTTTAAGTTTATGAACACTTAATAAAATGTACTATTAAAATACATGAACATTTAATAGAGGAAATACAATCTTACCCAACATACTGTATATAACACTTATTCAAATAAGAAAAATGTTTTTTTGAAAATAAATAGAAGGAAATTTTTATTTGTCAGCGCATTGGTGGCATCAATCACGTAGTTATGTATTTCCTCGCAGCACGAATAGCTTATCATAGACTACGACCCAACTATTAGCATTAGGTATCAACTAGTATGTGTGCACGCGCAATGCGCATTTTAACATTGTGGAATGATTTGGGCCGAGGAAAACACTTCACTTAGTGCTTTGAGAAAAGATTCAAGAGATATCCTAAACAAAATGATTCAAGACAAATAAAAATTGTGCGTGTATGGAAGCATAAATGAAACACATATAATTCAAATAGGAAATCTTCTCATCTTCATATACTCAATAACTATCGCATGCAAAAAATATGTAATTTACACAAAATTTGGGTACACATTGCTTTATTTGAATGTAACCTTTACTTTGCAGACCAAGTCAGTGACGTCATATGCTTGTGTGATACACCGTTTCTTTACTACAATTTTCCACCCAGAACTGCACACCAAGTCAGTGGCGTCATATATGTTGGTGATGCACTGGTTCAATCTATTTACTTTTATAGAATTTTTCGTTCTTTTCTTTACCGCTTGTCAGACTTAGTAGTAGTGGAGCACCATACCTATTAGCCACATGTATACCTGGCCATGGCCAGCCCCGACCCGAAATTCCCGGGCTGCGCCAGCCCTGTTCGTGCCATCTGGCTGGGCTTGGGCCTAGAAATTGAGCCCGCCGGGCACACCTGGTCGGGCTTGGGCTTGCGAAAACCAAAATTTTAGCTGTAGTCGGGCCGGAACGGCCGGGCCATGTCAGGTCTTTTTCGGGCTCGATTTAGTAGGCCGGGCTCGGGCCTGGGTTGTCAGCACAGGTTTTTTCCGGCCCAAGTCTACTTTGTTGAAATGATTTGTGCGAGGACCGTTGACTCTGGCCTCTAGAACTTAGAGCATCTCCAGCCGTTGGCTTCATAGGGGGCGCCTAAAATCGCCGCTGAGGCGGTAGCGCAAAAGAACGGCTTGGGGCGAAGTTACTCACGCCGCTTTTCCTGTACGCCGCCCAAAAAGCGTCTAATTTAAAAAAAAAGTTCAGCGAAGTTCGGTTAAACACGGCTAAATTTCGGCATACTTTGGCATATATTACATGTTCGCGACGCGTTTACATAACAAATATAACTAAAAAAGAAATCACCAAACGTGGAGTAGTCGCCGTTGTCGCCGCCGTCCTTGCCGCCGCCATCGTCATCGACCTTCTCCTCCTTGACGCGGCCGTCCCGGCTACACCCCAGCCCGGTGTCGCCATGGCGGACAGGTGCCGGCGACTCGTCGTCGGCGCTGTCGTCGAGGACGACGACGCCTCCTTCTTCGCGGCCCCGACGACGCTGCTCGAAGCACCGCATTGCGGCGACCTGGCGATCCCTCTCCATCCCGAGGAAGTCCTTGCGCGCCCATTTCAGGGTCGCATCATCGTGAGCGCCACCTCGCCGGGCTCCGTCTTCACGGCGGGGCGGGGGGGGGGGGGGGGCTTTGTTTTCACCGTCGCGAGCTCGGGCTCCATCTTCGGCTTGACGAACCACGGAGGAGCCGACGAGGGGGCGCGCCGACCGCCTTCGTTGATGACGATGCCGACGCTGCGTGTGCGCCGGCCGAGCGGCATCTCCGTCGCGGGCTCGGTCTTGACGCCGAGCAGCGCCGGAGAGCCGGAGGAGTGGGAAGAAGATCGCGACGAGGAGGAGGAAGACGATGAAGAGACGAACCTCCTAGGCAGCCATTGCCCGGCGAGTCGGTGGCGGGCCGGGGCCGGGGCCGCCGGGGGAGGGTATGTCAGTGGCGGCTCGTTGCCGCCCTCAAGGTGCGCCACCATGCTGCCGAGCGTGCGGCCGGGGACGCCCCACCAAACGTGGCAGCCCTCACTGTTCTGTCTGCCGCCCACCACCGGTGCCCCGTTGTTGGATGCCAGCCTCTGCTCCTGACGGCGCTCGAAGTACGCCGCCCATGCCGAGTGGTTGTCGGCGGTGTACTGGGGAAGGGTGCGCTGCTCATCGGTGAGGGAGGCACACACGAACTCGACCTCATCGGCGAAGTAGGCGGTCCGCGCGCGGCGTCGGGCAATGGTGGAACGGGCACTCCCCCGTTGCTGAGCCGCCACCCCGACGGCCCGACGCGAATGTCCGGCGGAGCCGGGATGTTGGCCTCGAACATGATCCACAACTCCTGTTCGCGGAGCGAGCGGCGGCCGAAGCCGTTGGCCGCCGCCTCGCCGCCGGGGAAGCGTTCGACCATTGGGGGAGGGAGGGCTCGGAGGCGGCGCACGGGAAAGGGAGAGGGAGGACTCGGTGGCGGTGGTGCACGGCAGAGGGAGAGGGAGAGGGCTCGGCGGCGAGGGCTGGTGTGGTCTGAGGCGAGGGAGGGCGCCGGCTTATCCGCGCCCGTATGTACGCGTGGCGGGAAGGGAGGCGACGCCGCCCTGATACGTCTCCGTCGTATCTACTTTTCCGAACACTTTTGCCCTTGTTTTGGACTCTAACTTGTATGATTTGAATGGAACTAACCCGGACAGACGCTGTTTTCAGCAGAATTGCCATGATGTTGTTTTATGTGCAGAAAATAAAAGTTCTCGGAATGACCTGAAACTCCACGGAACATCTTAGAAAAAATAATTAAAAATCCTCACCAAAGATGAAGGCCAGGGGGCCCACACCCTGTTCACGAGGGTGGGGGGCGCCCCCCCCCTAGGGCGCGCCCCCTACCTCGTGGGCCCCCTGGTGGCCCTCCGACGCCAACTCCAACTCTATTTATTGGCTTTTGGGGAGAAAAAAATCAGAGAGAAGAAATCATCGCGTTTTACGATACGGAGCCGCCGCCAAGCCCTAATATCTCTCGGGAGGGCTGATCTGGAGTCCGTTCGGGGCTCCGGAGAGGGGGATTCGTCGCCGTCGTCATCATCAACCATCCTCCATCACCAATTTCATGATGCTCATCGCCGTGCTTGAGTAATTCCATCGTAGGCTTGCTGGATGGTGACGGTTGGATGAGATTTATCATGTAATTGAGTCAGTTTTGTTAGGGTTTGATCCCTAGTATCCACTATGTTCTAAGATTGATGTTGCTATGACTTTGCTATGCTTAATGCTTGTCACTAGGGCCCGAGTGCCATGATTTCAGATCTGAACCTATTATGTTTTCATGAATATATGTGTGTTCTTGATCCTATCTTGCAAGTCTATAGTCACCTACTATGTGTTCCGATCCGCAACCCCAAGTGACAATAATCGGGACCACTCCGGTGATGACCATAGTTTGAGGAGTTCATGTCTTCACTATGTGCTAATGCTTTGTTGCGGTTCTCTATTAAAAGGAGGCCTTAATATCCCTTAGTTTCCAATAGGACCCCGCTGCCACGGGAGGGTAGGACAAAAGATGTCATGCAAGGCAGACTAAGGCATAGCCTAGTGGTGGGAAGGGGCTGATGCCTTCCCACCCACCCAGGTTCAAGGCATGGTACTTGCAATTTGGGTTTGTTGCACCAATTATACTGTAAGGGGTTCCCTTACAGTCTTTCTGTCAAAAAAAGATGTCATGCAAGTTCTTTTCCATAAGCACGTATGACTATATTCGGAATACATGCCTACATTACATTGATGAATTGGAGCTAGTTCTGTGTCACCCTATGTTATGACTGTTACATGACGAACCACACCAGGCATAATTATCCATCACTAATCCGGTGCCTACGAGCTTTCCATATACCGGTTCTCGCTTATTTACTTTTCCGTTGCTACTGTTACAATCACTACAAAATACCAAAACATTACTTTTGCTGTCTTTACTTTTGTTACCGTTACCACCACTATCATATTACTTTGCTACTAAACACTTTGCTGCAGATACTAAGTTTCCACGTGTGGTTGAATTGACAAGTCAGCTGCTAATCTTGAGAATATTCTTTGGCTCCCCTTGTGTCGAATCAACAAATTTGGGTTGAATACTCTACCCTCGAAAACTGTTGTGATCCCCTATACTTGTGGGTTATCAAGACCTTTTTTCGCGCCCGTTGGGGAGCATAGCTCTATTCTTTGATTCAATTGGGATATATATCTGCTGGACACTATGAAGAACTTGAAAGACGATCGAACTACTATTTTGCCCTCAACTACGAGGGGAGGTAAGGAACTGCCATCTAGCTCTACACTAGATTCTCCTTTCGTTATAAGTAAGCTTGCGACACCTAAACCCGCCACTGCTATGAATTCTGATATGTCGCGTGTTATTGATGATGCCACTTCTACTATGAATGATACTTATGATGAAACTACTTCTATGCTTGATAATACTGTGCCCCTTCGTAAATTTCTCGATGAGCAAATTGCTAGGTCTAGAGAAAGAGAAATTATTGAATCTGAATACGATGATGAGAGTGATGATGAAAATATGCCTGCTATTCCTGAGGGTTATCTTTTTGATGCAGAATCTTCTGCAGCTATTTTTGCTTGCCAGGATAGATACGAACTTAAGAGATTGCTAGTTAAATGGAGTAAAGAATCTTATGAAGAGCGAACTGTTTGACGACAGCAGCGACGACGACGGCGGCAACTTAGAAGGCGACGACTACCAGTACAACGACGACGGCGGCTATGAAGACTACGAGTATGCATATTATACGCCTAGGCAGGAGTATGACTAAATCACTCCAAATTTCATGTATCATCAGTGGTATCTCGAATCATTCGAAAATGGACACCAAACACATCACGGGTAATATAATTCACATGATCCATTCAACAAAGTTTGGTACAATAAATTATTACACATCATTTCTTCCCTTGTGTCCCTGCTTGCTTACGATTGTGCCGTACCATGGAGCATCCTCATCATTTAACTTAATGCTTGGGTCGGTGTTCACTTTGAAGGGCGGAATTTCAGCAAACATATTATAATCTTCTGACATGTCTGTCTTGTCCTCCACTCCCACGATGTTTCTTTTCCCTGAAAGAACAATGTGGCGCTTTGGATCATCGCATGATGTACTGATCATTTTCTTATCTATCCGAATCCTCGGTTTGCTACTCATGTCCTTCACATAGAAAACCTGAGCGACATCTTTCGCTAGGACGAATGGTTCGTCAAGGTAACCAAGATTGTTGAAATCCACCATTGTCATTCCGTATTGCTGGTCCACCTTTACCCCACCTCCTGTTAGCTTGAACCATTTGCACCGGAACAAAGGGACCTTAAAGGAGGGTCCATAGTCAAGTTCCCATATCTCCTCTATGTAACCATAATATGTGACCTCTTGCCCATTCTCGGTTGCTGCATCAAAGCGGACACCACTGTTTTGGTTGATGCTCTTTTTATCTTGGGCGATCGTGTAAAATGTATTCCCATTTATCTCGTACCCTTGGAAAGTCGTTATAGTCGAAGATGGTGTCTTGGCCAACATGTACAGCTGATCTACAACATCATTGTCATTCATTAAATGTTTTCTCAACCAACTGCCGAAGCCTCCATGTGGGCCTTCCTAATCCAGGATTCAGGCTTCCCGGGTTGTCGAACGTAAAATATTCTTGTGTTTCTCAAAATGCACGGAGCCACCAAGCTGGAATTGGTCAAGACAAAGGTGGTGTGCTTCAACAGAGAATGGTCGTCCATACATATCGTTGATTTCATTCCGATCGTGCCTTTTCCACTTAGTCTCCCCTCGTGCATGATCGAGGAAGACCAATCGGCTTAAGGTCAGGAACAAAGTCAACACAAAACTCAATTACCTCCTCATTTCCATAGCCCTTGGCGATGCTTCCTTCTGGCCTAGCACGGTTACGAACATATTTCTTTAATACTCCCATGAACCTCTCGAAGGGGAACATATTGTGTAGAAATACAGGACCGAGAACGAAAATCTCTTCGACTAGGTGAACCAGGAGGTGCGTCATAATATTGAAGAAGGATGGCGGGAACACCAACTCGAAACTGACAAGACATTGGATCACATCGCTCAGAACCGTGGTAGAACTTCTGGATTGATTACCTTCGAGAGATTGCATTGAGGAATGCACATAGCTTCACAATGGCTACTCGAACATTTTCCGCAGGAGCCCCTCAAAGCAATCGGAAGCAATTGCGTCATAATCACGTGGCGCCGTGAGACTTCAGGTTTTGGAACTTTTTCTCCGCCATGTTTATTATTCCCTTTATATTGGACGAGAATCTAGACGGGACCTTCATACCGCTCGGGCATTCAAAAAGATGACCTTCTCTTCTTTGGTCGAGGCGTAGTCGCACGACCTTGAAACCATTCCTGATGCCGGTCATCGTGGTCTTTCAAACGTTGCTGGTCCTACCGTGCTTCCTTTGTATCATTTGTCTTCCCATACACGCCCAAGAAGCTTAGGAGGTTCACGCAAATATTCTTCAGAACGTGCATCACGCCGATTGCAGAGCGGACATCTAGGACTTTCCAATATTCTAGCTCCCGAATATAGATTTCTTCTTCCACATGGCTGCGTGCCCGTCGGCACCTTCGAACTGATTGTCCGCCAGACCCTTTCCAAAGATGACTTTCAAATCCTTGACCATATCAAATACCTCAAGCACCAAGGTCGTTCCGCAGGCTTCGCCGGTGATCTGCCTTGCCGTTGTAATCCTTGCCTATCTTTCTTCCTGGATGAATTTTCGGAAGAAATCGACGATGCCCAAGGTACACGTTCTTCTTACAATTTGGCAAATGTACACTTTCAGTCTCATGTAAGCAGTGCGTGCATGCATTGTATCCCTTATTTGACAGTCCCGAAAGGTTACTAAGAGCAGGCCAATCGTTGATGGTTACGAAAAGCAACGCCGAGGTCAAATTCCTCTTGGTTGTGCTCATCCCACACACGGACACCACCCCACAGCTGTAAAAGTTCATCAACTAATGGCCTTAGGTACACATCGATGTCGTTGCGGGTTGCTTCGGACCTTGGATGAGCACCGGCATCATAATGAACTTCCGCTTCATGCACAACCAAGGAGGAAGGTTGTAGATGCATAGAGTCACGGGCAGTGCTATGGCTGGAGCTCGCCGCCAAAAGGATTCATGCCATCCGTACTTAGAGCAAATCTTATGTTCCTTGCGTCACTGCAAAATCTTTGAACCATCCGTCGATCTTTCTCCATTATGCTCCATCTGCGGTGTGTCTCAACTCCCCGTCCGACTTACGGTCCTCTTTGTGCCATCGCAACAACTTGGCATGCTCTTTGTTCCCTGAGCAGACGCTTCAACCGTGGTATTATAGGAGCATACCACATCACCTTGGCGGGAACCCTCTTCCGGGTTTCGCCCTCAACATCGCTACCGGGGTCATCGCCTCGATCTTATAACGCAATGCAAAGGCATACCGGGCATTCATTCAAATTCTCGTATTCATCATGTAGAGGATGCGATCGTTGATGCATGCATGTATCTTCGTAACCTCTAAACCTAGTGGGCGTACAACCTTCTTTGCTTCAGACGCATCAAGCGGGCAACTCGTTATCCTTTGGAAACATATTCTTCAACATTTTCAGCAAGTTTTCAAATGCCGAGTCAGCTACACCTGCCTCTGCCTTCCATTTCAGCAAATCCAGCAGCAGCCCAGCTTTTTCAGACCATCATCGCATCCGGGGTACAGCGCCTTTTCTGTGATCCTCTAACATGCGATCCAAATTCTCCCTCTCCTTTTCGGTTTAGCCAGTCTCCGTGCATCAGCAATGGTCCGACCAAGATCATCAACGGGATCATCACGTGCCTCTTCTTCACCTTCCCTTCACCTTCAAAGCATCCTCCATGAAAGTATCACCGAAATGAGCAAGATAGCTTTCATCGATGAAATCATCCCTTCTTCATCTTCTTCCATTATAACCCCTCTTTCTCCATGCTTGGTCCAACAATTATAGCTTGGCATGAAACCGTGCCGAAGCAGATGCATGTGAACATCTCTTGAGGAAGAGTAACCCTTCTGATTCTTACAGATAACACATGGACAGATAACAAAACCCCCCCGCTTGTTCGCATTAGCCACTACGAGGAAATCTTTCAAACCCGTAGTGAACTTCACGGAGAGTCGGTTACCGTACATCCATTGCCGATTCATCTGCATTATTATAATATAAAATATATAATTAACCATCATGCATTTGTTAAACTAACTAGCTAGCTACAAACAATATAAATTAAACAATGAACTACACACATGCATATTTTATCAATGACACATCAAAGGTTCATCAAGTTGCTAATCATGATCGAGGAGTGTGGCTCCAACACTTCATGTCATGTTTGTTTCATGCTCTTGGGGCATTTCATCAAACACCTTATGTGCATAAGAGGAACCAAAAGCAAACCTACACCCACTTGTGAAGAGAATGGCTCCAAATGGCTAAGTGTTGGCTGCTGGATGGGTATATATAGGGAGGGCTTTAGTTGCGGTTGGCACAGCAAACCGTGACTAAAAGGTGCCGAAAACCTTTAGTCGCGGTTGTCTGGCAAACCGCGACTAAAGACCTCACGTCGCCACTGCCACCGAGCGCCTGGCCTAGCCTTTGGTCGCGTTCACCTCCGTAATCATGACTAAAGGTCCCATTAGTCGCGGTTCCTACAGCTTCGCGACTTATGGGGCTGGACGGAAGCCTGTTTTCCCACCAGTGTGTGTGCCAAAACTCGTAACTCAGATATTCATCTCTATGATCATAGACATTCTATCCTCTTGTCACGAAGATCTTAAACCTTACTCTAAAATTACTTGAACCATTCAATAATTCAGACTTGTGTTTCATCAAGTAAATATACTCAACATCTACTCGAATCATCTGTGAAGTAAGAACATAACGATATTCACTGCATGCCTCAGCACTCATTGGACTGCACATATCAAAATGTGTTACTTCCAACAAGTTGCTATCTTGTTCCATTTTATCAAACCGAGGCTTTTCAACATCTTGCCCATGTAGTATGTTTTGCATATCTCAAGTGATTCAAAATCAAGTGAGTCCAAACGATCCATCTGCATGGAGTTTCTTCATGCGTACACACCAATAGACATGGTTCGCATGTCTCAAGTTTTTCAAAACGAGTGAGTCCAAAGATCCATCAACATGGAGCTTCTTCATGCGTTTTACACCAATATGACTTACATGGCCGTGCCACAAGTAAGTGGTACTATCATTACTATCTTATACTTTTGGCATGAAAATGTGTATCACTACGATCGAGATTCAATAAACCATTTATTTAGGTGCAAGACCATCGAAGGTATTATTCAAATAAACAGAGTAACCATTATTCTCCTTAAATGAATAACCATATTGCGATAGACATAATCCAATCATGTCTATGCTCAACGCAAACACCAAATGCAATTATTTAGGTTTGTCACCAATCTCGTTGGTAGAGGGAGCGTGCGATGCTTGATCACATCAACCTTGGAAACACTTCCAACACATATCGTCGGCTCACCTTTAGCTAGTCTCCGTTTATTCCGTAGCTTTTATTTTGAGTTACTAACACTTAGCAACCGAACCGGTATCTTAATACCCTGGTGCTACTAGGAGTACTAGTAAAGTACACATTAACATAATGTATATCCAATATACTTCTATCGACCTTGCCAGCCTTCTTATCTACCAAGTATCTAGGGTGAATCTGCTCCAATGGTTGTTCCCCTTATTACAGAAGCACTTAGTCTCGGGTTTGGGTTCAACCTTGGGTTTCTTCACTAGAGCAGCAACTGTTTTGCCGTTTCATGAAGTATCCCTTGTTGCCCTTGCCCTTCTTGAAACTAGTGGTTTTACCAACCATCAACAATTGATGCTCCTACTTGACTTCTACTTTCGCGGTGTCAAACATCGCGAACACTTCAAGGATCATCATATCTATCCCTGATATGTTATAGTTCATCACGAAGCTCTAGTAGCTTGGTGGCAATGTCTTTGGAGAAACATCACTATCTCCCACTCGATTCAAGTGATTGTTGTACTCAGACAATCTGAGCACAAGCTCAACGATTGAGCTTTTCTCCCTTAGTTTGTAGGCTAAGAAAATCGTCGGAGGTCTCATACCTCTTGACGTGGGCACGAGCCTGAAATCCTAATTTCAGCCCTCGAAACATCTCATATGTTCCGCGACATTTCGAAAACGTCTTTCGTGCCTCAACTCTAAACCATTTAACTGAACTATCACGTAGTTATCAAAACGTGTATGTCCGATGTTCGCAACATCCACAAACGACGTTTGGGGTTCAGCACACTGAGCGGTGCATTAAGGACATAAGCTTTCATCGTCCGCATAATCGCTAGTTTCAACTTTCAACTATATTTTCTCTAGGAACATATCTAAACAGTGGAACTAAAGCGCGAGCCATTTACATAATTTGCAAAAGGTCTTTTGACTATGTTCAAGATAATTAAGTTCATCTTATGAACTCCCACTCGAGATAGACATCCCTCTGGTCATCTAAGTGATTACATGATCCGAGTCAACTAGGCCATGTCCGATCATCACGTGAGACGGACTAGTCATCATCGGTGAACATCTTCATGTTGATCGTATCTACTATACGACTCATGCTCGACCTTCGGTCTCTCGTGTTCCGAGGCCATGTCTGTACATGCTAGGCTCGCAAGTTAACCCTAAGTGTTTCTGCGTGTGTAAATCTGTCTTACACCCGGTGTATGTGAACGTAAGAATCCATCACACCCGATCATCACGTGGTGCTTAGAATCGACGAACTGTAGCAACGGTGCACAGTTAGGGGAGAACACTTCTTGAAATTGTAGTAAGGGATCATCTTATTTACTACCGTCGTTCTAAGTAAACAAGATGCATAAACATAATAAACATCACATGCAATTATATATAGTAGTGACATGATATGGCCAATATCATATAGCTCCATTGATCTCCATCTTCGGGGGCTCCATGATCATCATCGTCACCGGCATGACACCATGATCTCCATCATCATGATCTCCATCATCGTGTCTTCATGAAGTTGTCTCGCCAACTATTACTTCTACTACTATGTCTACCGGTTAGCAATAAAGTAAAGTAATTACATGGCGTTGTTTAA
Organism: Aegilops bicornis; assembly: GCA_021605145.1. NCBI lineage: Eukaryota > Viridiplantae > Streptophyta > Magnoliopsida > Poales > Poaceae > Aegilops > Aegilops bicornis. The sequence goes on along the minus strand of CM038670.1, from coordinate 870,809,871 downwards.
TGACACGCAGGTCATACAATAAATAAAGACAACTTCTATGGCTCCTGCCGGTTGTCATACTCATCGACATGCAAGTCGTGAATCCTATTACAAGAACATGATCAATCTCATACATCACATATCATTCATCACATTCTTCTTGGCCATATCACATCACATAGCATACCCTTCAAAAACAAGTTAGACGTCCTCTAATTGTTGTTTGCATGTTTTACGTGGCTGCTATGGGTTTCTAGCACGAACGCTTTCTTACCTACGCAAAACCACAACGTGATATGCCAATTGCTATTTACCCTTCATAAGGACCCTTTTCATCGAATCCGTTCCGACTAAAGTGGGAGAGACTGGAACCCGCTAGCCACCTTATGCATCAAGTGCATGTCAGTCGGTGGAACCTGTCTCACGTAAGAGTACGTGTAAGGTCGGTCCAGGCCGCTTCATCCCACAATACCATCGAAATGAGATTGGACTAGTAACGGTAAGCATATTGAACAAAATCAACGCCCACAACTACTTTGTGTTCTACTCGTGCAAAGAATCTACGCAATAGACCTAGCTCATGATGCCACTGTTGGGGAACGTAGCAGAAATTCAAAATTTTCCTACGTGTCACCAAGATCTATCTATGGAGAAACTAGCAACGAGGGAAGGAGAGTGCATCTACATACCCTTGTAGATCGCTAAGCGGAAGCGTTCATGAGAACGGGGTTGAAGGAGTCGTACTCATCGTGATCCAAATCACCGGAGATCCTAGTGCCGAACGGACGGTACCTCCGCGTTCAACACACGTATAGCCCCGTGACGTCTCCACTAGTAGAAAAAGGGCCTATAGTCCCGGTTCATAAGGGCCTTTAGTCCCGGTTCGTGAACCGGGACTAAAGGGTCGGTACTAATACCCTCACCCTTTAGTCCGGTTCTATCCAGAACTGGACAGATGGGCCTCCACGTGGCCTGTCCACGAGCCAGTGCAGGGCCTTTGGTCCCGGTTGGTGGCACCAACCAAGACCAATAGACATCCACGTCAGCATTTCTTTGGCTCTGGTTTTTGTTTTTTTTCAAAAGAGGGGGTTTGGGGGTTTTGGGGGTTAATTTAGGTGTTTCATATATTGTGCTATAGCTAGCTAATTAATAGAGAAAAGTGTCCTTTCTTTTGTCCGTGCTTGGTCGACGCTACGTACTATACATACGTATAGAGAGGACTAACTAGACATGCTAGCTAGCTAGTAATTAAGCAAATGTAAGATCGTCATGAACATATATATGCATACAGAGAGAAGTGATATCGACCACCTCTCCTTCTCCGAGAGATTGGTCGAACAACAAGTTCTCGTATATCTATCCGACGCCACCGGCTACATATATACAATAATTATCTTTTAAAATACGGACGCGTGGTCCACATGGTATTCCCGTCTTCAGCGATCACATAGTCAAGAAAGAATGCCGCCAATTCCTCTTGAATTGCTCGCATGCGATCCTGGTGCTAGGAGTTCATCCACGCCGAAACATCTAATTTTAAGAAAGGGGTCAATACATATATATATATATATATATATATATATATATGAATGAAACTCAACACAAATGATGGTAATAAAATAAAATTGTGAATATTTTTATTTACGCACTTCAAATTGTTTGTCGGAGTAGCCCCTCTCACAGTCGTGTGTGGCGGATGGACTGCAAACGTAGTATCCACAGAAATCATGCCCTTGTTCCTGCCACAACCACTTTACAAGAAACAGAGGTCAATCAAACTGATAATTATATATAGCAAGCACATGCTAAATGGTATTGATGAAACTAGCGCTTGAATCACTAGGAGATGCGCGTGGAATATGCTACTATATAGTACTTACTTTCGGTGTCTAAATTGCAGCTTCTTCGGTAGTCCCGAGCTTTTTGGTGAATTTTCCCCAAGCCCTGCCATACAAAGAAAACAATTACTTGATATCAGAAATGAACAAAGTTGCTGATATGGTGGATAATGATCGATTTAACTTACTTCTCGAGCATTTCAGTCATTTCCGCATATCCTTGGGATCTTTTCGTCTCGAGTCTAAGACAGTTACTACTCCCTGCCCAAGCTTAATCTCTAGGAGAATATAGTGGAACTCTGCACGCATGCATAACTCATCAATATTACATTTCTATAACCTGGACTAAATAAGGGAAACCGAATATGCCACAAGACAGTAACACTCACGTGTAGTTGTAAGGAAAGAGTATTGTATTTTTGTGTTCATTTATTTCCAACGATCGTAGCAAGTTGGCCTCGGTTTCCTTGGCACGATATTTAACCTCATTTGCATCGATGAGATATGTGTTAATGAACCCAATATCACCCACTTGTTTTTCTTCATTTCTGCGATCTTCAATCTGCATAATATAGTGAGGATATTTATAAATACATGCAATGAAAGACCTGAGTTATATAGAGATACTTAATGATGTAGTAGTATTACTTACAGACAGGAGTAGGTGACCGTTGCTTTATCGTTGGCCTTTTGATTGAAAAACTGATAGAACTCCTCTTATGGAATAGGCAACAGTTCAATTCCAAGGAGGTCATGCTACTTTTAACTCTCAAATACAAAGTATTCCTCCCGTCGAGACTCTTTGCAGGTTTTCATGTACCAATCATGCAATCTTTGCATCATCGTTGTTAGAGAGCTTTCATCTTTGACGAGAGGCTTCCCGTACTCGTATCTTTGTATCTGCACCTCCAAGAAATCAAATTGTACATCGTCGGGCAAGTAATCTTCAGGATTGCCATAACGGGCACCATCCTCGGATCGACGATGTCGCTAGCATGCACCTTGAGCGGGGGCACGATTCTTCGCTTGTTCGCCGAGCTGGGCAATTTGTTTCCCAGCTCGTCGTTCTTTCATCCTTTGATCACCAGTACTTCCCGATCTCTCCGCCTCGGCAAATGCCTTTCCAATAATGCGCTCATAGTTGCCTTTCGGCGGAGACTTGGGTGGTTTTGTCGGGGCAGCAGTGCGCTTCGCTTTGGACCGGATCTACCTTCTCCTCCGGAGGTGGATGTCTCTTTGCTTTCAACCCTTGAAACCAGTCATCCACTTCGGTCTGCGTGATCTTCACGTTTTCCTCCTTGCTCCTCTCAGACGGTAACTTCTCCGGAGTCTTCGTGAGAAGGACCGAATCAGATCTCCTCCCGCCTTTGGCAAGATCGCTAGACGCCGGCAGAGCAGACGGAGCGGATGTCTTCTTTCCTTGCTTACGAGGCGGAGGAGAAGGACTACGACGCCGGAGCAGCCGGAGCGGCGGCGGGTCTCTTCCGCCCTTGCCGACGAGGCGGAGAAGGAGGAGGCTGGCTGCCGGACGCCACGGTGCAAAGCGGAGAAGGAGACGGAGTGCCGCCACGCGCCGGAGAAGGAGCCGGCCGAGTGCCCTGATCGTCACTCGCCGGAAGAGGAGGCGGTGGAGCAGGCGGAGTGACCTGACTCGCCGGAGGAGGAGGAGGAGGCGGTGGCGGAGGCGGAGTGCCCTGACTCGCCGGAGGAGGAGGAGGAGGCGGAGGCGTCAAGTGCGGAAGGTTGATGAGATCCTACCGCCATAGGCATGGAGTCTTCAGAGCGTAACCCAGCCGATACTCCCCTTCACCGGTAGGGTGGTCAAGCCGGAGCTCCTCAAATCCCTCCGTTATTTCATCGACCATCACCTTAGCATATCCTTCTGGAATCGGCCGGCAGTGAAAAGTTGAGTCGGGTTTAGTGGGATAAACAGAGCCAACAACCGCCTTGAACTTTAAATTGCTCCATTGCGCCATAAGGTGGCAACTTTCAGCATCCGTGATAGCATCCACGGGATAGCTGGCGAGAGCCGTCAAGGCATGCTGCTCTGGTGAAGCAGCTCGGTGGAAGCCATGCCGCTTCTCCGCCGAGATGGCGGGGTAGCTTCGGGGAAGCTTGGCAGGTCGTTTGTTGTGATCGGCTGCTTCTCGTTCCTCTTCTCGTTCCTCTAGCCCCATTACCCTTTCGTTGCAGCGCCTGCATTAGGCTCTGCTCCGCTTTCTTCCTCCTCTCATGGGTTTTGTAACCCCTGCGTCCGGAAATCCAGCCTTCCACGAAGGGAGCCTGGCGTGCCTCGTGTCCGTCTGGGTGCTCGGGATTCCCGAGGGCCATTGTGAGCTCGTCCTTCTCCCTGCCTCGAACGAATCTTCCCTTGCTGCGCTGCTTTGATATAATGCTTAAGCCTCTTGACTGGTATGTCCAATTGTTCGTCTGCCCAAATGCACTTCCCGTTATAGGGTCCAAGGATCCGCCGACCCGAAGAACCAAGTCCGCAACGGTCTGGCCGATTCATTGTCTCGGTTCGATCCCTTTATCAAGCAGATCATTCTCAGCCTTGGACCACTTAGGCGGGCTATGAGGTAGCCACGACCCCGTCATGCGATGATGAAGCTTCTTCTTCGCAGCATTTCTCTTGTTTGTCGCTGACATCTTTTTTACTCTTTTCCGATGTCTTGTAGGCCACAAATGCGGGCCGATCATCTCTGATCTTCTCATATTTGCCGTGAATTCTGGTGTCTCATTTTTTCGACATACATATTGAGGTCTTTCTTCCAATTCCTGAATAGTTCTGCCATCTTCTTAAGAGCAAAAGACTTGATTAATGGCTCTATTACTGGCTTCTCCGGATCATCCTCTGGCGGTAGGGTAAAATTTGACTTCAGCTCGGTCCAAAGATCATTTTTACGCATATCATTGACATAAGACACCTCGTGGTCTTCGTTCTTAGGCTTATACCATTGGTGGATGCTGATCGGGATCTTGTCCCTAACCGTAACCCCCACCGAGCAACAAATGCCTTCTTTGTCCGGTAGGGTTCAATCGGTTGGCCGTCATACGCGATTTGTATGATCTCAAACTTTTCATCCGAGCTCAACTTTTTCTTGGGCCTCGTCTCTTTACCGAAGTTGTGCTCGATCCGGAGGGCTAGAAAAAGAACAAAGACGAGAGTTAATTAATATGTGTACATATATATATATATACCAAAACAAAGACGAGAGCTAGTCAAGACAGGCTTAACTAATATATATACCTGGCCGGACTCGGTTTGGTGATCACCGGAGCCGTCCTCACGGTCTACTTCTTGCACCGGCATTGGGTCATCGAGCCATGTAAATCATAGCCAGCTGCTTCTTCACCCTCTCGTTCTGCACCATCGTTATCGACGTTGAGAAACATCATCGAGGAGACGGCATCACTTCCGTGTGCGATTATGTCCCTCAACAACGCTTCTTGTGCTTCGTCTCGGGGTGTCCATAGTTTCTACAAATATTTACAACATGGCAATTATTATTCAAACATGATAGATATGGATATATTAGTGCCAACGTAGAACTAGCTAGCTAATCACAATAAGGAATCATATTAGTGGCCTCGACGCTGCTTCTCTAGGGTTTGGGGTGGCCTCGACAACGCTTCAAGGGTTAGGGGTGGCCTCGAGAACGCTTCAAGCTAGGGGGAGGGTAATATCGACCCCCCCACGTGTTGAAGCTATCGGGAGGGTCGGCGTTGAACAGTACATCTATGTCCCACAAGTAGGGTAGAGGGTCGTGGATCGCCGAGCGGTCGAGGGTCAAGGGGTCGAAGATCGCCGAGGGGTCGGGAGGTTGCCTAGTGTCAAAGGATTCAACAAAACCATGACTTCATCATTAGGCGAAAGTAACAGGTGCATGATGGTGCGAAGCTCTCCAAAGTTGTTTTGGAGCGGAGTCCCGGATAGGATAATTCGCTTTTGGTACAAAGTTCAGCAAAAGGCAAATTATCCTATCCGGACTCCATTCCGTAACAACTTTGAGGACTTCGCACCATCATGCCATGGTTACTTCCGGCTAATGATGAAGCGATGGATTTCTTCAATACTTTGACACTATAGGAACCCTCGACCACTGAAACCTTCGACCCTTGACCCCTTAATGACCCTCGACCCTCTACCCTAGTTCCCGACCCTAGACCCTCGGCGATCCTCGACACCCTCGTTATATCGACAACGACGCCCCCTCGTGTCAAAGTTTCTTCTTTCTCCTCTATTCCTTTCTTTCTTCTTCTCCTCTTCTTTTCTTCTTATCCCTCGAGAAAGGAAAATAAGGAAAAGGAAGAAAAGAGGAAGAAGTAAGAAGGAAGAAGAAGAAGAAAAAAGAAGCAAATAGAAGAACGGAATAGACGAGAAGACGAGAAGAAGAAAGGAATAGAACAGAAGAAGAAAAAATCGAATTTTTTCTATTTTTTCTTCTTCTCGTCTATTCCTTTCTTCTTCTCCTTCTTTTCTTCTTTTTCCTCTTCTTATTTATTTCTCCTCTTCTTCCTCTCCTCTTCTTCTCCTTTCTTCCTCTTCTTATTTTCCTTTTATATGAACATATCATCATATATATGAACATACATTTTCTTTGCATATGCATATGAACATACATACATACATTTTTCTTTCATATGAACATACATACATACATTTTCTTTGCATATGACCATACATACATTTTTCTTTACATATGACCATTCATACATTTTCTTTGCATATGCTTTGCATATAAACATACATACATATGAACATACATACATACATATAAACATAACATACATACACAAAAATTCAAAAAATCTGCCTAAAAATCTAAAAATCTGCCTAAAATTATCCATCCATCCATCCATCCATATAATGAACATATATAATGAACATATAAAAAGCCTGCATACATCATCCATATTATGTTCATATAATGAACATATATACATGAACATAAATCTGCCTAAAAAATTATATGAATTTTTTTTATGAAGAGGACGAGGGGACAGGGAGGAAAGGGGGTCGGAGCCGGACCGAGCAGGAGGAGGCGGCGTCGAGGCGAGGCGGCGGTGGGGGGCGGGCGCCCGGCGAGGTGAGGCGGGCAGGCGCGAGGGCACGGGCGGCGTGAGGCGTGAGGCGCGGCCGTGTGTGCTCGGGACGGGCAGGGGCACGGGCGGCGGCCGGGCGTGGGGCGCAGGGCGGCCGTGCGTGCTTTCGGGACGGGCAGGGGCACAGGCGGCGGCGGCGTGGGCTCGAACGCAGGCGGGGCACGGGGAGGCGGGGATGGCTGCCGGCGGCAGCAATGGCGACGAGGAGCCAGCGATTTGGGCAGCTGGCGGCGGGGGCAACAGCTAGGGAGGCGAGGAGATGTGAAAATTTCACAAGTCTTGCTTATATAGAAAGAGCATTGGTCCCGGTTAGGTAGCACGACCCGGGACTAATGCCCCCTTTAGTCCCGGTTGGTGCCACCAACGGGACCAAAGGCCAAATTTCAGCAGCCCAAAGGGCGGGAAGCGGCGACCTTTGGTCCGGTTGGTGGCACCAACCGGGACTAAAGGGGGCATTAGTCCGGTCGTGCCACGAACCGGGACTAAACCCACCTTTAGTCTCGGTTGGTGCCACCAACCGGGACCAAACTGTGCTGCCCAGCGCCAAATGTTTAGTCCCACCTCGCTAGTTGAAGGCGTCGCACTGGTTTATAAGCGCTGGTGTGCGTCCCCTTTCGAGCTCCTCTCAAATGCAGGCTTCGGGCCTAATCATGCTACTTTGTGGGCCTATTGGGCCTCTGCGGGCCTGAATCCTGGCCCATGTAGGGTTTCTAGTCGTATTCGTGCCGTGGGGGCCTAGTAGGTGGTAGTTTTTTGCTTTATATTTTATTTCTTTTTGCTTTTAGTTTTAGAAAAATATAAACTTTCTATTAGTGCCATTAGTTTTAAAATTTGAAAACACTTTTTTGTTTTCTTTGTTGCTTTATTTATTTTATTTTGTTTCTACTTACAACAAAATACTTATTGTTGCTATTTTTATTTTTTCAAGTTTTTTGTTTTGTTTTCTGCATTATTCATTTTCTTTTGGTTTTTGCTTTATTTTTTAATTCTTTTTGCTTTTAGGTCAGCAAAATTATAAACTTTCTGTTAGTGCTTTTAGTTTTAGAAAAAAAAATAAACTTTCTGTTTGTGCCATTAGTTTTAAAATTCAAAAACACTTTTTTTTTTGTTTTCTTTGTTGCTTTATTTATTTTATTTTGTTTCTACTTACAACAAAATGCTTATTGTTGCTATTATTATTATTTTTTCAAGTTTTTTGTTTTGTTTCCTGCATTATTTATTTTCTTTTTGGTTTTTGCTTTATTTTTAATTCTTTTTGCTTTTAGATCAGCAAAATTATAAACTTTCTGTTAGTGCCATTTGTTTTAGAACAATTATAAACTTTCTGTTTGTGCCATTAGTTTTATAAAATTTGAATTCTTTGAAATTTGTGTGAATCACAAGTTTGTGAGCTCAACAAAGGCGTAGAGGGACGGGCTTATAAACCGGTGTGAGCGCCCTTGGTTGGCGAGGTTCTCAAAGTTGGCATAGTATGTTCATGAACAAAGCGGACAATGGTATCATACTCGTGTGTTACAAAGTTGGCATGGTATCATCATAATAGTTACGGAGAAAGTCTTCACTTTTTCTTCGCTTGTGTCGTTTGCTTATTGCGCCGTAACCATGGATAATCTTCATCATTTATCGTGATGCTTGGGTCAGCCTTGACTTTGAAGGGAATTTCATGAAACTTTTCATACTCTTGAGACATGTCTGTCTTGCCCTCCACTCCCGTGATGTCCCTTTTCTGAAAGAACTATGTGGCGCTTTGGCTCATTGTATGATGTATTCGCTTCCTTATCTTTTCTTTTCCTCGGTCCGTAGACATGTCCTTCACATAGATAACCTGTGCCACATCATTGGCTAGGACGAGCGGTTCGTCGGTGTACCCAAGATTTTTCAGATCCACTTGTTGTCATTCCGTCTTGTGGGTCTACCTGCACCCGCCTCTGACAGATTGACCCACTTGCACTTAAACAAAGGGACCTTAAAATCTACTCCGTAGTCAAGTTCCCATATGTCTACTATGTAACCATAATATGTGTCATTTCCTTGTCGGTTGCTGCATCAAAGCGGACACCGCTGTTTTGGTTGGTGCTCTTTTCATCTTGGTCAATCGTGTAAAATGTATTCCCATTTATCTCGTATCCTTTCCAAATCATTACAGTCGAAGATGGTCCCCTGGACAACAAGTACAACTCATCACAAACAGTGCTGTCACCTCACGAGACGTGTTTCCAACCAACTTTGAAAGTCCCGATGTGTTCACATGTAATCTAGTCGTCGCCTTTGCTCCGGGTGTTTGGAGCGCCTTGAGGTTTCTTGTGTTCATCGACATACGGGTCACCAAGGTAGAGTTATGTAGAAGCTGTAGTGTGCTTGAGACCAAGAATATCCGTCCCTGCATATTATTGAGTCTCTTCCAAGCGTGCCTTTTCCAAATCAGTCTCCCCTCATACCGCTGATTTAGGGAGGCCTATCTTATTAAGGCCAGCAATGAAGTCAACACAAAACCCGATGACATCCTCTCGCTTGATGGCCCATGGAGATGCTTCCTTCCGGCCTAGCACGATTCTGAACATATTTCTTTAGGACTCCATGAACCTCTCAAAGGGGTACATATTGTGTAGAAATACGGGCCCCGTAATGACAATCTCGTCGACTAGATGAACTAGGACGTGCATCATGATATTGAAGAAGGATGGTGGGAACACCAGCTCGAAACTGACAAGACATTGCGCCACATCACTCCTTAGCGTTGCTACGATTTCTGGATCGATCACCTTCTGAGATATTGCATTGAGGAATGCACATAGCTTCACAATAGCTAATCGGACGCTTTTCGGTAGAAGCCCCTCAATGCAACCGGAAGCAGTTGCGTCATAATCACGTGGCGATCATGAGACTTTAGGTTCGAACTTTTCTCTCGCATATTTATTATTCCCTTTATATTCGACGAGAAGCCGGTCGGGACCTTCATCGAAAGCAGGCATTGAAAGAATATTTCTTTCTCTTCTTTCGTAAGAGCGTGGTAGCGGGACCTTCATCTTGCTTCGGAGGCATGCCCTCTTTTTCGTACAAGCGTTGCAGGTCCTCTCGTGCCTCGTGTGTATCTTTTGTCTTCCCATACACGCCCAAGAAGCCTAGCAGGTTCACGCAAAGGTTCTTCGTCACGTGCATCACGTCGATCGAAGAGCGGACCTCTAGGTCTTTCCAAGAGGGTAGGTCCCAAAATATAGATTTCTTCTTCCACATGGGTGCGTGATTCTCGGCGTCATTCGAACAGCTAGTCCGCGGGACCCTTTCCAAAGATTACGTGTAAATCATTGACCATAGCAAGTACGTGATCACCGATGCGCATGGCGGGCTTCTTCCGGTGATCTGCCTCGCCTTTGAAATGCTTGCCTTTCTTTCGACATTGGTGGTTGGTCGGAAGAAATTGACGATGGCCCAGGTACACATTCTTCCTGCAGCTTCCCGGGTATATACTATCAGTGTCAAGTAAATAGTGCGTGCATGCGTGGTATCCCTTGTTTGTCTGTCCTGAAAGGTTCTCGAGGCCGGGCGAATCGTTGATTGTCACGAACAACAACGCCTTTCAGTCAAATTACTCCTTTATGAGCTCATCCCACGTACGTACACCGTATCCATTCCACAGCTGTAAAAGTTCCTCAACTAATGGCCTTAGGTACACATCAATGTCGTTGCCGGGTTGCTTAGGGCCTTGGATGAGAACTGGCATCATAATGAACTTCCGCTTCATGCACATCCAAGGAGGAAGGTTATACATACATAGAGTCACGGGCAGTCTTTGTGATTGCTGCTCTGCTCCCGAAAGGATTAATGCCATCCGCGCTTAAAGCAAACCATACGTTCCTTGGGTCCTTTGCAAACTCATCCCAGTACTTTCTCTCGATTTTTCTCCACTGCGACCCGTCGTGGTGCTCTCAACTTCCCGTCTTTCTTACGGTCCTCACTGTGCCATCGCATCAACTTGGCATGCTCTCCGCTTTACGAACAGACGTTTCAACCGTGGTATTATAGGAGCATACCACATCACCTTCGCAGAACCCTCTTCCCGGAGGCTCGCCGTCAAAATCAGCGAGGTCATCTCGTCTGATCTTATATCAAGCAATGCACCGCATACCGGGCATGCGTTCAGATCCTTGTAGGCACCACGGTAGAGGATGCAGTCATTAGGGCATGCATGTATCTTCTCCACCTCCAATCCTAGAGGGCATACCACCTTCTTTGCTGCGTATGTCTTTGTCGGGCAATTCGTTATCCTTTGGAAGCTTCTTCTTCATTATTTTCAGTAGCTTCTCAAATCCTTTATCGAGCCTGACATTCGCTGCCTTCCACTTTGCAGCAATTCGATGCAGTACCGAGCTTTGTGTTGCCATCTTCGCAATTGGGGTACAACCCTTTTTGTGATCCTCTAACATGCGATCGAACTTCAGCTTCTCCTTTTGACTTTTCGCATTGTGTCCTTGCATCGACAATGACCCGGCGGAGATCATCATCATGGGGCACATCGTCTGGTTCATCTTGATCTTCAGCAGCTTAGCCGTTGCGGCACCATCGTGCACATAAATGCAGTGCAACTTGATGTTCAGTAGCATCACCGTATTCAGGGGGCACATAGTTGTCATCGTACTCTTCTTCCTCGCCGTCTTCCATCATAACCCCTATTTCTCCGTGCCTCGTCCAAACATTATAGTGTGGCATGAAACCCTTGTAAAGCAGGTGGGTGTGAAGGATTTTCCGGTTAGAGTAAGACTTCAGATTCCCACATATAGGGCATGGACAACACATAAAACCATTCTGCTTGTTTGCCTCAGCCACTTGAGAAAAGCATGCACGCCCTTAATGTACTCAGAGGTGTGTCTGTCACCGTACATCCATTGCCGGTTCATCTGCGTGCATTATATATAATTAAGTGTGTCAAAAATCATTACAGAACATCATGAATAGATAATTAAATGACCAAATTAATAGAAGTTCATCATCACATAAAAACCAAAGTACATACATAGTTCTCATCTAACAACATAAAGCTCTGCAGAGCATCTAAATTAATTAAACCATACATTGAAACTATGTAAAACATTTCAATGTGAAAACAAATACGATCATAATCGCAACCAAGGTAACAACTGATCCAACGGCATAATGATACCAAGCCTCGGTATGAATGGCATATTTTCTAATCTTTATCATCTTCAAGCGCATTGCATCCATCTTGATCTTGTGATCATCGACGACATCCGCAACATGCAACTCCAATATCATCTTCTCCTCCTCAAGTTTTTTTTATTTTTTCCTTCAAGAAATTGTTTTCTTCTTCAACTAAATTTAACCTCTCGACAATAGGGTCAGTTGGAATTTCCGGTTCAACAACCTCCTAGATAAATAAAATCTATGTCACGTTGGTCGGCTTAATTTTCATAAACAATAAATGAACCAATAGTTATGAAAAGATAATATATACCACATCCGAATCATAGACAGGACGAGGGCCGACGGGGCGGATACCAAAACCATCGCACTATATAAGATGCAATAATAAAGGTAAGAAAATAATACAAGTAAGAATATTTTTCCTTTCGTAAAGAAGATAAGAACAAGAGGCTCACCACGGTGGTCTTGGCGATGAGATCGCCATGGTGATCGGCAGCGGTGAAGACGGGGCCAGGCGTGACGGACCGCTAAACCTAGACAAATATTGAGGAAAATGGAGGTTAGAGGTCGAGCTTGGAGAGGAGAAAGCTTAAGTAGTGTGGCTCGGGCATTCCATCGAACACCTTGTGTGCATAGGAGGTGAGCTAGAGCACCACCAAGCCCTCTCCCCCTCGGCCAGAAAAAACAGAGCAGTGTGCTCTGCTCTTGCGCGAGGGGCTATATATAGGCAGCACCATTGGTCCCGGTTGGTGGCATGAGCCGGGACTAAAGGGAAGCCTTTGGTCCCGGTTCATGCCACCAACCGGGACCAATAGTGGTGGGCCAGGAGCCAGGACCAATGGTCCCGGTTCGTCCCACCAACCCGGACCAAAAAGTCAGGCCGAACCAGGACCAATGGCCCACGTGGCCCGGCCGGCCCCCTGGGCTCACGAACCGGGATAAATGCTCGCATTAGTCCCGGTTCTGGATTGAACCGGGACTAATGGGCAAAACAGGCCTCAACGATAGCCCCTTTTTCTACTAGTGCTCCCACGCCTTGATCCAGCAAGGAGAGAGGGAGAGGTTGAGGAAGACTCCATCCAGCAGCAGCACAACGGCGTGGTGGTGGTGGTCGAGGAGCGTGGCAATCCAGCAGGGCTTCGCCAAGCACCACGGGAGAGGAGGAGGAGGAGAGGCAGGGCAGCACAAATAGAGGGAGAAAACTCATGTGTTGGGCAGCCCCCAAGCCTCAAGTATTTATAGGGGGAGAGGGGGCTGCGCCCCCTTTAGGGTTTCCCACCCCAAGGGGTGCGGCCAGCCCTAGATCCCATCTAGGGGGCGGCCAAGGGGAGGAGTGCCTCCCAAGTCAAGTGGAGGCCTCCCCTTTAGGGTTTTCCCCTTCCCATGCGCATGGGCCTTGGGGGCTGGTGCCCCTGGCCCATTAAGGCTAGGGCGCCCCCTACAGCCCATGCTACTGTATTGGACGTGGTGGAACAATTTCTGGACCTCCGACCCCTCCGAATCCTCCGAACCTTCGAAGCTTCCGGTACAATACCGAAAAAACCCGAACTTTTTCCTAACCCGAACAACAACTTTCCATATATAAATATTTACCTTGGACCATTCCGGAACTCCTCGTGACGTCCGGGATCTCATCCGGACTCCGAACAACATTCGGTAACCACATACAAACTTCCTTTATAACCCTAGCGTCCATCGAACCTTATGTGTAGACCCTACGGGTTCGGGAACCATGCGCACATGACCGAGACGTTCTCCGGTCAATAACCAACAATGAGATCTGGATACCCATGTTGGCTCCCACATGTTCCACGATGATCTCATCGGATGAACCACGATGTCAAGGACTCAATCGATCCCGTATACAATTCCCTTTGTCTAGCGGTATTGTACTTGCCCGAGATTCGATCGTCGGTATCCCGATACCTTGTTCAATCTCGTTTCCGGCAAGTCTCTTTACTCGTTCCGTAACACATCATCCTGTGATCAACTCCTTGGTCACATTGTGCACATAATGATGATGTCCTACCGAGTGGGCCCAGAGATACCTCTCCGTTTACACGGAGTGACAAATCCCAGTCTCGATTCGTGCCAACCCAATGTACACTTTCGGAGATACCTGTAGTGCACATTTATAGTCACCCGATTACGTTGTGACATTTGGTACACCCAAAGCATTCCTACGGTATCCGGAGTTGCACAATCTCATGGTCTAAGGAAAAGATACTTGACATTAGAAAAGCTTTAGCATACTGAACTACACGATCTTTGTGCTAGGCTTAGGATTGTCTTGTCCATCACATCATTACATTAATGATGTGATCCCGTTATCAACGACATACAATGTCCATGGTCAGGAAACTGTAACCATCTATTTATCAACGAGCTAGTCAACTAGAGGCTTACTAGGGACATGGTGTTGTCTATGTACCCACACATGTATCTGAGTTTCCTATCAATACAATTATAGCATGGATAATAAACGATTATCATGAACAGGGAAATATAATAATAACTAATTTATTATTGCCTCTAGGGCATATTTCCAACACGTAGTCCCCAGGATATGATTTATTACTTCTCTGCTAAATATTTCCCTGCTCATAAGAAACAAGCTGCTTTGAGGGAAATATACAACTTCGTGCAAATTGAAGAAGAGAGTCTCCCACAAGCTTGGGTGAGGCTTCTCAAGTTACTTAATGCTTTTCCTGATCATCCTCTTAAGAAACCTGAAATACTTGATATCTTTTATAATGGACTAACCGATGCTTCGAGAGATTACCTGGATAGTTGTGCTGGTTCTCTTTTCAGGGAAAGAACACCGGATGAAGCTGAAATTCTATTGAATAATATGTTAACAAATGAAAATAATTGGGCACCTCCCGAGCCAACTCCCGAGCCAACTCCTAAGCCAATTACTGAACCTATCCCTAAACCAACTCCGAAGAAGAGAGGTGTTCTATTTCTCAGTCCCGAAGATATGCAAGAGGCAAAGAAATCTATGAAAGAAAAAGGTATTAAAGCCGAAGATGTTAAGAATTTACCTCCTATTGAAGAAATACATGGTCTTAATTTACCGCCTGTGGAAGAAGTTTATGATCTCAATTCCTTATTCACTGAAGAACCTCCTGATCCCGATATCTCGACACAGGTAGTAAACGTAAATTCTCTCTATAGATATGATAAAGCTGAAGTCCCTCCTACTAAAATTGCTAGTCAGTGCTTGGATGAGTTTGATGACTTTATGTTTAAGAAAGATGACTTTAATGCTTATTTTGGTAGACAATTAAAACATAATACCTTTATGATTAAACGCTTGGGTGATTTTATGGCTAATATTAGAGGTGAACTTAAACTTGTTAGCAAACATGCTTCTATGGTTACCACTCAAGTAGAACAAGTACTTAAAGCTCAGAAAGAAGTGCTTGATGAAATGAATAGTAAGAAAAATGATTATGCTGTTAGAGTGGCTACTAGAACTGGTAGAATGACTCGGGAACCTTTGTATCCTGAAGGCCACCCTGGGAATATGGTGACGCGCCATACCGTTGCGGCGGCGTTTCGATCCAGACCGCACTTCTTTTTAGCTGGGGCCGTCGCCCTTGTTGGCTAGCGACATGGGCTCGGCCTCCTGCCTCAAGGCACCCTCTGCGAAACACCATTGGTATACGGTGATAAAAATAAGCGAGGATGGGTCATTATCGAGTATTGGGACCTCGGTCTCGATTACTGTGAGGTGGAAGTATTCCGGTAATCGGCCGTAATGGCAACCAAGGCATTATCGATGCTCGATTGGTGAAATACCCCATCAATCAGCTCCACCAATATGTCCGGATCCTCTTGGGAGGCGGATCGAGGAGCCGTTCGGATCCTCGGGTTGTGGAGGCAGGTTGTTTATGTCTTTTACGGCTGGCGCGGTTCACGCATCAAAATCACAAAATGAGATACCTAACCATGGGAATACGGATCGGATGTGCAAAAAGAAATGTCCGCTTACCCGGCTTCGAGGATTGTTCATAGAAAATCCGTTCAATGGACCAGACGCGGAGAAAATCCTCCTCTTCTCCCTTGTACAGCGGACAAGGTCTTCACCAGATCGGTGACCGATCCCGGCCCCTTACGGCCATGACGGGTGGCATCGTCCTCCCCGTTGAAATCCCACATGGGGTGGCCCCTATACTGGAGCGGCTGCACCCCCCGCATAATACATGTGGCCATGACACCGATCATGGTCGATCGGAATGAGCTAAGAATCTTATTCGCTCATCGTGTAAAGGACGCCCCTATCGTCTTCCCTCCGAGCTCATGGCGCCAACTCAGGCGTTTCTTCAAAGGAGCATTGCTGAACTCCGGAGACCGATCCGAACAAGATCCGGCAGCGGGGCGTCTTCTATATAAAACCATTCAAGGCCGGTCTTGAGGTTCCGGATAGATATCCGTCCCGGCGATGCGCCATAGCTCGGCTCCGCCCACTTGATATATTGACCCCTCATGAGAACGGGGTACAAGGCAGAATAATCTCTTCCACATCGCAAAATGAGCCTCGACGCCCAAGAACAGTTCGCAAAGGGCCACGAAGCCCGCGATGTGCAAAATGGAGGCAGGCGTAAGGTGGTGCAACTGGAGGCCGTAGAACTCCAAGTGCCCCGGAGAAACGGATGAATTGAAAATCCGAGTCCTCTTACTAGATAAGAGATAAAGCATACCCGCTCTCCTTTGGAGGGATCAGGACACTCTCCGCTTGCTTTCCGCCCTTATAGGTGGCGAGTCCGCTCGAACCGGAACCATTAAGGCCGGGGAAGAAATCCCTTGGTTTGGAGTGTCACTAGCTCGCTATCTTGGATCGAGCATCTCTCCCAATTTCCAGGCTGAGGGCTGGGAGCGCGAGAGGAGGAGCCGCGTCGACTATCCATGATGGAATGGATTTTTGTCAGAGGTGCTCCGATGAAAGCTCGCGGAGGGGGGGTGGTGTGACTCAGATCTAGATCCTCGTCCCTTTTATAGGCGGCTCATTTGCGCAGCTAGGGGGATAAGTGTAAAAATACCCTGGCTTTTCGCATTCATTCACACACGTGGAAGATGGCCATTATTGGGCGTGGACGCCAAGGAGCGCAACATTTATCGTAAGCGGACACTATTCGACAAGTATATGGAATTTGGAGAAGAACCCGCCTCGCAATGCCAAAGACAATCTACGCCGGACTCATCGCCATTGAAGCCTGGTTCGGGGCTCTTGAGGAGTCCTGGATTAGGGGGTGTCCGGATAGCCGGACTATAGCCTTTGGCCGGACTCCTGGACTTTGAAGATACAAGATTGAAGACTTCGTCCCGTGTCCGGATGGAACTTTCCTTAGCGTGGAAGGCAAGCTTGGTGATACGGATACGTAGATCTCCTACCATTGTAACCGACTCTGTGTAACCCTAACCCTATCCGATGTCTATATAAACCGGAGGGTTTTAGTCTGTAGGACGAACAACAATCATACCATAGGCTAGCTTCTAGGGTTTAGCCTCTCTGATCTCGTGGTAGATCCACTCTTGTACTACCCATATCATCAATATTAATCAAGCAGGAGTAGGGTTTTACCTCCATCGAAAGGGCCCGAACCTGGGTAAAAACATCATGTCCCTTGTCTCCTGTTACCATCCGCCTAGACGCACCGTTCGGGACCCCCTACCCGAGATCCGCCGGTTTTGACACCGACAGTAATCATTATTTTTTATAGCATAAATGTCATCACAATAATCATCATATATAGCAATTTTGTTCTCATAATGAATTGGACCTCTTTCGAAATAGTGGATTCATCACTAAATAAAGTCATGACCTCTCCAAATCCACTTTCGTCAATATAACCATAAGATTCAACACCCTCCAAAATCGTGGGATCATTACTTTCTAAAGTTGACACTCTTCGAAACCCACTTTCATCAATATAATCATCATAAATAAGAGGCATGCTATCATCATAATAAATTTGCTCATCCAAACTATCATATTCATCAAACATAGCATCCCCAAGCTTGTGGCTTTGCATATCATTAGCATCATGAATATTCAAAGAATTCATACTAACAACATTGCAATCATGCTCATTATTAAAAAATTGTATGCCAAACATTTTATTGCATTCTTCTTCTAGCAATTGAGCACAATTATCGGAATCCTTATTTTCACGAAAGACATTAAAAAGATGAAGCATATGAGGCAACCTCAATTCCATTTTTTATAGTTTTCTTTTATAAACTTAACTAGTAATAAAACAAGAAACTAAAAGATTCAATGGCAAGATCTAAAGATATACCTTCAAGCACTAACCTCCCCGGCAACGGCGCCAGAAAAGAGCTTGATGTCTACTAGGCAACCTTCTTCTTGTAGACTCATGTTCGGCCTCCAAGCGCAGAGTTTTGTAGGACAGTAGCAAATTTCCCTCAAGTGGATTACCTAAGGTTTATCAATCCGTGGGAGGCGTAGGATGATGATGGTCTCTCTCAAGCAACCCTACAACCAAATAACAAAGAGTCTCTTGTGTCCCCAACACACCAAATACAATGGTAAATTGTATAGGGGCACTAGTTTGGCGAAGAGATGGTGATACAAGTGCAATATGGATGGTAGATATATGTTTTTTGTAATCTGAAATTATAAAAACAGCAAGGTAGCAAGCGATAAAAGTGAGCAAAAACGATATTGCAATGCTTGGAAACAAGGCCTAGGGTCCATACTTTCACTAGTGCTAGTTCTCTCAACAATGATAACATAATTAGATCATACAACAATCCCTCAACGTGCAACAAAGAGTCACTCCAAAGTCACTAATAGCGGAGAACAAACAAAGAGATTATTGTAGGGTATGAAACCACCTCAAATTTATCTTTCCGATCAATCCATTGGGCTATTCCTATAAGTGTCATAAACAGCCCTAGAGTGTCGTAGTAAAATAACACCTTAAGACACACATCAACCAAAACCCTAATTTCACCTAGATACTCCAATATCACCTCAAGTATTCGCGGGTTTGATTATACGATATGCATCACACAATCTCAGATTCATCTATTCAAACCAACACAAAGAACTTCAAAGAGTGCCCCAAAGTTTCTATCGGAGAGTCAGGACGAAAACGTGTGCCAACCCCTATGCATAAGTTCATAAGGTCACAGAACCCGCAAGTTGATCACCAAAACATACATCAAGTGGATCACGTCAATATCCCATTGTCACCACAGATAAGCACATGCAAGACATACATCAAGTATTCCCAAATCCTTAAAGACTCAATCCGATAAGATAACTTCAAAGGGAAAACTAAATCCATTACAAGAAGGTAGACGGGGGGGGGGGGCATCATAAGATCCAACTATAATAGCAAAGCTCGCGGTACATCAAGATCGTGCCAAATCAAGAACACGAGAGAGAGAGAGAGAGAGAGAGAGAGAGAGAGAGAGAGAGATCAAACACATAGCTACTGGTACATACCCTCAGCTCCGAGGGTGAACTACTCCCTCCTCGTCATGGAGAGCGACGGGATAATGAAGATGGCCACCGGTGATGATTCCTCCCTCCGGCAGGGTGCCGGAACAGGGTCCCGATTAGTTTTTGGTGGCTACAGAGACTTGCGGCGGCGGAACTCCCGATCTAGGTTCTGTTCTGGAAGTTTGGGGATATATAAGAGGTGTTGGCGTCGGGAACAAGTCAGGGGGGTCCATGAGGTAGGGGGCGCGCCCAGGGGGGCCGGGCGCACCCTCCACCCTCGTGGTGGCCTTGGGACTCTTCTGGTCCATCTCCGTTGCTCCGTGGGCTTCTTCTGGTCCAAAAACAATCTCCATGAATTTTCAGGTCAATTGGACTCCGTTTGGTATTCCTTTTCTATAAACTAAAAAACAAGGAAAAAACAGAAACTGGCACTCGGCTCTAAGTTAATAGGTTAGTCCCAAAAATCATATAAAATAGCATATAAATGCATATAAAACATCCAAGATAGATAATATAATAGCATGGAATAATAAAAAATTATAAATACATTGGAGATGTATCACTAGCCTCTCTGCCTTATTGCTTATTTGTTTGTTTGAGTAGGGCACGATGGACAACACTGATATGTTTCTCTTATTTACATGCATGTCCTATTTTGCCTCGTCCATGGCCGGATGGAATCACGTCTTTTGAAATCTTCTCCAGAGACAACCAGGACCGAGTCTTCATCCTCCGTTTATTAATTTTCGACACAGCTCCTTGATGCCCAGCAAACCATTAGACATATATAAATTGACTGAATTGCGTGTAAAAAGGCGAGGTGGGACAATTGAATATGTGAGTCAACTTTTTTTCATACAAGCCACAGGATCTAGCCCAACGGTAGCGATGATTGTTATTCATCATGGGCATGTTTGGTTACATTGCCAATCGAGTCTGGCCCGGCGAGCCTGGCTCTAGTGAGCCGGTTTGAGGAGATGCAGGCAAAAAGACCCCAGATGCACATTGTCTGGTTGCCTGCATGTACCTTAGTTGCATGAGGCAACCATTTTTGAATCGGCATTTGGTTGCCCGCATTGCATTAGGTGCACATATGGCATAGTGTTTGGTTGCAACCTGCATAAGTTGTTGTCACCACTTCTAACTAGTGGTGAGTTTTCCACACACAATCTAAACATGTAGTGCCAGCTAGTTAAACAAATGACAGTTCATCCTAACTACTATCAAACGACAGAAAAAGTTATTAATAGCCATTGGCTAAATAGGATATAGTTCATCGGTGTTGCTGCTACCCGATCTTCCTCTTCATCTTCCTCTTCTTCTGCTTCTGCTTCTGCTGCTTCTTCTTCCTCTTCTTCAAATCCTGCACTGACCTCTGTTAAGCCATAGTGCCTCTGCCCACTCCAACCTTTTGTTCTTCCAAGCGTCATTGTCAAATGCCTCCACACCATGGCCGGAGCTAACAACATCGTCAGGCCATGAAAAGTGTATATTGTCAATGCTCACCTTGAAGTATGGATACCATCTTGGGCTTCCGCGCAAATCTTGGGTGGAGTCTGGCCAGATGGTCTCCTGATCATCTCTCCTCTAAGCCCCCCAACAGCAAAAAACACCTGCTTGAAGTACCTAGAGATGGTCTCCATTGATCTCCTGAACATATTGTGAATGACCCTGAACCTCTGGTTATGGCCAACAACATGGAGGAACATGGCCACTTGCTCTTCCACACTGCTGTTGATGTTATCTTGTAGCAGCCCCCTGCTCCTGAAGGTCTCGAGAAGCCTGGCAAAAGGTGCTATTTTCATTTGAAGCATCCACAGAGCCTCGACGTCATTGCAGTTGTAGATGTAGTTCAGATTTTGAATCCTCTACTGTTCCCGGTTAAACATTGGACCATAGGGGATCAAAGGTCTCCCAACACGACGAATAACTCTCTGGTGCATGAACATGACCCATGCCTGAATCACACTTATCAGTGCTGCTGCCTGAATTATCAGCCTCATTCGTGCATCCATAACCTAATCGGCATCGACGGTTCGTTCATTGGGAAATCGATTCTACACCTTTCCTAACAGCCTAACCACCGACCTAACAAAGGGGGGAGGGGTGCTGCTTACCGGCATCAGAGACGAGGACGGCGTAGGGGGGGCCATGGCATAGACAAGGTTGATCAGACGGTGGCCAACAGCAAGGGGAGCACCAGATTCGCCGCAAACGCTACCGCCTCTTCCTCCTCCACCGCCGCCTCTAGCGCAGATCTGAAATCGCAGCCGCCATCGGTGGTGAGGCAGTAGGGAAGAAAGGGGGGTAGTGGCTATGGGTGAGCGAGTGAAAGGGGGTGAGGCTAGATTTGGTGCCGGGACGGCGCGCCAGATTTCCCATCTCCCGCCATCCCCCATCGCCCTCGCTTCGCATGCGCCCGTGCGACCTCGCGCCGCACTCAGCCTAGCTCGCGATAAACTGCCGATTCGAGCGTTTCCAGCGGGCCAGGCTCTAGGATGCTTTGAGAAGCATGCAATGCATGCCCAACAGTGAAACCAGGCAACCAAACAGGCCTTTTCCTTCCCGCGTGGGTCTGGTTGGGCTCGATGCAGGCAACCAAACACGCCCCATGAGGTTGTGTGTTCGATTCTTCACACCAGCACCATTTTTGCTTCCATGTGTCTTAAATTGGCCAGGACCAGCTCGGCCCAGGTGGCGCGTTGGGCCAGGATAGGTGGGCGGCGCATGAGCTCGGCCCAGGCGGCGTAAACGCGATCGATCACTGGTGGAGGTCTACTTACCGTATGTTTATTTATGTAGTACGCGTTTAATTACTGAAAAAATAGGGTTTTCTTTGTAAAAACCACCGCGACGGTGATCGGGCAGAAGCAATAGTCGGTGCTCTTACTCTAGCAACCCATCATCTAATAACTACTCCACAATGCTTTCCCTTAGGCCCAAAAATGGTGAAGTATCATGTAGTCAACGTTCACATAACACCACTAAGGGAAACAACATACACAGGGGCGTAGCCAGTCCATGGCCCTGGACGTGGAGTGAAATTCCTTCGGTAACTGTAGCTACAGTAAGTACTGTAGCACCAAGGGCGGCCTGGGGCGTGGCCAGATCCTGACTACATACTGAACATACATATCATCAAAATATCGAACGAATACCAAATTCACATGATTATTTATGACAAGACTTCTCCCGTGTCCTCAAGACATAACTACTCACAAAACATATTCAAGATCAGAGGGGTATTGAATGTCATAATGGATCTGAACATATGATCTTCCACCAATTAAACCAACAAGCATCAACTATAAGATGTAATCAACACTACTAACAACCCACATGTACCAATATGAGGCTTTGAGACAAAGATTGAATACAAAAGATGAACTAGGGTTTGAGATGAGATGATGTTGGTGAAGATGTTGATGAAGATTGGTCCTTCCATGATGAGAGGGTCGTTGGTGATGATGATGACTTTGATTTTCCCCTCCCGGAGGAAAGTTTCTCCGGCGAAATCGCTCCACCGGAGAGCAAAAGTGCTCCTGCCCAGGTTCCGCCTCGAGACGGTGGCACTTTGTCCCAAAACCTTTCTCTTGATTTTTTTCTAGGGAAAATGGGGTTATATACCAGAAGATGGGCCCCGGAGGCCTGTCAGGATCACCAAAAGCCCTAGGGGCACGCCCCTCGGGCTTGTGGTTGCCTGGTGGGTCCCTCTCTAGTACTTCTTTCGCCAATAATTTTAATATATTACAAAATAATTCTCCGTCAATTTTCAACTCATTTGGAGATGTTCAGAAAAATGCCCTCCATATGGCCCTTTCCGGTCCAGAATTCCAGCTGCCTGCAATCTCCTCTTTATGTGAAACTTGCAAAATAAGAGAGAAAATAGATAAAAATTATATCATAAGATAAAATAACAGTTCATAATGCAATAAATATCGACATAGAAACATGATACAAAATGGACGTATCATCATGCTAATAGCCCTACGCGGGCTAGACAAAGAGGGAAGCGAGGATAGATGGCTTATCCAGCCGGCCGCCGGGGCGGAGCAGGAGAAGATGCAACACACCCAAGATGCGAGCTATGTGGCAGCAGAACATGGACTAAACAACCCCAGGCCACCTCGAAGCCGGCCTACCTCTCCAACGACCACCGAAGCCCTCTACTTCTCCCACAAATCGATTCCCCTCAACGATCATCTAACCGCCTCCTCCTCCTCAGCTCTCTCTCTCTCTCTCTCCCAAAACACGGAGAAGGAATAGATGACATAGGACTCAAAGAGTTTGACCAGATCTAGATGCGGAACGTTGGCTAAGTGTCTGACGTTGATCAAGAGTTTGACCAGATCTAGAGTTTGACGGGGACCCAACTTGCATGTCACATTTGGTATGCAATAGAAGTTTCTATGAATATGGTCGCCTAATATACAATAGAAATCACTAATCAAATATTTCTAATTTAAAAATCTTTGTGGGGACATTCAGTGACACTAAAAGATATATGAACACACACACAAATATATAAATATGTGTACCTCCGTCCCAAAATAACTGTCTGCTATTATAAAGTTGTATTAAGCTTGAGACACTTATTTTGGGACGGAGGGAATATTCACTCTACAATTTATGCAATATTATGACATTAATTCGAATGAATTTTTAACAAGAAAGATAATTTTTTAGTACCTTCTAAAATTAAAATTTGGCAAAATCAAATATTTCAATGATGTACATTACAATTGTATAACAACGAATAATATAAGTATTACTTGCAAATATTGTCATGTGTTTAAGTAATAAAAAAGTATATTAATTAATTTTTTTATATGGTACACTTATTTTCAAATAAGTATAAATGTTTGGTATAAAAATAATTGTTTCTACGAATATGGTCGCCCAATATACAGTAGAAACCGCTACTAAAATATTTAGGATTTAGGAATCTCTACCGCGACATTCAATTATATTAAAAGATATATAAACACACACATAGATATGCAAATATATGTATATACAATATACAATTTATGCAATATTACGACATTCATTCGAATAATTTTTTAAAAAAAATTTTTTGGTACAATTTAGATTTGGCAGAATCAAATATTTCGATGATGTACATTACAATTGTATAACAACTAATAATATAACTAATATTTGGAAATATTGTCATGTGCCTAAGTAATAGAAAAATGTATTAATTAAAATTGTTATATGGTACACTTATTCAAAAAGTATAAATGTTAATAATTGTTTTACATCGCCCGGGGCCCAAAAATGAATTGGACTGGCTCTGTCTATTTCGTGGGAGCTTAGTAAACGGATAAATATGACCACTAGGTATTGACGGTCAGCTTGAAAGAGATGGGAAAAATCATACATGCACAAATGGGGACATTTCTTATATCGATCAACGATCGAAACCGCCCACAGATCCACTGGCAACAAATCCCGACCCGTCGATCGTACCATCCACGCGTCAACAACGAGCCGAATGATATGAATGGACTTTGGTAATAACAAATCACGATCCATCTAAAAACCCCAGCCGCCCAAAATCAAATCCTCCTGTGACGTAACAATGATCATTGAGGAGACATACCCGATGCCAACGACCACGAATCAAAGGGGACGGGGTGGATCTGATCGATGCAGAAGCGCCCTATGGATCCCAAGATCTCCTCGACGATCACCGTTGTTGCCCTAGGCAATCAACCCTCAAAGAAAAAGGGCGACAAACCGCACTCGAACGTGCGCGCGAACTGCAACTGAACCCCATGTTCCTAGATGGAAAGAGAGAGGGAGGAGGGCGGAGATGGAGAGGGGATTTTGAGCGTACCTCGCGATCGATCAGTGTTCGCCCGCCGCCGCCGCTGCCGGGAAGAGGGAGAGAGGAGATGCAGGCGCGTGGAAAGAGATAGAGAAAGGTAACGAGGGAGTGGACGCAGAAATCATAAAGGGGTCCCACACCCCTTGACCGCACGCACTATCTCGTCCCCTCTGCATTTTCAGGTAACTTGTCTTCCCACCCATAAAAAATAGGGGGTAACTTGTCATACCAAATATTTTCGCAGAAAAGAACTTTTCTTCCCAACCAAAGGAGCTCTTTGCCCTTGGTCGAGTCGGACCAGCCGACGGCGATATACAAGAAGTGCTCTTTTTTATGTCGCCGGTGCATTTTCAAAACATGTCTGGAATGTGGATCCCCGGTTCATGTAATTCCGGATGATGTATCCCTGTTTCCACACTTTCAATATAATCCGCCATGATGGTATTACGTAAAGAAAGAGAAAAAGAATCTCCATCATAATATCACCGCATCGGTTCCTATAATAACCGGGGCAACAGTGGATCATATCACCAACACCAGCTACCACCAGCCAAAGCTCTTGCCAAGTACCCAGAACAGCTAGAAACGAACTCCATCTTTCTTACAAACAAACGTACACCAGTAATAGCCTAAAGCCAACCTTCATCACATCAGCTCAAGAACATAATGAGCTACTGCGAGGGCTTGCAGAGCATTTCAGGCATTTGAATCTGACCCGTGTAGCCAAGCAGCAGGATGAGGCGCAGACCCACACGGCGTAGAGCTTTTGCTTCCTGCTCACATCAAGGTTTTTACGCATAATGGTATGTTTCACTTTCCATATAAGTATTGTGTGGCTGCTATGAACTTGATTGAAAATAGGTGTATTGGCTCTATATTTATCATAAGTTAGGATGGAAGATGTGCAGGAAAAACAGTGCCGGGTCAAGCATTGAGGATCGGTGTGCTTCTTCATCTGCTGCTCGTGTGTGCGCTTCTTATAACGTACTCCCTCCATCCGGAAATACTTGTCACTGAAATAGATGTATCTAGATGTATTTTAGTTTTAGATACATTCATTTTCATCCATTTTGATGACAAGTAATTCCGAACCGAGGGAATATCAGGGTATGTCATGTTCCTTTTGCACATCTACAGATGAAGAAGGTTGGAATCAGCAGGATGGATAAACAGAACAAGACAGAACAACATCATTAAGATGTACTTCGTAGTACTCCCTCCGTCCGAAAAAACTTGTCATCAAAATGGACAAAAAAGGATGTATCTAGAACTAAAATACATCTAGATACATCTTCTTTTATTCATTTTGATGACAAGTATTTCCGGACGGAGGGAGTAGCTAGCTAGGAGCATTTGCGTTGATTTATCTCCAGATAACATGTTGGTTAAGCAGTATTTGCATCGAGTCCCCTCCGTGCTGCCGCCGCCCGATTTGAATTACCACCACCGACCATTCGAGCTCCCGCCGCTGGCAAGACGCTCGGGCATCACGCCGATCCTCGTCGCTCGGCCACCAGCGCTCCTCTCGAAGCTCGGCCGCCGCCGCTTGATCTGTTAGAGTAGTAGTTTTACATCTTGAAATACAACATCTGCTGGAGTTGCTCTTTTATATCTTCAATATACATCATCCGTTGGAGTTGCCTCTTTTTTGAAGAGGTAAATTTTAACATCTTCTGTTTTACATCTTTAAATTTGCATCTTCTATTGAAAATGATCTAAGTGTATGTGCGTGTATGTAAGCATCTGCATTTGTATTGTGTAAAAAAATATATAATTGAAAGCAAGATGTGAAGAAAAAGGAAGAGAAAAAGAAAGAAATTTCTGTGCGTGTATGCCTCTCCTCTTTTGCTCCTGCTCCCCGATCTTCATCCCCGGTCCTCGCTCTCGCACGGCCGCGCCGGCGCCCGATTCCGAACCTAGCGACCTCCGTTCCCGCCGGCGAGCGGTGACATCCTGGAGACCTGAATCGTTTGATCCATCGGGGCATCGAGCTCGAGGTAACCAGTGGAAAATACTCTGTCAGACTTTCAGCACTGGCTCAGCGGTGTTCGTATTGCTCGTGTGATGCCGGAATTTCTCTTTTGACGAAGGTGGCTCCGCCGCTAGAGCACCTGCAGTAGATTTGTCGGCTGGACTCGGGCGGGAGTCCCCATGGCGTGGATCTGGGTGGTTGCGGCGGCCGGAGCCATCCTCCTCCTGTGGGCGGTCTCCCTCGGCCGGATACTCTCCTCCCCGGCGCCCTACTGCCTCCCTCCGAGCCCTCGCTTCCTGCCCCCTCTCCACGGCGACAGGAGGTGCCGGAATGTGCTCCTGGTGCTCGCCCACCCCGACGACGAGTCCATGTATGTATGTTGCGCCTCCCTTCCTCTGCTTCGTGTATGCCCTGCGCACCAGGTGCTCGACGAAATTCATGCCGTGTCCAACTCGCGTGGCAGGTGTGTAGACCGCGTAGGATAGCGCGTATTGGTTGAACGGACTCAAATAGCTTGTGGTTCTGGCGTCTGTCCAATCCATGTGCTTCCTGAGCTTCAGTGTGGATATTATGTGTTTTCGCTTAGTATCCGGTGCTTGAGTTGATTTACTTATATGTGATGTCATTCCTATCTAATGCAGGTTTTTTACTCCAACCATTCTTTTCCTCGAATCAAAAGGTCACAAGCTTCATGTTTTGTGCATGTCTCTGGGTAAGATTGCTACCTATGGTCATGTATGTCTCTATTCTTTGTGCATCTTTCTGTATGTCCAGGAGTCGTTTGACCATAGGCATACAAGACTATTTTCTATACTCTGAACATTTAAGCTTCTGCCTGGCTTACCAAAATGATAGATACAGAGCTGCACGTCTTACCACTAGAAATCAGTTTCTCTAGCATTGTAATACAAATACAAAAGTGCTTCTTTGCATATTAGAGTTGTGCTTGGCTGATTTTTCTATGTGGTCACTACCAATTTTACAGGTAATGCTGATGGTTTTGGAGATACTCGTAAAGAAGAATTGTACAATGCATGCGCTACTCTGAAGGTACTCGGGGTCCTTCACTTCTCCATAGTTCCCTCTGGGGGAAGCAAGCTTTGTTCAGCTCATGATTAGGCTCCCATAATTGCAGATTCCAGCTGAGCAAGTTGCAGTCTTGGACCATCAAAATTTGCAGGTTGTTTGTACTCATTTTTCATACTCCAGATACTATTCCAAACACATATTGACAGTTGAGCATGCCCAATGTGTATTGTAGGATGGGTTTCATGAGGAATGGGATCATGGACTACTAGCAGAACTTACCATGGAGCAGATCCAACTGTGGGATATCGACACAGTAATGACTTCATCCCAGTCCTCACATGACTCCTAACCATAATGTACTTCTTTTACCAGCTGCAGTACTCGGTTGTAGCCATATGCCTTACATTGATTTTGCCAGTTCTAAATATATTTTAGACCATCGACCTGAAGGAGCAGATATGAAATGTGTCAATCTGTATATACCAGACTACCGCCACATCACTACTGCTGTAATTTTATTTATTTCCCCCCAAAATTGAATGTTTAAAGGTACTTTTCACAACCTTTCACTAGTTATACTTATTCCAGAGAAATACCCTATTGTCTGACACTATATAAGCTATCCCCACTTCGAAATCTCTACGCAATCCCACTGCATGCAGTTACTAAGTATATGATTGTGCAGTTCAAATGCTCTTGTGTCTATTTCGTTGGAGCTCTCAAACTGATTTGCATTTTCTGGCCCTTCAACTTTACCTACTTACTGCTGCAATATGTCATGTTTTAGATTGTGACCTTTGATTCCTATGGAGTATCAGGCCATCCGAATCATCGTGATGTTCATCATGGCATATGGTTAGTTAACTTCTTCTCATTTTGTTGCTACAGTACATTAGTTTCTCAGATATTTTTTTTACTTCTTATTGTTTAGATTACATATATATGTTTATCATATTTTTTTGGTACATGTGTGTTGTGTTGTTCTAGAATCTAAACAGTTCTATTTTTGCTATGAACAGCAAGCTTCTTCATGAGAATCAGCAAGAAAATATTGAAGCGTGGGAACTTGTAAGTTTCTGTACAGTAGCCTTGGATTACATTCTCCATGTTTTATTCTGTAGTCTGAAAGAGCATGCAAACATGTGGTGCTATTTTTTCATGTGGTGTACTTAAATGCATTTATCTCGTCATTTTTGTAGGATCGGAAGGTAGAAACCAATAATACTATGTTATTCTTTGAAAATGATATGTTGCTCATGTCCTTATCTTGGTTAATTTCACTATGATATTGGTATCAAGCTAGATAATTTCTAATTGAATAACATATGACATAAGGAATACATAATTTAGTTGTGTTCTTATGAACAGACTTTGGACAATACCAGTCAGTTTGACGTGTTTTCTTTCTTGGTCATATAAATGTGTCATAGTTCACAACCTTTCTTTCATGGAGTAAATTCGCTGGAGCTAGCATGATCTCTTTATTTGGAAATGTAGGTAAGCCTGAATATGTTTCGGAAATACAGTGGTGCAGTTGAAATTTGGTTATCTCCGTTGATCTCCTCAAGTTCAAAGCAACTGATATGTTGTCTAGTTAACTGTAACCCTTCCAGAACCTTTAAGGCAATGGCTGCACACAGAAGCCAGTGGGTTTGGTAAGTAGAGTTGGCATCATCTCATTTTCTAATGTAAAAAATTGCACTTCAACAGAAGGGTAGAGGTCAGTCTCATAGTCGGAACTTTGCCAAGAGTTTATTTTCAACCTTGTAATTTTCTTGTCAATATCATACTACATCCAACATTAGAAGCTCTATGACCAATCTCAAAACTCTCAATGTTGTTGGTTTCTGTATGATGTGCATTATATAATGTTCAAGAAAATAAAGTTTGTTTTTTTTGTTTTTGCAGGTTTAGAAGATTGTTTGTAACGCTTTCAAGTTACACATATGTAAACATGCTCCAGAAATTTTAGCATGTCATATTGATAAGTACCTTGTCGATCGATATATGTGTAACTTGAAAGCAAAAGCTTCCGATGATCAAGAACAGCAATTCCCAGATCATATCCTTTACTACAAACTGGGAGTATTTTTGTTATATACAGTCCATCGTGTTGACGCAATGATACTGAAACTTCTAATCCTAACCAAGTGATAGTTTTTGCTAAAAGTTTTATTCCAGTGTTATCGCTGGCAACAATGGTAGTTTAATGCATCTTTTTGTTGCACCTCTCGTGTTCATGATTGTTCTCGTTACAAATGCCTAAGGCGTGCATCCGTCTTTGTATTTACTAGCAAATATGCCTGTGCATTGCAACGGGAGACCAAATCGCATACTCCCAACACAATAAGCATGACTCAAGAGCCCTTCACAGGTCCACGTTATCTATTTGAACATAGCGTCTCATCAGTGTTGTGGCATATCCTGCTTCCCGCCTCCACCGACCATGGTCGCGGTGTCCACCTGAGCGTAATGTGTCCGGACGTGGTCAATCCCAACGTGATGATCTCGGCCACCGCAATCACACATGTCACTGAACTATGCCATGGAAAGTGAATGTCTAATATTTTTAAACTAATGTCTACTGCCTACTCCTAGTCCATGCACCATCCCTCTTACGCCGACTCACCTTAAAATTGTATATTTGTTTTTTAAAATGCATCAACATTCTTTTCTAAAACATAAACACTTTTTAAATCACATGGAATTTTTTGAAGAGCATGAATTTTTTTTAAAATTGCGAATATATCTTTAAGCATGTGAACACTTTTTAGAATTACATGATTTTTTTAGAAGGTGGTGAATATTTTTAAATTATATAAACATTATTTTAATACATGAACACTTTTCTTAAGACTACACAAATATTTTAAGATACACGAATGATTTCAAAAAAATGATATCATTTTCAAAAGGCAGATGACTTTTTAAATGACACTAAAAATTTAAAACTTTTTCACGCCCAATCTTTTTGCGAATACTAATATGCAGTAGATGCACCATGACTACTCGGTTCTTCTTTTAATTCCATTTCTTTCTGAGGCAAGTTCTTTTAATTCGTCTTTTAGTTCCTTTCCTTCCAAAGGCAAGGCGAACTTTATTCTTCTTCTAATTATTTTCCTTCTCCCGAGGAGAGGCTGAATTTATTCCTTCTTTTATTTTCTTTTCTTCCCGAGGCAAGGCCGGACTTCCTTCTTTTATTCCTTCCTATGGCTTTTGCTATGATTGTTGAGGCAGCTTATTAATTTTGGATCAAAAAACATATATAAATTGGTGGAATTATATGCAAGGAGGCGAGGTGGGACTATTTAATAGAAGAACAAATCTTTTATTTTACATACAACCATGTTGTAGTTTGGTGGATCGTAGCTTTTGAAACACCCGCAGGTTCTCCCCCCAGTTTTCATGGATTTACTTGGGCCATAGAGCAGCTGGCTAGGCTCAAGCGGGTAGAACGTTTGACAAATTGATGATATAAAGTATGTATCTATTTTTACAAAATATATGTGCTAGTTGAGTTGGTTGTGCATAGCAATTGTTGAGGCTGTCGTCTGGGTTCAAATCATGGCTCTCATAATTTTTTTTGATGGATCAGGACCAAAAAATAAAAAGAAATTAGAGAGGATGACACGAGTAAATAGGACGGGCGGGGTGACGGACGATTTTTTTTTGAGCATCAGTACAGACACAAGCGCTCATATACACGCGCATACACTCATCGGTAACGGATGATTTTGGACATACAAAACGTACGGAAAAATGTCTGCTGACGAAAAAACAGTGGAGAAACAGTTCTCCCTTTAATATTAGG
Source organism: Aegilops bicornis (assembly GCA_021605145.1). Lineage (NCBI taxonomy): Eukaryota > Viridiplantae > Streptophyta > Magnoliopsida > Poales > Poaceae > Aegilops > Aegilops bicornis. Next base: position 870,777,666 of record CM038670.1, on the reverse strand, counting down.
AAACTTTCCAGTTTTGCAGCCCAATGCAACGTCCGTGAGGCCTGCTGCTTACAGGGCTCACATATTTTTTTTCTCTCTAAAATAAACAGCGGCCTCACGGCCTTGTTTTGTTTTTCCCTCGGTGGACTTTGGATCTCCTTGTTCCCCTGAAAAAGGGAAATACACAGGCCAACTTTTTTTTTTACAACAAAATTCGAATAACTTTCAGGTTCCAATAATTTGTGTGATCTTGTTCAGCCTCGTGCATGGGTCAACTCAAGTCAAGCTAGGGAAAAGGGAGGAGTTTCAAAAACAACCCAACACATACACATGGTAAGACGTGGGGCGTGTCCGTGTCCAACTCCAGCCTATGCAGTGCAGAGACTTGCGTGTCGATCTCCGTGTGACGTGCGTGTGTCCACCAGTAATAAATATATAGACTCACCCGGTAGTGTCGTCGCACCCGGCGTCGTCCTTTGCAGAGACGTATATTTAATTATTTATTATCCAAGAACGAGATCGATCGAGAAGCCTACTCATGGCTCGACCCGACGAGGCAAGCAAGATGGTGGCAATGGTGCGGTCGTGGCCGTGGCTGGGCATGCTGATGCCGATGGTGCTCCGCCACCTCCGCAAGTCGGCGTGGCTCTACCTGATGCCGATGGTGGCGGCGTGCCTGCCGATCGGGGTCCTGAGGGCCTACTTCGAGCGGAGCCTCCGGCGGTGCGTCCGGCGGGTGCTCCCGTTCTTCGACCCGTTCATCACCGTCGACATCACCAGCCTGCGTGAGGGTTACATGGAGAAGATCAAGTCCAGCGACGCCTACGAGGAGGTCAAGGCGTACCTGAGCGCGGCGTGCTCCCGGGAGGCGCGCCACTTCCGGGCCGAGGGCGCCGACGAGGGCACCGGCTTCGTGCTCAGCATGCGGGAGGGGCAGGACGAGGTGGCCGACGAGTTCCGGGGCGTCACCATCTGGTGGTCCGCTCTCAAGGAGGACGACTACGACATGCGGAGGTGCTGCCGCCTCACCTTCCACCAGAGGCACAGGAAGCTCATTGTCGACGAGTACCTCCCGCACGTGCGACGGTGCGGGCGCGCCGCCATGTCCGGCACTCGCCGCCGCCGCCTCTACACCAACAAGACCAACCTCAGCTACTCGTACGTACTACTAGTCTCTTCTTACCACGTATTACTAGTAGTTACTCCTTCCGTCCGGAAATTCCGTTCGGAAATACTTGTCGGAGGAATGGATGTATCTAGATATATTAGTATTTTATTTGCCATCAACTCATATGATCAAGAATTTCCGTCTCACAGTGCTAGCAGGAAAGACGTGTGGAGCTACATAGACTTTCACCATCCGACGACTTTCGAAACTCTCGCTATGCACCCCGACAAGAAGCAGATGATCATCGACGACCTCAACGACTTCCGCAGCAGCGAGGACTACTACCTCCGCATCGGCAAGGCATGGAAGCGCGGCTACCTCCTCTACGGCCCGCCGGGAACAGGCAAGTCCACCATGATCGCTGCCATGGCCAACTACCTCAACTACGACGTATACGACATCGAGCTCACCACACTAAAATCCAACAACGACCTACGGAAGCTCTTCATCGAGACGACGGGCAAGTCGATCATCGTCATCGAGGACATCGACTGCTCCCTCAACCTAACTGGCAGCCGTGCCGCCATGGCCCAGCCAAAGCGAGCGGACGGGGCGCCCAAGAAGGGCAGCATAGTGACGCTGTCCGGACTGCTCAACTTCATCGACGGGATCTGGTCGGCACACAGTGGCGAGCGGATCATCGTGTTCACCACCAACCACCTCGACAAGCTCGATGCCGCGCTAATCCGTCGCGGGAGGATGGACTTGCACATTGAGATGTCCTACTGTGGGTTCGAGGCATTCAAGACGCTAGCAAAGAACTACATCGGCGTTGACGAGCACCCGCTGTTTGCGACTGTCGAGGAGCTGCTGCAGGCGGCGCAGATCACACCCGCAGACGTCGCTGAGTGCCTGATGGCGTCTAGGCGCAGCTCCCGCGACGTTGATGCTTGTATGAGCCATCTCGTCAACGAGCTCATTAAGACGTACGGCAAAAAAAAGCACGACAGCAGATGACAACAACCACGACGATGGCAAGGATGATGTTTCAATGAAAAGGGCGAAGGATAATGTTGAGATCAGAGATGCGGCTGCAAAGCCCGACGGAGGAGCTAGAGGTGTGTTTGGTGGAAGTGATGGCAATAGTGATGTTGGAGACGGCAGTGGTCTTGGGGATGGTAGTGATCTTGGAGATGATTGTTCATCTTATGATTCTCATGATTCTTACTAGCCATAGTAGCAAGATATCTTTTGCTGTATTTTAGAATGGTTGTCTCTCCGGAGCTAGGTTATTTTACAGAACTCGAGGAATAGCTAGATTAATTGTTAATTGACACTTTAAGCCACTAGTAAGCATGCACGTGCAACACACGTCTCAAACGTAAATCAGGTGAGATTCACATGATATAAAAAATAAATGTTTTTAAAAATATAAATCAAATGGATACACAATATTTGATATCGCTCAAATTGTATTTTCAAAAGTGAGACACAATAGTGGTTATGTTGCTGCATAGAGTAATCGCAGGAAAATATTCTCATTTAAATAAAATCAGCAATTATTTATTAATGCAGTAATATAGGCTTGTAGTGTAGTCTTTTCTTCAAGTGTAGCCAGGAAAAAGAAGTAATTGAAATGTAAAAGATGATATGTGACATGAAGCCGACATGAACATGAGAAGTAATCATGGGAAATAGAGACTCTGCATCTTAACTTCTTCAGTATCCCTCTTCATCCTACTTTGTAAGAAAAGATCGCTGCATTCTTATGTGCGTGCCATATCTAATTACACATTTTTAGTACAGCAATCGGCAACCTAAGATATTCCCAAATCTATAATTCTAGATTGCTTGAAGCACCACGATTCTTATTTAATATGTAATGCACGTGCACCCACTGAACAGACACTTTATGAGAGATAGTGAATTCAAATTTCTCAACCAGCCAAACTTATGCATGTAGTCAAATTCTAATCTTGGTCTAAATAGGAATCACACTGTAAATACACAGGTCTAAACAAACACACTCTTACAATCAGTCCCATTCTTCCTATATCTACTCCCTTTGTTCCAAAATATAAGTCCTTTTAGAGATTCCAATATGGACTATATAAGATGTATATAGACATATTTTAAAATGTAGATTCACTCATTTTACTTCGTATGTAGTCCACATTGGAATCTTAAAAAAAAACGTATATTTTGAAACGGAGGAAGTATATATGAGAATGATTTTCATGCTCCAGATCACATTTATTTCTCAAAGGAATTATCAAATGATTAATTAAACTTTGGAACAGCAATTTCTTCATGTCCCAATTTTTTTATTTCTAGAATGCATCAGAGGAAGATTGGTTGATAGATGAAATTGCAGATCAAAAATTTCTGACCCACCTCCAAGTGCCAAAAGTGCAGTATTAGTCGTGCAAATTGCAGAATACCCCCAACTCGAATTAAAGGTTCACCTGATTGATTTGTGATAGACCTTCGGTGCCCTCGACTATGCACGTGCGGCCCAGTAGGATGCAGAGGTCCTCGACGGCCCAGTAGGACGACGACAGGAACGGCAATGACGGAACCTCCTGCGCCACGACCGAGACCGGTGCCGCCCTAGGGACGACGGCAGTTGGCGGCTTGGACTTGGAGGACGTCAGTGGTGTGTGGTTGTCGGCGTGGGTGCTGCGAACAGAGCTGAAGTCGACGCGGATGCCGATGATTGCCGTAGAGCATGCCCTGGACGTGGATGGAGTCGTCGCAGTAGCGGCAGAAGAGCGCCTGGCCTCCAGGCAGAAGACGACGTTCCCAGAGGAAGACGAAGCTCCTCGCGCTTCCCCCATCGTGGCTAGCGTGCATGATGGCGGCAGGCGGCTCGCGATTAGCTTCCTAATAGGATGGATGCGTCCGAGATAAGTTTTTAATAGGATGGATTTGTCCGAGATTAGTTTCCTAATAGGATGGATGCATTTTGATTTAGTTTCCTAGAATAGGATGCACCCGTGATTATTAGTTTCCTAATTGTTCAGGCGTGGAGTTTCATATTTTCCTCCACGGTGAAGTATAGTCAGTCAATGTAAATTGCTAAGTGCACACAGAAAATGGTTTAGATTAAGGCTAACCGTTAGATTGATTTTAATTGGCCTAATCGTGCGGTTGTATTGGATGTGTGTACGCTTTGTGGGGTGTGCTTAAAGAAGTTTTTGTTTGATTGTTTAATAGTAAATATAAATATATAGATGAAACTTCCACAAGTAAATTGCCAAGCTGATTCATCCGCCCAATTAATCCTGTTCCTTTTTCTTCCTATAAATGCTAACAAACTGATGTCAGTTCGTTACCAATTCGGCGCGAACGCCCTCAGGCACATACTCCGGCATGGCACGGGCCCTGCAAAGGGAAAGACAGTGGGGCATCAACACGACAGTGATCCATGGAACTTGTCCTCAATTGTACTCCACCCGAAGAAGAGGGACATATCCAGAGGAGTCCATGTCGATCAACATGGTGATATCTGATATCAATATGGAAGAAGAAGAGGACAAGGACGATGTTCCATTCAAAATGGTCAAGGATAATATTAAGATCAGAGATGCGGCTGCAAAGCTCAACGGAGGACCTATAGGTATTTTTTTGGTGGAAGTAATGCCAGTAGTGATCTTGGAGACGGTAGTGATCTTGTGGATGGTAGTGTTTTTGGAGATGATTGTTCATCTTATGGTTCTGATGATTCTTACTACCTACAGTAGTAAGCTATCTTTTGCTGTATTTTAGAATGTTTTTGTCTCTAGGGAGCTAGATTGTTCATAGAACTTGAGTAATAGCTAGATTCTTGTTCATAGTAGGGACATGCTGCACGTTTCTTAGTTGCACGATCTTTTTCGAAGTAAACTTCCGATCCATCATGCCAATGCCACGAACAGAAGCATGTGACCCATTTCCCATTAGGACGGAAGAATCCCTTGCAACCTGATATGAAGTAAACAAAGAGACATCAGCATACACATGAACGTTAGCACCTCAATCAATCCACCATGAAGATGATTGAAATACTGAAAGCACAATAGGTAAATTACCATACCCATCGGTATTGCTAGCGATCATGTCGGAGTAATGGGCCACGGGTAGACTCACCCGCGTCCCAGAATTTATCAAGACTTTGGGCTAGCTCCGCCTAGCTGGACCTCAAGCTGAAGCTCCGCCCTCTGGGAGCCAGCTGGCTCAACGGCCGGCTGCCAGAGGGCGGCCAACCCAAGCCTATGGCGCTCCGAGTGGCCGGCTCCTGCCGGCCGGCCTCCAGAGAGGGCGGCATCGTGCAGGCGGCCACCTCGCGGCTTCAGTGCGGACGAGCCCCTCATCGAGAGTACGAGCAGGAGCATGGCTACAGTGAAGCACGTCGCCCTGATGTACGGGACAGGCATGGCTACAGTGCTCCGTACAGGCGGAGATCTCCGCACGGCGGGGCACTGTGCCATGTCTCCCCTGACGCCGCCCCAAGCAGGCGGAGCCCTGTTCCCCATGATGGCCTGTCGGTACGGCCTGCCAGCCGTAGACCCTACCAGGCAGTGACACACCAGAAGACGGCATACGCCCGGCCAGTCGGGCGCGGGAGGGGCCGGCCTCTAGAAGGCGGCTGGCCCTCGTCCCGAGGCGAGCGCCATTAACCTGATGGGACCAAGCATGGCTACAGTAACCACCCGTCAGCCGGCGGGACTGTAGCCACGATAAGAAGACCAAGCCCTCGTCATAGACGGCACGGCTACAGTAAGCAGCCACCAACCAGCCGGCGGGGCCCACCAGGCGGTGGGCCCCAGTAGTCGGCGGAGAAGCCGGAGGCTGGAGACACTGACAGACGGGCCCCAGCAGCCGGCCCAATTACCATTGTACCCCTGTGGGGCAGGCCTATATAAGCCCCCAGGTCACCCATGCAAAGGGTTCCAACTCTGATAGAACTAGCCAGATATCTAGGGCAGGGAAGAGCTAGCCTTGCCTTCTCCTACCTCTAGACACAGCTCAAGGAGCACCTTGTATCACTAGTGCCTTAGTGATCATGCGGAGACCCTTGAGCAGGGAGTAGGGGTATTATCTCCACGGAGAGCCCCCAACCTGGGTAAAGTCCGACGGCGTACGTGTCTACGCCTTATCCCGCTTCCAGGCACCGGCGACGTTCTACTCGCTCCCACCATGATAAGCCATCCGTTGGCATATGTCGCACCCAACCCCCGACATTTGGCGCCCACCTTGGGGCGAGGTGCACCGTCTCCCGGAGACCTGCTCTGGACGGGAACCTTGTTCCTCCCTGGCGAGAGAAGCCAGCCCAGCATGCCCGACGACGTCAGCCTCGACGCCCTGCATGGCGCGGAGATCGCCTGCTCGGCGAGCTGCCTCGCCGACATCGTTGGTGAGATTCACCTCTCCGACGAGCCGACCTCCGATGCAGGCACCGGCTGCCCCGAGAGCCGCCTCGTCAGCCTCCTCGACCAGCTTCACGTCTCCAGCGAGCCTGCTGTAGACCTAGAGTCTGTTGGCTCCACCGACCCGATGATCGTCGACTCCGACACGGCGTCGCTTGACGCGTTCCCCACCAACGTGGTGATCTACGACGAGCCGCCTCCTCGCGAGCACGGGAGCACTGTCACGGAGGTGCTCGTCATTAACAGTGGCGAGCGCTCGAATGGAGAGACTCGAGACCCACTCGATGCGGCGCTGCGGGACTTGACAGCGCCCATCCCAGAAGACGCGGACGCCAAGACGCTGGAGGCACGCCGTGTCCAGCTTCTCGAGAGCGTTGGCCGGCTTGCCAGCGTGCGGTGCCTCTCGGACGCCTATCGACGCGAGATGGACACGGCAGTCGGTGGCACGCCGACTCCTGGGGGGCCTAGCCGCATTGGCCCTATTCAGAAGCGTGGCGGGATCATCGCTATCATGTTCGGGGCAGAGCTCCCCATATACGCCACGCCTGCGAAGAACGTCCGGGCTGCCCAGGCAGTGACGGACGAGCTTGACAAATACGAGGGCGACGAGTGCCTCCATATGACGGAGCGAATCCAGCAGCTCCTAGACGTGGCTGCCTCGTTGCACGAAGCCGGCTGCCGCGCTGAAGAGCCCGCCCTGCGGAACGAAGAGCCGCCCCATCGCCAGGAACACGACGCGACCTCCCGGACACCGACTGGCGGCGCCCATGGGAAACGAGGCAACGAGCCGGCAGCCAGTCGGAGCCGGACTCGCCTCTCCATCGAGCGTGACGCAGACGGCCGCCCTTGAGCGGTGGAGCGCCGAGGCGATCCTCCTCCTCCCCCGCCTTGCGGAGCAAGATATCCCACTCCGCCGCCTGTCACACACCCGACACTCGGCGACCGCCTTGGCCGCCGAGAGGGAGTCGGAGAGAACGACGCCCGCCATCGGATCGACCGCCTCAATCGGTCCCTGGCACTAGAAGTAGAAGATGCGTTGGGTCCGCCTTGCTTCGGCCCACGAATTCGGGATGAGCCCTTTCCCAAAGGGTTCACCCTCCCTCGAGACATGCCCAAGTACACCGTCTCCGTGAAGCTGGAGGACTGGCTGGTCGACTACTCGACAGCCGTCAGCATAGCAAACGACAACAAGCGCGTTGCCGTGAAATATGTCCCACTCATGCTACAAGGCACTGCCAGAACATGGCTCAACAGCCTGAAGCCCCGCAGCATCAACAGCTGGGTTGATTTCACCGAGGCCTTCATTCGCAACTTCACCAACATCTACAAGCGGGCTCCCAAGCCCCGACAGCTCTCCTTGTGCGTCCAAGGGCCCATGGAGTCAACTCGCGACTACCTCACGCGCTGGACCGAGCTGCGCAATTCATGCGAGGGCGTACACGAGGTGCAGGCAATCGAGTACTTCACCGCCGGGTGCAAAGAGGGCACCCTCCTTAAGCATCGACTCCTCTGCGACGAGCCCGAGATCCTCGATGAGCTGCTGGTCATCGCCGACAAGCACGCCACGGCCGACTCCTCCATGAAGGCGGAAATTCTGGTTGATGCGTCCGGCAAGGTGGCACCCCAGGCCCCTCGGACTCCGGCTGGTGACACCAATCGGCGACAGCAGTCAGACGACAACAAGCGGAAGGCCACCCAGCCGGCTTCCACTAGCCGGCAGGTGGCAACGGTCGAGGATCAGCAACCAGAAGGGCAGCCGACACCCAAGCGGCAGAAGGGCGGCAAGTCCAATTGGCTGCATGCTTTCTCTTACGAGAAAACCTTGGACGCGCCCTGCAAGTTCCATAGTGGCGTGTGTTGGAAATATGCCCTAGAAGCAATAATAAAAGGATTATTATTATATTTCCTTGTTCGTGATAATTGTCTTTTATTCATGCTATAATTGTATTATCCGGAAATCGTAATACACGTGTGAATACATAGACTACAACATGTCCCTAGTGAGCCTCTAGTTGACTAGCTCGTTGATCAATAGATAGTCATGGTTTCGACTATGGACATTGGATGTCATTGATAACGGGATCACATCATTAGGAGAATGATGTGATGGACAAGACCCAATCCTAAGCATAGCACAAGATCGTGTAGTTCGTTTGCTAGAGCTTTTCCAATGTCAAGTATCTTTTCCTTAGACCATGAGATCGTGTAACTCCCGGATACCGTAGGAGTGCTTTGGGTGTACCAAACATCACAACGTAACTGGGTGACTATAAAGGTGCACTACAGGTATCTCCGAAAGTGTCTATTGGGTTGTCACGGATCGAGACTAGGATTTGTCACTCCGTATTACGGAGAGGTATCACTGGGCCCAATCGGTAATGCATCATCATAATGAGCTCAAAGTGACCAAGTGTTTGGTCACGGGATCATGCATTACGATGCAGTAAAGTGACTTGCCGGTAACGATATTGAACGAGGTATTGGGATACCGACGATCGAATCTCGGGCAAGTAACATACCGATTGACAAAGGGAATTGTATACGGGGTTGCTTGAATCCTCAACATCGGGGTTCATCCGATGAGATCATCGAGGAGCATGTGGGAGCCAACATGGGTATCCAGATCCCGCTGTTGGTTATTGACCGGAGAGCCGTCTCGGTCATGTCTACGTGTCTCCCGAACCCGTAGGGTCTACACACTTAAGGTTCGGTGGCGCTTAGGGTTGTATGAATATGAGTATGCAGCAAATCGAAGTTGTTGAGTCCCGGATGAGATCCCGGACGTCACGAGGAGTTCGGAATGGTCCGGAGGTAAAGAATTATATATAGGAAGTGCTGTTTGACCATCGGGAGAGTTTTGGGGTCACGGTATTGTACCGGGACCACGGAAGGGTCCGAGGGTCCATCGGGTGGGGCCACCTATCCCGGAGGGCCCGTGGGCTGAAGTGGGAGGAACCAGCCCCTGGTGGGCTGATGCTCCCCCTTGGGCCCGCCTGCCTAGGGTTGGAAACCCTAGGGATGGGGCGCCCACTTGCCTTGGGGCAAGCCTCCCCTTGGCCGCCGCCCCCATCTAGATGGGATCTAGAGGGGCGGCGCCCCCGGGGCCTATAGAAAGGGGGGAGGGCAGCTGGACCCCTGAAGTTTTGGCGCCTCCCTCTCCCCTGCTACACCTCCTCCTCCCGTAGTCGCTTGGCGAAGCCCTGCCGGAACTCTGCTGCATCCACCACCACGCCGTCGTGCTGCTGGATCTTCATCAACCTCTCCCTCCTCCTTGCTGGATCAAGGCGTGGGATGCGTCATCCGCTCCGTACGTCTGTTGAACGCGGAGGTGCTGTCCGTTCGGCACTTGATCATCGGGTGATTTGGATCACGGCAGTATGACTCCTCAACCCCGTTCACTTGAACGCTTCCGCTCATGATCTACAAAGGTATGTAGATGCACTCCTATCACTCGTTGCTAGATGAACTCATAGATGGATCTTGGTGAAACCGTAGGAATTTTTTATTTTCTGCAACGCGTTCCCCAACAGTGGCATCATGAGCTAGGTCTGTCGTAGTTCTCTATTGCACGAGTAGAACACAAATCTGTTGTGGGCGTAGATGTTGTCAACTTTCTTGCCATTACTAGTCTTATTTTGCTTCAGCGGTATTGTGGGATGAAGCTGCCCGGCCCGACCTTACACGTACGCTTACGTGAGACAGGTTCCACCGACTGACATGCACTAGTTGCATAAGGTGGCTAGCGGGTGTCTGTCTCTCCCACTTTAGTTGGAGCGGATTCGAAAAGGGTCCTTATGAAGGGTAAATAGAAGTTGACAAATCACGTTGTGGCTTTTTCGTAGGTAAGAAAACGTTCTTGCTAGAACCCTTTTGCAGCCACGTAAAAGATGCAACAACAATTAGAGGACGTCTAACTTGTTTTTGCAGCAATTGCCTTGTGATGTGATATGGCCAAAAGTTGTGATGTATGATGAATGACATATTGTGATGTATGAGATCATATTCTTGTAATAGGAATCACGACTTGCATGTCGATGAGTATGACAACCGTCAGGAGCCATAGGAGTTGTCTTAATTATTGTATGACCTGCGTGTCATTGAATTCAACGCCATGTATTTACTTTGCTTTATTGCTAAACTGTTAGCTATAGTAGTAGAAGTAATAGTTGGCGAGCAACTTCATGGAGACACGATGATGGAGATCATGGTGTCATGCCGGTGACAAGATGATCATGGAGCCCCGAAGATGGAGATCAAAGGAGCTATATGATATTGGCCATATAATGTCACTACTATATAATTGCATGTGATGTTTATTATGTTTATGCATCTTGTTTACTTAGAACGACGGTAGTAAATAAGATGATCCCTTATAATAATTTCAAGAAAGTGTTCTCCCTAACTGTGCGCCGTTGCTAAAGTTAAATGCTTGAAGCACCACGTGATGACCGGGTGTGATAGATTCCTACGTTCACATACAACGGGTGTAAGACAGTTTTACACATGCAAAACACTTAGGTTAACTTGACGAGCCTAGCATGTACAGACATGGCCTCGGAACACAAGAGACCGAAAGGTCAAACATGAGTCGTATGGAAGATACGATCAACATGGAGATGTTCACCGATGATGACTAGTCCGTCTCACGTGATGATCGTGACACGGCCTAGTCGACTCGGATCATGTAACACTTAGATGACTAGAGGGATGTCAAATCTGAGTGGGAGTTCATTAAATAATTTGATTAGATGAACTTAATTATCATGAACATTAGTCTAAAATCTTTGCAAAATGTCTTGTAGATCAAATGGCCAACGCTCATGTCACCATGAACTTCAACGCGTTCCTAGAGAAAACCAAGCTGAAAGATGATGGCAGCAACTATTCGGACTGGGTCCTGAACACGAGGATCATCCTCATAGCAGCCAAGAAACAATATGTCCTAGAAGCACCGCTAGGTGAAGCACCCATCCTGCAGAACCAAGACGTTATGAACGCTTGGCAGTCATGTGTCGATGATTACTCCCTCGTTCAAAGGTCGGCATGCTTTACATCTTAGAACCGGGGCTCCAAAAGCGTTTTGAGCAACACGGAGCATATGAGATGTTCGAGGAGCTGAAAATGGTTTTCCAAGCTCATGCCCGGTCGAGAGATATGAAGTCTCCGACAAGTTCTATAGTTGTAAGATGGAGGAAAATAGTTCTGTCAGTGAGCACATACTCAAAATGTCTGGGTTGCACAACCGCCTGTCCTAGCTGGACATTAACCTCCCGGACGAGGCGGTCATTGACAGAATCCTTCAGTCGCTCCCACCAAGCTACATGAGCTTTGTGATGAAGTACAATATGCAGGGGATGGTGAAAACTATTCCTGAAGTATTTTCAATCTTTGAAGTCGAGAGGTAGAAATCAAGAAAGAACATCAAGTGTTGATGGTCAATAAAACCACTAAGTTCAAGAAGGACAAGGGTAAGAAGAACTTCAAGAAGGACGGCAAGGATGTTGCCGCCCGGTAAGCCGATTGCGGGAGGAAGTCAAAGAATGGACCCAAGCCTAAGACCGAAAGTGCTTTTATTGCAAAGGGAAGGGTCCTTTGGGCGGAACTGCCCCAAATACTTAGCGTATAAGAAGGCAGGCAACACTAAAGGTATATTTGATATACATGTGATTGATGTGTACCTTACCAGTACTCGTAGTAACTCCTGGGTATTTGATACCGGTGCCGTTGCTCATATTTGTAACTCACAGCAGGAGCTGCGGAATAAACGGAGACTGGCGAAGGACGAGGTGACGATGCGCGTCGGGAATGGTTCCAATGTCGATGTGATCGCCGTCGGCACGCTACCTCTACATTTACCTACGGGATTAGTTTTAAACCTCAATAATTGTTATTTAGTGCCAAGTTTGAGCATGAACATTGTACCAGGATCTCGTTTAATACGAGATGGCTACTCATTTAAATCCGAGAATAATGGTTGTTCTATTTATATGAGAGATATGTTTTATGGTCATGCTCCGATGGTCAATGGTTTTTTCTTAATGAGTCTCAAACGTAATATTACACATATTCATAGTGTGAATACCAAAAGATGTAAAGTTGATAACGATAGTCCCACATACTTGTGGCACTGCCGCCTTGGTCACATTGGTGTCAAGCGCATGAAGAAGCTTCATTCTGATGGACTTTTAGAGTCTCTCGATTATGAATCATTTGACACATGCGAACCATGCCTCATGGGCAAAATGACCAAGACTCCGTTCTCCGAACAATGGAGCGAGCAACCAACTTATTGGAAATCATACATACCGATGTGTGTGGTCCAATGAGCGTTGAGGCTCGCGGAGGATATTGTTATGTTCTCACTCTCACTGATGACTTGAGTAGATATGGGTATGTCTACTTGATGAAACACAAGTCTGAGACCTTTGAAAAGTTCAAGGAATTTCAGAATGAAGTAGAGAATCAACGTGACCGAAAAATAAAGTTCTTACGATCAGATCGTGGAGGAGAATACTTAAGTCACGAATTTGGTACACACTTAAGGAAATGTGGAATCGTTTCACAACTCACGCTGCCTGGAACACCTCAACAGAACGGTGTGTCCGAACGTCGTGTCGCACTCTATTGGATATGGTGCGATCTATGATGTCTCTTACAGATTCTGCTATCATTTTGGGGATACGCTCTAGAGACAACTACATTCACTTTAAATAGGGCACCGTCTAAATCCGTTGAGACGACACCGTATGAATTATGGTTTGGGAAGAAACCTAAGCTATCGTTTCTAAAAGTTTGGGGATGCGATGCTTATGTCAAGAAACTTCAACCTGAAAAGCTCGAACCCAAGTCGGAAAAATGCGTCTTCATAGGATACCCTAAGGAAACCATTGGGTATACCTTCTACCTTAGATCCGAAGGCAAGATCTTTGTTGCCAAGAACAGATCCTTTCTTGAAAAAGAGATTCTCTCAAAAGGAGTAAGTGGGAGGAAAGTAGAACTCGATGAAGTACTACCTCTTGAACCGGAAAGTAGTGCAGCTCAGGAAAATGTTCCTGTGGTGCCTACACCGACTAGAGAGGAAATTAATGATGATGATCAAGGTACTTGGATCAAGTTGCTCTTGAACTTCAGAGGGTCCACAAGGACACGCTCCACACCGTGAGTGGTATGGCAACCCTGTCACGGAAATCATGTTGTTAGACAATGGTGAACCTTCGAACTATGAAGAAGCGATGGCGGGCCCAGCTTCCAACAAATGGCTTGAAGCCATGCAATCCGAGATAGAATCCATGTATGAAAACAAAGTATGGACTTTGACAGACTTGCCCGATGATCGGCGAGCGATAGAAGACAAATGGATCTTTAAGAAGAAGACGGATGCGGATGGTAATGTTACCATCTATAAAGCTCGACTTGTCACTAGAGGTTATCGGCAAGTTCAAGGGGTTGACTACGATGAGAATTTCTCTCCCATAGCGAAGCTGAAGTCCGTCCGAATCATGTTAGCAATTGCCGAAGACTATGATTATGAGATATGGCAAATGGACGTCAAAACGGCATTCCTTAACGGCTATCTTAAGGAAGAACTGTATATGATGCAGCCGAAAGGTTTTGTCGACCCTAAGAATGCTAACAAGGTATGCAAGCTCCAGCGATCCATTTATGGGCTGGTGCAAGCATCTCGGAGTTGGAACATTCGCTTTGATGAGATGATCAAAGCGTTTGGTTTTATCTTGAGACTTATGGAGAAGCCTGCGTTTACAAGAAAGTGAGTGGGAGCTCAGTAGCATTTCTCATATTATATGTAGATGACATACTTTTGATGGGAAATGATATAGAACTTTTGGACAGCATTAATGCCTACTTGAATAAGAGTTTTTCAATGAAGGACCTTGGAGAAGCTGCTTATATATTAGGCATCAAGATCTATAGAGATAGATCGAGCCACCTCATAGGTCTTACACAAAGCACATACCTTGATAAGATATTGAAGAAGTTCAAAATGGATCAGTCCAATAAAGGGTTCTTGCCTGTATTACAAGGTGTGAAATTGAGCTCGGCTCAATGTCCGACCACAGCAGAAGATATAGAAGAGATGAGTGTCATCCCCTATGCATCAGCCATAGGGTCTATTATGTATGCCATGCTGTGTACCAGACCTGATGTAAACCTTGCCGTAAGTTTGGTAGGAAGGTACCAAAGTAATCCCGGCAAGGAACACTGGACAGCGGTCAAGAATATCCTGAAGTACCTGAAAAGGACTAAGGACATGTTTCTTGTTTATGGAGGTGACGAAGAGCTTGTCAGAAAGGGTTACGTCGACGCTAGCTTCGACACAGATCTGGATGACTCTAAGTCACAAACCGGATACGTGTATATGTTGAATGGTGGAGCAGTAAGCTGGTGCAGCTGCAAGCAGAGCGTTGTGGCGGGATTTACATGTGAAGCGGAGTAAATGGCAGCCTCGGAGGCAGCGCATGAAGCAATTTGGGTGAAGGAGTTCATCACCGACCTAGGAGTCATACCCAATGCGTCGGGGCCGACCAAACTCTTCTGTGACAACACTGGAGCTATTGCTCTTGCCAAGGAGCCCATGTTTCACAAAAAGACCAGGCACATCAAGCGTCGCTTCAACTCCATTCGTGAAAATGTTCAAGATGGAGACATAGAAATTTGCAAAGTGCATACGGATCTGAATGTCGCAGATCCGCTGACTAAACCTCTTCCATGAAAGCAAAACATGATCAACACCAGAACTCTATGGGTGTTCGATTCATCAAAATGGAACTAGATTATTGACTCTAGTGCAAGTGGGAGACTGTTGGAAATATGCCCTAGAGACAATAATAAAAGGATTATTATTATATTTCCTTATTCGTGATAATTGTCTTTTATTCATGCTATAATTGTATTATTCAGAAATCGTAATACACGTGTGAATACATAGACTACAACATGTCCCTAATGAGCCTCTAGTTGACTAGCTCGTTGATCAATAGATAGTCATGGTTTCCTGACTATGGACATTGGATGTCATTGATAACGGGATCACATCATTAGGAGAATGATGTGGTGGACAAGACCCAATCCTAAGCATAGCACAAGATCGTGTAGTTCGTTTTGCTAGAGCTTTTCCAATGTCAAGTATCTTTTCCTTAGACCATGAGATCGTGTAACTCCCGGATATCGTAGGAGTGCTTTGGGTGCACCAAACATCACAACGTAACTGGGTGACTATAAAGGTGCACTATAGGTATCTCCGAAAGTGTCTGTTGGGTTGTCACGGATCGAGACTGGGATTTGTCACTCCGTATTACGGAGAGGTATCACTGGGCCTACTCGGTAATGCATCATCATAATGAGCTCAAAGTGACCAAGTGTTTGGTCACGGGATAATACATTACTGTACGAGTAAAGTGACTTGCCGGTGACGAGATTGAACGAGGTATTGGGATACCGACGATTGAATCTCGGGCAAGTAACATACCGATTGACAAAGGGAATTGTATACGGGGTTGCTTGAATCCTCGACATCGTGGTTCATCCGATGCGATCATCGAGGAGCATGTGGGAGCCAACATGGGTATCCAGATCCCGCTGTTGGTTATTGACTGGAGAGCCGTCTCAGTCATGTCTACGTGTCTCCCGAACCCGTAGGGTCTACACACTTAAGGTTCGGTGACGCTAGGGTTGCATGAATATGAGTATGCAGCAAACCGAAAGTTGTTCGGAGTCCCGGATGAGATCCCGGACGTCACAAGGAGTTCCGGAATGGTCCGGAGGTAAAGAATTATATATAGGAAGTGCTGTTTCGGCCATCGGGAGAGTTTCGGGGGTCACCGGTATTGTACCGGGACCACCGGAAGGGTCCCGGGGGTCCACCGGATGGGGCCACCTATCCCGGAGGGCCCCGTGGGCTGAAGTGGGGAGGGAACCAGACCCTGGTGGGCTGGTGCGCCCCCCTTGGGCCCCCCCTGCGCCTAGGGTTGGAAACCCTAGGGGTGGGGGGCGCCCCACTTGCCTTGGGGGGCAAGCCTCCCCCTTGGCCCCCCCCCATATAGATGGGATCTAGAGGGGCCGGCGCCCCCCAGGGGGCCTATATAAGGGGGGGGGGGGTGGGAGGGCAGCTGGACCCCTGAAGTCTTGGCGCCTCCCTCTCCCTTGCTACACCTCCTCCTCCCGTAGTCGCTTGGCGAAGCCCTGCCGGAACTCTGCTGCATCCACCACCACGCCGTCGTGCTGCTGGATCTTCATCAACCTCTCCCTCCTCCTTGCTGGATCAAGGCATGGGAGACGTCATCCGCTCCGTACGTGTGTTGAACGTGGAGGTGCTGTCCGTTCGGCACTTGGTCATATGTGATTTGGATCACGACGAGTACGACTCCCTCAACCCCGTTCACTTGAACGCTTCCGCTCGCCATCTACAAAGGTATGTAGATGCACTCCTATCACTCGTTGCTAGATGAACTCATAGATGGATCTTGGTGAAACCGTAGGAATTTTTTTATTTTCTGCAACGTTCCCCAATAGCGTGAAGCCATCCGATCACACCACTCGGAAGTGTCACTGGCTCACCAGAATCGCAAAGGGAGATGGACTCCTGCCTCCTCCGCCTGCCGGACCGCCGCCTCCTCCGCCCCAGTAGCCGGCGGCCCGGCCAGTCGGCGCCATACAAGACGAATACCCAGAGGAACATGGAGCCTATGTTGTGTTCACCAGCATGGCCGATGACAGACGCAGCAGACGGCAACAACAAGAAGAAGTGCAAGCGGTGGCCTCCAGCACTCCAGAGTTCATGCATTGGTCCGAGAAGCCTATCAGTTGGAGCAGGGCCGACCACCCAGAAGTGATGCCTTCCCCTGGTTCGTATGCCCTTGGTCCTAGAAGCAACCCTTGCAACGGAGAGGCGAGCAGCCCGTTTATCCAGAGTCTTGATAGATGGCGGCAGCAACATCAATATCCTGTACCGCGACACAATGGAGAAGTTGGGAATCAAGCAGAAATATCTCACCCCCAGTCGGACTATATTCCATGGCATAGTTCCTCGCCTTTCCTGCTCGCCAATCGGCAAGACCCAGATTGATGTCCTCTTCGGAGACAAGAATCATTTCTGCCGAGAGCCAGTTTGGTTTGAAGTGGTGGACCTTGAGAGCCCCTACCATGCACTGCTTGGCCGGCCTGCTCTGGCCAAGTTCATGGCAGTCCCCCACTACGCCTACCTCAAGATGAAGATGCCGAGTACCAAGGGGATCCTGACAGTAGTCGGAGACTACAAGAAGTCGGTCGCTTGCGCCGCAGATAGCAGCCGGCTGGCCGAGTCCCTCGTGATCGCAGCCGAGAAGCGGCTCCTTGACCGGGTGGTGGCGTTGGCAGGCAAGAAGCCGGAAATGACACCCTTCCCCCAGGAGTCGGAGGTTGAGGTCTCGTTCAAGCCGGCCAAGGAAACGAAGAAGATACCCTTGGACCCGGAGCACCCGGAGAGGCACGCTGTCGTAGGCACGGGCCTTGACAGCAAATAGGAAAGCGAGCTCGTCGATTTCCTCCGTGAGAATTGGGACATCTTCGCGGGTCTCCCAAAGACATGCCGGGTGTTGCGACGGATTTCGCCGAGCACAAGCTACATGTCCGACCTGACGCCAAGTCGGTCAGGCAGCCCTTGCGCCGCCTGTCGGAAGAGAAGAGAAGAGTTGTCGGAAAGGAAATAGCCCGGCTCCTAGCAGCCGGATTCATCATGGAAGTGTTCTTTCCATAGTGTCTGGCCAACCCGGTCCTAGTGTTGAAGAAAAACAAGCAATGGCGCATGTGCATTGAGTACACCAGCCTCAACAAAGCCTACCCTAAAGATCCCTTCGCCTTGCCAAGGATTGATCAAGTAATAGACTCCACAGCCGGATGCGAGCTGTTGAGTTTTTTGGATGCATACTCGGGGTATCACTAGATAAAACTAAACCCGGCCGACAGGCTGAAGACCGCCTTCATCACGCCTTCGGAGCCTTCTGCTACCTTACCATGACGTTCGGCTTGAGAAACGCCGGCGCCACATTTCGGCGTTGCATACAGAAGTGTCTCCTCAAGCAACTCGGCAGGAACGCCCATGTATACGTGGATGATGTGGTGGTAAAGACGGAGAACCATGGCACACTGCTAGAAGACCTCAAGGAGACCTTTGAGAATTTGCGCCGATTCCAAATCAAACTCAACCCGGAGAAATGTGTCTTTGGAGTACCAGTCGGCCAGCTCCTTGGCTTCCTGGTCTCAGAGCGCGGCATAGAGTGCAACCTGGTGAAGATCAAGGCCATTGAGAAGATGGAGGTGCCCACCCGACTGCTGGACGTGCAGAAGTTCACTGGCTGCCCATCAATCAGCCGTTTCATCAGTCGGCTGGGCGAGAAGGCTCTCCCTCTGTACCAACTCATGAAGAAGACCACTTTTTTCGAGTGGAACGACAAGGCGGACGAAGCCTTCTCCCAGCTCAAGAAGATGTTGGCGACCCCGCCTATCCTGGCAGCTCCGACTGAGAAGGAGCCCATGCTCCTCTACATTGCTGCCACCAGTCGGGTCGTCAGCATAGTCATTGTGGTAGAGCGCAAGGAGGAGGGCAGGGCACTGCCGGTCCAGAGACCGGCATATTACTTGAGCAAAGTACTGTCCGCCTCCAAGCAGAACTACCCGCATTATCAGAAGATGTGCTATGGCGTGCACTTTGCCGCCAAGAAGCTGAAGCCCTATTTTCAAGAGCACCCAATAACCGTCGTCTGCACGGCTCCACTTGCTGAGATCTTGGGAAGTCGGGATTCTTCTGGCCGAGTGGCCAAGTGGGCCATCGATCTGGCACCTTACACCATCTACTACCAGCCTCGCACTGCCATCAAGTCGCAAGTGTTGGCCGACTTCCTCGTCGACTGGACCGAGACCCAGTACTTACCGCCAGCACCAGACTCTACCCATTGGCGGATGCATTTTGATGGATCAAAAATGCGCACCGGTCTGGGGGCCGACATCGTCCTCACTTCTCCCAAGGGCGACAAACTCAAATATGTGTTGCAAGTCCATTTTGCCGCCTCCAACAACGTAGCATAATACGAGGCACTCATACACGGACTCCGGCTTGCCAAGGAACTCGGCATTCGCCGGATCTTGTGTTATGGTGACTCCGACTTGGTGGTCCAGCAGTCGTCAGGCGACTGGGATGCCAAAGACGCAAATATGGCAAGCTACCGCTTCCTTGTGCAGCAACTCAACGGATTCTTTGACGGGTGCGAGTTCCTCCACGTGCCAAGAAACGACAATGAGCAAGCAGATGCTTTGGCACGGATCGGCTCCACCCGACAAGCAATACCAACCGGCGTTGTCTTACGCCGCCTTCTCAAGCCGTCCGTCAAGCCGTCCCCAGAATCAGATTCCATCTTTGTGCCGGCCCCTCCCGAAGCAGTCGGATCCGACTTGAGGGTCCCAGAAGCCGGCACGGGGACTTCAGCAGGCGGCCTGGGGACTGTAGCCATCGCACCCGACCCAGTAATTCCAGAGCCCGGCCCGGGGACTACAGCACTCGGCCCAGGGACTTCTTCAAATAGCAGGAGGAAGCAGTTGCCAACCCACCACCTCCCGGCCCAACCACCCTCATACAAGTTGCAGTTGTGGCAGTAGAAGAAATAGCAGCGCCTTCCTGGGCTCAGCCAATCCTCAGATTTCTGGTGAACAAAGAACTGCCGACTGATGAGATATCTGTTGGGGAACGTAGTAATTTCAAAAAAATTCCTACGCACACGCAAGATCATGGTGATGCATAGCAACGAGAGGGGAGAGTGTTGTCCACGTACCCTCGTAGACTGAAAGCGGAAGCGTCATAACAACGCGGTTGATGTAGTCGTACGTCTTCACGGCCCGACCGATCAAGCACCGAAACTACAGCACCTCCGAGTTTTAGCACACGTTCAGCTCGATGACGATCCCCGGACTCCGATCCAGCAAAGTGTCGGGGAAGAGTTCCGTCAGCACGACGGCGTGGTGACGATCTTGATGTTCTACCATCACAGGGCTTCGCCTAAGCACTGCTACAATAATATCGAGGACTATGGTGGAGGGGGGGCACCGCACACGGCTAAGAGATCTCAAAGATCAATTGTTGTGTCTCTAGGGTGCCCCCCTGCCCCCGTATATAAAGGATCAAGGGGGAGGTGCGGCCGGCCATGAGGAGGCGCTGCCAGAGGAGTCCTACTCCCACCGAGTAGGACTCCCTCCTTCCTTGTTGGAGTAGGAGAGGAGAGGGAAGGAGAGAGGAGGAAAGGAAGGGGCGCCGCCTCCTTGTCCAATTCGGACTTGGGGGAGGCGGCGCAGCTGCCCTTGGCCGCCTCCTCTTCCTCCACTTGGGCCCATGAGGCCCATTAACCTCCGGGGGTTCCGGTAACCCCGGTACTGCGTATATATCCGATAACTCCGGAACCATTCCGGTGTCCGAATATAGTCATCCAATATATCAATCTTCATGTCTCGACCATTTTGAGACTCCTCGTTATGTCCGTAATCACATCCGGGACTCCGAACAAACTTCGGTACATCAAAAACTATAAACTCATAATGAAACTATCATCATAACGTTAAGCGTGAGGACCCTACGGGTTCGAGAACAATGTAGACATGACCTAGAACTGTTTCCGGTCAATAACCAATAGCGGAACCTGGATGCTCATATTGGCTCCTACATATTCTACGAAGGTCTTTATCGGTCAAAACGCATAAAAACATACGTTGTTCCCTTCGTCATCGGTATGTTACTTGCCCGAGATTCGATCGTCGGTATCCAATACCTAGTTCAATCTCGTTACCGGCAAGTCTCTTTACTCGTTACGTAATGCATCATTCCGTAACTAACTCATTAGCTACATTGCTTGCAAGGCTTATAGTGATGTGCATTACCGAGAGGGCCCAGAGATACCTCTCCGACAATCGGAGTGACAAAACCTAATCTCGAAATATGCCAACTCAACATGTACCTTTGGTGACACCTGTAGAGCTCCTTTATAATCACCCAGTTACGTTGTGACGTTTGGTAGCACACAAAGTGTTCCTCCGGCAAACGGGAGTTGCATAATCTCATAGTTATAGGAACTTGTATAAGTCATGAAGAAAACAATAGCAACATACCAAACGATCAAGTGCTAAGATAACGGAATGGGTCAAGTCAACCATATCATTCTCCTAATGTTGTGATCCCGTTAATCAAATGACAACACATGTCTATGGTTAGGAAACATAACCATCTTTGATTAATGAGCTAGTCAAGTAGAGGCACACTAGTGACTTTAAGTTTGTCTATGTATTCACACATGTATCATGTTTCCGGTTAATACAATTATAGCATGAATAATAAACATTTATCATGATATGAGGAAATAAATAATAACTTTATTATTGCCTCTAGGGCATATTTCCTTCAGCCTCCCACTTGCACTAGAGTCAATAATCTAGATTACACAAGAATGATTCTAACACCCATGGAGTCTTGGTGCTGATCATGTTTTGCTCGTGGAAGAGGCTTAGTCAATGGGTCTGCAACATTCAGATCCGTATGTATCTTGCAAATCTCTATGTCTCCCACCTGGACTTGGTCTCGGATGGAATTGAAGCGTATCTTGATGTGCTTGGTCCTCTTGTGAAATCTGGATTCCTTTGCCAAGGCAATTGCACCAGTATTGTCACAGAAGATCTTCATTGGTCCCGATGCACTAGGTATGACACCTAGATCGGAAATGAACTCTTTCACTCCAGACTCCTTCATTTGCTGCTTCCGAAGCAGCTATGTACTCCGCTTCGCATGTAGATCCCGCCACGATGCTTTGTTTAGAACTGCACCAACTGACAGCTCCACCATTCAATATAAACACGTACCCGGTTTGCGATTTAGAATCGTCCGGATCATTGTCAAAGATTGCATCGACGTAACCATTTACGACTAGCTCTTTGTCACCTCCATAAACGAGAAACATATCCTTAGTCCTTTTCAAGTATTTCAAGATATTCTTGACCGCTGTCCAGTGATCCACTCCTGGATTACTTTGGTACCTACCTGCCAAGCTTATTGCTAAGCACATGTCAGGTCTGGTACACAGCATTGCATACATGATAGAGCCTATGGCTGAAGCATGGGGAACATCTTTCATTTTCTCTCTATCTTCTGCTGTGCTCGGGCATTGAGTCTGACTCAACTTCACACCTTGTAATACAGGCAAGAACCCTTTCTTTGCCTGATCCATTTTGAACTTCTTCAGAACTTTATCAAGGTATGTGCTTTGTGAAAGTCCAATTAAGCGTCTTGATCTATCTCTATAGATCTTGATGCCCAATATGTAAGCAGCTTCACCGAGGTCTTTCATTGAAAAACTTTTATTCAAGTATCCCTTTATGCCATCCAGAAATTCTATATCATTTCCAATTAACAATATGTCATCTACATATAATATCGAAATGCTACAGTAGCTCCCACTCACTTTCTTGTAAATACAAAGCTTCTCCAAAAGTCAGATAAAACCATATGCTTTGATCACACTATCAAAGCGTTTATTCCAACTCCGAGAGGCTTGCACCAGTCCATAAATGGATCGCTGGAGCTTGCACACTTTGTTAGCACCTTTTGGATCTACAAAACCTTCCGGTTGCATCATATACAACTGTTCTTCTAGAAATCCATTCAGGAATGCAGTTTTGACATCCATTTGCCAAATTTCATAATCATAAAATGCGGCAATTGCTAACATGATTCGAACTGACTTAAGCATCGCTACGGGTGAGAAAGTCTCATTGTAGTCAACCCCTTGAACTTGTCGAAAACCTTTTGCAACAAGTCGAGCTTTGTAGATGCTACATTACCATCAGCGTCAGTCTTCTTCTTGAAGATCCATTTATTTTCTATGGCTTGCCGATCATCGGGCAAGTCAATCAAAGTCCATACTTTGTTCTCATACATGGATCCCATCTCAGATTTCATGGCCTCAAGCCATTTTGCGGAATCTGGGCTCATCATCGCTTCCTCATAGTTCGTGGGTTCGCCATGGTCAAGTAACATGACTTCCAGAATAGGATTACCGTACCACTCTGGTGCGGATCTTACTCTAGTAGACCTACGAAGTTTGGTAGTAACTTGATCTGAAGTTTCATGATCAGTATCATTAGCTTCCTCACTGATTGGTGTAGTTGTCACATGAACCGGTTCTTGTGATGAACTACTTTCCAATAAGGGAGCAGGTACAGTTACCTCATCAAGTTCTACTTTCCTCCCACTCACTTCTTTCGAGAGAAACTCCTTCTCTAGAAAGGATCCGAATTTAGCAACAAAAATCTTGCCCTCAGATCTGTGATAGAAGGTGTACCCAATAGTCTCTTTTGGGTATCCTATGAAGACACATTTCTCCGATTTGGGTTCAAGCTTATCTGGTTGAAGTTTCTTCACATAAGCATCGCAACCCCAAACTTTAAGAAACGACAACTTCGGTTTCTTGCCAAACCACAGTTCATAAGGCGTCATCTCAACGGATTTTGATGGTGCCCTATTTAACGTGAATGCGGCCGTCTCTAAAGCATAACCCCAAAACGATAGCGGTAAATCAGTAAGAGACATCATAGATCGCACCATATCTAGTAAAGTACGATTTAACGTTCGGACACACCATTTTGTTGTGGTGTTCCGGGTGGCGTGAGTTGCCAAACTATTCCGCATTGCTTCAAATGTAAACCAAACTCGTAACTCAAATATTCTCCTCCACGATCAGATCATAGAAATTTTATTTTCTTGTTACGATGATTTTCCACTTCACTCTGAAATTCTTTGAACTTTTCAAATGTTTCAGGCTTGTGTTTCATCAAGTAGATATACCCATATCTGCTCAAATCATCTGTGAAGGTGAGAAAATAACGATACCCGCCACGAGCCTCAATATTCATTGGACCACATACATCAGTATGTATGATTTCCAACAAATCAGTTGCTCGCTCCATAGTTCCGAGAACGGCGTTTTAGTCATCTTGCCCATGAGGCGCTGCTCATAAGTACCAAGTGATTCATAATCAAGTGACTCAAAGTCCATCAAGATGGAGTTTCTTCATGCTTTTACACCGATATGACCTAAATGGCGATTGCCACAAATAAGTTGCACTATCATTATCAACTCTGCATCTTTTGGCTTCAACATTATGAATATGTGTATCACTACTATCGAGATTCAATAAAAATAGACCACTCTTCAAGGGTGCATGACCATAAAAGATATTACTCATATAAATAGAACAACCATTATTCTCTGATTTAAATGAATAACCGTCTCGCATCAAACAAGATCCAGATATAATGTTCATGCTTAACGCTGGCACCAAATAACAATTATTTAGGTCTAAAACTAATCCCGATGGTAGATGTAGAGGTAGCGTGCCGACCGCGATCACATCGACTTTGGAACCATTTCCCACGCGCATCGTCACCTCGTCCTTTGCCAATCTTCGCTTAATCCGTAGTCCCTGTTTTGAGTTGCAAATATTAGCAACATAACAAGTATCAAATACCCAGGTGCTACTGCGAGCATTAGTAAGGTACACATCAATAACATGTATATCACATATACCTTTGTTCACCTTGCTATCCTTCTTATCCGCCAAATACTTGGGGCAGTTCCGCTTCCAAAGGTCGATGGCTTGCAGTAGAAGCACTCAGTTTCAGGCTTA
Organism: Aegilops bicornis; assembly: GCA_021605145.1. NCBI lineage: Eukaryota > Viridiplantae > Streptophyta > Magnoliopsida > Poales > Poaceae > Aegilops > Aegilops bicornis. The sequence goes on along the minus strand of CM038670.1, from coordinate 870,752,460 downwards.
GGTCCAGACTTGGGTTTCTTCTCCTGAGCAGGAACTTGCTTGCTGTTCTTCTTGAAGTTCCCCTTCTTCTTCCCTTTGCCCTGCTTCTTGAAACTTGTGGTCTTATTGACCATCAACACTTGATGCTCCTTCTTGATTTCTACCTCCGCAGCCTTTAGCATTGCGAAGAGCTCGGGAATAGTCTTGTCCATCCCTTGCATATTATAGTTCATCACGAAGCTCTTGTAGCTTGGTGGCGGTGATTGAAGAATTCTGTCAATGACACTATCATCGTGAAGATTAACTCCCGGTTGAATCAAGTGATTATTATACCCGCATATTTTGAGTATATGTTCGTAACTATTCTCCTCCATCTTACAGCTATAGAACTTATTGGAGACTTCATATCTCTCAATCTGCATTTGCTTGAAATATTAACTTCAACTCCTGGAACATCTCATATGCTCCATGACGCTCAAAACGTCGTTGAAGACCCGGTTCTAAACCGTAAAGCATGGCACATCGAACTATTGAGTAGTCATCAGCTTTGCTCGCCAGACGTTCTTAACGCCGCTGGGCCAGTTACATCTGCAGCAGGCCTGGCACCCAGCAGTGCTTCCAGATTTAATTCTTCCATGCAGCAATGAGGATAATCCTCGTTACGGACCCGATGCGTGTAATTGCTACCATCATCTTTCAACTTAGCTTTCTCAAGGAACGCATTAAAATTCAACGGAACAACAACACGAGCCATCTGCTCTACAACAAACATAGACAAGCAAAATACTATCAGTACTAAGTTCATGATAAATTTAAGTTCAATTAATCATATTACTTAAGAACTCCCACTTAGACAGACATCTCTCTAGTCATCTAAGTGATCACGTGATCCAAATCAACTAAACCTTGTCCGATCATCACGTGAGATGGAGTAGTTTCAATGGTGAATATCACTATGTTGATCATATCTATTATATGATTCACGTTCGACCTTTCGGTCTCCGTGTTCCGAGGCCATATCTGTTTATGCTAGGCTCGTCAAGTTTAACCCGAGTATTCCGCGTGTGCAACTGTTTTGCACCCGTTGTATTTGAACGTAGAGCCTATCACACCCGATCATCACGTGGTGTCTCAGCATGAAGAACTTTCACAACGGTGCATACTCAGGGAGAACACTTCTTGATAATTAGTGAGAGATCATCTTAAAATGCTACCATCAATCAAAGCAAGATAAGACGCATAAAGGATAAACATCACATGCAATCAATATAAGTGATATGATATGGCCATCATCATCTTGTGCTTGTGATCTCCATCTTCTAAGCACCGTCGTGATCACCATCGTCACCGGCGCGACACCTTGATCTCCATCGTAGCATCGTTGTCGTCTCGCCAATCTTATGCTTCTACGACTATCGCTACCGCTTAGTGATAAAGTAAAGCATTACAGGGCGATTGCATTGCATACAATAAAGTGACAACCATATGGCTCCTGCCAGTTGCCGATAACTTCGGTTACAAAACATGATCATCTCATACAATAAAATATAGCATCACGTCTTGACCATATCACATCACAACATGCCCTGCAAAAACAAGTTAGACGTCCTCTACTTTGTTGTTGCAAGTTTTACGTGGCTGCTACGAGCTTAGAAAGAACCGCTCTTACCTACGCATCAAAACCACAACGATAGTTCGTCAAGTTAGTGTTGTTTTAACCTTCGCAAGGACCGGGCGTAGCCACACTCGGTTCAACTAAAGTTGGAGAAACTGACACCCGCTAGCCACCTCTATGCAAAGCACGTCGGGAGAACCGGTCTCGTGTAAGCGTACGCGTAATGTCGGCCCGGGCCGCTTCATCCAACAATACCGCCGAACCAAAGTATGACATGCTGGTAAGCAATATGACTTGTATCACCCACAACTCACTTGTGTTCTACTCGTGCATATAACATCTACGCATAAAACCAGGCTCGGATGCCACTGTTGGGGAACGTAGTAATTTCAAAATTTTTCCTATGCACACGCAAGATCATGGTGATGCATAGCAACGAGAGGGGAGAGTGTTGTCCATGTACCCTCGTAGACCGAAAGTGGAAGCGTTATAACAGCGCGGTTGATGTAGTCGTACGTCTTCATGGCCCGACCGATCAAGCACCGAAACTACGGCACCTCCGAGTTTTAGCACACGTTCAGCTCGATGATGATCCCCGGACTCCGATCCAGCAAAGTGTCGGGGAAGAGTTCCGTCAGCACGACGGCGTGGTGACGATCTTGATGTTCTACCGTCGTAGGGCTTCGCCTAAGCACCGCTACAATAATATCGAGGACTATGGTGGAGGGGGGCGCGCACACGGCTAAGAGATCTCAATGATCAATTGTTGTGTCTCTAGGGTGCCCCCTACCCCCGTATATAAAGGAGCAAGGGGGGAGGTGCGGCCGGCCATGAGGAGGCACGCCAGGAGGAGTCCTACTCCCAACGGGAGTATGACTCCCTCCCTTCCTTGTTGGAGTAGGAGAGGAGAGGGAAGGAGAGAGGGGAAAAGGAAAGGGGCGCCGCCTCCTTGTCCAATTCGGACTTGGGGGGGCGCGCGGCTGCCCCTTGGCCGCCTCCCCTCTTCCACCACTTGGGCCCATGAGGCCCATTAACCTCCGGGGGGGTTCCGGTAACCCCCCGGTACTCCGGTATATATCCGATAACTCCCGGAACCATTCCGGTGTCCGAATATAGTCGTCCAATATATCAATCTTCATGTCTCGACCATTTCGAGACTCCTCGTTATGTCCGTAATCACATCCGGGACTCCGAACAAACTTCGGTACATCAAAAACTATAAACTCATAATGAAACTGTCATCGTAACGTTAAGCGTGCGGACCTTACGGGTTCGAGAACAATGTGGACATGACCTAGAACTGTTTCTGGTCAATAACCAATAGCGGAACCTGGATGCTCATATTGGCTCCTACATATTCTACGAAGATCTTTATCGGTCAAACCGCATAACAACATACGTTGTTCCCTTTGTCATCGGTATGTTACTTGCCCGAGATTTGGTCGTCGGTATCCAATACCTAGTTCAATATCGTTACCGGCAAGTCTCTTTACTCGTTACGTAATGCATCATTCCGTAACTAACTCATTAGCTACATTGCTTGCAAGGCTTATAGTGATGTGCATTACCGAGAGGGCCCAGAGATACCTCTCCGACAATCGGAGTGACAAAACCTAATCTCGAAATACGCCAACTCAACATGTACCTTTGGTGACAGCTGTAGAGCTCCTTTATAATCACCCAGTTACATTGTGACGTTTGGTAGCACACAAAGTGTTCCTCCGGCAAACGGGAGTTGCATAATCTCATAGTTATAGGAACTTGTATATGTCATGAAGAAAGCAATAGCAACATACTAAACGATCAAGTGCTAAGCTAACGGAATGGGTCAAGTCAATCACATCATTCTCCTAATTTTGTGATCCCGTTAATCAAATGACAACACATGTCTATGGTTAGGAAACATAACCATCTTTGATTAATGAGCTAGTCAAGTAGAGGCATACTAGTGACTTTAAGTTTGTCTATGTATTCACACATGTATCATGTTTCCAGTTAATACAATTATAGCATGAATAATAAACATTTATCATGATATGAGGAAATAAATAATAACTTTATTATTTCCTCTAGGGCATATTTCCTTCAGTCTCAACAGCCAGGTGCAACGGCAAACAGCAGCATACACCATAGTCAACAGAGAGCTGGTTAGACGCAGTGTCACTGGTGTATACCAGTGCTGCATGGAGCCAGACCAGGGCCAAGCAATCCTCAGGGACATTCATCAGGGTGAATGTGACCACCACGCAGCCTCAAGAGCCCTTGTTTCCATAGCTTTTCGCCATGGTTTTTTCTGGCCAACTGCTCTTGAGGAAGCCAAAGAGTTGGTTCAGAAATGCCAAGGGTGCCAAAGATTCCGCTCCAAGCTGCACTTGCCAGCTTCTGCACTCAAGACCATTCCGATTGCTTGGCCATTTGCTGTTTGGGGTTTGGATATGGTGGGGCCATTCAAGACAGCCCGTGGTGGCATGACTCATCTGCTTGTCGCTGTGGACAAGTTCACCAAGTGGATAGAGGCCAGGCCAATCAAGAAACTGAATGGGCCGACTGCCGTGACCTTCATTGCCGACATCACCACTCGGTACGGTATACCACATAGCATCATCACCGACAATGGCACAAACTTTGCCAAAGGAGCCTTGGCTCGTTTCTGCGCGACACAGGGCATCCGACTGGACTTAGCGTCCGTTGCCCACCCGCAGTCAAAGGCCAGGTTGAGCAAGCAAACGGCCTCATCTTGTCCGGCATCAAGCCGGGACTAGTCGAGCCGCTTGAGCGTTCGGCCGGCTGCTGGCTCGACGAGCTGCCGGCCGTCCTCTGGAGCCTGCGCACAACGCCGAACAAGTCAACCGGCTTCACGCCTTTCTTCCTCGTCTACGGTGCCGAAGCCGTCATCCCGACGGACATAGAGTTCGACTCCCCGCGAGTCACCATGTACACGGAGGCGGACGCTAAGGAGGCGCGGGAAGACGGCGTCGACCTGCTGGAAGAGGGCCGGCTGTTGGCACTCAGCCGGTCCGCCATCTACCAGCAGAGTCTGCGCCGATACTACAACCGCAAGGTGAAGCCAAGATCCTTCCAAGAGGGAGACCTTGTGCTCCGGCTGATCCAGCGAACAGCCGGCCAGCACAAGCTCTCGGCGCCTTGGGAAGGCCCCTTCATCATCAGCAAGGTGCTCGGCAACGACTCCTACTATCTGATTGACGCCCAGAAGCCCAGAGCGCGCAAGAGAGATGATTCAGGCAAGGAGACGGAGAGGCCGTGGAATGCAAACCTCCTCCGAAGATTTTACAGTTGAAAAGCAGTATGTATCACGCTACCTTTTGTATCATGTACAAAGACCTCTGGTCCCCCGAGACGAACTCGGGGACTGCCCTCTTTTATCTATGTGATGAGAATTGCTCCATGAGTATGTATAGTTTTTTCCGCCTGGCACTGGGTTCGACCAGTCGGCCCGGAGGCACGCCGCCTTCTGCTATATGCCGCCTCCTGCAGCCGGACAAGTAGTGTGCTGGCACCAGACACTTCCCTTGCCACAAGCCGCAGCTTGCAGAGCGACTGTACGGCGGGCAGGGGTCCTAAACTGGCGCCTACACGAAAATGACTAAGGACAAAGCGCATATAGCAGAGGACGACATCTTACCTTTTTCGACCGGCTGCCGAGCAGCCGGCCAGCCGACTCCTACTTTTTATTGCCAACACCCCGAATGGCTAAGTACTAGCCCTCCTCCAAATGACTAAATACTCAACCCAGGCGCAGTCCGCAGAGCGGCTGTTTGGCTGGCAAGAGGATAGCCAAGGGAGGGCGGCAAAGGAAAAACCAAGGAGTAAAAGGCAAGGAAAGATAGAAGTCGGCAAAGCAAAGCATGAAGCTGTAATAAAATATTTACATGGATAAAGGCCTCTGGCCGGCATTCAAACAAAGTTTTGATATACACCCCGCGGGTGGAATTGCGCGAATTTAACAAAATGTTCAGAGCAGCAAGCAGAAAGTAGATAAAATCCTAAGGAGCAGCAGAAGACTCCGGCTGGGCGGCGCCGGTTGGTGCAGCAGAAGGATCCGGCTGGGTAGTGCCGGATGGCGTGGCAGAGGGCTCTGGCTGGATGCTGTAGTCGGCTGCGCCACCTGGCGCAGCAGGCGGCTCCGTCTGAACAGAAGAATCGCCAGCAGCAGGCGGGGCGGCGGAGGGCTGGAGGACGGAGTCGGTGGCATCCGTTGGAGGAAGGGGTGGCTGGTCGGTCCCCACCCCGACGTCTCCATTAGCAGCCGGCACCTCGGTGCGCGGCTCGTTGCTTGAGGCCCAGTCAGGTTGGGGTTGACCGTCCAACCCGACCTCCGGCAGGTCGACATTGCTCTCCTCATCTTCCTCCTCCTCCTCCTCTTCCTCCTCCCCGTCTTCCCCTTCGTCGCTGGAGTCGATGACTTCAGCTGAATCTTCGCTTTCCTCCGGGTTCAACCCGAGCCACTCTTGCGGAACTTCGCCGCCTTCCTCGACCACCTTCGTAACAAAGACGCTGGTGTCAGTGAAGTTGGCGATCGTCGCCGCCCTGTTGACAAGATCGGCCTCCACCGCCGCAAGTTCCCCCTGCGCTTCCAGCCAGAATGTGGCCAACTAAGCTAAGTCCAGCCCAGGATACCACGCCTTGACGAACTCCAAGGCCCGGCGCGCTCCTGCCCGGGTTGCGGAGCCCTTCCACGCTTCTAGGCGGCCGGCCGCCACCTCCAGCCAGTCGGCAGTCTAACTTGGGGTGCGTGGAGCCGGCAAGCCTGGCCAGAGGGCGGAGACCGCCTGAGCTCCGATGCGCTGGAGGCGGTGTAACATGCGATGAGCAGGCCGAAGCCGGGCCTGAATGCTGAGGACCTGTTCGCCAAGAGTCCGGGGAGCATCAGCGGCGATTTGCGCACCCTCCGCCTCTTCGCTCCTCATGCTGGTCCTCGATCATTTGGATAGGGACTACAGAATGGCCTGGGAAGAAGTCTTTCCGGGCGGAAGAAGAAAAATACCAAGGCTATAAGCAAGGGCCGACAGTTCAAAACAAGAAATCAACAAAATGAAGCTTACCATCGACCAAGTCTTCGATGCTGCTGAAGCAGGCCGTCATTTGGGCCTCCTTGTCGGCCCAGGCAGAGCGCTCAATCTCAAACTTGGCGAGGAGTTTGGTCTCCGTCTTCTTCACCTTCAGCTGGGCCGCCTTGAGGGCCTCCACCTGCTCGGCAAGTTGAGCGACCAGGCGGTCCCGCTCCTCGGCCAGCTTGCCGCACTCGCCTCCTTGCCGCGTAGAGCAGTGTTGGCCTGGCCCAGCTGCTCCTGCAAGGCGGCGTTGGCCTATGGAAAAGTGAAAGAAGAAAAAGGAATCAGTCAAGCGGACAAGAAAAAGGAAAGGAAACAACTGAGGAGATTCGGCCCGACTACTCAGCAGTCGGCTCGAACCTCGGGGACTACAGCCCGCGGGTGCGCAATCGCGCCCCCGCGGAGAAGAAGTAGTTGACAAAGAAGGAAACAACTGAGGAGATTCGGCCCAACTGCTCGGCAGTCGGCCCGAACCTCGGGGACTACAGCCCACGGGAGCGCCATCGCGCCCCCGTAAAGAAGAAGTAGTTGACGAAGAAACGGAAACAACTGAGGAGATTCGGCCCGACTGCTCAGCAGTCGGCCCGAACCTCGGGGACTACAGCCCGCGGGTGCGCCAGCGCGCCCCCGCAAAGAAAGGAAGATAGAAACTTACTCCGGCTCTCGGCCAGATGGGCAGTCTGCGTCTCCAGCTCCTGGACCTTGGAATTGTAGGCGGTCGCGCGGAGATTGTGATAGTCCTGCAGAAGAAACACCAGACGAAATCAGCAGTCGACAATCGCAAGGTAAAGTTCCGGCCCGCCTGCTTAGCAGCCGGCCCGGAACTTGGGGACTACACCCAGTGGGTGCGCTTGCGCGCCCCCACGAGAGAAGCAAGAGGAGCATCCAAAAAAGAAAGCCAAAGATAAGTTACGCGGATGGCAGTTCGCAACTCCAAGAATGCCTCGTTGCAGCGCCTGAGGGCCTCCGCTTCTGCCCGGAGCTTGGCCTGGACGTCAAGAGACGCCTGGTTCAGGGCGCCCGTCCCGCCCCCGTGTATCCAACCCACGGGTGCGGCGCTGGTTGCCTAGGTGTCGGGGACCGACGAGCTTGCGGCACCGACCTCCTGCAGCCGCCGTGCTGAGGCCGCCTTCTCAAGACGGCGGCGCGTGGGTGTGCAGACCGTAGGAATCAGGTCCGTCACCACCGTGTTTTCGACCAGTGGCACCGGCGGCGCAACCGGCTGCTCGTCCCGTGGCTCGCTGGCTGGCGGAGGCGGCGGAGGCGGTGGCGGTGGCACGAAGACATCCGGCATGGCCACGTCGCCGCCCTCCCGCTCCCGGATCGGGTGGTCGTCGCCGGCTCCTCCGGCCGTCGCCACGAATTCAGGCGGAGGCGGCACGGTGTTCAGGGGCGCCACGAGCAGCGGCTCTTGGCGGCGAACGGCCTCCGCGAGCCGCTCCTTCTGCACAGCTTGGGCTTCCGCCTGCGCCAGCGCACTCTCAGCAGACGCGGCGGCCTTGTCCGCCTGCTCCTTGGCCAGGCGGTCGGCCTCTTCACACGCATTCCGCTCTGTCGCCTCCCGGAGGTCGGCGGCCGGGTCGATCCGCCGGCTGGTCGAGGAGGTCGCTGCCGACCTGAGGACCGAGGCGGCGTTCGACTTCTCGAGGGTTAGCGGGGCCCTGACACAAGAAGACAAGTCAGAAGGCTCCCACGCCAGATTGACAAGAAAATGAGAAGTAAGGAAAAGATACTTACGCCGATACCATAACGGGCACCTTCGGCTGCCTCTGATACTTAGCCACCTTGGCCGCGGCTTCTTTCCGCCTGGTCGCCGCGGCCGGGTTCTTGGGCTTCTTCGGGGCGCTGGCGAACAGGATAGCGCCCTGCTTCCGCTTGCGCTTGCTGCCGCGGGCGGGCGGCCCGGAAGAGGGGCCGGCGCCGGTGGTGGCGGAGCTCCGGGCGGGTCAAGTCCCCATGCCGCCTCCTTCCTCGGAGCCGCCTGCTCCATCGCCGCTGTCTGCTCGCCCGCCGCCGCCTGTTGCGTCGTCCGCCAGGGCGGCCGCCTCCAAGTCGGGGTCGTCCAAGTCGCTCACCGCCCTGTCCGGCTGGAGGTCATTGCCCGGCCCCAGGTGGGCGGCCGTCGCCGCGGACATGTAAATCTACAACCAAGAAGGAGTTGCATCACGATGAGAAACGAAGCCGAAGAAAACAGATCAAAGGGCAAAATGAAGAACTTACAGCAGGCGGCGGGTTGTGGCGGGAGTACGGCCGCTTCCCGTACCGCCACTCTTCCTTCGACACCTTGAGGTCGGAGATCTCGTTCACCATCCGCGCAACCTCGTTGGGTGGCATCCCTTTCGTGCACAGCCGGCATGGATTACGGTGCCCGCCCATCCGGAAGATCGGATGAGGGCGGCTCTGGAGTGGGAGGACCCGGCGCTCGACGAAGGCGACGAGGAGGTCGGAGGACACGAGGTCCTCTGACTCCTGGAGCACTCGGAGTCGACCGATGGTGGCTGCCGCGTCCGCCGACACCGGCTTCAGTTTGTACTCCAGGTGGGGCGAGCCCCGGTGGGGGGGCCGGCCTCGTAGGCCGACAGGTTGAGGAAGTCGGCAGTCGGATCTACGTTCTCGACATAGAAGTAGGACTGCTGCCACATCTTCACCGACTGCGCCAGCTTGATGACGGGGAAGGCGTTCCGCTTCGCCGGCCGGCGCACGGCGACGAAGCCCCCGCACTCGGCCGCCGTCTCCCTGGCGGAGGTACCGAGTTTCCCATAGAAGAACGCTCCCCACAGCTCGAGTGTGGGGAGGACGCCGATGTAGCCCTCGCACGCCGTGACGAAGGCGGAGAGTAGAGTCACGGCGTTGGGCGTGAGGTGGTGAGGCTGAAGATGGTAGAAGTCGAGGAAGGAGCGGAAGAAGCCGCTCACCCGGAGGCCGAAGCCGCGGAGGAAGTGCGAGCGGAAGACGACCTGCTCGTCTCCCCGCGGCGCCGGCGAGATCTCTTCCTTCGGTGGCACCCGCACCTTGACGAAGGCCGCGCTGGGCATCCGGCGCGTGTCACGGAGGAAGGAGATGTGGTCTTCAATCACGGTCGATCCGACCCAGTCGCCGCCCTTCTCGCGCGCCATGGCTTCCGGCTGGCTGCGTGAGGAGGCGGACTGCGTCGGCGGCGGGCGACGGCGGCAGCACCGCGGCAGCGCAGAGCAGCAGCGGCGGCGGTGGAGGAGTGAGCGGAGGAAGAAGAAGAGTGGGAGGGGGCGCGAGAGCTTTGCCGCACCCCTCCTATCTCCCTACTTATAGCCCTTGGGCTATGAAGCTGAGGGGGCAGGACGTGGGTCGTGGGATTAACTACGCCCACGACCCCACGACCCCTATTTTATCGCACGCATTCACCACGTCGTAAATGGTCGTGGGAATGGCAACCGTCCCCTTCGGCACAGCGGATCCGCCCGGTTGCCGAGGCACGGTAGTGGCGGGCCTGGCCCATTGTCACGTCCCGTCGGGGGCGTGGGGTGGCAAGCTGACCAGGCTGACGTGCGCCGCGTGGCGCGTCTGTGGCGGGCTGCAGCCCGGGAAGCTTAGCAGGCACGCCACCTGTTTTCCCGCCTTGAAGTTCAAACCAACCATGCAAGCTCCGCCTGGACGAGGCCGGCCTCAGCAGTCGGCTGGCCGCAAGACGGACTGACGTCCTCCCGGAGCCCGGTGAGGGGGGAAGCCGCTGAGACTTCGCAGCCCCTCGACTGCGACGATTCACCGGCTTCGGGGACTACTGTCGGAGTAATGGGCCACGGGTAGACTCACCCGCGTCCCAGAATTTATCAAGACTTTGGGCCAGCTCCGCCTAGCTGGACCCCAAGCTGAAGCTCCGGCCTCTGGGAGCCGGCTGGCTCAACGGCCGGCTGCCAGAGGGCGGCCAACCTAAGCCTACGGCGCTTCGAGTGGCCGGCTCCTGCCGGCCGGCCTCCAGAGAGGGTGGCATCGTGCAGGCGGCCACCTCGCGGCTTTAGTGCGGCCGAGCCCCTCATCGAGAGTACGAGCAGGAGCATGGCTACAGTGAAGCACGTCGCCCTGATGTACGGGACATGCATGGCTACAAAGGTTCGCATAAAGCGGAGATCTCCACACGGCGGGGCACTGTGCCATGTCGCCCCTGACGTCGCCCCAAGCAGGCGGAACCCTGTTCCCCACGACGGCCTATCGGTACGGCCTGCCAGCCGCAGGCCCTACCGGGCAGTGACCCACCAGAAGACGGCGTACGCCCGGCCAGTCGGGCGCGGGAGGGGCCGGCCTCCAGCAGGCGGCCGTCCCTCGTCCCGAGGCGAGCGCGCCATTAACCTGATGGGACCAAGCATGGCTACAGTAACCACCCGTCAGCCGGCGGGATTGTAGCCACGATAAGAAGACCAAGCCCTCGTCATAGATGGCACGACTACAGTAAGCAACCACCAACCAGCCGGCGGGGCCCACCAAGCGGCGGGCCCCAGTAGTCGGCGAAGAAGCCGGAGGCTGGAGACACTGACAGACGGGCCCCAGCAGCTGGCCCAATTACCATTGTACCCCTGAGGGGCAGGCCTATATAAGCTCCCCAGGTCACCCATGCAAAGGGTTCCAACTCTGATAGAACTAACCAGATATCTAGGGCAGGGAAGAGCTAGCCTTGCCTTCTCCTACCTCTAGACACATCTCAAGGAGCACCTTGTATCACTAGTGCCTTAGTGATCATGCGGAGACCCCGCAGAGCAGGAGTAGGGGTATTATCTCCACGGAGAGCCCCCAACCTGGGTAAAGTCCGACGGCGTACGTGTCTACGCCTTATCCCGCTTCCAGGCACCGGCGACGTTCTACTCGCTCCCACCATGATAAGCCATCCGTTGGCATATGTTGCACCCAACCCCCGACAGATCACCATGTTGAAAGTCTTGGAGCTCGTTTTCCTTTTGCGGTCTGCACGTTCTGGGCATTCCTTGGAAAAGTGTCCGGGCTTGCCACAGGCGTAGTATTCTAACTCAGCCTTGTTAAACTTCTTCTTCTTGAAGGTAGTAGTCTTGGTAGGTTTATTGAAAATAGGTTTGTTCTTATCTTTGTTCTTGTTCTGTGGGTACCTCTGCACCATATTGGCAGCAGGTTGAACCTCACCTCCTTTCTCAGCAGTGTCTTTAGCCCGAGCTTTTTCTTCAACATCAAGAGATGCAATCATATTTTCAACTGATATCTCCTGTCTCTTACATTTCAGAGTTGTGACGGAATTCCTCCATGAAGGAGGCAACTTTGCAATCGTGCACCCAGCCACGAATTTGTCGGTTAGAACACAATGCACTATATCTCATGAGCTTGTTCAACCACAAAACGGCTATTCATCATCTTGTAGTCATGAAAACTCTTCATGATGTACAGTTCACCGCCTGCATCTATTGCATCGAATTTTGCATTCAGTGCGTCCCACAGTGTCTTTCCGTCGTGTATGTGCATGTACAAACCACACAAATGGTCAGCAAGAACATTCAGAATGCATCCCACAAACATAGTATTGGCTTCCTGAAATTTTCTCTGATCTTCGTCAGACATTCCCTCTGAAGCACCAACACTAACATGAAAAACTTCCAGAGCAGTAAGCCAGAGTGTGGTCTTCATCTGCCACCTCTTAAAATGCACATATGTAAATTTATCGTTTTTGGATTGTTGGAATATTAGACAAGTTCATGATTAATTCCAGTAAATATATCATGACTAGAACAGAAACTAGCATGCAACAATCTAGCAAACATTATTTTTGGATTGTTGGAATATTAGGCAAGTTCATGATTAACTCCGGTAAATAATCATGACTAGAACAGAAACTAGCATGCAACAACCTAGCAAACTAGAAGAGTATCAAATCATTTCAGGCCCTGTTTGGTTCATAAGTCCTAGAACTTTTTTTAGTCCCAACTAAAAAGTCGCTAGTTCTTGCCACCTCTTAAAATGCACATAGATAAATTTATCGTATTTGGATTGTTGGAATATCAGGCAAGTTCATGATTAATTCCAGTAAATAATTCATGACTAGAACAGAAACTAGCATGCAACAATCTAGCAAACATCATTTTTGGACTATTGGAATATTAGGCAAGTTCATGATTAATTCCAGTAAATAATCATGACGAGAACAGAAACTAGTATGCAACAACCTAGCAAACTAGAAGAGTATCAAATCATTTCAGGCCCTGTTTGGTTCATAAGTCCTAGAACCTTTTTTAGTCCCAACTAAAAAGTCGCTAGTCCCTAAAAAAATCCCTACCTGTTTGATTCCTGGGACTAAACATGGACGATTGACGTACTGTTCGGTTGTTGCAGCAGGAGAGACGGTGTTGATGATGATGTTGGCGACGATGAGTAGCACCGCCCGACTTGGACGAAAGACGACCCGCAAGCTGCGCTGCGCTGTCCCGCCTCGCCCAGCGAGCGCGTGCGTGTGGTCTTCCCTTTCTTTTCTCAACACACTACTTAGAGTGATGGAGAGAACCATTATATAAAAATGTCTAACTCTTTTTCAACTTCCGGGTTGGGACTAAAATTTAGTATCACAACTTGCCATTTTATATATGGACTCATTGGAGATTTCAGATTTTGTTAATGGACCGGGCCCATTAATTCTAACAACGAGATGGGGGTTTTGGAACGAGGGAGTTGTATTTTCTACATCTATGGGAGAGGTGCGACCTCTTATAGAAGCCTGAAAACTTTTGTTTTGCGGGGTATAGAAGCCTCGAAACTGACCCACTAGGGAGAGAAGGAGAAATGGCAGTCCACTAGGGAGAGGAAGAGAAACAGTCCGCGCGCCTGTTCAAATTCATTTCCACAAGAGGCCAAACGTTTCAACGTGACATAAACATAGGCAGCGCACACGTTGCATAGATCCTAGCACATATTGGCTCGATCATGAAACATGGCGCGCAGGGGGGCGTGACGGAGAAGAAGCACGCGTGTATGTGGTCTCTTCTCAAGCTCAAGGGCCAGTTCTTTTAGGCAATTCTTTCAGAATTAAGCCCCTCCTCAGCTTCTCTCAAAATTGCCATTTTATTCTTTTAGAATTCCTAACTAGTTAAGGTCTAATTAGCTAGGAATTGTAAAAAAAAATGGAGTGGCAATTCTGGAAGAAGCTGGGAAGGGGGTCAAATCTGGAAGAATTGCCGAAAAAAACTGGCCCTTAATGGCGTTGGAACAACCCGCCATATAAGTTGTCTCTCACACCCTCCACTGGCTTGGAGTAAACTTCACACACCCCGTTGGCATGCATGAATGGACGATACGGGCCTCTCAGATTTTTCTAGAAATTATTTGATAAAATAAATGGGCTAAAACTTGATAATCCCAACATGAAGAAATGAGGGCGACTCAAGGAGGAGGTTGGTGGAGCCGTTCCTTCGGGCTCGCCACCAGCAAGCGCTCGCCGGGGAGGCCAGAAGCATCCATCGTCGCTGGGAAGGAGGAACGTACAACGACCTGTTGCCCCTCCCATCGTGTGATGTCTTTTGCTCAACCTTGTACCATTTTTCTGCTCAATGCCTCCCTTAATTGTTCGGAGCATGAGTTGCCGCACTTAGATCGTTGCAGGGCGATTGTTCTCCGCGCTCGTAGCAAATTCATGCAAAGCATAGCGTCTCTCCGTTTCAGCTTACAGAATCGTGCTGCTCGGTGCCTGGTGATGCGTGTTCAACACCTTTCATTTTCCTTCAGATTTATAAGTATTTGGTTTCTGTAGCAGTGTGTCCTACCAATCATTTTTTGTCTTGTTTCATTTAGTACTTGGCAGATCAGTATCTCAGCATGAGTCTTGTAGTTAGTTCAATTTTTTTGTCACTAGTCTATTCTTAGTCTTTGTCATTTCTCAGTTTAGGTTTAGTTCTTAGTATCAATCGTCAGTTCTCATTCTCCAATTTTTATTACTTAGCAGTGTTTTACTTTTTCTCTCAAGCTTGGTTTTGTTCTCATAGTATCAGTCCTCAGTTTTCAGTTTTTTCTTTCTTCAATCATCTTCTTTTATTTTCCTCAATAGTCTCATTTTTTAGTCATGTGTCTCTTTCTTCCGTCTTCAATTTTTATTTCTCCCTTTCTTTATTCTTTTATGCTTGGAGTTATCCGCATTTCTATTCTAAAAATTTAAGCGGAGTGAATGTCTGGAATACCCTTGAACTTCTAAAAATGTGTAGTTTTGTTTCTTCAAATGTAAGTAGCATCAAGCATTGTGTTTTGTGAACTTATCCCCCCTATAGTACCATCGGAATAATCCTATTTTCATGAGATTCAACTTCAGCGACGTAGCTCATAGGTGCAATGACGGAGCTCGGCCAGGGACAGAAACAGGCTCAAACAGGTGGTGGCGGTGGAGCCCGGACGGGAGGAGCACAACGGAGTGGAGCTTAGATAGGGTGGAGTAACTTACATGTGCGGTGATGTTCAAACGGGATGAGAGGTAGCATGATGGTACCCTAGCTTTGCCTTGCGTTCTGTTCAGAGCATTTCTTGTCTAGTTCGAAGCAGTGGCGGATCTTGGATCTTAGAAGTGAGGGTGCCACAATTTACTGTGCAATGTATGAATAACACAAGTTCAATACATATATTCAAAATTGGTGAAAACAAACAATATAATTTCGTCTAAACATCATCATATTCCAACAAATAGACCCAAAATAGGCCTTTAAGTTGTATGCTACCTATATGGTATAAATTGTCATTTTTGTAGGGGGCGCGATGGCACCCATGGGACCCCCATTAGATCCGCCCCTGGTTCGAAGCGATGTCGCAGAGAGAGGGGAAGGGGAGGGGCAGGGCTCAATGGCTTTGATGTAAATATACTCGAAACAATGGCAAAGGAATATACCCTATAAGTTAGGGAAAACTGGGGAAGAACTGTGGAAGGTTTATGTTGAATCCTTGCTTATTTGGGGGTCGTCGAAGCCCAAACAAACATACCCTAAATGTAAAAGTTGGCCGATCAATGTGGGCTTGTATTTGTGCAAAATCTACGGCCACGAAACTCTGAACTAAGAATCAGGACTGGAAGTCGTTTGGAAATTAATTTTGGGCAAGTCGATTTTTTGTGTAATGAGATTAAGATCCAACCATTGTCCATCTTTCTTCTTCGTCCAGCTTTCTTCCTCCTCCAACCACCCCTTCTCTCATGAAATTGACTTACCCAAATAATAAATTGAGTCAACTGACATATAGCTATTGTGTTAACAATCAATTAGTCCTCAAGTTTTCTAAAACAGTAGCTCCCTAGAGACGAAAACATATACTAAAATAATAGCAAAAAGTAGTGTGCTGGTAAGTGGTAATGATCGTCTCGAAATAAGCTTTCGCCCCGCTATATAGATATAGCAACCACACGATACAACTGATAGTCCGATGTTGGGACAAACAGCACAAGCAAGCCTAAAAGAGATAACAGAGAAAGAAAAAGAAACTAATGACAACAGAGTCGGGTCGACAAAAACGATGGTGACCCGCAACCGCTGCGCCCGCCGGAGAATTTCCACCACGCTCCTAGCACTTCGGACCGCCGCATACCAAGCAACACCTTCAGGAAGGAACGTGACGATGCCGACGCTGTTGCCCGGACTGGTCCTAGGGTTTCCCCCGGTACACGGAGGGGCGTGTGGAAGAGGTAAGCCCGACGACCTTCAGGAAGGACCGGTGGCGCCATGGGCGCCACTGCGTCGGTGCCGCCAAGCCGACAGGGATTTCTCCGTCCGCCACACATCCACATCCCCGCCGCTCCGTCAGACTTCCACCAATCTTGCCGCCCACCAACATGCGCCACCACGATCTTTAGATCACCACCTCCGTCTCACCATGGAAAGAGAAGCGAGACCGACAGATCTGAGAGGGGACAGCCGGGAACAAGGAGCGGCAAAAAACAGCAGCCACGCGGGAGGGGACAACCTCCACCGCCCTTGGCGGTCACCGGCCGGACGCAACAATAGAAGCACACCAGGCCCACGGCCCGGCCGAGCCAAAAAGGACTCGTGAAGCTCCCGTCACCACGCTGCAGTTAGCGTGCTACCGTCTTCGCAACCCCCGCACGAGCCGTACCTCCGTCCGTCGAAGCCGTCACACACGACCAAGCGGCGAAGCGAAACCGACGAGGCCGAGAGGATACAACCGGGAACGATGAGCGGCAAAATCGGCAGCCACACGGGAGGGGACGACCTCCATGGCCCATGGCGGTCACCGGCCGGACGCAGCAAGGAGAGCACACCTGGCCCACGGCCCGGCCGAGCCAGATAGGGCTCGTGAAGCTCCCATTGCCGCGCTGCAGTGCGCGTGCCTCCGTCTCCGCAACCCCCCGCACGAGCCGCTCCTCCGTCCGTCGGTGCCGCCGGCCAGGCCCGCCCAGACCCAGATGGGGCCCAAAAGGGCCCAGATCTGGCCAGAAGGGCGCCGCCGCCTGTCGCCGCGCTAGCCCACAGCCAAGTGGCTGTGCTGCCGCCTCCTCACCATCCGGCGCAGCGCCGCCGCCGGAACCACCGTTGCCCGAGGAACACCACCGCACACCCGCGACGAGGAAGGAAGATCACCCGCAGCACCACCGGAGGACCGAAGCCGGGCCCCCGCCACCACCACGGGGCACAGCCACCGCGGGCCAAGCCCCCATCCACCGCCGCAGCACCGCAGCGCGCCGGCCAAGGGAGAAGGAGCCGCCTCGCCGCCGGACCCTGTGCACGCCCGACGCCACCGCCCAGGAGGGAGCCCCGCGCCCACCAGCACCAAGACGTGGAGGAGAGATCCCCCGCCGCCAGCCACCGCGAGGGGCTTCGCCCTGGCGGTCCCGGCCAGTGGCGGAGGGGGCAGGAGGAAGGGGAGGGCGCCCGCGGCGGGATCTGGCGCCGCCGCCCGCGGGGGGACGGCGCGGGGGCAAGGGGGGATTTTTTCTCGTCTTCAGTATCTCTTCTGTAGATGTTCAAGAGCAGTCCTCCCGGTGTAGGTATGCCAAGTGGTAATGATCGTCAGAACGAGAAAAGGAATAATCAAAATTTCTTGTCATCCTCATCAATGAGACCCCTTGTTTTTCTTGGTCTTCTTGGCGTGCTCGTCAACGAGACGGCTCATACAAGCGTCCGCATCACGGGCGCTACGCCTGGACGCCATGAGGCACTCTGCGACGTCAGCGGGGTTGATCTGCACCGCCTGAAGCAGCTCGTTGATGGCCTGGAACTGCTGGTGCGCGTCCACGTCGAGGTAGTTCTTTGCCGGTGTCTTGAATGCCTCGAAGCCATGTTGGAACTCCCACAGAATCAATCACATCGAATCACGAACACACACGACAGAAAAACTTTGATAGCCAAGGGCTCTTGTCGTGCCCTTTGTTTCTCCTCTCTTTATTTTCTGTTTTCTCCGTATTACATCATGACGCAGCCCTGGTCACATATATATACATGACCTGAACCGACCTACAGCAAACCTAGACCTACACGGCCACGTGCTAATCCTAGCCGGACCTGGACATGACTTACTCCAAACCGGACTGCTGCCCCGACTCCTAACTAGGACTAGTACTAACTCCTCTCACGTGGACTTTAGGACACTAACCTATCCTACCAGATTACAACTCAAGATTATTGCTAACAAGCCACACTAGGACATCTCGATGTGCATGTCCATCCTCCCGCTCCGGATCAGCGCGTTGTCGAGCTTGTCCAGGTGATTGGTCGTGAACACGATGATCCGCTCACCGCTGTGAGCCGACCAGAGCCGGTCGATGAAGTTGAGCAGGCCAGAAAGGGTCACTATGCTGCTCCTCTGTTGCTCCCCGGCTTGCTTCGGCGGGGCGCTTATGGTGGCGCGGCTGCCGGTCAGGTCTAGGGAGCAGTCGATGTCCTCGACGACGATGGACTTTCCCGTGGTCTCGACGAAGAGCTTGCGTGGTGAGCTCGATGTCGTAGTTGAGGTAGTTGGCCATGGCGGCGATCATGGTGGCTTGCCGGTGCCGGGCGGGCCGTAGAGGAGGTAGCCGCGCTTCCACGCCTTGCCGATGCGGCGGTAGTAGTCCTTGCTGCTGCGGAAGTCGTCGAGGTCGTCCATGATGGCTTGCTTCTTGTCCGGGTCCATGTCGAGCGTGTCGAAGGTGGTGGGGTGGTCAAAGTCAATGTAGTTCCACACATCTTTCCTGCTAATACTGTAAATAGGGCACGTACGAAAAGGAGCTGGTCAATGAATTGTCTGGCTAAATTAACCAGCACTAAAATTTGTGAGCACAAACTAATCAGTTGTAATTAGATACAGTTTGACTACATGTTGTGTGAAACTGAAACATACCGGTTGGCGCGGTCTAAGTATATGCATGCATGTAGCATGCTTAGTACTACGTGCTAGATCATTGGATTGCATTGGAGTAACAAAATAAATAAATAAGATACTCCCTCATTTTTTATTTAGTCCGTGTATTAGCTTTAGTCAAAATCATCCTTTGTAAACTTTGAAAAAAATTTATAAACAAAAATATTAGTAACACATAGTACAATAACAAATCAATAACATTAGATTTGTTATTGTATGTGGTAATATTTGTAATTTTTTGATAAACTTAATCAAACTTTAACATGCAGAGTAGATAAAAACGGAGGGAGTAGTACGTACTTGTAGGCGATGCCCTTCTTGTTGGTGTAGAGCCTACGGCACGGTTGCTGGACATGGCTTCGCGACCACAGCGGCGGACATGCGGGAGGTACTCGTCGACGACGAGCTTCCGGTGGCGTTGGTGGAAGGTGAGCCGGCAGCACTTTTGTCAAGGGAGGTTGCCCTCCGGCACCGCCGACCACCACATGGTGACGCCCTGGAACTCGTCGGCCACCTCGTCCGGCCCCTCTCGCAGGCTGATGACGAAGCCGCTGCCCTCGTCGGCGCTCTCGGCCCAGAGCTGGCGCGCCTCCCGCGTGCAGGCGGCGCTCAGGTACGCCTTGACCTCGTCGTAGGTGTCGACCGACTTGACCCTCTCCATGATGTAGTCCTCGCGCTTGCTGGTGATGTCGAGCGTGATGTATGGGGCGAAGATCGGGAGGAGCCGGCGGAGGGACCGCCGGAGGAGCCGCTCGAGGTAGGCCCTCAGCGCCGCGAGCGGCACGCACGCCGCGAGCACCGGCGTCAGGTAGAGCCACGCCGACGATCGGAGGTGGCGGAGCAACATTGGCAGCATCTTGCCGAGCCACCCCGACTAGCCGGCGTGGCGAGGCACCGTTGGCACCATCCTGACCCTCGTCGGATCCATCCGATACGCTTCTCGATCTTGACGGGCCGAGGTACGGACGTCGTTAGGTATATGTGTACGCCTTTCTGCAAACGTAGATATATGATGGACACGGACACGCGCGTACATAGTAGATCAGGCAGATGCTAGAATTGGACACGGACACGGAGAGAGTTAGCCTGGCCGCGCGCCGCCTAACTAGTGCGGAACCAGGAACCCATCCAACATGATTTGTTCTCCATCTCTTCTCTTGGGGCTTTTTTTGGAACGAAACTACTATGCGGACGACTTGGTGTGGACGAACTGAGGACGATGGAGGATCGTGCGTCGTCGGATCCTATGGTGTGTGTAGCAGCGTTGTTTTTGGAATTCTTCCTCTTCCTTGGCTCTTTGCTTGAGTTGAGTTGATTGATGACTGACTCATGACCCATGTGATGAGTGCACAAAGATCAGGACTCTTCTTTTACAAACCCAAGACCACAAACAACCCTCAGGTAATCTATCAAGAGCATCAACGACGGAGGAGACCGGCCAATATTTCGCCTAGGTCAGCAGTCTATATATGCGGTGACCTGCGCCCAAGGACCGTCCTCGCAATAATGCTAGACATACAAAGAACTAAATCATTGATGGCACGTGTTGCCGCGCTCGTCTATTTTTATGATAGAATAATAATAGGATTTTTCATATACGTGTGCATAAATAAAGTGTTGACAGATGGATATAAATTTTTCGTTAAAATTTCAATGATGTAAATAGTTGAAAAGTATTGCACTACTCATACAAAGTAATAGAGCCAGAGAAACAACATTAGAGCATCTCCAATAGGCGCGCAACGCGCGGTGTGCAAAAAAAGCGTTTACATCGCCGTTTACGTGAGCTTTTGCACGCCGCGGAGCGCTGTCTCCAGCGGCCGCTGCAAAATAGAGCGCGCGCGAGCCGCTCGAGCAGACGCGCTATATTTGTTCTCTTTAGAAGACATGAGCAGCTGCAGGTTTGCTGATGGCATGGCAGGGTGCTGTCTTTACAAGATCGAGTAGCCCTTGCTATGTTAGTGCTGAACTCTAGTGAGCCTCTGGAGACCATAGGATCCTTTATTGGTGTGAACGAATCAACGACCTTGCTGGTAATTGATAGCTTTGTTGATGCTATGGCAGAGAAAGAAACACTCCACAGCTGGCCATATACCGAAAGTGGGAAGACCAAATCCAAGTTTCATAAGATCCATGGTCTGCCAAACTGCTGCGGTATCGTCCATACAGTTCACACCAGACCGCAAGACGATGAGAGAGGTTACAACTTTTTATTGGGTCAATAGCTCCTATGTGACATCTTTCGTGGGTATTGGATGGAGCGCGACGTTGTTCGACAGAATGGCTTTAGGGCGACACTTTTGAGCGAGTAAATAGCCCACACACGGCATGGCCCTTAAGCTGAACTAATGCCCTCATTAGCTGTTATGGGCTGGACCCACAACTTATCCACGTAAATGCGGGACCCACCACTTGTCCAGTAAGCACGGGACCCACCTCTTCGCTCGTGCCCGTCCGCCCGCCGTCGGAACCCACCTCTTCGCCCGTGCCCGTCCGCCCGCCGCCGCCCATTGCTTCCCCTTTCCCTATTCTTCCTCTTCTCCGGCGACCTAGTCCAGAGGTCCACCTCCTTCGACACGCACTCAAAATGGCGTCAGTATGGTCCAGTGCCGCTCGCAAGGTGCCCGCCATGCCTACGCCCAGAGCCTCTGAAATGGTGGGTCAGTAGGACTGATTAGAATGGAAATCTTGGGCGGGAATTTGTGAAGTGCTTGAGCAAATCAATGGCAGGAAGGGATGGCAAGGTTAGATCTCAATTCTTAGCCCGTTCTTTCACTGCCGTTTGCTCTGATTTCTCCATATTTTGTTTTTTCCCTCGAATTTTGAATTTAGGGTTCACGTTGTTGTTTTCAGATCCTGAAGAAATGCACACATTTCGAGTGGATGGATGATTATGTTGAGAGGATTCAGTTCGAGGGCTACGTTGATACGAGCGGGGCCGCAACCTGGGAGCTCAATTTGGGCGGGGTGCCGCAGATGGAGAATTTTGGGAGCTCGGACAGAGGGGCGGGCAGAGTCGTGCCGATGGCGAGCTATGCGCGCAATGCTACCCATGCTGAACCGCAATTGGAGTCTCAACTGACCGAGGAACTGAAGAAGATCAAGAAAAATCAAATGGAGATGATCAATTTGCAGAAACAAGCAAATATCATGGCAGGGGGTTTTATTGTTGTGTCATTGCTTTGTTTATGTTTTACTTGCTATTTATCCGTCATTAGAGGGGGCATTTAGGTCTGTCAGGGCATAGGATGCGATATGTGCGCCATGCTAAGTTCTTATAACTGAACCGAAACAAAAATATTCAGTGCTCATGCTGTGTTCTTATTCTTCAGTTAACAGAGTGCACACACCCCAAATTCAGAAACAACAAATCTTGCTGCCGAATAGATGTTGGGCCGTGAGAAAATAACCAGGCCCAAATTGAGAAAAGCCCACCCGTGTAGGGGAACCAACCCAGTTTTATAGCATAGAGGCACCCATGTTAAAAAAATGCTTCGACTAAATCAAAATAAAATGTTGCTTCGGCAAATAAACCTTTAACAAACATGTACTTCTTTACTTGTTTTTCCTTTAGCCAATTTTTTCTGTCGAATAAATGTTGGGCCGTATGTATTGTACTTTTTTGTTTTTCTTTACATATTTGTTGTGATTCTTTTTATGCATGTCTATGGTTCCATGAACCCCAAATTAAATGGGGATATGTGGAAGCCTCATAAATCATTTTTCGAAATGATCATGTTAAATTTCGATTCAAATAGGTCCAAGAAAATGTTCCTGTTTTGCTCTGAAAATATTGACCAGAGGTAAAATTCAAACCAATATTGGCTAGCTAGGGTGGCCCTAAATAGCCAGGGCCTAGATACATGCATGCCCACATGCACCACACCAATATATGATTTTTTTTCTTTTCGCAAAAACAATTGGGTACCCATACACTTGCATGTCCATAGTGGAATCTTCCTTGTACTAGTAACATATAGATCAACTAGATAGAACATCAAGCACATATATCAATTAACCAATGTCAACTAGATAGGAAAAAACAAAAACTAGATAGAACACTTTGTGAGGATGTGGGTCATGACTCATGATTTGGCCAACATTGTGAAGACCATTTGTGTGACATTGTGAAGACGAAACAAATAATAGCACGAAACAATATAAATAGTAGCACAACCGATAGTTCCACGACATAGATAGCATAGCCTTACAACTTAATAATAGTAGCACACAAACATAAACTATTACAACTTAAAATACTAAAATGATAGATAGATAGCTAAATAGATCGGGGGCACCAAACGGGGTTCTTCTCCTTCTCCTCCTCTTGGCGAACGCCACCTCGCTCCTCCGGGCGCCCTTCACTCCTGGTTGTCAACGGGGTACGGGAGGGTGTGCATGCCGTTGTAGGTGGGGAAGATGTTGTTGAAGTCGGTGAAGATGTTGTGGGTGGTGAAAGCAATAAACTCACACCCACACCAAAACACTCGGCCGAGGAGGTGGAAGGCGTCGAAGGGGTTGGTGAATGTAGCAAGGAGCCCAACCACAACGCCATTGTGATTGACCTCCTCAACATGGAACATAGTTGGAGAGCCACGGGGGAGGTGGCGGTAGCCGGCCGAAAGGAAGAACTGCGTGAAATCCCTTGCGCCCCTCCACCTTGAGATCTCCCACACCCTAAGGGTGTTCTCTACATAGACGTCGGCGGGATAGAGCCTCTCCGGCACGGTGGGGGTAGCGGTAGGTCGGGCGGTTGTACTGCACGGTGGCTTCGGGACCCTCTACTTTGTGGAGAAGAAGGAAGGAGGAGGGCAGATGGGGGCAGATGTGAGAGGATGGGGTTGGGGTATGGATGAGGAGGGAGAGGAAGACGATAGGTATGACTTAAATAGCCCTAGTGCGACGTGTTTTTTGATTTTTTTGAATGGTTTCACTCGGTAGAAGTAATGACCGGGCGGCGTTTGGTGGCATCGGGATTGTGTACACACGCATGGGAAACCAAAGGCTGCATGCATCAATGGGGGGTGCCCCTGCATCAATAGCCCCGCTGCAACGTTTCACACAGGTGCACGCGTCTGTGCCATCGGTCGGGGGTCAAGGGGTCACACTGACCCGTTTTTCTATTCGTGTGCCGCCCGTGCATGCATGCATCGTATGCTCCGATCGAGCATGGCAACGTAGCCTGCTGGCTAGGCCCTGGCTAGAGGGGGCATGGTTCGGTCCAAAGGTCCAAAGTGTGGGCTTCTTTCACTAGAGCTCAACGGCAAGCCCACTCGCCGCAGCACAAAAAATGTGTTTATGAATCCAGCAAATCGGAGCATAGCGCGCGAATCGTTGACGTGTAGCACTGCATTCTAATCCACACCGTAGAACATGCAGTGATCCAGCGATCCAGAGTTCAGGCAGGGGGTTACCCAGGGTTGTCGATTGCAGCCAATCACAGAGCCTCACGCGGATCAGTGACGTAGCCCTAGCGCCTGATCCATGCCATCCACTAACAGAGATCAAGCAGCACGGAAGGGTGCGGGGTTTCAGATGGGGTTTTGAGGGCTAGGGTTGAGCATAACTAATTCAAAAAACTCACTGCATGCTGCTTTTATCTTATCAAGATGATATGAATGTGTTCGTTTGGTGTAAGATCTTGCTGCTGGCCACGTTCTCCCAAATTCTCCCCCTCTGAATTTTTTGATCAAATTCATCCACATATGGCCAAAGCACTCCCTCTGCTCACAAGGAGGAAAAACATTCTTCACTGCATTTTCTAGACCTTTACATGCATCTGTGTGTACTGCCAAAGGTGACACAGGACCTATGCATCTTTTCAACTGCATCATGAAACATGTCCATGAAATCTCTGTCTCGATCGAAACAAACCAATAGCAACAGGGAACATCCAGTTGTGTCCATCTAAAGCTTCCATTTGCCTGTCAAAAAGGTGAGTCTATGCTCAAATATGGACGACACCCTGCTTTGAAGCCATCTATGCAAGGCTTTAAAGCCATAAAGAACTTGGAGAAAAGAGCTCTACCATCCTCTGTTACCTTAGTATCTATCTCCACAACACTGCCAGGTGACCTCTTTTCCACCTCTGCTTTGAATTTATAAAGCATCCCAAAAGTATTTTCCCAATCACCATATAATTCTTTCATTTCCCTCTGTTTTCCTTTCCACACTATGGCATACTTCACCTTAATGGGGTATTGCTTTTCCAAGTCCACTTTAAGTTTATTTGCTGTAGTGTTTGGTTTCTTAGCTAAAATTGTAGTGATCTTTTCTGCAATCCAAAGCTGTGGTGTCATGGTTGATACTCTCTGTGAACTTGTAATACAAGTATGTGGATTTGGGATTTGATTACCCTAATGGTACTTCCATTAGGTTGAATTCTAGCAGATATGTACCACTTGCAAGGCCCTGGCGCTTCCATCGAAACCTCTGCACCTTGCATAAAATTTCTTTCTGTCAGTCCACATAGTCTTGGCGTCAAACTCATGTTTGACTGCATAAGTCTTGAAACACATCCTAAACTCCTTCATGCTTGGGAACAACTTGCCTACTTCAATAACATGATTTTCTTTGTCATACACACTTACAAGCTCATCATCATGTGCATCATCTGTAGCATCTTTCATCAGCTGTCCATCCACATCTTCACAAGCATCTATGTTAGCATCATTAGGCAAACTCGATTCATCCCTCTCTTCCTCATCTTGATCATCTACTAGATCGACCGAATGCCTAAATTTTTGGCCATCTCAGTGTCAGCCATTGGTGAAATGACCAAATCAGTAGTGTCTTCTAATTATACTGAATTCCAATCAATACAAACAACCCTGGCAGCACCATAAAATCCCTCTTCTACATCCTGCTCATCCCCCTCTATTACTGTCACTTCACCCGTAAACATGGGCATTATCTGTCTCTATGAAGCCCAATCATCATCTACCATCTCAAGCCAACTTTGATGGCACATATCCAACCTTAGAATCTGATTTCAGATCAATGAGCTCTGCATGAAAGGTAGTCTGTTTGCTTGCCCAACCATCTTGCCGATCGATTTCATCAACCATCTCTTCATCATTCTCAATTCTCACATACTCACCCTTCCAATTATCAAACCGTAATAATGACACCTCTTGCTCTGGACCCCAAAAAATGCTTTCCCCAATTTTCTCCACAGCATTCCTCCCGGCCCTCTCTTCCATGCTCCGTATGTCCTATGGATCAATCTCTTCTAATTCAACCTCCCATTTCACAATTGTATCTCTCTCTATGTCTCACACGCTACCATCAAGTAGCTTTTCTTTAGATGGTAAGAATTCAACATTGAATTCGAAGGTACATATGAGCAACATTGACCTCCACGCTTCCTCCTGGAAAACAAAGCTTGTAATTTTGCTAGTAACTAAAAACAACACCCAAATAAAACACAGAAACGTAAACATACTTTGGCCTTTCAGGAGTGTAACGACATTTTGGAGATCCTTTTCCTGGCACAGCTTGCATCTATTTTTGTTACCTTTTGGGACCTTTTGGCTTTGCATCCTTCTTTCCTTACCCTTTTTACTACTCCCACCTTTCTCAAACCATGCCTTGAATCTACTCTCTTTAGGCCTGCCAGCCTTTCTTTTTGTTAGGGGAGGACACATGGAAAATTCAATTTCCACTTCAGGCCACTGAGACTGATCTGTAAGTGCGGGAATTGGAGTTGCATATGCAGCCTTGAATCTTGCCACTGGGTAATATTCATGCAAATATGGGTGCATGTTTATCTTGGGTTGGGAGGCCAAGAAAAGAATGGAATGGTCACATGGTTTCCCGGTGTGTTTCCACTTTCGAGGCAAGTGCAGTCATGCAACTCAGTGTTAAGAGCATGCCTCCTTCCAGTCTTGGTATCTCTAACTTCAAAGACCCCACAATGAAGATTTTTCCACAGACAAATGTGTAATATTTCTGCTCCTGTTCACCACTTGTTGTACCACTACAGGAAGCTTATCCCCTTGCAGACAATCACAAATCCTTCTTCTCAATTCCCACATGCGCATGCTCATGATCCTGATTTGGTCAACCATGTCATGCACATGCAAGTTCTTCAACTGCTTTATCTTGTTGTTAAAACTTTCTGCCATGTTATTGTTGATATGATCACATTTGATGGCAGTGTTAAATCCTGACTTGTACCACAATAGAGAATGATAGGTGTTCAACCATGGACCAAACTCACTGCATGCTGCTTTTATCTTATCAAGATGATATGAATGTGTTCGTTTGGTGTAAGATCTTGCTGCTGGCCACGTTCTCCCAAATTCTCCCCCTCTGAATTTTTTGATCAAATTCATCCACATATGGCCAAAGCACTCCCTCTGCTCACAATGAGGAAAAACATTCTTCACTGCATTTTCTAGCCCTTTACATGCATCCGTGTACCGCCAAAGGTGACACCGACCTATGCATTCAACTGCATCATGAACCATGTCCATGAAATCTCTGTCTCTGACTGAAACAAACCAATAGCAACAGGGAACATCCAGTTGTGTCCATCTAAAGCTTCCATTTGCCTGTCAAAAAAGGTGAGTCTATGCTCAAATATGGACGACACCCTGCTTTGAAGCCATCTATGCAAGGCTTTAAAGCCATAAAGAACTTGGAGAAAAGAGCTCTACCATCCTCTGTTACCTTAGTATCTATCTCCACAACACTGCCAGTGACCTCTTTTCCACCTCTCGCTTTGAATTTATAAAGCATCCCAAAAGTATTTTCCCAATCACCATATAATTCTTTCATTTCCCTCTGTTTTCCTTTCCACACTATGGCATACTTCACCTTAATGGGGTACTGCTTTTCCAAGTCCACTTTAAGTTTATTTGCTGTAGTGTTTGGTTTCTTGGCTAAAATTGTAGTGATCTTTTCTGCAATCCAAAGCTGTGGTGTCTTGGTTGATACTCTCTGTGAACTTGGAATACAAGTATGTGGATTTGGGATTTGATTACCCTAATGGTACTTCCATTAGGTTGAATTCTAGCAGATATGTACCACTTGCAAGGCCCTGACGCTTCCATCGAAACCTCTGCACCTTGCATAAAATTTCTTTCTGTCAGTCCACATAGTCTTGGCGTCAAACTCATGTTTGACTGCATAAGTCTTGAAACACATCCTAAACTCCTTCATGCTTGGGAACAACTTGCCTACTTCAATAACATGATTTTCTTTGTCATACACACTTACAAGCTCATCATCATGTGCATCATCTGTAGCATCTTTCATCAGCTGTCCATCCACATCTTCACAAGCATCTATGTTAGCATCATTAGGCAAACTCGATTCATCCCTCTCTTCCTCATCTTGATCATCTACTAGATCGACTGGAATGCCTAAATTTTTGGCCATCTCAAAGGTCAGCCATTGGTGAAATGACCAAATCAGTAGTGTCTTCTAATTATACTGAATTCCAATCAATACAAACAACCTCAGCAGCACCATAAAATCCCTCTTCTACATCCTGCTCATCCCCCTCTATTACTTTCACTTCACCCGTAAACATGGGCATTATCTGTCTCTATGAAGCCCAATCATCATCTACCATCCTGTGAAGCCAACTTTGATGGCACATATCCAACCTTAGAATCTGATTTCAGATCAATGAGCTCTGCATGAAAGGTAGTCTGTTTGCTTGCCCAACCATCTTGCCGATCGATTTCATCAACCATCTCTTCATCATTCTCAATTCTCACATACTCACCCTTCCAATTATCAAACCGTAATAATGACACCTCTTGCTCTGGACCCCAAAAATGCTTTCCCCAATTTTCTCCACAGCATTCCTCCCGCCCTCTTCCATGCTCGGTATGTCCTATGGATCAATCTCTTCTAATTCAACCTCCCATTTCACAATTGTATCTCTCTATGTCTCACACGCTACCATCAAGTAGCTTTTCTTTAGATGGTAAGAATTCAACATTGATTTCGAAGGTACATATGAGCAACATTGACCTCCACGCTTCCTCCTGGAAAACAAAGCTTGTAATTTTGCTAGTAACTAAAAACAACACCCAAATAAAACACAGAAACGTAAACATACTTTGGCCTTTCAGGAGTGTAACGACATTTTGGAGATCCTTTTCCTGGCACAGCTTGCATCTATTTTTGTTACCTTTTTGGGACCTTTTTGGCTTTGCATCCTTCTTCCCCTTCCCCTTTTTACTACTCCCACCTTTCTCAAACCATGCCTTGAATCTACTCTCTTTAGGCCTGCCAAATTTTTCTTTTGTTAGGGAGGACACATGGAAAATTCAATTTCCACTTGTGCCACCGAGACTGATCTGTAAGTCTGGGAATTGGAGTTGCATATGCAGCCTTGAATCTTGCCACTGGGTAATATTCATGCAAATATGGGTGCATGTTTATCTTGGGTTGGGAGGCCAAGAAAAGAATGGAATGGTCACATGGTTTCCGGTGTGTTTCCACTCGAGGCAAGTGCAGTCATGCAACTCAAAGTGTTAAGAGCATGCCTCCTTCCAGTCTTGGTATCTCTAACTTCAGCACCCCACAATGAAGATTTTTCCACAGACAAATGTGTAATATTTCTGCTCCTGTTCACCACTTGTTGTACCACTACAGGAAGCTTATCGCCTTGCAGACAATCACAAATCCTTCTTCTCAATTCCCACATGCGCATGCTCATAATCCTGATTTGGTCAACCATGTCATGCACATGCAAGTTCTTCAACTGCTTTATCTTGTTGTTAAAACTTTCTGCCATGTTATTGTTGATATGATCACATTTGATGGCAGTGTTAAATCCTGACTTGTACCACAATAGAGAATGATAGGTGTTCAACCATGGACCAAACTCACTGCATGCTGCTTTTATCTTATCAAGATGATATGAATGTGTTCGTTTGGTGTAAGATCTTGCTGCTGGCCACGTTCTCCCAAATTCTCCCCTCTGAATTTTTGATCAAATTCATCCACATATGGCCAAAGCACTCCCTCTGCTCACAATGAGGAAAAACATTCTTCACTGCATTTTCTAGCCCTTTACATGCATCTGTGTGTACTGCCAAAGGTGACACCGGACCTATGCATCTTTTCAACTGCATCATGAACCATGTCCATGAAATCTCTGTCTCTGACTGAAACAAACCAATAGCAACAGGGAACATCCAGTTGTGTCCATCTAAAGCTTCCATTTGCCTGTCAAAAAAGGTGAGTCTATGCTCAAATATGGATTTACACCTGCTTTGAAGCCATCTATGCAAGGCTTTAAAGCCATAAAGAACTTGGAGAAAAGAGCTCTACCATCCTCTGTTACCTTAGTATCTATCTCCACAACACCGCCAGTGACCTCTTTTCCACCTCTGCTTTGAATTTATAAAGCATCCCAAAAGTATTTTCCCAATCACCATATAATTCTTTCATTCCCTCTGTTTTCCTTTCCACACTATGGCATACTTCACCTTAATGGGGTACTGCTTTTCCAAGTCCACTTTAAGTTTATTTGCTGTAGTGTTTGGTTTCTTGGCTAAAATTGTAGTGATCTTTTCTGCAATCCAAAGCTGTGGTGTCATGGTTGATACTCTCTGTGAACTTGTAATACAAGTATGTGGATTTGGGATTTGATTACCCTAATGGTACTTCCATTAGGTTGAATTCTAGCAGATATGTACCACTTGCAAGGCCTGACGCTTCCATCGAAACCTCTGCACCTTGCATAAAATTTCTTTTTCAGTCCACATAGTCTTGGCGTCAAACTCATGTTTGACTGCATAAGTCTTGAAACACATCCTAAACTCCTTCATGCTTGGGAACAACTTGCCTACTTCAATAACATGATTTTCTTTGTCATACACACTTACAAGCTCATCATCATGTGCATCATCTGTAGCATCTTTCATCAGCTGTCCATCCACATCTTCACAAGCATCTATGTTAGCATCATTAGGCAAACTCGATTCATCCCTCTCTTCCTCATCTTGATCATCTACTGGATCGATGGAATGCCTAAATTTTGGCCATCTCAAAGGTCGACCATTGGTGAAATGACCAAATCAGTAGTGTCTTCTAATTATACTGAATTCCAATCAATACAAACAACCCTGGCAGCACCATAAAATCCCTCTTCTACATCCTGCTCATCCCCCTCTATTACTTTCACTTCACCCGTAAACATGGGCATTATCTGTCTCTATGAAGCCCAATCATCATCTACCATCTGCGAAGCCAACTTTGATGGCACATATCCAACCTTAGAATCTGATTTCAGATCAATGAGCTCTGCATGAAAGGTAGTCTGTTTGCTTGCCCAACCATCTTGCCGATCGATTTCATCAACCATCTCTTCATCATTCTCAATTCTCACATACTCACCCTTCCAATTATCAAACCGTAACAATGACACCTCTTGCTCTGGACCCCAAAAAATGCTTTCCCCAATTTTCTCCACAAGATTCCTCCCGGCCCTCTCTTCCATGCTCCGTATGTCCTATGGATCAATCTCTTCTAATTCAACCTCCCATTTCACAATTGTATCTCTCTCTATGTCTCACACGCTACCATCAAGTAGCTTTTCTTTAGATGGTAAGAATTCAACATTGAATTCAAGGTACATATGAGCAACATTGACCTCCACGCTTCCTCTGGAAAACAAAGCTTGTAATTTTGCTAGTAACTAAAAACAACACCCAAATAAAAAAACAGAAACGTAAACATACTTTGGCCTTTCAGGAGTGTAACGACATTTTGGAGATCCTTTTCCTGGCACAGCTTGCATCTATTTTTGTTACCTTTTTGGGACCTTTTTGGCTTTGCATCCTTCTTCCCTTCCCTTTTTACTACTCCCACCTTTCTCAAACCATGCCTTGAATCTACTCTCTTTAGGCCTGCCAGCTTTCTTTTTGTTAGGGGAGGACACATGGAAAATTCAATTTCCACTTCGTGCCACCGAGACCGATCTGTAAGTCTTGGAATTGGAGTTGCATATGCAGCCTTGAATCTTGCCACTGGGTAATATTCATGCAAATATGGGTGCATGTTTATCTTGGGTTGGGAGGCCAAGAAAAGAATGGAATGGTCACATGGTTTCCCGGTGTGTTTCCACTCGAGGCAAGTGCAGTCATGCAACTCAGTGTTAAGAGCATGCCTCCTTCCAGTCTTGGTATCTCTAACTTCAAAGACCCCACAATGAAGATTTTTCCACGCATAAATGTGTAATATTTCTGCTCCTGTTCACCACTTGTTGTACCACTACAGGAAGCTTATCGCCTGCGCATAATCACAAATCCTTCTTCTCAATTCCCACATGCACATGCTCATGATCCTGATTTGGTCAACCATGTCATGCACATGCAAGTTCTTCAACTGCTTTATCTTGTTGTTAAAACTTTCTGCCATGTTATTGTTGATATGATCACATTTGATGGCGGTGTTAAATCCTGACTTGTACCACAATAGAGAATGATAGGTGTTCAACCATGGACCAAACTCACTGCATGCTGCTTTTATCTTATCAAGATGATATGAATGTGTTCGTTTGGTGTAAGATCTTGTCACCCCACGTTCTCCCAAATTCTCCCCCTCTGAATTTTTTGATCAAATTCATCCACATATGGCCAAAGCACTCCCTCTGCTCACAATGAGGAAAAACATTCTTCACTGCATTTTCTAGCCCTTTACATGCATCTGTGTGTACTGCCAAAGGTGACACCGGACCTATGCATCTTTTCAACTGCATCATGAACCATGTCCATGAAATCTCATCTCGATGAAACAAACCAATAGCAACAGGGAACATCCAGTTGTGTCCATCTAAAGCTTCCATTTGCCTGTCAAAAAGGTGAGTCTATGCTCAAATATGGATTTACACCCTGCTTTGAAGCCATCTATGCAAGGCTTTAAAGCCATAAAGAATTTGGAGAAAAGAGCTCTACCATCCTCTGTTACCTTAGTATCTATCTCCACAACACTTTGCCAGGTGACCTCTTTTCCACCTCTGCTTTGAATTTATAAAGCATCCCAAAAGTATTTTCCCAATCACCATATAATTCTTTCATTTCCCTCTGTTTTCCTTTCCACACTATGGCATACTTCACCTTAATGGGGTACTGCTTTTCCAAGTCCACTTTAAGTTTATTTGCTGTAGTGTTTGGTTTCTTGGCTAAAATTGTAGTGATCTTTTCTGCAATCCAAAGCTGTGGTGTCATGGTTGATACTCTCTGTGAACTTGTAATACAAGTATGTGGATTTGGGATTTGATTACCCTAATGGTACTTCCATTAGGTTGAATTCTAGCAGATATGTACCACTTGCAAGGCCTGACGCTTCCATCGAAACCTCTGCACCTTGCATAAAATTTCTTTCTGTCAGTCCACATAGTCTTGGCGTCAAACTCATGTTTGACTGCATAAGTCTTGAAACACATCCTAAACTCCTTCATGCTTGGGAACAACTTGCCTACTTCAATAACATGATTTTCTTTGTCATACACACTTACAAGCTCATCATCATGTGCATCATCTCAGAGCATCTTTCATCAGCTGTCCATCCACATCTTCACAAGCATCTATGTTAGCATCATTAAGCAAACTCGATTCATCCCTCTCTTCCTCATCTTGATCATCTACTAGATCGACTGGAATGCCTAAATTTTTTGCCATCTCAGTGTCAGCCATTGGTGAAATGACCAAATCAGTAGTGTCTTCTAATTATACTGAATTCCAATCAATACAAACAACCCTGGCAGCACCATAAAATCCCTCTTCTACATCCTGCTCATCCCCCTCTATTACATCACTTCACCCGTAAACATGGGCATTATCTGTCTCTATGAAGCCCAATCATCATCTACCATCTGCGAAGCCAACTTTGATGGCACATATCCAACCTTAGAATCTGATTTCAGATCAATGAGCTCTGCATGAAAGGTAGTCTGTTTGCTTGCCCAACCATCTTGCCGATCGATTTCATCAACCATCTCTTCATCATTCTCAATTCTCACATACTCACCCTTCCAATTATCAAACCGTAACAATGACACCTCTTGCTGGACCCCAAAAATGCTTTCCCCAATTTTCTCCACAGATTCCTCCCGCCCTCTCTTCCATGCTCCGTATGTCCTATGGATCAATCTCTTCTAATTCAACCTCCCATTTCACAATTGTATCTCTCTCTATGTCTCACACGCTACCATCAAGTAGCTTTTCTTTAGATGGTAAGAATTCAACATTGAATTCGAAGGTACATATGAGCAACATTGACCTCCACGCTTCCTCCTGGAAAACAAAGCTTGTAATTTTGCTAGTAACTAAAAACAACACCCAAATAAAAAAACAGAAACGTAAACATACTTTGGCCTTTCAGGAGTGTAACGACATTTTGGAGATCCTTTTCCTGGCACAGCTTGCATCTATTTTTGTTACCTTTTTGGGACCTTTTTGGCTTTGCATCCTTCTTCCCCTTCCCCTTTTTACTACTCCCACCTTTCTCAAACCATGCCTTGAATCTACTCTCTTTAGGCCTGCCAGCCTTTCTTTTTGTTAGGGGAGGACACATGGAAAATTCAATTTCCACTTCAGGCCACTGAGACTGATCTGTAAGTCGGGAATTGGAGTTGCATATGCAGCCTTGAATCTTGCCACTGGGTAATATTCATGAAAATATGGGTGCATGTTTATCTTGGGTTGGGAGGCCAAGAAAAGAATGGAATGGTCACATGGTTTCCCGGTGTGTTTCCACTCGAGGCAAGTGCAGTCATGCAACTCAGTGTTAAGAGCATGCCTCCTTCCAGTCTTGGTATCTCTAACTTCAGCACCCCACAATGAAGATTTTTCCACAGACAAATGTGTAATATTTCTGCTCCTGTTCACCACTTGTTGTACCACTACAGGAAGCTTATCCCCTTGCAGACAATCACAAATCCTTCTTCTCAATTCCCGCATGCACATGCTCATGATCCTGATTTGGTCAACCATGTCATGCACATGCAAGTTCTTCAACTGCTTTATCTTGTTGTTAAAACTTTCTGCCATGTTATTGTTGATATGATCACATTTGATGGCGGTGTTAAATCCTGACTTGTACCACAATAGAGAATGATAGGTGTTCAACCATGGACCAAACTCACGCATGCTGCTTTTATCTTATCAAGATGATATGAATGTGTTCGTTTGGTGTAAGATCTTCTCACTTGGCCACGTTCTCCCAAATTCTCCCCCTCTGAATTTTTTGATCAAATTCATCCACATATGGCCAAAGCACTCCCTCTGCTCACAATGAGGAAAAACATTCTTCACTGCATTTTCTAGCCCTTTACATGCATCTGTGTGTACTGCCAAAGGTGACACCGACCTATGCATCTTTTCAACTGCATCATGAACCATGTCCATGAAATCTCTGTCTCTGACTGAAACAAACCAATAGCAACAGGGAACATCCAGTTGTGTCCATCTAAAGCTTCCATTTGCCTGTCAAAAAAGGTGAGTCTATGCTCAAATATGGACGACACCCTGCTTTGAAGCCATCTATGCAAGGCTTTAAAGACATAAAGAACTTGGAGAAAAGAGCTCTACCATCCTTTGTTACCTTAGTATCTATCTCCACAACACTGCCAGGTGACCTCTTTTCCACCTCTGCTTTGAATTTATAAAGCATCCCAAAAGTATTTTCCCAATCACCATATAATTCTTTCATTGCCCTTTGTTTTCCTTTCCACACTATGGCATACTTCACCTTAATGGGGCCTTTGCTTTTCCAAGTCCACTTTAAGTTTATTTGCTGTAGTGTTTGGTTTCTTAGCTAAAATTGTAGTGATCTTTTCTGCAATCCAAAGCTGTGGTGTCATGGTTGATACTCTCTGTGAACTTGTAATACAAGTATGTGGATTTGGGATTTGATTACCCTAATGGTACTTCCATTAGGTTGAATTCTAGCAGATATGTACCACTTGCAAGGCCTGACGCTTCCATCGAAACCTCTCGCACCTTGCATAAAATTTCTTTCTCAGTCCACATAGTCTTGGCGTCAAACTCATGTTTGACTGCATAAGTCTTGAAACACATCCTAAACTCCTTCATGCTTGGGAACAACTTGCCTACTTCAATAACATGATTTTCTTTGTCATACACACTTACAAGCTCATCATCATGTGCATCATCTATAGCATCTTTCATCAGCTGTCCATCCACATCTTCACAAGCATCTATGTTAGCATCATTAGGCAAACTCGATTCATCCCTCTCTTCCTCATCTTGATCATCTACTAGATCGACTGGAATGCCTAAATTTTTGGCCATCTCAGTGTCAGCCATTGGTGAAATGACCAAATCAGTAGTGTCTTCTAATTATACTGAATTCCAATCAATACAAACAACCCTGGCAGCACCATAAAATCCCTCTTCTACATCTTGCTCATCCCCCTCTATTACTGTCACTTCACCCGTAAACATGGGCATTATCTGTCTCTATGAAGCCCAATCATCATCTACCATCTGCGAAGCCAACTTTGATGGCACATATCCAACCTTAGAATCTGATTTCAGATCAATGAGCTCTGCATGAAAGGTAGTCTGTTTGCTTGCCCAACCATCTTGCCGATCGATTTCATCAACCATCTCTTCATCATTCTCAATTCTCACATACTCACCCTTCCAATTATCAAACCGTAACAATGACACCTCTTGCTCTGGACCCCAAAAAATGCTTTCCCCAATTTTCTCCACAGCATTCCTCCCGGCCCTCTCTTCCATGCTCCGTATGTCCTATGGATCAATCTCTTCTAATTCAACCTCCCATTTCACAATTGTATCTCTCTCTATGTCTCACACGCTACCATCAAGTAGCTTTTCTTTAGATGGTAAGAATTCAACATTGAATTCGAAGGTACATATGAGCAACATTCCCCTGTTTATCAATGGCGGGCACTGTGAGGCAGCGGAAGCAGACGAGGCACACATCGCAGGGTTGAAGAGGTTGGACAGGGTGATTACCTGGTCGACGTAGTCTCTCGTGGCTCCATCTTGTTCAGCCCAATGCCGCCCCGCCGTCGCTCCCCAGTCTCACCCACCTCCACAATCTGGATCTCGTGGAAAACAGGGGCAAATAGAGGCTCACTTGGTCAGATCTAACTCAAGACGGAGGGAAATGGTGCCGAATACACTCACCACATGCACATCCACGGCCGTCGTCGCCGACGAGAACGAAGAAGAGAGCAGCAACTAGAAGCAGCGGAGAAGCACGTGTTCAGTAAGGCAGGGAATCGATGCACTGCTAAATGGGACCCACCACCGATTAGTTTGACCCCCTGTTTTTACCTTAACCGCAGTCGCGTTGACAACCGGACCCTTGTTTTAACCACATGGTCGTATTGGGGCTATTATTGCCATGTAAGACGGTGCACATGAGCTATTTCTGGCAACTACGTCGCACTCCTTCCAATTCATGTGAAATGTATCGCATAGGAGCTATTGACCCCTTTTTACTGCAAGCCATCGTTGGCCCAGATTTGAGGTTCATTAGTTGTCAAAGGCAGTGGTCAGATAGCAGGATCGAGCCTAGTATTTTGTTTTGCACAAATCTAGACTCTTCCAATTGTGCGAGAAGGGCAAGTTGCTGAACGACATCAAGGTGTCCTTGGATGGATCGGAAGTTGGGGAATATGTACTTGGTGTTGTAGAATACCCTCTTCTCCCTTGGCTCCTCACACCTTACCAGCTAGAAAAGGAGGATCACTCGAACTTCCCTTGTCGAGCCGAGTTCAACAGGAGACACTCTGCAGCGCGAACCGTCACACTGAAAGCATTGGCCAGGTTCAAAGACACATATAGGTGGTTGCACCAAGGAACGTGGGAGCCGCACTAAGGGACATGGAAGCCAGAAAATCTAGATAATGCAATGGTCGCGTGCTTGATGTTGCATAACATAGTGATGACATGGGCGAAGGTGATGGTGATGATGTACCACTGTATGGGGCCAAATTGCAGCCAGCAAGTGCGCAAGTTAGCATATGAGGGATGTTGTCAGGATGAGGGATATACTAGCCAAGTACTGCTTAACTAGTATGTTATCACAGTCTGGAGGTATATCAACGCAAATGCTCCTAGCTAGCTACTACAGACTACATCTTAATTTATGAGGTTGTTCTGTCCATGTAGTTTGTTCTGTTTATCCTCCTGCTGATTCCATCCTTCTTCATCTGTAGATGTGCAGGAGGAACATGACTTACCTTCCGGCTCAGGGGGGTAACTGAAGTGTGACAAGGAGCGCACACACGAGCAGCAGAGGAAGAAGCACACCGATCCTCAATGCTTGACCTGGCACTGTTTTTCCTGCACATCTTCCAGCCTAACTTATGATAAATATAGCCAATACTCCTATCTTCAATCAAGTCCGTAGCAGCCACACAATACTATATGGAAAGTGAAGTATACCCTATGTTAAAACCTTGATGTGAGCAAGAAGCAAAAGCTCTACGGCCGTGTCGGTCTGTGCCTCATCCTGCTACTTGGCTACACGGGTCAGATTCAGATGCCTGAAATGCTCTGCAAGCCCTTGCAGTAGTCCCAAAAGGGTGGTTCGATGCCCGCCACGACACGGATTAAGAGTCCCGAAAATTTTATTTTATTCGCGTTAACATATTTGACAAAAGACAAGTGATGTGTATTTCATTATATGTAATCGGTGATAAACTTTTTTATGCGTTGGACAAAAATGAAAAATTGACGGCATCGTGGCAGGGTCGGACGGGAACTGATGACCCGCAAGTATACGGGATAGTTGTAGCCTCTTTCGATAAGTAAGAGTGTCGAACCCAACGAAGAGCTAAAGGTAGAACAAATACTCTCTCAAGTCCTATCGGCCACTGATACGACTCTACGCACGCTTGACGTTAAACTTTACCTAGAACAGGTATGAAACTAGAAGTACTTTGTAGGTGTTGTTGGATAGGTTTGCAAGATAATAAAGAACACGTAAATAAAAAGTAGGGGCTGTTTAGATAAAGAAGCAATAAAGTAAGTATTAGTAGGGAGATTTTTGTCACGAGAAAGTTATTTGTCCAAGGCAATCGATAACTAGACCAGTAATCACTATTGCAATTTTATTTGAGGGAGAGGCATAAGCTAACATACTTTCTCTTCTTGGATCATATGCACTTATGATTGGAACTCTAGCAAGCATCCGCAACTACTAAATATTCATTAAGGTAAAACCCAACCATAGCATTAAAGCATCAAGTCCCCTTTATCCCATACGCCAAACAACCTACTTACTCGGTGCTTGTACATTCACTCACGCCACCCACCATAAGCAAATCATAAACATATTGCAAACCCTACAGCGGGGATCCCTCACGCTTGTGCGACACGGAGAGCACCATAGGACAGCACCAATAATAAAACATGTAACTCAAACCAATCACGATCATCAATTAACCCATAGGACAAAACGGATCTACTCAAACATCATAGGATAGCCATACACCATTGGGAAATAATATATAGCGTTGAGCACCATGTTTAAGTAGAGATTACAGCGGGTAAGAGAGGGGTTACACTGCTGCATAGAGGGGGGAAGAGTTAGTGATGAAGGCGGTGAAGTTGTTGGTGAAGATCGCGGTGATGATGATGGCCCCCGGTGGCGTTCCGGCGCCACCGGAAGCAAGGGGGAGAGAGCACCCCGTCACCGATCCAATGCCTGTGAATTTATCATATATTGTTTTTGCGAAGTTATTAATGTTGCTACTGCTATCGTTACTGCTACAGTATCACTGCTATCACTGATACCGTTACTATTGCTACTGCTGCTATCATCAAAACTATCATATTAATGTGCTACTGATCACTTTGCTGCAGGTAATTAATCTCCAGGTGTGGTTGAATTGAAAACTCAGCTGCTAATACCTTCAAGTACTCTTTGGCTCCCCTTGTGTCGAATCTATAAATTTGGGTTGAATACTCTACCCTCGAAAACTGTTGCGATCCCCTATACTTGTGGGTTTCATCAAGACATTTTTCTAGCGCCGTTGCCGGGGAGCATAGCAATATTTTTTGAGTCACTTGGGATTATTATCATATTATCACTATGAAGAATCTGAAGGATGCTAAGACTAAGATTTTTCCCTCAAAGACGAGGGGAGGTGAGGAACTGCCATCCAGTTCTGCTTTAGATTTACCTTCTGTTATAAGTAAACTTGCAACACCACAACATGCTATTAATTCAGATGTGTCGCGAGTTATTGATGATGCTACTTCTACTATGAATGCTACTCATGATGATGCTAGTACCTTGCTTGATGATGTGCCACTAGGTGAATTTCTTGATGAACAAATTGCTAGAGTAAGACAACATGATATTGTTGAATCTGATGATGAACTTGAAACTGAAACTACTGAAACACCTACTAGAACTAGTCCTCCTAGATATGAATTGCCAAAGGTACCGGAAGGTTACACTATGAGTGAGGAGGAAACTAGAGATATTCTTGCTTGTAAGGATAGAGATGATCTAGAGAAATTATTGTGCAAGTATAAAGAAAGATCTCTGAATGCTAAAATGAAATGTGATCCTGAGTTTGCTACTTGACCTATTGTTATTGCTGATAAGGATTATGAATTCTCTGTCGACCCAGAGTTAATCACTTTGGTTCGATCTGATCCTTTCCATGGTTATGAAACTGAAACTGTTGTGGCACATCTTACTAAGTTGAATGATATAGCTACCCTTTTTGCTCATGATGAGAAGATTCGCTATTACTATATTCTCAAGTTATTTCCGTTCTCATTAAAGGGTGATGATAACGCTTGGTACAATACTCTTGCTCCTGGTTGCGTGCGTAGTCCCCAAGATATGATCTATTACTTCTCTGAAAAATATTACCCTGCTCATAAGAAACAAGCTGCCTTGCAGGAAATATTTAACTTCGTGCAAATTGAAGAAGAGAGTCTCCCACAAGCTTGGGGGAGGCTTCTCCAATTGCTTAATGCTTCGCCTGATCATCCTCTTAAGAAAAATGAAATACTTGATATCTTCTACAATGGACTAACCGATGCTTCTAGGGACTTCCTAGATAGTTGTGTTGGTTCTGTTTTCAGGGAACGAACTATTGGACAAGTTGAAGAGTTATTGAATACCATATTGAAAAATAATGATGATTGGACTCCTCCTGAAGCACCTATTAAACCCACTCCGAAGAAGTGGGGTATCTTATATCTCAGTCCTGAAGATATGCAAGAGGCAAAGAAATCTATGAAGGAAAAAGGTATTAAGGCCAAGGATGTTAAAAATATACCACCCATCGAAGAAATACATGGGCTTGAACCACCACCACCTAAGGTGGTAGAGGTAAAATCTTTAATGAAATTCAATGATAGTGATGATCCTCATAATAAACATCCTAGTCAATGCCTTTATGAGTTTGATAATTACATTAGAAAATAAGATCACTTCAATGCAAATGTTATGAAACAATTGAAATACAACTCTGATATGATTACTCACATAAGTGACTTGTTATTTAGAATCTCAAATGATGTTAGAGGTGTAGGAAAACATGCCTGTATGGTTCAAACTCAATTAGAAAAAGTTGCTAAATCTCAAAGAGAGTTACTTGATGAAATGAACAATAATATAAGTGAATTTGCTGTTAGAGTAGCAACTAGAGGAGGTAAAATGACTCAGGAACTGCTTTATCCTGAGGGACACCCGAAGAGAATTGAACAAGATTCTCAAAGGAACAACACCGCTACACCTAGTTCTTCTAAAAAGAAAAGGAAGAAGAAAAATGATAAGACTTTGCCTGCCTCTAGTGAACCTGAAGTAGAAAAACCTCCTGATAATGATAATGAAGTTTCTATCTCTGATGTTGAAACTCAATCTGGTAATGAACACTCACCTTATGATAATGAAAAATATAGTGATGAGGTTCATGAAAACACTCAACCTAATGATAGAGAACCAAATAATGATGTTGAGATAGAACCAACTATTGATCTTGATAACTCACAACCTAAGAATAAAAGATATGATAAAAGAGACTTTGTTGCTAGAAAACATGGAAAGGAAAGAGAACCATGGGTTCAAAAGCCTATGCCCTTTCCACCTAAGTCAACTAAAAAGAAAGATGATGAAGAATTTGAATGCTTTGCTGAAATGATTAGGCCAGTCTTTTTGCGCACTCGCTTGACTGACATCTTGAAGATGCCTCCTTATGCAAAGTACATGGAAGACATCATGACTAATAAGAGAAAAATACCGGAAGCTAAAATCTCCACTATGCTTGCTAATTACACTTTCAAAGATGGAGTACCTAAAAAACTTGGAGATCCGGGAATACCAACTATACCTTGCTCCATTAAAAGAAGTTATGTGAAAACTGCTCTATGTAAGTTGGGAACTGGTGTTAGTGTTATGCCTTTCTATTTATATAAAAGACTTGATTTGAATAAACTCACACCTTCTGAAATATCATTGCAAATGGCTGATAAATCAATTGCCATACCTATTGGTATTTGTGAGGATGTGCCCGTTGTTGTTGCTAATGTTACTATTTTGACTGACTTTGTTATACTTGAGATGCCCGAGGATGAAAACATGTCGATTATCCTTGGTAGACCCTTCTTGAATACTGCAGGGGCTGTTAATGATTGCAATAAAAGCAATGTCACTTGTCATATCAATGGCAATGAGCATACAGTGCACTTTCCGAAGAAACAATTCCAAGTGAATGGTATTAATGTTATCGAAAAATCTTCGACAATCACTATTGGAAGTTTTCAACTACCTCTACCTACTGTCAAAAAGAAATATGAAATGCTTAGTGTTGGGGACATTCATATCCCATTGAGGTAACTTAGTGATTTACGAAAGTTCTTTGGTTTCATCATAACCGAAAGTGGTTGTAAATAAGACTTGATCAATCTTATTAATGGATCATTTTTGAGAGGTATGAAGTCGATGAATTTAGTAAGCACTACCTTCTGTTCCTACCTTTTATTTTATGTTTTTATTAGTTAAATGAAATAAAATGCCATGTTCTGTCTGTTTTCTGCTTTTTCCGTGCAATAAAAAATGACCCAAAAGATAAAAGTTCTTAGAATGCTCTGAAAACCTGATATGATTTTTTTGCCGAATATTTATGAATTTTTGGTGCAAATAATACCTGAAGGAGATGCACCAGGTGGGCACAACCCACCTGGGCGGGCCAGCACCCCCAGGCGCACCCTGGTGGGTGCTGCCCACCTGGTGGGCCCCCTCACTTACTTCTTCCTCCCACACCACTCCATTCACCCAGAAAAAAATCACTCCTGGTTGTGTGCGTAGTCCCCAAGATATGATCTATTACGACTTCTCTGAAAAATATTTCCCTGCTCATAAGAAACAAGCTGTCTTGCAGGAAATATTTAACTTTGTGCAAATTGAAGAAGAGAGTCTCCCACAAGCTTGGGGGAGGATTCTCCAATTGCTTAATGCTTTGCCTGATCATCCTCTTAAGAAAAATGAAATACTTGATATCTTCTACAATGGACTAACTGATGCTTCTAGGGACTTCCTAGATAGTTGTGTTGGTTCTGTTTTCAGGGAACAAACTATTGGACAAGCTGAAGAGTTATTGAATACCATATTGAAAAATAATGATGATTGGACTCCTCCTGAAGCACCTATTAAACCCACTCCGAAGAAGTGGGGTATCTTATATCTCAGTCCTGAAGATATGCAAGAGGCAAAGATATCTATGAAGGAAAAAGGTATTAAGGCCGAGGATGTTAAAAATTTACCACCTATCGAAGAGATACATGGGCTTGAACCACCACCACCTAAGGTGGTAGAGGTAAAATCTTTAATGAAATTCAATGATAGTGATGATCCTCATAATAAACATCCTAATCAATGCCTTTATGAGTTTGATAATTACATTAGAAAATAAGATCACTTCAATGCAAATGTTATGAAACAATTGAAATACAACTCTGATATGATTACTCGCATAAGTGACTTGTTATTTAGAATCTCAAACGATGTTAGAGGTGTAGGAAAACATGCCTCTATGGTTCAAACTCAATTACAAAAAGTTGCTAAATCTCAAAGAGAGTTACTTGATGAAATGAACAATAATATAAGTGAATTTGCTGTTAGAGTAGTAACTAGAGGAGGTAAAATGACTCAGGAACTGCTTTATCCTGAGGGACACCCAAAGAGAATTGAACAAGATTCTCAAAGGAACAACACCGCTACACCTAGTTCTTCTAAAAAGAAAAAGAAGAAGAAAAATGATAAGACTTTGCCTGCCTCTAGTGAACCTGAAGTAGAAAAACCTCCTGATAATGATAATGAAGTTTCTATCTCTGATG
The DNA here is from genome assembly GCA_021605145.1 of Aegilops bicornis. Classification (NCBI taxonomy): domain Eukaryota; kingdom Viridiplantae; phylum Streptophyta; class Magnoliopsida; order Poales; family Poaceae; genus Aegilops; species Aegilops bicornis. The sequence goes on along the minus strand of CM038670.1, from coordinate 870,708,157 downwards.
TTGAAACTCAATCTGGTAATGAACACTCACCTTCTGATAATGAAAAAGATAATGATGAGGTTCATGAAAACACTCAACCTAATGATAAAGAACCAGATAATGATGTTGAGATAGAACCAACTATTGATCTTGATAACTCACAACCTAAGAATAAAAGATATGATAAAAGAGACTTTGTTGCTAGAAAACATGGAAAGGAAAGAGAACCATGGGTTCAAAAGCCTATGCCCTTTCCACCTAAGTCAACTAAAAAGAAAGATGATGAAGAATTTGAACGCTTTGCTGAAATGATTAGGCCAGTCTTTTTGCGCACTCGCTTGACTGACATCTTGAAGATGCCTCCTTATGCAAAGTACATGAAAGACATCATCACGAATAAGAGAAAAAATACCGGAAGCTAAAATCTCCACTATGCTTGCTAATTACACTTTCAAAGATGGAGTACCTAAAAAACTTGGAGATCCGGGAATACCAACTATACCTTGCTCCATTAAAAGAAGTTATGTGAAAACTGCTCTATGTAAGTTGGGAACTGGTGTTAGTGTTATGCCTTTCTCTTTATATAAAAGACTTGATTTGAATAAACTCACACCTTCTGAAATATCATTGCAAATGGCTGATAAATCAATTGCCATACCTATTGGTATTTGTGAGGATGTGCCCGTTGTTGTTGCTAATGTTACTATTTTGACTGACTTTGTTATACTTGAGATGCCCGAGGATGAAAACATGTCGATTATCCTTGGTAGACCCTTCTTGAATACTGCAGGGGCTGTTAATGATTGCAATAAAAGCAATGTCACTTTTCATATCAATGGCAATGAGCATACGGTGCACTTTCCGAAGAAACAATTCCAAGTGAATGGTATTAATGTTATCGAAAAATCTCCGACAATCACTATTGGAAGTTTCCAACTACCTCTACCTACTGTCAAAAAGAAATATGAAATGCTTAGTGTTGGGGACATTCATATCCCATTGAGGTAACTTAGTGATTTACGAAAGTTCTTCAGTTTCATCCTAATCGAAAGTGGTTGTAAATAAGACTTGATCAATCTTATTAATGGATCATTTTTTAGAGGTATGAAGTTGATGAATTTAGTAAGCACTACCTTTTGTTCCTACCTTTTATTTTATGTTTTTATTAGTTAAATGAAATAAAATGCCATGTTCTGCATTTTCTGCTTTTTCCGTGCAATAAAAATGACCCAAAAGATAAAAGTTCTTAGAATGCGCTGAAAACCTGAGATGATATTTTTGCCGAATAGTTATGAATTTGTGGTGCAAAAAATACCTGAAGGAGATGCACCAGGTGGGCACAACCCACCTGGGCGGGCCAGCACCCCCAGGCGCACCCTGGTGGGTGCTGCCCACCTGGTGGGCCCCCTCACTTACTTCTTCCTCCCACACCACTCCATTCACCCAGGAAAAAATCACTCCCACTCTCTCTCTCTCTCTCTCTCTCTCTCTCTCTCTCTCTCTCTCTCTCTCGTGTTCTTGCTCCTGAGACCGCAGATTTCGATCTCTTTGCTTGAAGCTCCGTTTCCGAAACCGTTTCAGGGATTTATTTCTTGGTATGTGACTCCTCCATGTGTCCAATTAGTTTTTGTTTTAGTGGTTTATATTTACAATAATTAGCTACTCTTGGTGCTGTTGTAGATGAGCTTGCATGTTGAATTCTTAGAGTTCTAAGTAGTTTGAATGCTTGTTATGGCCTCTCTACATACCTATGAGTAGTTGCTATCAATCTTGTGAAGTTTGGTTAATAAATTTTTCATGACCAAATTTTTTTCAAAAAATTGTATGCGAACATTATGAACTTCTTTGGAAGGAGATCTTCAAGGAGGAGATCCTCGGAGGCATCCTCTAGTAGCAGCTCTGTTCGCCGATCCTATGCTGAACCAAGTGAAAAGTCCATTCGAAGTACCACAACCAAAACATGCTTATGGCCATGTGACGATTACATGGTGAGAGTTGGTATTAAGGAAGAATTTGAGCAACTAGTTCACAATGCCGAACTCGTTCCCTACATTTCAGATAAGTATGACCAACACCTCATCCTCACCAAATCAATTGTCGAAGAATTTAAATTATTTCCTCGTGAGTCTAGGGTGTATTTTATACTTTATGATAATCCATTTACCATTTCTCTAGAAAGGTTTGCTTACCTCTGCAAAATTCCATTCTGGGGTTTACTCGATGAGCCACCTAGGTCTGAGTTTGAGTCTATCTTAACTAGTCTTTGCTTTGGTGAAAATAGGGGAGTGGCACAAGGTAGAATAAAGAGCATACATTTTCCTGCAATTCAGTACTTCGCATTATTTAATGGAAAATGTATAGTAGGCAAGCAAGAATGTAGTATGCTTTGTGCTCCAGACTTGAGCCTCATACGTGTCGCTCTCACCGGTGAAAAGGTTTATAATCTTGCAGCGATTGTTGCACGCGGGCTACAGCACAACTCTAGTAGTGGCTATTTTTATGGCGGAATTTATGCCACGCGTTTAGCATGAGAGCTGGGTTTTCCACCTTTGCCCTTTGACCCTATCCTACCCACGCAGTACTTAGATTTTGAGGCTTTAAAAAGCCATTAGATCATCAAAGGAAAAATTCATGACTTCACTTATAATTTGTTGTTTAACCAAACCTCTGTTGTGCACACATATTTGCGTGCGCCCTCTCTTTTTGACTATCACAACATGGGAAGATATTACGTCCTGGAGAGCGAGGCTCGAGCTCATAATGCAGCAGTGGAGGCAGCACGGCGGGCTAGGGCATCCGCACCGAGGGCCTCTGTGAGCTACTACGCCAACTACCATCCATGCTACTGACTGATTACCAAGCTAGGTCAAAAGCCTAAGCTTGGGGGAGTACGTATTCCCACCGACATTACATTCATGATCACATATTTCATTCCATTTGTCGGTGTTCACACTTTTTCATTGTATCATCCATGTTTAATTTATTTTTCTCGCTTTTTTCTTGTGTGATTGAATTTTTTTGAGAAAATCCAAAAATATGTTTCTTCCTTCTTTTTGATTTTTCTTCCTAGTTTAAATTGTTGTAGTACTAAAAAGAAAACCCAAAAAGATTTTCCTATTCTTCTTTTACTTGTTGGGAGCTTCCCCGTGTAAATAGTTTTTCTCATTTTTGCTTTTCACTTTTTCGTTTGCTTGCTTTCGAAAAACCGAAAACTCCAAAAATATTTCAGTGTGTTTCTCTGATTTTTTTCCTTTTATTGAGTCATACCTAGGAGAAGACCATGATGAAAATGTTGAGTGGCTCTCATTTGCATTATTGTTGATCTAACAATGAGACTATATTACCTTGTTTGCAGATTCCAGCTTAGTCCACGACACTCTTGCTCTATTATTATTTTGAATCGTTCGGTCATGCAAGTGAAAGGCAATAATGACGATATTAGATGAACTGGCCGTGGCAGAGAGAAACGGGTATTAACTCGAGTAAATATGTTTAACCTAGTATCTATGCTTCAGCCTATTATGATTAAACATGTTTGCAATAACAATTAGAGATTATAGTTTCTCATGCCATTCATAAGTAGCTAGGAGTGAATAATGTATTATCTTGGACATCAACATTACGTTAAAATGATTGTGATGTAGTATGATGATATGGTATCCTCCTTTGAATGTTCGAGTGGCTTGACTTGGCACATGTTCATGCATGTAGTTGAATCAAAACCAACATAGCCTCTATGATATTTATGTTCATGGTGTTAATATCTTACTCATGCTAGTATCCAATGTTACTTATGCATATTGCATGTTCATGACCGATGTTGCTCTCTAGCTGGCCGCTTCTCAACCTATTTGCTAGCCTTCGCCTGTACTAAGTAGGAACTCTACTTGTACATCCAAAACCCTTTAAACCAAGTTATTCCAGATGAGTCCATCATACCTACCTATATGCGGTATTACCCTGCAGTCTTAAGTAAATTTGCATGTGCCACCTCTAAAAACTTCAAATAAATATCCTTTTTGTGTGCCTGTATCGGTTATGGAACGACAGGAGGTGGTCGGTATCTTCCATGCTAAGCGGGTTATTCTCAGGTCGAGTGTTTATTCACTCGCCATCGCACGAGAAAAGGGCGGTAATAGTGATGCCCCCTCCCAAACTGCAAAAATAAAAAGAGCTTACAAATAATCAAACAAAAACTCCCAATGGAGTCACAACTTTTACCTTTCCGCTTGGGAACCGCCACTAGCGTATTTAGCATGGGAGATATTGATAATTGATGGTCATGAAGTGAATATGAAGGGTGCATGTCCCAAAATATCATTTACCTTTGTTTTAAAAACTTGAGCTCTGGCACCTCTGCAAGTCACTGCTATCCTCTGCGAAGGGACTATCTATTTACTTTTGTGTTGTGTCATCACCTCCTCAAATAAGCGTCAGAACCTGAGAGCACTGCTATCATGCTGATGCATTGTGTATAGCTAATGTTGGGTGCATCATGACTTGATGTTTTCTACCATGAATTACAATGTTTAGTCGCTGCTTGAACTTTGGGGGTGCTCTGAATTTATGTTTTGCGATCTCAGAAAGGGCTAGCGAGGTACCACTATTGTCATATTATATCACGGTTGTTTTGACAACGTGTTGCTATTTGAGATATTTTATTATTGCTCTCTAGTTGTTTATGTCATTGATATGAGTTAATATAATCTTTAACAGTTATTGTCGACATGGTTAGTTATAATATGTGCTGAAAACCTGGGTGCTGTTTAAGCTTATTTATAAAACAAGAGTAAAAGAGTTCGTAAAAGTTTTTCTTTCTCACTTTCAGTTTATCAACTGAATTGCTTGAGGACAAGCAAAGGTTTAAGCTTGGGGGAGTTGATACATCTCAACCGTATCTACTTTTTCTAACGCTTTTCCTCTTGTTTTGGGCTCTAATTTGCATGATTTAAATGAAACTAACCCGGACTGCCGCTGTTTTCAGCAGAACTACCATGGTGTTGTTTTTGTGTAGAATTAAAAGTTCTCGGAATGGAACGAAACTTTGCGAGGATTTTTTATACAATAAAAGAGAATTTCTAGAGCCAGGATGGACCTGAGGGGGGCACCTGGGTGGGCACAACTCACCAGGGCGCGCCAGCCCCCCAGGCGCAGCGAGGTGGGTGCTGCCCACCTGGTGGCCGCGCTAACCCTCAAGCTGACGCTATAAAATCCCATATTTCCAGAAAAAAGTCAGGGAGAAAGAATTATCACGCTTCATGAGACGGAGCCGCTGCCAAGCCCTGTTCTTTCTTGGGAGGGCAGATCTGGAGTCCGTTTGGAGCTCCAGAGAGGGGGATCTTCGATCTTCGTCATCACCAACACATCTCCATCGCCAATTCCATGATGCTCCCCGCCGGGAGTGAGTAATTCCTTCGTAGGCTCGCTGGTCGATGAGGAGTTGGATGAGATTCATCATGTAATCGAGTTAGTTTTGTTAGGGCTTGATCCCTAGTATCCATTATGTTCTGAGATTGATGTTGCTATGACTTTGCCATGCTTAATGCTTGTCACTTTGGGCCTGGGTGCCATGATTTCAGATCTGAACCATTTACGTTATCACCATTATATCCATGTTTTAGATCCAATCTTGCAAGTTATAGTCACCTACTACGTGTTATGATCCGGCAACCCCGGAGTGACAGAAGTCGGGACCACTCCCGGTGATGACCGTAGTTTGAGGAGTTCATGTATCACCGTGTGCTAATGTTTTGTTCCGGTTCTGTATTAAAAGGAGGCCTTAATATCCCTTAGTTTCCAATAGGACCTCGCTGCCACGGGAGGGTAGGACAAAAGATGTCATGCAAGTTTTTTCCATAAGCACGTATGACTACTTACGGAATATATGCCTACATTATATTTATGAACTGGAGCTAGTGCCGTATTGCCTAGGTTATAATTGTCTCATGATGAATATCATCCAACGAGTCACCAATCCAATGCCTACGAATTTATCATATATTGTTATTGCTAAGATATTACTGTTGCTACTGCTATCGTTACTACTACAATATCACTGATATCACTGTTACCGTTACTATTGCTACTGCTGCTATCATCAAATTTATCATATTACTGTGCTACTAATCACTTTGCTGCAGATAATTAATCTCCAGGTGTGGTTGAATTGATAACTCAGCTGCTAATACCTTCAAATACTCTTTGGCTCCCCTTGTATCGAATCTATAAATTTGGGTTTAATACTCTACCCTAGAAAACTGTTGCGATCCCCTATACTTGTGGGTTATCATCCAAATCACGTGAGCTTGGTTTGACGTCTTTTTTGCGGGGGAGAAGAGTTATTATTATTTAACCATTCAAGAAGTCTTTAATACACAGGCTAGGATGTCTCTCGGCTGAATAAGTAAATTTACTGGAACCGGTATGTATCGTGGGAAATCCAATGTCCATTAGTTTCATCAAGATCCATGCAGTCTAAATTGGTATAAACAAGACAGTTCATTCCATCGGTTATACTAAGAAATACGACCTGACACAAAAAGTGAATGACAACTTTTTCCACAGAGAGAGACAATGTGAGAATCGAGAGACGGGCGCTGCATGCGCTCCTTCTCTTCATACAATTGACATGTATTTAATTTCATCCTCATAATTTGAATGATTGATATCTGTTAAACGAAATATTCATTTTGAAACTTTTTATATATTTGGAATCGTGGTGACAAGATTTTCAGAACAAGATCAATCTTCGATATATTTAAACTACTTTTTATCTTAAATATTTTAATTATCTTTGAAATGATTTTCATCAAACAAAAACTTGTTTCTCTTTAAATACTATTTCATATATTTGAAAAAACATCAGTTTCACACATGAAACAAACCATTTCACATATCTGAAATAACCAGTTTCTCGTATAAATAATTGGACCTAAATTGTTGCATAAAACTCACCTCACTCATTTCAGAATATAATATCACTCAGTTAAAAAATACTTATTTCAACTATTAAGAGACATATTTCACATGTTTTGGCAAAAAACTTGATTTCAGTCATTTTGATTTACTAGTTTCAATTATTTCAAAAAACACATTTCATTTTTCTCCAAAATCCATCCAATATTGATCTTGCTCTAAAGGTCTTAGTGTTAGGAGTTCAAGTATATAAAATGTTTCAAAAACGAAATTACTGTTTAAAACATATAAATGATTGGAAATGTCAAATAGAAAATAAAAGCCATGAGTTTACAGGATGAGAGATGAGATAGATGTGTCGCTTTCATGCATTTGCAGCAGAGAGAGGATGTCTCATGCATCATGCATGGGTGGGACCTACGCATGATGCGACGTACTGATGAATACGGGTGGGCTAAGTTGAAATACGCTGAGATACAGTGATTGTTGGCTGCCAAACCGCACGAATCAAAACTAGACGAACAGCCGATGGTTCACTGATACCTACCTGAACCGGTAAAAAGAGGTTTGCAATCTCCCGGTAAAAAGAGGGTTGCAATCTCCCTGAAGCAAGCCACACCACCATGCGCTCCTCTACTCTACCAACATTATCCAAGTAATGGCTCACTCCATCGCGTTCACGAGCTACGTGAAATAGCTTGAACTCCCTTCCATCTTTCATCAATCTTCTATCCTCATCAACAAGCATGGAATACATGGACCTGTCCGCACCTGTTGTTGTAAACATGTTATAAAGCAACCAGGCAGTCCGTTTCCACTTCAACAGGACACCGCGTCCATCGGCATGCCAAGGAGACGCCCTCCATGCATGCGCACAACTTGGCCTCCAGAGGTTCTGCGAAGGAGTAGAGCACACGGCAAGATGAGATGATAATCTCTCCATTGTTGTCACGAATAATCATCCCAACACCAGCGATGCTCGACCGCTCGCAGAAAGAGCCGCTGGCGTTCAGCTTCAGCCACCCTCAGGTGGCGGCGTCCAGTTCTCTGGCGGCTTCAACAAGGTGTGTTTGTGAAATTGCAAGTGTATAGAAGTGAATGAAGAAGACACGTTTCTGCTCCAATCAAATATTATTACTTTGAGCCACATTTTTTCCACAATTACTTTGAGAAAGTCCGATTCGTCGTGAAGAAGACACGCCAGCGAAGAGAGCGTCGCCGCATGCTTGGAGGAGGCGGGCGCAGAGTACCAGCTCACGCACATACTGTACAAGTCTGCCTGCGAGTATCACCTCGGCGTGAGGCCATCATGAGCCGCCACCGCCTCCCCCCGTCTAGGAGGTGTGTGTGTAGTGATGAAATATGAACTACTAGATAATTCCCCCGCGCGTTGCTGCGGGATTTTCTTGAAATTATTTTTGCTGAAATTCCGTTAAGAAAAATAGAAGTAATGAATTTATTTGACTTGATTATTTGATAGATTCACCAACAAAAAGGATTATTTCATAGATGCATAACAGTTTCATAAGATAAATTTCATAATATGTGGCTAAATTTCCTTGAGTTGTCATCGCTCGTGCCTTCTTCCATGTAAACAAAATGTACATGTGGGACTCCTTTCTTGATGTACTCAATGATGTATTTGCCAGCCTTGAATGAATGATTCTTTGTCGTGTCGTCTTGAAAATAGGCGCTGATTGTTGGTAGTTTCATGGCATTCTTCATGTTTGTAATAGCCTCTTTGTACTTTTTGTGTGCTTCTCTTGTTGGATGTGTTGCTGAAGGTGGCAGAATTTTTCTTGATGCATCAGATAGCATGCTGTAGAAAAATAGGTATGAATATCGTTAATTGCATAGCAGGAACTTAGAAAACAACTATGTACGTAAGGGTCGTACCTGTTAGCTTCCTGCTGGTTGTCCATGTACTTGCAAAAGCCAATATTTAGTAATAGGAATACAATGGGCAATGGTATGGTTGTTCTTATATATAGATGTGTGGCAGTCATAAAAATATGTAACCTAAAGATATTGTTTTTAAAATAGTTAATACTCAACAAATATAACCGTGAATATATAGAAAGTTATAAATGGTATTTATATTAGGGTTTTAATTACCAGGTTAACGTACATGTAACCGAAATATATTGTTTTTAAAATAGTTAATACACAACAAATATAACAGTGAATATATATAGACAGTATTTATATTGGGGTTTTAATTAGTAGGTTAATGTATCGTATTAATATTGCCCATGCATGTAAGATTTGGGCATGGTGATTGTTTGGTTCGATTCCTAGCAAAGAAAATAATTGGTTGGAATGGTCGTCGACAGTATTAGTGTTGCCCGGTTGAATCAAAACTAAACAAAATAAACTATTCTTCTAAGCGTTCCATGTCATGTGATTGGACATGGTTTCTAACCATACGGGTATAAATCTGAGCCAGTAGCAGCAGCAAAGGTTTGGTATATGAAATATAAAACTCAAGCAGTGAAGGCTAGCCTGGGCGGCATTTTCTGCAGTTTATGAGTTTGAAGAGATGCATACTCTTTAGCAGGAAAAACAGAGATGATATTATAATAGAGATCCTGATGTTAACATTCAAAATGTAGTACAAACCCAGTTTGGCATTCATAGATTTATGACTAAAAGTACCCTCGTACTCATACACGTTGAGAAATGGGTATTCTGGTGGTTGAAGAGAGGAAAGGAGAAAAACAAAGAGAAACTCGGTGCATTCAAGCAATATCCAGTAATGAAGACCCTTCCTGTATGAAAGTCAGGATATATTGTGCAGAAGAAAACTTTTAAAGAACATCTGTGCCTAACAAACCTCTGTTCCTGTTTGTAGCCATACGTGTGCGACGGTTATCGGCAGCAACATATGGGCTTGCTCGAGGAGAAGGATCGGGTACTGACGTACGACGTGGCCGTCCACGTCCACGTGAAACTGCTCGTGGATGACCAACCCCATGCCCACTTGGATAACGCGAAGAACTTTCTGCGTTTTCCATGTCAGGAGGCCTAATAACCCCAAGGAAGTGAAATTGGAGGAAGGGGCCAAGAATGTAAACGCTGAGAGACAACTATCTAACACAGGGTGCACAAATGCAATGTGTGTGTGTTCAATTGTTTCATATAAAGAATTAGAGTGCACCATTATATACTGAATTTAGCAAAATAATATTGAGATTGATATTGAGCAAACAAAATTACAGAAAATAATATTGAGATTGATATTGAGCAAACAAAATTACAGAAGTAGCAACCGAGGAGAATTTGGGAATATTACGTACCGGTAGGAGGCAAAAACCAAATGCGCCTGTGCTTGCAGTGAGGAAAACCCAACGAAGATGACTACTTGGGCATCGTTGAGCATGCAGTACCTGAGAAGGTGCAAATTTGTGATGCAATCAACAATAAGTCATACATAGAGAAGATGGAGGAAATGGCAGGGAGTTGCTGACCAGAGGTGGTATGACTGGCGTGGTAGAGACCCGATGGGAAGGAAATGAGGTGAGTCCAGGCAGACTTTAAAGAGCAATCCATCAGTTTCTTCTCGGGGAGGGGAAGTGGAGCGGCTGGAACATTATTATTAGGAGAGGGAGCGTCCGACATCAATTGGTGAACTGGCTGTTCGCTATCCATTCTGACCAGGGAAAATACACAGGGTGGACCGATGGAAGCAATGGGCTGCAGAGAGGATGTAGCAGTATTCAGTAGGCTGTGTAAGGTTGCTATGGCCCTTTTCATAATAAGAATATATATAGGATTATAAGAAAAGAGAAAAATTATTGTGATGAACAGAGTACAGTACCTTCTGACGAACAGAGTACAGTAGCTACAACTCGACACTTCGACAGATAGCAGCATGGCCATAGTGGGGAACTCGATGTCGTTGCCAGCAAAGGGAGGAGGTGCTTGCTGACGCTGGCGCCAAGTTGGGATGAGCAGCACCAAGTCCATGGCTGAGCAGCCCGACATCGATCCCCAACGACGACACCACCGGCCGCTGCTCCGTTGCGAAGTAGCCGTGGCAGGAACAGCAAATATGGAGGAGGTTCAAGGGGAGAGGAGGAAGGAGGTGGCAGCCGAAGGGGAGAGGAGGAAGGAAGGTGGCTGCCGTGGAAGGAGTGCTGTGCGGCGGGAGGTAGTGGCGGCTTTGAAGCGAGGCGTGGCGGAGAGGGAGGTAGCAGCGAGGGAATAGGGCGGCGAGGCAGGGTGCCGTGCGCGAGGGAATGGGGCGGCGAGGCAGGGTGCCGTGCGCGAGGGAATGGGGCGGCGAGGCAGGGTGCCGTGCGCGAGGGAATGGGGCGGCGAGGCAGGGTGCCGTGCGCATGGGGGAGCCGGCCCACCGGGATCCCGTGGTGGCGGCGCGCCGGGGTGGACGGGCGAAAGCGGCGGAGACAGGGGAAAGTGGGGGACGGAGCGATGGAGGAAGCTGGGGCCTTCTCGCAGGGGAAAAAAGGAAGTGGAGTTCGATGGGCTGGGCTGGATTACACGTACGTCGTGAGCTTCTCTCGCTGGGCCTACGAACAGTAACTGAGGCCGAGGTGTCCAGTAACTGAAGCCAACGTGTTTCTTTTCTGTATGATGGGTCCCGCTTGTAAGCCTCTAAGTAAATGCTGATGTGGCAGTGCTGCTGATGTGGATAGTCTGCATGTCAAGAGAAATATGTTAGTGGGGATGAACTATTTAGGTATTATAGATTATAGATGTGTGTGTAACTTGGGAAAGGTCCGGATTGTAACACGAATATGTTATCTTCAATTTTTTTTAAATTTACGGTATCTATTCCCTGCGGGGCAAAACGTGCTTGCTAACTGTAAATCAATTTTGTGGGTTGGGCATTTATCGGCTCTGCTAGATAGAGATGCTGAGGTTGAGTGCGACCGTATCTTCAAAATTTATACTCTCTCCGTTTGAAAATACTTGTCATCAAAATGAATAAAAAGGATGTATCTAGAACTAAAACACGTCTAGATATATCTCCTTTTATCCATTTTGATGATAAAGTATTCGGACGGAGGAGTATTATTATTATTAATTTACTACTCATGATGTTTTTTCCATTCTTAGTATCCCAGCCATTTGGCAATTTACAAAAAAAATGAACTCAACTGTATTAAGACAAATTTTACATTGAACAATTATTCTTCAGACTAATAATTACTGTACGTCCTCGGTTCCACGTCACAGAGACCCATCATCCAGCGCTCGTTCCAGATCAGACGGCTCCGCACCCTCATCCTCATCCCTCTCCCTCCAGATCCACCCTCATTCGCTCTAGTAACAATTGTTCCCCGCTATTAATTACCCCAAAATACCTTTCTCTTCCCTCCTCTCTCCCCGTAGCTGCCTCTCTCCTCGCCCCGTTCCGTCATCCCCTCCCTCGTCCCTCCCTTCCTAGGGTTCGATCGAAGCCCCTGCCCACGTCGCCGGCCAGGTAAACCCGCTGTTTCCCCCCGCCACGACCGGATCTCGAGGCGATCCGTCCTTTCCCCCGATTCGCGTGCCGCAGATCTGTGTCGCATCGCATGTCGCTGTTTCCCGCCTGATCTGGTTTACGTGCTGGGTAGCTAGGTGAGGCGTCCAGATCCATGCTAGCCTAGGTCTAGGATTCTGAGGCTTTGCATGGCTGCGACGTTCGCGGGCCGGGGTCGTTAATCGGCGGCCGATGGGAATGATGGGTGGCGACGTTTCGTTGGTGGAGCTAATTCTGTTACTTTCTGGATAGACCGCGCGGGCCTGGTTTCATTTTTTGAATATGATGATACATGTCTGCTGTGTCTAGTATGCATGTTGAAATGGGCACAAAATCTCGCCGGCGGACAAGCTTTGGGTGGGTGGTTATTAAATCCCTACACATCCACGCACCGGATATGCATGTTGAAAAGAGCACATGGTCTCTCTTAGTTTTTGTTGGGCAACAAACAACCGGTAGATAGTTCATCTGCACCCTTGCACATGATGTGCACTAAGATGCATGCCCCTTCACTTGCGTAATAATATATACCACAATCCATCTCGTGTTCCAACTGGATTGATTCTCTTCTACCATTGTCTCATGGCGGGATGTCTACGCGAATCAGGAAAGCAACTGATTGTCTTAGTGGCCAGTGGGGGTGCTTTTTTGTTTTCTGGCCTGGCCATTTTACACGCATGTGAATAGTTTCTTTACAACAATGGAATTATATTTGACAATATATATGTCCCATCTCTTCACTGTGCAGTAGCAATGGCGACAAAGTACATCATCGGCGCCATGGTCGGATCCTTTGGCATTGCGTACGTCTGCGACACGACCGTTTCTGACAAGAAGATCTTTGGAGGTGAGTAGTACCATGCTGTTACATACATGCCCATGGGATGCCTGTGCCTAACCTCTTGTAAGAATCCATCTAATCGCTGCTTCTTACTTTTGGAAATAGGCACTGTTTGCAAGACCGCGACCGACAAGGAGTGGTTTCAGGCCACGGACGCCAAGTTCCAGGCCTGGCCTCGCACCGCTGGGCCGCCGGTCATCATGAACCCCATCAGCCGCCAGAACTTCATCGTCAAGAACCCTTGAATAGGTGGCACGAGCGGCATCTCGCTCCCACCATGGGATCCCAAGTTTCTTTTCTAGGGTTTTGAAGTTCCTAATAAAAGGAACTTGAAAGTTGGGGTATACTCTTTTGTTTTACGATTTCAGTTTCCGTGAGCAATTTTGAGGTGCTTTACCGCTCGCTCGCTTTCGCCTTCGATGAACTCTGTTCCTCAGTGAAATTATCCACATCCACCAGGCAGTAAAATAACTGCATTGTTGTTTCCGCACTGTGTTTCATGTAGTGCTGTGTTTCTTTCTGATCTGATGCTCCAAGTTTATGCTGTGATGTTAACAAGCTTATTGTTTTTGACTTTTAGCATGGCGGACTGGTGGTGCACTACAATTCTTTTTGCTTGTGCTGCTAGTTTGCACAACGGTAAACTATTGGTAAAACGAATTCGTCAGCTGCTGTTATTTGCAATGTTAAACTATTATTGAAAAGTATTCATCTGCTGCTGTTAGATTGCGTGTCATTCTGTGATATCGTGCTGAAAATGCTGGACTCAGCTGGAGTATTGCAGCACATCAGTGCCCACTGAAGCCCAACACTAGCAACAGAACTTTGTGTTTTTGAAAAGGTAACATGATGACCACAAGCCATTCACATGACCCAACGTTCTTGATCCGCTGAAATGGTTCACATGCAGATTTTTGTAAAATTGGGAGATGGTAACTAGAACATCAGATTTCAAAATTTGTTTGCTTATAGATGGGAAGCACATGAAAGGGGCGAACACAACACATGATGGCAAAAGGACAAGCGAAAAAAAAAACAGAATTGACATACTTTTACTGCGGTTATGCGCATTCGCAAATCATCATAATTGGCAAGAATATATCAACCCCTCTCTAGAGGGGCATATCAAAAATAAATAAATAGAGGCTCAGCTGGAGTCTTGCAGTACATCAGTGCCTCCTGAAATGGTACACTCAGCTGGAGTCTTGCAGTGCATCAATGCCTCCTGAAAATGGTACACTCAGCTGGAGTCTTGCAGTAAATCAGTGCCCACTGAAGCCCAACTATGGCCGAACAATAGTACAAGTCTCTGTGCCTGTGATCTTTATATTTACAGAAGCTGTTTTTCGTTTTTTGGCCAGAACCGTGCGAGCAACTGAGAACTAATTTCTGTTTTGAACAATGTAACACAATGGCCACGAGCCACTCATGAATCTTTTGTTATTGATCTGCCGAAATATTTTAAATGCCAACATTACATCAGGCTCTTGACACAACAGATTTCTATAAAATTAGGGGCATTCATATATGGAGCAGATTAAAATTATGGTAATATGAACATCAGATTTCTGAATGTGTTTGCTTCCGGATGGGAAGCACATCAAAGGATCACACATGATGACACAAGCTAAAAAACACGGAATTGGATGACTGTAGTCCCATGTCAATGTCAACAAATTTGGTGATGAGGCACAATCAAACAATGGCAAAAAAAATCTTAAATGAAAGTGGGCAGGTCCTCCATATGTCGATGGAGGGGAAGATAGAGCAGGGATATATATGATGGGAAATGAAAGCTTTCGGCCGAAAAAAGAGGAATTTGAGCTCAAATGCAACATAGAACTTTTTAGTCGTCATAAGTTCTCAGCAAAAAAAAAAGCCCCACATCCTCACAAAAGTGCTAAACATATGGCCCGGGGTCATGTAGACTGATTCCTTTCATGGATGTCCGTCAAGCCCAAGTGATCGGCCCAGGAGCTCCTATTGGGCGCTTTAAGCTCCAGCTGCGCTCGCATGTGACGTGTAGCGGGCCGGCTCAGTAACATGCAACCGTCAAAACAAAAAAGGAAATTCTAATAGTTGGATGGCAGAAGTGAGCATCGAACTTGGGACCGAAAGTCCCCTTCCACTCCCGAGCTAATTTGAGCTCAGGATGAACAGTAAATTCTGAAAAAAAGAAAAAGAAAAATTGATTATACAACAGAACACAATAGAATCCATCTGTAACACCATCATGAGATCAATATATACTATGCGGGCTCCCATGTTGGGGGTTGAGACGCTTCCACAAATCAAATATCCCCAAAGTAGATCCAAATACACTCAAATATTATTGGACGCGCGCAAACAGTAATACATGAAAATCAATAGTACACATTAAATTCGCATTCCTATGGTTTGAGAATTTAAAGGCAGCCTTCAAATTATCTCCCAGCTACTTGCTCAAATAATCAATCCAACCTGTGGAAGCAACTATGCCAAACAAAGATAAAACTTACAAATTACACCATCTCTTCAGGGGCACTTTGTTACTTGCACTAGTAGAAAAAGGGTCAAACGTGAAGCACATTAGTGCCGGTTTGTATTTGAGCCGGCACTAATGTGTACATTAGTGCCGGTTCCAACGGCTAGCCGGGCCGCTCTCATTAGTACCGGTTAAATGGCGAACCTTCAAGATCTTTGGTTCGTGCCACGAACGGTACTAAGAAGAGGTGGCCTTTAGTACCGGTTGGTGGCTTCAACCGGTACTAAAGACCCCCCTTTTAGTACCGGTTGAAGCCACCAACCGGTACTAAAATCTTCTGCCACCATGAAGTGCACAATATTTAGTCCCACCTCGCTAGTTGAGAGGAGTTCGCACCGGTTTATAAGCCCCGCCGTGGCTACCGTGTCGAGTTCCTCTCTAAGCAGGCCTTTGTGGGCCTATTACACGTCTTCTGCCCTATGGGCCTTTGTAGTATCGTAAAATACCAGCAAACGAAAAAGAATTAAATGGAAAACACAAAATTAAATGAAAAAAAAATCATCAAACCAAAAACCCCCCAAATCTTGGGCTCCCGGCCCCCGGAGCTGGCTCGTGCCACGTGGTTGCCCTTTAGCACCGGTTCGTGCTGAACCGGTACTAAAGGGGGGGGGGGCTTTAGTGCCCACACTTTAGTGCCGGTTATGGAACCGGCACTAAAGGGCCTTACGAACCGGTGCTATTGCCCGGTTCTGCACTAGTGTTGGGCGTTAATTTGGATCGTCAGGGAGTGGTTCGAGCCAATTTCAGAGATCGGCCCTCCCAGGGTACCTCGGGAAGGGAATGACATCTCTAATGTTGTCAAGACCGGCGGCGAAAAGGATCATCCTCTCCAAACCTAGGCCAAACCCGCTGTGCTTGACAGATCCAAAGCCCCGCAGGTCCAGGTACTTGGCATACTGCTCCAAGTCTAGACCGGCATCGAGTATCCTGTATATACAATAAATTTTTAGGACGTAGAAGAATGCCAAATCGGTTTCAGATCACTTATCTTTTAGAAAGCCAGAAACAGAACTCATGTTTGTAGGATGCAATTATTACTCATCTTGTCGAGTTGAGTTGTGTCCTTTTATGAACGAACATCATTCATTCGACACCGTCAAACGAACGCCATTCATTCAATTTTAAGTGGGCTAAAGCTAATAATACAACGTTTCTTATATTTGAAATACATTACGGTGTTTCTAATTGTACAAGAACTTGCAAACAGAAAACATATCAACTGGTCCATGCAAACACATCTAACGTAAAAGACTGATCTGCACTTAGTTGAGCATATCACCAGTAATCAGCAACAATAATCAATAACTAAAAGACAAAATATTCGAGTTAAAGTCCAGCATATCGAGAATATCGAGACGCTCCTCCCTCTGGCTTCCACCAATTAATTCACCAACCTAGGAAACATGATATCCAGAGAATAAGTTATCACGTCAAAGGATTAAGGTAGAGACTAGAGACTGTCAATTTTCAATACGGGTGGAACCTACTAGGCACATTTTCATGGTGATCTCAGAATGATTCACTGTACTCGAAATTTATAAGATTAAAATTATACATATCCAGAAAGCACAGCGAACACGAAGTGTGCAATAAACCTTAAAAATATGATAATGACTTTGGAAATAATCTAAAAAGGACTGCATATCATGATTGAACATATTATGATAGTACCTTGGGAACAAGAACATCCATAGCAGCAACAGTCTTTTGGTCATCATTGAGCCTCATATAAAATGCCTTTATTCCTTTTGGGTAGTTAAAAACAATTACTGGCTTCTTAAACACCACCTCCGTCAAATACCTTCAGATTGCGACAAACTAATTACAGATGTAGACATGCTACATAGGGCAAAAGTAAAGTGTCAGTGCCAATTCTGATTAATGTCCATACCTCTCATGCTCGGATGCTAAATCAATTCCCCACTCAACTTTGTTCTCAAACTTTTTATCTGCATCTTTGAGTATCTCAACGGCCTTTGTATACGTAATGCGTTCAAAAGGCGTCGACGAAACAAGCTCCAGGCGCTCGATTGCGGCCTCATCATGATTCTTGACCATGAATTCCATCTCTGCTCGGCAATGCTCGAGTAACCATTTGCAAAGGTATTGCACGTAGCTTTCTGCACGGTTCATATCATCCTGTGCAGGGTTGAACATAGAGAATAATTCAAAACAAAACATCAGCAGTAGTTCATACAAATTATCACACGTACGTCATTGACTGAATCATCATGGAAAACTGAACAATTCAATGGAGCAGGAGGGTAGATATTTCACATCACCTGCAAGTTTACAAATGCCATTTCTGCCTCCACCATCCAGAACTCGGCCAGATGCCTCGACGTGTGGGAGTTTTCAGCCCGGAATGTCGGCCCAAAGGTATACACGTCGGTGAGACCACAAGCCAAGGTCTCCAGCTGAAGCTGCCCAGACACCGTCAGGTACGAAGGACACTTGAAAAATCGTTCACAAAGGCAATGCTCCCATCTTCACTGCATGGGATCCCGTGTGTCAGCCTGGACCTTTCCTCCATTCTCGACACGCTCTCTTTTGCCTTCTTGAGCTCCGACACGGCAGCGGCGATCTTTTCCTTGGTGGCTTTTGCAGATTTCAGCCACGCGACAATGTCCCCCTTCTCTTTGACAACGATTTGGGCGGCATCAATGTTGACTTGAGATGCAGCTGGGTTCTCCTTGAGCTCCTTGTCCAGCTTCTCGGCCTGGCTGAACAAGGTGGTGATCTGGAAAATCTCGCCAGCACCCTCGCAGTCGCTCGTGGTTATTATCGGCGTGTGCACACGCTGGAAGCCATTGTCCCGGAAGTATGCATCGGTCGCTGAGGAGAGTTCACTCCTTATCCTAAGCACCACACCTATCTGAAGAACATTACAAGTCAATTGACCAGGCTGTGATGATAAAAACAAAGGGGGAGAGAACAGAATTAAACCATGTTTTCCTTGCACAGTTGCAGAGTCTCGTTATCATTATTTTTTTCCAAAAGGCTGTGGCCGCCCTGACACACGAAGATCAGCATGCAAATTGCTCTAACAATCAAATCAAAGACCATGGCTAGCCTCTATATCAGGCTATAACACACTGGTACACACTACATCTCATAAACCTCAGTTAAACTTAAAATCATGTGACAGACAGAATTGCAGAGAAGTCAAGTAGTGGGCGCTTCAATTATCTGGTTCAAACCAAATCCAGTTAGGTATGTACATTGGCATATATAAGTGCATAGCCACAAGTATATAGATTTTTAAGTACCAATTTCAAATAGACACGTGCAAACGTCACACCGGTCAATCATCGAATTCCAGTCAATATCACTGTAGTGAACTAAATTTTCTAGACAATGAGGACCAATACACTGTACTCAACAAGAATTGCGATTTTATTTTTTTGTCACAGAGTTGCCTAAAATTTTTGGAACGTTTGTAAGGCATGAGAAAGCAATAGCATTACCAAGTTGGTGCGAGCGCGGAGGTGGAGGAAGTCCCTGAGGTAGGCGGGGTCGAGCGGGTGGCCCGGCTTGGTCTACCGGTGATCGATGGTTCTCTCGGTTAGCTTGGGCCCTGGCCGGTCGACCTATCTGTATTTCAAAACTAGAGTTGGACGTATACGTCCCGAACTTGTTTTTTGAATTGATATATGCTCCGAACTGGTTCTGCGTATACGGACCCAACTGCTTCTGCGTGTTGCTTCCCATGTACTAGACCTTTTGTTCATGGATGTCGTCAGCTGTGTTCACCAAAGCCAGGTGAGGTGGGGACATGTCACGTTTTCCCTTCTATTTTTATTTTTTTGGAAAAGCTTCTTCCATTTTTAGCTTCTTCGGCCCTCCGTAGCGTTAGGTCTTTCAGGGAGTTTGGAAGCAACGTTAAGGTGCAAAAGGCTCGAATAGATCAAAGAGTTGATGAGTACTGGGGAGTTTTTACCTCAGAAAATTCATCGTAGTTATAACAGTGTTGCAGATCGGTTGGTCAATTATAGCCTCTCCGAGAGAACCATGGTTGTGTGGGTACACTCGGTTCCATCTTGTATTGAGGATTTGTGGCCTCTTCATTGTAACACTGTGAACTTGCAATAAAAACTTCCTTTACCCTGCAAAAGAAAAAAGACGATGCAAAAGGCTGGAATTTAAGATGACGGCTTGGAAGTAATGTGATATTCAGTTTTATTTGTTCAGCTGTTTTTGATATGTTCGATCCAGTAATCAGATTGTTTGCTACTCCTCTGTATAAAAATATAAGACGTATTTTAGGCTAAATTAAACTAGCCTAAAAAAGCATCTTATATTTTGGTACCGAGATAGTAGAAAGAAAGATCTTCACTCTGTGCCGATACATTGTCCCATAGCTGACTATATGCGTTGCTTTCATGTAGATTTTTGTTATTAGCATTTTGTTCAAAAACCTTGGGCTACAGCAAATTATTCAGATAGGTTGGTTCGACATTAATATGGATTACTAAGCAAAACACAATGCATTGAGCCGTTTTAAATATAAAACTATGCATTATGAAAACAAGATTGGTGTTTTACATCAGTACAAGATAAAAGACTGTTGCAATACATGTTGACATGAATAAAAAATTAGAACTTATAGATGAATAAAACATAATACGTTGAAGACGACCTATTGAGATTCGGCTGCATCTACCCACAAGTAACAAAGCCCACCAACGAGCACAGGGAACGCCATGTATCGTTCGCACTTTGAGCAGTCGTGGGCGTGCTCAGAGTGCATAGGTGAATGATGCGCTCAATTTGATACCAAAAAGACCTTTTTTATGCTATAATCAAATAACTCATTTTTATATATGAAAATTAAAGCATCCAGCCTTAGCAGAACCTTAATTTGGCGGGACACTGACAAAGCTCTGTTTTTGGCCGGCTAGCACGACAGAAAATAGTATTCATACATCTTGATGTAAAACAAATTTGCGGTGACAGGTAATGATAGATAGATGAATGGCTCGATGGAGATGAATATCATGTCTTATTGAATGCTCTCACAGCAATCCATCTCCACCGAAAAGGGCATATTATTCAACGTATTATGTATCTTGCTTGTTTTCTACACAATCTTAAGTCGATCCATTCGTATGTCATCTCCCACATATGATGAAACGATGGACATAAATGGCCAATCCATCTCATACAACACCGGGGTTGTGTATTCGCATGAGAGATCACAGCCATAGTGTCTACCACAAGAGGTGCTACTACACAAGGCTGCTGGAAACCAGCGTGTGCCCTTAAACGCTCAGTTCTTTCGTCCTTGAGGTGCAACGGCATCTTCTTCCTATTCTTGAGGTCGATAATGGAGAAGGCACTACCTTGTTCGACAAGAAGAGCACCTCTGCTCTCTGCAAAGAAGACTTGGTCTATTCCCACATTCCCCAGCTTGGTCAGCTGAGAGTTATGCCAAATGCAGTCATGGACGTCCCCATCTTGTTCTTGTTTGGTCCAAAGATTTGCGACACCATTGCCTTGTATAGTAACAAGCGAGAAACTTCCTTCTTCTCCCGCAATGCATGGTATTGGTGGCCGTGGCAATGCTGCTTCGAGTTTAATCGGTATATTGGTCAAAGAGACATGGGAGGTGGCCACACTTATGTTAAGACTGGCGATCAAGTTTGTCTTGTTATCCTTGAACAGCCAGTGCACAGTACCATGCGTTACTATTCCGGCGCGCGGGCCACACCTGGTGAGCCTGGAAGCCGAGCAACACTTGACCGGCGCACTCCAACGACCGGGCGTGTCAGAGGAGTAGGTGCAGGCACAGAGGAAGCCGTTCTTGTCATCTTTATAAATCAATAACACTTGAAACGTTGGTGCCTGCTGCTCCTGTTTGCGGCCCAAGTTGGAACCATCACCGACGACGGCATGATCGGTGGCCGTGATAATCGCGCAGCCTACCAAGGCATAGTCCAAGCAGGACGTGTTGTTGAAGGGAGCCGGCGGGAGAAGTCGTGTGCTCCTTCTGTCGAGTAGAGGGCGGCACACCGCTAGGTTGAGCTTGTGCGGGCCGCAATCACCGTCTCCCTGCTGCTGCTGCGACGAAGAAAGCAGCAGGACGCGCGCGAGGAGGAAACCGCGGCGCGCCGCAAGCGGCCTCGCGTGGCCGAAGAGCCGTTGGTTACCGCTGTGGACGGTGACGCACGAGTCGAAGGTACGACGATGCACGTCAAGGCCGGCCTGAAGGCTTAGGAACCGCGGAGGCTCGTACTGATCATCGTTTGTCCTGTAATTGCCGTGTGCATAATAGTTCTGGGAGAAGATCCCGGCGAGGACGCAGGGGCGGCGTGCGGTCTCCGGCCAGAGGCCGGCACGGCGGAGGAAGTCCCGGCCTGTGACGATGCGGCGCCACCGCTTGCAGGTGGCCGCACAGCGGAGGAGGTCCCGTAGGCCCGGCAGGCGCACGAAGACCTCGCGCAGGGCGTCGTCCCCGATCTCGGCGCCGGCGCGTGTGTTGACCATCCACATGATTGGTTTGGGTTAGCTAGCCTAGGGCTGCCCCGATAGATCGATCTGTACCTTGTTTTTTGCAGGGATGCTATTACGCGCGCGCGCGTTAGAACGATCGATTTCCGACAGCGTGTTAGAAACTCAAGTTTCCTTGTAAAGAAATCAGGGTGAGGCTAATTAATCAGGTCGAGCGTTGCCGCGCGCGGCCGCGTATGAGTCTTTTCGTGTTTTTTGAGGGGAGATCGATCTGTACCGTACCGTAAAGGTGTATTTGTCTCGACGGAGGCTTGATGGATCTCTCGGTTAGCTTAGTTATATATATATAGGAGAGGAGTCTTCATGATCTTTTTTTAAAGTAATATAATAACAAAAGCAAACGAATCATATATTTTCTTTTGATTTGTTTCGTTCGGTCAGATATGCAGGTTTTTTTTAGAAATATCACGCTTTATTAATCAAGGATAATCAAGAGAGAGTGCCACCCGGATGCAATCTGGAGATACATGAAAAATAGAGTCACTAGAGAACTCGGAAGATCTAGTTAGAATATGTGCCGCGACATTCGACAAACAATTTATATGACTAAAGTGAACGGACGAGAAGAACGATGCCATCTCCTTGATATCAGCAGTGATGAGCCCCACCGACAAGAAATCAACCATCGAAGCATTGGTTCTCTGGATAACGGACAAATAGTTTAACCGGAAAAACGGCCTTTGAAAAATCTTTCCTGACGAGTGAGAGCCACCGCACGCTGTAGCGCTAGCGCTTCAGCTAATTATAGGGCGGTAACCTCGTCAGCATGCTCGCGGCAAGCAATCTCCGATGTGGTTCCTGATTACCACGCCAATTCCCATCCATCGAGACTCCTTGAAGAGTGTAGCATCCACATTAACCTCTACTACATCTGCTGGCGGCGGAACCCATTTAACTGGAGGTACTGGGGTATCACGCCTAGAAGCAATTGCAGTCGTACCACAATTTTGCGCAATGAAGTCAATATAAGCCAAAGCTTTCTCAGCCACTCTGCGAGGATACATCCTAACATCATTGTTTTTTGCATCATTACGGGCTTCCGAAATAAGCTAAATTGTTACTGCCAAATATAAACGTGAAACAATTTGAGGGAAGACGGCTCTCAAGGGGCGATCGGCTCATATATTTATAGCAGAGTTACAAGTCTTGGAGACCAAGAAATAAACCCTATGTTGGGGAACGTAGTAATTTCAAAAATTTCCTACGCACACGCAAGATCATGGTGATGCATAGCAACGAGAGGGGAGAGTGTATGTCCACGTACCCTCGTAGACCGTAAGCGGAAGCGTTATAACAACGCGGTTGATGTAGTCGTACGTCTTCACGATCCGACCGATCCAAGTACCGAACGTACGGCACCTCCGAGTTCTGCACACGTTCAGCTCGATGACGATCCCCGGACTCCGATCCAGCAAAGTGTCGGGATGAGTTCCGTCAACCTGACGGCGCAGGTGGCGATGATGATGCTCCACCGACGCAGGGCTTCGCTTAAGCTCCATGACGATATGACTTCTCCGCGCAGGGCTTCACCTAAGCTCCATGACGATATGACCGAAGTGGAATATGGTGGGGGCCACCGCACACGGCTAAGGAACGATCCGTAGATCAACTTGTGTGACCTTGGGTGCCCCCCCTCCCCCGTATATAACGGAGGGCGGGAGGAGTTGGCCGGCCACCAAGGGGGCGCACCATGGGAGGGGGAAACCTACTCCAAGTAGGTTTCCCTCTCTTTCCTTATTTCACTTGGAGGGGAAGGAAGGAGTACTAGCATTTAGGAATAAGTACTAGTAGTAGGAATAGGAAGAGGGGAAGGAGAAAAGGAAAGGGGGCGGCCCCCTCCCCAATTCGGATTGGGCTTGGGCGCGCCTCCCTTGTTCCTTCTCCCTTATTCCTATATGGGCCCACTAAGGCCCATATACCTCCCGGGGGGTTCCGGTAACCTCCCGGAGCTCCAAACTTCTCCGGAACCTTTCCGTGTCCAAATATATCCGTCCAATATATTAATCTTTATGTCTCGACCATTTCGAGACTCCTCGTCATGTCCGTGATCATATCCGGGACTCCGAACAGCCTTCGTACATCAAAATACACAAACTCATAATATAACCGTCCTTGAAACCTTAAGCGTCACGGACCCTACGGTTCGAGAACAATGTAGACATGACCGAGACACATCTCCGGGTCAATAACCAATAGCGGGACCTGGATGCCCATATTGGTTCCTACATATTCTACGAAGATTTTTATCGGTCGGACCGCATAACAACATACGTTGTTCCCTTTGTCATCGATGCGTTACTTGCCCGAGATTCGATCGTTGGTATCCAATACCTAGTTCAATCTCGTTACCGGCAAGTCTCTTTACTCGTTCCGTAATACATCATCTCACAACTAACTCATTAGTTGCAATGCTTGCAAGGCTTATGTGATGTGTATTACCGAGAAGGCCCAGAGATACCTCTCCGACAATCGGAGTGACAAAACCTAATCTCGAAATACGCCAACCCAACAAGTACCTTTGGAGACACCTGTAGTACTCCTTTATAATCACCCGATTCGTTGTGACGTTTGGTAGTACCCAAAGTGTTCCTCCGTAAACGGGAGTTGCATAATCTCATAGTTATAGGAACATGTATAAGTCATGAAGAAAGCAATAGCAACATACTAAGCGATCAAGTGCTAGGCTAACGGAATGGGTCATGTCAATCAGATCATTCTCCTAATGATGTGATCCCGTTAATCAAATGACAACTCATGTCTATGGTTAGGAAACATAACCATCTTTGATTAACGAGCTAGTCAAGTAGAGGCATACTAGTGACACTCTGTTTGTCTATGTATTCACACATGTATTATGTTTCCGGTTAATACAATTCTAGCATGAATAATAAACATTTATCATGATATAAGGAAATAAATAATAACTTTATTATTGCCTCTAGGGCATATTTCCTTGATCTCCCACTTGCACTAGAGTCAATAATCTAGTTCACTCAAGAATGATTCTAACACCCATGGAGTCTTGGTGCTGATCATGTTTTGCTCGTGGAAGAGGCTTAGTCAACGGGTCTGCAATGTTCAGATCCGTATGTACTTTGCAAATCTCTATGTCTCCCACTTGGACTTGGTCCCGAATGGAATTGAAGCGTCTCTTGATATGTTTGGTCCTCTTGTGAAATCTGGATTCCTTTGCCAAGGCAATTGCACCAGTATTGTCACGAGAAGATCTTCATTGGTCCCGATGCACTAGGTATAACACCTAGATCGGAAATGAACTCTTTCATCCAGACTCCTTCATTAGCTGCTTCCGAAGCAGCTATGTACTCCGCTTCACATGTAGATCCCGCCACGACGCTTTGTTTAGAACTGCACCAACTGACAGCTCCACCGTTTAACAAAAACACGTATCCGGTTTGCGATTTAGAATCGTCCGGATCGGTGTCAAAGCTTGCATCGACGTAACCATTTACGACTAGCTCTTTGTCACCTCCATATACGAGAAACATATCCTTAGTCCTTTTCGTGTATTTCGGGATGTTCTTGACCGCTGTCCGATGATCCACTCTGGATTACTTTGGTACCTTCCTGCCAAGCTTACAGCTAAGCATATGTCGTGTCTGGTACACAGCATTGCATACATGATAGAGCCTATGGCTGAAGCATAGGAACATCTTTCATTTTCTCTCTATCTTCTCTGCGTGGTCGGGCATTGAGTCGACTCAATTTCACACCTTGTAATACAGGCAAAAAAACTTTCTTTGACTGATCCATTTTGAACTTCTTCAAAACTTTATCAAGGTATGTGCTTTGTGAAAGTCCAATTAAGCGTCTTGATCTATCTCTATAGATCTTGATGCCCAATATGTAAGCAGCTTCACCAAGGTCTTTCATTGAAAAACTCTTGTTCAAGTATCCCTTTATGCTATCCAGAAATTCTATATCATTTCCGATCAATAATATGTCATCTACATATAATATCAGAAATGCTACAGAGCTCCCACTCACTTTCTTGTAAATACAGGCTTCTCCATAAGTCTGTATAAACCCAAATGCTTTGATCACACTATCAAAGCGTTTATTCCAACTCCGAGATGCTTGTACCAGTCCATAAATGGATCGCTGGAGCTTGCACACTTTGTTAGCTCCCTTTGGATCGACAAAACCTTCTGGTTGCATCATATACAACTCTTCTTCCAGAAATCCATTCAGGAATGCGGTCTTTACATCCATTTGCCAAATTTCATAATCATAAAATGCGGCAATTGCTAACATGATTCGGACAGACTTAAGCATCGCTACGGGTGAGAAGGTCTCATCGTAGTCAACCCCTTGAACTTGCCGAAAACCCTTTGCGACAAGTCGAGCTTTGTAGACAGCAATATTACCGTCAACGTCAGTCTTCTTCTTGAAGATCCACTTGTTTTCTATTGCTTGCCGACCCTCGGGCAAGTCAACCAAAGTCCATACTTTGTTTTCATACATGGATCCCATCTTGGATTTCATGGCCTCAAGCCATTTTGCGGAATCTGGGCTCACCATCGCTTCTTCATAGTTCGTAGGTTCATCATGATCTAGTAGCATGACTTCCAGAACAGGATTGCCGTACCACTCAGTGCGGATTTTATTCTGGTTGATCTACGAGGTTACGTAGTAACTTGATCTGAAGTTTCATGATCAACATCATCAACTTCCTCACTATTTGGTGTAGATGTCGCAGAAACTGGTTTACGTGATAAACTACTTTCAAATAAGGGAGAAGGTACAGATTACCTCATCAAGTTCTACTTTCCTCCCACTCACTTCTTTCGAGAGAAACTCCTTCTCTAGAAAGGATCCATTCTTAGCAACAAATGTCTTGCCTTCGGATCTGTGATAGAAGGTGTACCCAACTGTCTCCTTTGGGTATCCTATGAAGACACATTTCTCCGATTTAGGTTCGAGCTTATCAGGTTGAAGCTTTTTCACATAAGCATCGCATCCCCAAACTTTAAGAAACGACAACTTTGGTTTCTTGCTAAACCACAGTTCATAAGGTGTCGTCTCAACGGATTTTGACGGTGTTCTATTCAGCGTGAATGCGGCCGTCTCAAGAGCATAACCCCAAAAGCGATAGCGGTAAATCTGTAAGAGACATCATAGATCGCACCATATCTAGTAAAGTGCGATTACGGCGTTCGGACACACCATTGCGCTGTGGTGTTCCGGTGGCGTGAGTTGCTAAACTATTCTGCATTGTTTCAAATGTAGACCAAACTCGTAACTCAAATATTCGCCTCCACGATCAGATCGTAGAAACTTTATTTTCTTATTACGATGATTTTCAACTTCACTCTGAAATTCTTTGAACTTTTCAAATGTTTCAGACTTATGTTTCATTAAGAAGATATACCCATATCTGCTTAAATCATCTGTGAAGGTGAGAAAATAACGATATCCGCCACGAGCCTCAACATTCATTGGACCACATACATCTGTATGTATGATTTCCAACAAATCTGTTGCTCTCTCCATAGTACCGGAGAACGGGGTTTTAGTCATCTTGCCCATGAGGCACGGTTACTTAAGTGCCAAGTGATTCATAATCAAGTGACTCCAAAAGTCCATCAAGATGGAGTTTCTTCATGCGCTTTATACCGATATGACCTAAACGGCAATGCCACAAATAAGTCGCACTATCATTATCAACTCTGCATCTTTTGGTTTCAACATTATGAATATGTGTATCACTACTATCGAGATTCATTAAAATAGACCACTCTTCAAGGGTGCATGACCATAAAAGATATTATTCATATAAATAGAACAACCTTTATTCTCTGATTTAAATGAATAACCGTCTCGCATCAAACAAGATCCAGATATAATGTTCATGCTTAACGCTGGCACCAAATAACAATTATTTAGGTCTAAAACTAATCCCGAAGGTAGATGTAGAGGTAGCGTGCCGACCGCGATCACATCGACTTTGGAACCATTTCCCACGCCGCATCGTCACCTCGTCCTTTGCCGGTGTTCGCTTAATCTGTAGTCCCCTGTTTGAGTTGCAAATATTAGCAATGTAACCGATTATCAAATACCGAGTGCTACTCTGCGAGCTCTAGTAAGGTACACATCAATAACATGTATATCACATATACCTTTGTTCACCTTGCCATCCTTCTTATCCGCCAAATACTTGGGGCAGTTCCGCTTCCAAAGGACCAGTCTGCTTGCGGTAGAAGCACTCAGTTTCAGGTTTAGGTCCAGACTTGGGTTTCTTCACTTGAGCAGCAACTTGTTTGCTGTTCTTCTTGAAGTTCCCTTCTTCTTCCCTTTGCCTTTCTTCTTGAAACTAGTGGTCTTATTGACCATCAACACTTGATGCTCCTTCTTGATTTCTACCTCCGCAGCTTTCAGATTGCGAAGAGCTCGAGCATAGTCTTTACTAACCCTTGCATATTATAGTTCATCACGAAGCCTTTGTAGCTTGGTGGCGGTGATTGAAGAATTCTGTCAATGACACAATCATCCGGAAGATCAACTCCCGGTTGAGTCAAGTGATTGTAATACCCGGACATTCTGAGTATGTGCTCACCGATGCACCCATTCTCCTCCATCTTGCAGCTATAGAACTTATTGGAGACTTTATATCTCTCAATTCGGGCATTCTGTTGAAATATCAACTTCAACTCTTGGAACATCTCATATGCTCCACGACTTTCAAAACGTCGTTGTAGACCCGGTTCTAAGCCGTAAAGCATGGCACACTGAACTATAGAGTAGTCATCAGCTTTGCTCTGCCAGACGTTCTTAACGTCGTCGGGCCAGTATCATAGAAGTCTGGCACCTAGCGGTGCATCCAGGGCGTAACTTTTACGTGCAGCAATGAGGATAATCCTCAGGTTACGGACCCAGTCCGTGTAATTGCTACCATCATCTTTCAACTTTTCTTTCTCAAGGAACGCATTAAAATTCAACGGAACAACATCACGAGCCATCTATCTACAATCAGACATAGACAAGCAAGATACTATCAGGTACTAAGTTCATGATAAATTTAAGTTCAATTAATCATATTACTTAAGAACTCCCACTTAGACAGACATCTCTCTAGTCATCTAAGTGATCACGTGATCCAAATCAAGTAAACCATAACCGATCATCACGTGAGATGGAGTAGTTTTCAATGGTGAACATCTTATGTTGATCATATCTACTATATGATTCACGCCGACCTTTCGGTCTCCGTGTTCCGAGGCCATATCTGCATATGCTAGGCTCGTCAAGTATAACCTGAGTATTCTGCGTGTGCAAAACTGGCTTGCACCCGTTGTAGATGGACGAGAGCTTATCACACCCGATCATCACGTGGTGTCTCGGCACGACGAACTTTGGCAACGGTGCATACTCCGGGAGAACACTACTTGATAATTTTAGTGAGAGATCATCTTAAAATGCTACCGTCAATCAAAGCAGAATAAGATGCATAAAGGATAAACATCACATGCAATCAATATAAGTGATATGATATGGCCATCATCATCTTGTGCTTGTGATCTCCATCCCGAAGCACAGTCATGATCACCATCGTCACCGGCGCGACACCTTGATCTCCATCGTAGCATCGTTGTCGTTTCGCCATCTATTGCTTCTCGACTATCGCTACCGCTTAGTGATAAAGTAAAGCAATTACAGGCGTTGCATTTCATACAATAAGCGACAACCATATGGCTCCAGCCGATTGCCGATAACTTCCGGTTACAAAACATGATCATCTCATACAATAAAATATAGCATCACGTCTTGACCATATCACATCACAACATGCCCTGCAAAAACAAGTTAGACGTCCTCTACTTTGTTGTTGCAAGTTTTTACGTGGCTGCTACGGGCTGAGCAAGAACCGTTCTTACCTACGCATCAAAACCACAACGATACTTCGTCAAATAGACTCCGTTTTAACCTTCTCAAGGACCGGGCGTAGCCACACTCAGTTCAACTAAAGTGAGAGACAGATACCCGCCAGCCACCTTTAAGCACGAATGCTCGTGAACGGTGAAACCAGTCTCGCGTAAGCGTCTGGCGTAATGTCGGTCCGGGCCGCTTCATCTCACAATACCGCTGAACCAAAGTGTGACATGCTGGTAGGTAGTATGACTTGTATCGCCCACAACTCACTTGTGTTCTACTCGTGCATATGACATCAACGCATAAAACCAGGCTCGGATGCCACCGTTGGGGAACGTAGTAATTTCAAAATTTTCCCTACGCACACGCAAGATCATGGTGATGCATAGCAACGAGAGGAGAGTGTATGTCCACGTACCCTCGTGAGACCGTGGCGAAGCGTTATAACAACGCGGTTGATGTAGTCGTCGTCTTCACGATCCGACCGATCCAAGTACCGAACGTCACGGCACCTCCGAGTTACGCACACGTTCAGCTCGATGGCGATCCCCGAACTCCGATCCAGCAAAGTGTCGGGGATGAGTTCGTCGACGACGGCGTGGTGGCGATGATGATGCTCCACCGACGCGGGGCTTCGCCTAAGCTCATGACGATATGACTTCTCGGCGCGAGGCTTCGCCTAAGCTCCATGACGATATGACGAAGTGGAATATGGTGGAGGGGCACCGCTGCGGCTAAGGAACGATCCGTAGATCAACTTGTGTGTCCTAGGTGCCCCCTCCCCGTGATATAAAGGAGGGAGGAGGAGGAGGTGGCCACCAAGGGGCGCACCATGGGAGGGGAAACCTACTCCAAGTAGGTTTCCCTCTCTTTCCTTATTTCACTTGGAGGGAAGGAAGGAGTACTAGCATTTAGGAATAAGTACTAGTAGTAGGAATAGGAAGAGGGGAAGGAGAAAGGAAGGGGGCCGGCCCCCCTCCCCAGTCGGATTGGGCTTGGAAGCGCGCCCCCTCCTTGTTCCTTCTCCCTTATTCCTATATGGGCCCAATAAGGCCCATATACCTCCCGGGGGTTCCGGTAACCTCCGGAGCTCCAAACTTCTCCGAACCTTTCCGGTGTCCAAATATATCCGTCCAATATATTAATCTTTATGTCTCGACCATTTCGAGACTCCTCGTCATGTCCGTGATCATATCCGGGACTCGAACAGCCTTGGTACATCAAAATACACAAACTCATAATATAACCGTCCTTGAAACCTTAAGCGTGCGGACCCTACGGTTCGAGAACAATGTAGACATGACCGAGACACATCTCCGGTCAATAACCAATAGCGGGACCTGGATGCCCATATTGGTTCCTACATATTCTACGAAGATTTTTATCGGTCAGACCGCATAACAACATACGTTGTTCCCTTTGTCATCGGTACGTTACTTGCCCGAGATTCGATCGTCGGTATCCAATACCTAGTTCAATCTCGTTACCGGCAAGTCTCTTTACTCGTTCCGTAATACATCATCTCACAACTAACTCATTAGTTGCAATGCTTGCAAGGCTTATGTGATGTGTATTACCGAGAAGGCCCAGAGATACCTCTCCGACAATCGGAGTGACAAAACCTAATCTCGAAATACGCCAACCCAACAAGTACCTTTGGAGACACTGTAGTACTCCTTTATAATCACCCGATTACGTTGTGACGTTTGGTAGTACCAAAGTGTTCCTCCGGTAAACGGAGTTGCATAATCTCATAGTTATAGGAACATGTATAAGTCATGAAGAAAGCAATAGCAACATACTAAGCGATCAAGTGCTAGGCTAACGGAATGGGTCATGTCAATCAGATCATTCTCCTAATGATGTGATCCCGTTAATCAAATGACAACTCATGTCTATGGTTAGGAAACATAACCATCTTTGATTAACGAGCTAGTCAAGTAGAGGCATACTAGTGACACTCTGTTTGTCTATGTATTCACACATGTATTATGTTTCCGGTTAATACAATTCTAGCATGAATAATAAACATTTATCATGATATAAGGAAATAAATAATAACTTTATTATTGCCTCTAGGGCATATTTCCTTCACCCTATACGCGTATATGTACAACCGTATGCAAACAGAATACGCGAGATTAGCTATACAAAGTTATACGTTAACATCCCCCCGCAGTTTGTGCGTCGGTCGAACGCATAAACTGTACCGAAAGTCCAAGAAGAGCTGAGTCGGTAAGCCCTTTGTCATGATATCGGCAAACTGCTGTGAGGATGGCACATGAAGAACCCGAATCTGACCGAGAGACACCTTCTCGCGGACGAAGTGGATGTCGATCTCGATGTGCTTCGTGCGGCGATGCTGGACCGGATTACATGCCATGTAACAGCATTGACGTTTATCACAGAAGACAACGGTGGCGGACGGAAGAGGACGATGAAGCTCAAGGAGAAGTTGGCGAAGCCAGCAGCACTCAACCACGACATGTGCCACAGCTCTATACTCGGCCTCGGCACTGGAACGAGACACCGTGGCCTGGCGTTTGGAGGACTAAGACACTAGGTTGTCACCGAGGTAGACACAGTAGCCAGAGGTAGAGCGTCGGGTGTCGGGGCAGCCGGCCCAATCCGCATCAGAGTAGGCAGTGAGCGAGGCTGTAGACCGAGGTTGAGGGTGCCACGAACATAGTGAAGAATCCGCTTTGACGAGGTTGAGATGAGGTTCCCTGGGAGCGTGCATGTAGAGGCATGCTTGCTGGACAACATGTGCAATGTCGGGGCGAGTGAGCGTCAGGTACTGAAGGGCCCCGGCAAAACTCCGGTACTCCGTGGCATCGGTGACGAGGGGACCCTCGTCGGCGGAGAGTTGCAACGGGTGTCAATGGGCGTGACACATGCGTTGCAGTCCATCATACCAGCGCACTGAAGAAGATCGATGGCATACTGGCGCTGCGAGAGAAGCATCCGGAAGCAGACCGAGAGACCGAGATCCCAAGGAAGTAAGTCAAGTCCCCGAGATCGGTCATGGAGAACTCCCGGTGAAGCTGGTTGGTGATGTGCTGGAGAAGCTCGGCGCTGACGCGGTGAGGATGATGTCGTCCACGTAGAGAAGCAGGTAGGCCATCTCAAAGCCGCGCCGAAGCACGAACAGAGACACGTCGCTCTGGGAAGCCACAAAGCCCAGTCGATGAGCGTGATGAGCGAACCGCTGGTACCATGCGCGGGGCACCTGCTTGAGTCCATAGAGGGACTTGTGGAGCAGGCAGACATGGTGAGGATGTGTAGGGTCGATGAAGCCGGGCGGCTGCTCACAGTGAACCACCTCGTCGAGATCGCCATGCAGAAAGGCGTTCTTGACGTCCAGCTGATGAACCGGCCAAGCATGTAAGACGGCGATGCTGAGCACAACACTACTAGGAAAAACCTTAGCAGTAGCGTTGGTTTTTGGACTACTAGTAGCGCAAGTTCCCGCGCTACTACTACGACGCTACAGCTATTTTTTAGCAGTAGCGTGTGTTTTACCCCATGCTAATGATAAACAGACATACCAGTAGCGCTTGTCACCGCGCTACTACTATTCCAAGCCCGCGCTACTACTAACGCAATAGTAGTAGCGTCTCTATGATACACCCACGCTACTAGTAACTAATTAGCATTCAAAAAAAATAAAAATCTACCTATTCCAGTTTAGAGATACATTTCATAGTGCTCACATACATGTTATGCATACAATCAATCGTACATATCTGACATAGATAATTAACACCCACCCACCCACACACACACGCACGCGCGCGCACACACACACGCGCGCGCGCACACACACACACACATAAAATATGCGCCACCTGTATAGGTCGTCGACGTCGGCGCCTCTGCAAGCCCACGTTGGTGGTTTTGATGTTGTCGTCATCGTCGCCGCCGCAGCACCGTGACGATGTCGTCGTCACCGCCGCCACAACACCGTGATGATGTCGTCGTTGCCGCCGCCGCCGCAGCACCGTGTCGATGTCGTCGTCATCGCCGCCACAACACCGTGATGATGTCGTTGATGATGTCGTCGTTGCCACCGCAGCCCCGTGTCGATGTCTCATGTCCATGTGTTCCTTACTAGGAACTCACAAATCCTAGAATTAAACAATGAACCAAGACCACTACTAGGAACTCACAGTGAACCTGGAGCATTAGTACAATATAGCAGTAACCTATAGAGCACTAAGTAACAATAGCAGTAACAAAAACATATAGCAGCAGCATAGTACTCCCTCCGTTCTTAAATATAAGTCTTTTTAGACATTTCAAATGGACTACAACATATGGATGTATGTAGACATATTTTAGAGTGTAGATTCACTCATTTAGATCCGTATGCAATCACTTGTTGGATTCTCTAAAAAGACTTATATTTGGGAATGGAGGGAGTACATTTGAATTATAAGCAGTGCCATACAGACCAATCCAAGAAATTTGGGAAAACCCAACTTAAGAAGGATACAGTGCTAGGCATGACCACAAGTGAAAGGAGATAAGGAACTCAAAGGCAGTACCAAATCTTATTATAGATTCTGAATCCAAGCTTTTGAGGCAAATTGCAACAAGCAAAGACTATGCACCAAGTAGAAGTAATTCCTAGGTCATCCGCGAGCAAGCAAGAAGGCATCAGCAACAGCAGATGTATTACCAACATTGTACCCTTTACTGTCAGGTCATTTCCATTTAACTCTTGGTTGCAGATGTATTATTGTTGTAGTACTAGTAATCATCAGCAGTAATAGCACTTGGTGTGTCAATCAATAAGCATCAGAACCAACAATCATCTATCTAGCTACACAATGGTACTAGTATTACGGTCCATTTGACTAGCAGAAAAACAGAGATGGTCTAAAACAGAACAGAGGGGAGTTTGTAGGTACCTGGGTTTGGCCATGGACGCCGAATTCATGACAACTCAGAAATCTATCAGCTGAACATTTCTATGATGAACAATCCTTCAGACTATTGAGACAGATGGCTCATCTGCTGCCAATCAATGTTCACAGGTCAGTTCTAAAGCATACCAGATAATTCAACTTGCTCAACCACCATTTGAGTTGGAACTTGATCAATGGCTGGCTGGACATGAATAATGCATGAATCATATATTACTAGATACCTGAGCAACATCAGCATACCCTCTGGTCCTTGCGTCCTGCTCCTTCCTTGTAATCGAGTGCTGATCAGCACACATCCCCATATGGAAATCATTGTACACATCCCACAACCCATCCTTGAGCATCCCGTCGATGAGGACGTCATGCCCAAACCGCGACCCTCGTCTGCATTTCATGTCAACAGGAGGTCACTGTAAGCAATTAAGCTATAAGAGAGGACCTTGTTAATGTTGGGCGTACCCAAAGACTTGGGTTTGCTGGACGCCCGGCAACGATGGATGAAGAAAATATAAAAGGACAAAGTATACTACACAAATACACTTTATTTTTTACGAAGTTAACTTTGCATGCATTCACATGGAAGAGATGAGTAGCAACCAACTCTATCTATCTATCTATCTATCTATCTATGTGTATGTGTGTCCCCCGGACCTTGCTGCAGTTCAAGTGCAAGTAGGCTGTGCTGATCATCGGTTTGGTCTTTACAGTTTATTTTCCTTCTCTGCCGATGCCATCTTCAGTTAAGCATAATTGGAAAATTTTGAATTTTAAACTGTGTGTGTGATCAACCATGTACACGCAACTACAGGCAGGGTGTGTACAGAAGTCCAACTGCGTATTTTTTCGAAGGAGGATGACCCCCGTCCAACAGTACATAGGCCTAGTGGAAATTTATTCAAGGACCAGACAAGAGCATCTTTCAGTTTACTACAATATGTAATTTAAATAGCATGAAGCAAACAACTATAAAATGACGAGTGAACTATGATCCAATATAGTGCAGAATATTAATATGAAGGTGGATTTTTCATATTCGAGTTTATCTTAATATTAAGTTAAAAAATAAATGAATATATACATCAGGTGGATTGTCACATGCAACCTGTGGTAGTTTCAGTTTGTGTTGGCTTCAATTGTCACTCCAAACCTTTATTTCTCTTGTGGGCAACTCAAAATTATTTACAATCCGTTCGGAGGGGGGCGCACACGCTCGGGGCTCCACACGCTCGTGGATTGGGAGAGGAGGTGGGACGTTAGTTTGGTGTTAGAAAATCGGCACCAACAAGAAAACAGGTTGCAGTTTATATATAACTGACCAATAATCAACAATAAAAACAACAAAACTTATGGTCCATGTGCTACAGCAGGGAAGAAAAATAACTAAAAACGCATGGAAAAAATTAACATGAGGAAATCTTTACCTTTTCGATCGTAGGCTGGAGCCATTCAGCTTCACAGAGGACGGCGTGGGCCTTCCTGGTAGAGGTATGAACAATGCCTTATGCGCATACATCTGGTTGTCAGTCACAAGACTATTCGCCCTCTTGATGTCAGATATCTACACACGAAGAAAGTAATTTTAACACGGTAACCAAACTGACTATATGTGCACTTGAAAGGAAGGCGGCCATAATAATAACTCCAATTAAGTAAACCACCACGACGAACATGAGGTCCAAATCTGCAACGCAGATACAGAAATGTTTCTGTCACACGCCATGATAAGCACGACACCCTGAACTCAGTAAGTGTTTTGCATTGCATTACATGATTGCATCGCCATGAACAACATAGTTTACTGAGTATTCTGAAGAGGAGCAAGAGAAAGGCTCAGCACTGGGCAGCTGCAAACTATGGAAAATATAAGTGAATGTTTGGATCTTGTCACAGACAAGTCCTCCTCTCTTCTCTCATGCCGGCACTCCATATCCTTTTCTCCTACCAAAACTGAAAATCCCTTCATAATACAGTAGTATTGTTCCTTATATTTAGGAATAACAACATGAAGCCCACAGATCACCGCCGCTTTGTAGGTGCAGCTCAGCACCAGCCAAATCATAGCAGACCATACCAGAGGCACAATCAGGGAATGAGGAGAGAGAATTACCTCGACACTGTACTTGATGGCGATGCCGGCGAGCGTGTCCATCCGGGACACCCCATGCTGGAGGAAGTCCTGGCCGTCCCCGGGCAAGTAGCAGGACGCGGGTGGCGGCGGGGTCCGCTCCGGCGACAGCAGCAGCGCGCTGCCCCAGCCCTCCTCCGTGCGGCCCTCCGTAGAACTGGTCCAACAATAGGTGCAAGATCCCCCTCCTCGTCGCACGCAGGGGAGGAGATCTCTCCCGTCCCAGCGGGCGGGAGGTGCTCAGGCCTCGGGAGGGGAATGCGGAGGAGGGACGGGAGGTTGCGCGGGCGGCGTTGGTGGGTGGCCTTTGCTTGTCGACGGTGGAGGGGATCTGGATCGGGGGTTGGGTGAATTTCTTTCTTTTAGATAAACGGGGGCTGGTGGTCGGTGGTATACTAGTAGCGCGGTCATCTCCCCTGCGCTACAGCTATCCAAATAGTAGTAGCGCAGGTTTTAGAACCCGCGCTACTACTATGGTCTGTTCGCGGGGCACGGTTAGAGATATTTACTAGTAGCGTGTTTTTTCGGCCACATGCTACTATTAAGTAGCAGTAGCGCGGGGCAATATAGCACGCTACTAGTAAGTGTCTGTCTATAAGCTTTTTCCTAGTACTGCAACGCTGATCGTGGCTGGCTTGACGACGGGACTGAAGGTCTCGTCATAGTCAATGCCAGGCTGCTGCGAGAATCCACGAACCACCCACCGTGCCTTGTACCGAGCGAGAGCACCGTCAGCACCAAACTTGTGCTTGAAGATCCACTTCCCTGAAACAATGTTAGCACCAACCGGTCGAGCAACAAGAGTCCAAGTGCGGTTCTGAAGGATAGCATCGTACTCCTCGGTCATGGCAGCACGCCAAAGAGGATCCTGGAGAGCAGAGCGATATGTTTTGGGAATAGGACAGATAGAGGAGTGTTCAGCCGAGAGATTAAGTTTATCAATGGGCTGAAAAATACCACGCTTGGCGCAAGTGAGCATGGTGTGAGTGTTGGTGGAGGAAGCGGTGCTGCCGCGAGAGCGACGAGGAGGGAGGGGTGGTGGTGGTGGTGGGGAAGGGGACTGGGTGGGAGGCCTTGAGCGAGGGGCAGCCTTGGTGAGGCGGGTGCTGTGGCGATCGACGTCGGGGTGCAAGGCCCCGAGCCATGCATGGCGGGCTGGCCTGCGGGAGGCGCGACGACCGCGGGAGCCGGCTGCGTGGCGACCAAGTCTAGGAGAAAATCGAGATCGTCCGGAGACTGAGTGGTGCGAGTGGTGGCAAATGGAAAGGTGTGGTCGTCAAAAACGACATGTCACGAGATGATGATGCGGCGTGACGTTAAGTCAAGGAACCGACAGCCGCGATGCGATACAGGATATCCAAGAAAGACGCATGCGGTGGAGCGAGGGGCGAGTTTGTGAGGTGCCATGGCGGACTGGTTAGGGTAGCATAGGCACCCGAAGACACGGAGGTCGGAGAAGGAGGGCGGTTTTTGGTAGAGGAGGGTATATGGGATCCGGAAGTCCAAGGCTTGGCTTGGATGGCGGTTAAGCAGGAAGGTTGCGACGGCGAGGGCCTCGGCCCAGTACGCAGGAGGCATATAAGCTTGGAACAGCAAGGTGCGAGTAATATCGTTGAGCG
This sequence comes from Aegilops bicornis, assembly GCA_021605145.1. Taxonomy (NCBI): domain Eukaryota; kingdom Viridiplantae; phylum Streptophyta; class Magnoliopsida; order Poales; family Poaceae; genus Aegilops; species Aegilops bicornis. Next base: position 870,669,341 of record CM038670.1, on the reverse strand, counting down.
TGCGGAGTGCATGTTCAGCCTTGCTGTTTGGAGGGGAGGTATACGGGCAGGACATGCAGAGGTGTATGCCGTTGCGTGCAAGAAACTCGATGAAGGTAGAGTTAACAAACTCGGTACCATTGTCGGTCTGGAAGGACATGACGGGGAGGTTGAATTGTGTGCGTGCGTAGGCGACAAAATTGACGAGAATATCACATGTCTCGGATTTCCGGTGAAGGGGAAACGTCCACATAAAATGAGAAAAATCATCAACAATGACAAGGTAATATTTGAAGCCAGAATTACTAGTAACATATGATGTCCATAAATCGCAATGAAGTAATTGGAACGGAGCAACACAAACTGTTGGTGATCTAGAAAAGGTAAACGCACGTGCTTGTCAAGTTGACATGCATGACACACTTGAGTACTTTTATTACATGGAATAGCAAATTCTGAAGATAAATGTGACATAGAGTCACGACAGGGATGTCCTAAGCGACGATGCCATAGCTCCGATGCGGTGGTGGTGGCGACGAGTCCAAACGGAGAGATGGTGGGGTTGGTGTTGGCGTTGAACTCGTAGAGCGGTCCGGGGCTACTGCAGCGAATGATCTCGCGCCGAGTGTGTAGATCCTTAATAGAAAAACCACACGGGTCATATTCGACAGAAACCGAATTATCGATGGTAAATTGACGAGTAGAAAGGAGGTTTTTGATAATATCTGGAACAACAAGAACATTGTTGAGGTAAAAGGTGTGACTAGGTGTGTGGAGAGTGATGTGGCCGCTGGCGGTGATAGGGAGGGGCACACCATTGCCGACAGTGACTCGAAGAGAGGGAGGAGGATGGGAGGAAGTGGAGAGTATACCAGGGTCGGAGACCATGTGCGAGGTGGCGCCGGAATCCATCACCCATGCGCCATGCGTCGAGGAGCCGGCGGCAGAGGGCCCGGCGGTGGCATTGAGGATGGCGACGAGGGCGGAGCAGTCCCATGCAGGAGTCGGGACGGAGCCGGGGTGGTAAGCGCCCTTGGTGGAGGCGGGTTGGCGCCCAAGCACAGCCATGCAGGGGCGCCAGCTGGGTCGTGTAGGCGACCTGGCCTGGGGGCACCCAGGTGGACTGGCGAGATGGCGGTGTCGGGGAGGTGGACCGCGGGGCCTGCCCGAGGAGGCCGGCGACCCCGGCAGGAGCAGCCGGAGCGCCGTAGGGGCGCCAGGTGGGCTGCATCTGCTGTGTCTGTCTGGTGTAGGGGTTGAAGCAGATCCACGGTCCAGGCGCGGCGGCGAGGTAGGTAGGGTTGGAGTTGGCGGCGCCCCCGCCACCGTTCTTCTTCTTCTTCGACCAGCGGCCGCCGTGGACGCCATTGCCGCCGGAATTGCTACCGTTGGAAGAGCCGGTGGTGTTGTCGTAGAGGGCGACTTGGGACGGCATGGGGCCGCCGAAGCGGCGTTGGTGAGCTGGTTCTCGCGTAGGAGAAGGATGGAGCGCGTCTGCAGGAAGGTAGGGGCCGGAACCTGCATCGTGACGAGGCTGGTGATGTCGGAGAAGCGGAGGTTGAGCCCCCGGAGACAGGTGAGGACCAGGGTTTGGTCGGTCACGGGCTGCCCCACGTCCGCGAGCGCGTCGGAAAGGGCCTTCAGGCGATGGCAGTAGGCGATGATGGTGAGGTCGCCTTGGAAGACGGCGCGGGTGAGCTGATTGTCGAGGAAGAGGTTCCGGATCAGCACGCAGGCCTCATACGCGGTCTGATCTTGGGCCATGATTGTGTCGAGGATGTCCTCGCTGATGGAGCCGTAGATCCACGAGCGCACGACGAAGTCCTGACGCTGCCAGTCGGCCGTGTGAGCATCCAGCGGCGTGACGACGGAGATGTGGCCGGTGAGGTCGTACTTGCCGAGGAGGACGATGATGAGCATATGCCACTTGGCGTAGTTGGACTTTTGGAGGTCGAGGAGGACGGGGACAAGCGTCTTGACGCTAGCGACATGGACGGCCTGGGACGCCGGCGACGCGATGGATGGGATCATGGCCCCGGCGATCTGCGTCGAGTGTGGATGAGGTGGAGGCCCTGAGTGTAGAGGAGGTGGAGGAGGAGGTCAACATGGCGCGGCCTGGGGAGGGAAGGAGCTGCGGCGGCGGAGGGAGGTGGCGGCGGCGGCGTAGGGTTTGGTGGCGGCGGAAGCTAGGTTTTGGGACCTAGGGCTGATAACATATAAACGTGAAACAATTTGAGGGAAGACGCCTCTCAAGGGGCAATCGGCTCATATATTTATAGCAGAGTTACAAATCTTGGAGACCAAGAAATAAACCCTATACACGTATATGTACAACTGTATGCAAACGGAATACGCGATATTAGCTATACAAAGTTATACGTTAACACCAAAGCCGTGGCCTCGAGAGAGGTCGCATGCTGAATGAAATCAAATAACTACTAGTACTTGGTATGAACAAAACATTTGCGGCATAGATGGGTAACGAACGAATCGTTCTCCATGGAAAGATCGACCTAGCGAACGAAAATGTTCTATCTGAGGGAGGGGCTGCCACGGGTGAATCAGTCCCGCTCTCAACGAGAAAGCAGACATCACTTGTCCGAGGCTGAAATTGTGACGATCTCACAAGTCTTCAAAAACTTATGTTTGGACATCATTTTGAAAAGCTAAAAACAAAATTCAATGACATATAGAAAAACATAATTTTCCATGTGGTAAGCCATAAAAATACCAAGGCATAAAAATAGAATAATGGTAAATGGATTTTTGCCCATGTGAATATCTTATAACCATTTACTGAAAATTTGCTACTCAATTTTTGTTTTTCTTTACAACAAATGAAGTTTTCCCCAAAAAAATCATTCTAGCAAAACATTTTTTTACAATTTGCCATGATGTTATTTTGTGCACGAGGACAACAGGAGTTCCCTTATTTGTCGCATGCTTGCGCTACGTGCGCTGTCGATGCTTCCTCCGCAGGTTTCATCGATTTTCATTTCCTTCCGGTTTTCAGCAGTTTCTTTTTCATGTTTCTTTAAAAAGAATTTGTCAAAACATATGTAATTAAAATAAAGTGTTCATCTATCTGAATAAAATATAAGCATATTTCAATAAAAATCAGGTCATAATAAAAAAGACGTTCACATATTTAGGTTAACTATTCACGTAACTTTAAATAGTATTCACGTGTTTAAATAAGTATTCATGTAATTTAAAAGATTTGAAATAATTTCTAAAAGTGGTCGTGCAATTTTTAAAATGCGTCACATGGTTTAGAAGAAATTGTTTGTGCAACTTCAAGAAGTGTATTTTGTAATAAATAAATATTTTTTGCTATATGAAAAATATCATTCGTATACATGAAACATTGTTTATCACATGTGTAGAAAAATATCGTCATGTATTTTGAAAACTTTCATCATATACAAAATGATCGTCGTGTGTTTTAGAAAAATTCTGTGTGCATTTAAGAAATGCTCATAGTATACTGATAAATGTTTATCGTACAAAAAAAATGAAAAAGGAAACAAAATTGTTAAAAAGAAGAAATATGAGAAGCAAAAAGGGAAATAAGAACCTTAATAAACAATAATCCACATATGGTAGGCTCAAATACTCCTTATGAAATGTAAATTCAAAATAAATTCGAAAAATCAAAGATACTCGAGTGTGCTAGGACCTGCAAATTTTCATGGTGAAATAACATTTGAGGAGCTATAGAGAAAAAAGGGGTCTCAAACTGTATTTTTCAAAAGTTCTGTGAGAATCAATTTTGATTATTTTTGGCTAGCGATCCATTGTATGTAAGAAAATGTATGTCATGTGTTTTAAGAAAATTCATCTTGTATTTAATAAAATTCTCATCATATATTAAAAAATATTTGTCATGACATTTCCAAAAAATAGTAATGTAAACAGAAAAGAGTATATTCAGAAAAATGAAAGTGGAAGGAAAATTTAAAAGAGAAATAAAGAAAATGCAAAGATAACAAAAAATTAATTAACGATTAAAAAAACCCAGAAGAAACAATAGAAGAAAAAGAAATAAACTCAAGAGAGACCGAAAAAAACTGGTTCAAAAACGGAAAGAATAAGGAAAAAAAAAGGAGCGACAGGGCGGTGTGCTTGCCTGTGCGATTGGGCGCCAGTACGCCAGAGGAAAGCGAAAGGAAATTTCCACGAAGAAGCCGTGGATGAACTGGGCACGACCCTTTGCCTTCATTGGCCAACTGAACGTCAACGTTCCCCACTTTCTTTTAGAACGAAGGCTTAAGGGGGAGCCCAGCTTTGAATTAATAAAACCATCAACCGGCCAGGATTACAACCATTGCATTACAAACTCGAACAAACAAAAAACAAGAACACGGCAAGATACAAGGGTGCTGGTAGGCAGCTCTCAAAACCTCGCTCACTGCAGCTAGTAAGATAGCACAAGATAAGCACAAGCTGAAGCACGCAGAGGCCCTCGTCCACACAAGCATCACTAGGGAAGAAGAAATGGGGCTCCGGGAAGCGCCCGTTGTCGAGGATAGGCTATGTCGGCACCAAACAACCAGGCCCTGGAACAACATCTTCATCCATTCCCCTTTGTCGAAGGAGGCCCCTGCCTCCTGCTTTAACCTGAAGCGCCGAACCGTTGACATATGGGTTGCTCACCCTAGAACATGGACAGAAGGATGCAACCAGAAGGAGTAGGAACAGAGCACACCCTACATGACTAAGAAACTTCACCAGAGGCACCGCATCACCGCTGCCCACTGACGACCTCTGGAGAGGAGAAATATGCCGGTCAGACAACAACAGGGTGTCCAGGGAGGAAGAACAGCGATGCTGCCGCCCGCCGTCACTGGGGCCGCAGCTGTCGCCGCCCGACAACCACCACGCCGCAGTGCCCACAGTCCAAAAAGCATCCAAGGCGGCGACTTCCGAAGCAAGCGGTGCCAAGAGCACCGTCGCCGTAACAAAGTTCGGGTTTTCACCGGGATGCTAGGGAAGGGAGGTGGAGAAAAAAGACCTGAATGGCGCCTTCAAGAAGGGGAGCGGAGTCCATGGGCGTCGCCGCCATGGATTTCTCCGGTCAAGGCTCCACACCACCAACACCGCAGCCAGCTCCGAGCACCGGAGAACCATGTCGACCCAGTCCAAATCGTAGCGGTGGAGCACGCAGGGCAGCAGAAGGGGAAGGGGGCGGCCAGATCTGGAGCCGCAAGAGGCCAGAAGCCCCACCGCCGGAGAGCTTGCTGCCCGCGCAGCCAAGCCCACTGGACTACACCCGCGCCACCACCCGCCAAGGGGACGGTGGCGCCTCACCGAACGAGGCCGCCGCCCCGGATTCCGACGCCCCCCGCTGGAGAAACAGAGCAGCAGAGGCCCTGCCGCCACGTTCCTTGGCCACGCCCCGGGCTTGCCCGGCGGATGCCTCTGGCGGCGGCGAGGAGGGAGGGGAGGAAGGGGGGAGGCGGCGGGGGCTAGGGTTGTCGCCCTCGAGCCGCCCGAGAGGGGCAACGCGAGGGGGGGGGGGGGGAGTTCCTTGTGCATCTCCGTCAACGTTCCCCACTCGCTATTGGTACTGCAGTCAGCGTCTTGAATCTTGAATCTTGGCATGTTGGAAATTCAAGTGGCTTCTTGAATCTTGACTAGGAGCTCGATCGCTCACGTGCTCGGTGATAATTCGCCTACGGGAATTGCTACTAAATTACCTATGCGCTGCTTACTACTCTAGTACCTCTTGAGCATGATTATACTGTAGTTAACTGTAAAACGATCTCTAAGCTCTGCCGATATGTTGACTTGCCACTTGTCCGGGTTCCACTGGTCGCTGGATAGCGTGCTCACCGCAGCAACAACAAAAGACGATGTAGTCCAGTGCTCGAGCTTCAGTCCACTTCTGGATCTTGCAATTGAATACTTGCGCGTATGTTTCCGGTGGATTTGGTCCATGGGCCGACTAGTCTTGGGAATACAATAATCCTTTCGAGTGGGAATATAAGTCCGACATGAATTTTTAGGTCCTCAATTTGATCGACAAAACATGCGCAACATGTGTTTGGAAATATCATTCGACGATGAACTTAAAGATTTATTTTGTGCCATATAACACATATTTCGATAGTCAAATTGAAGATTTAGGGAGTATTTAGGTTAACATGTTTAGTCGCCAAATATAATTATATAATAAAAGAGTCACCAAATATAAAAACAGGTGTTTGTAGGCACTTCTGACTAAGTTGCTCGGTGTTGTCTATTGCACGTGAGATTTTCTATGGTGCAATCACGATATTCTTGGTTGTACCTTTGGTGAGAGAACTGAGGCCCAGGGAGTCCATTGTACTTTATATTTGGTTACGATAATTATTACTTTTGTTATTTATGTTACCCCTCATCTGGTTGTGTCCTATGATCTTACTATCTAATGCAATAAAGTTTAGTTAAGAAAAGATTGAGATGATTTAACTTGGTTATGCTTGGCTCCAAGCAAACACAATCTTAAGCTACTAAATGCCCGAGAAACATGTATATTTAAACTATATATGAAAAACTCGTTGACCGTTTGGTTGGTGTCTAATGATGCCAAACATAAGAGCCTTTGAACAAAGCAAAAGACATGTCCCGGATGAAGTCGACCCTCTTTTGTGTCGGGAACAAGAATTAGATCCAACTCAAAGTCATGGGAAGTGGCCTAGACCACTGACTTTTGATGGAAGGCTTCTACATATCCATCTGAAAAGTGGCGTAGCCAGGCCAACATCAGGTCTCGTGTTGTCTTCAAATCTTTCTGGCGACATTACTCTACATTAGGCTATAGTTTGAAGTTCATTGTCAGTACCCAAGCCGCGGGTCAGCATGGCTGGGTTCTATCTCCACCCCAACATCCAAGCCACCAATAGAACCCTCAAAATTATTCTTAGGTGCTTTGGGCACACAAAAAATAAATCAAGTACACACCCTACTATAACCCCTACCTTTTTTGTGGCCAATACCCCCCCCCCCTCCATTCCCGATCCCCAAGTTCAAGGGACTCTGCCAACAACCCCCTACTTGACTGGCCCATGGGTGAAGGAAAATGTTTTTGATTCCTCTCCCTCATGTGGCAACCATCCGCCACTCCACCCACTAGTCTCGGCCTCGATTCCTACATCCTCCCCCAGCTCCTAGCTTGACCCTCCACTAGAACTCATTGTTCGCACTGGACCGAGACCAGAGAACGTCGCCAACCTGGATCCACTCTAGCCAACATATGGGTTCCGTCCCCCTTACTACAACCCCGCCCTTGTCCCACCATAGCACCTTGGCAACTGATACGTCTCCAACATATCTATAATTTTTGATTGCTCCATGCTACTTTATCTACTGTTTTGGACTATATTGGGCTTTATTTTCCACTGTTATATTACTTTTGGGACTAACCTATTAGCTGGAGGCCCAGCCCAATTGCTGTTTTTGCCTATTTCAGTGTTTGAAGAAAGCGGAATATCAAACGGAGTCCAAATGGAATGAAACCTTCGGGAACGTGATCTTCTCACCGAACGCGATCGAGGAGACTTGGACCCAACTCCAAGAAGTGCCAGAGGCGGTCACGAGGGTGGAGGGCGCCCCCTACCTCGTGGGCCCCCTGACGCTCCACCGACGTACTCCTTCCTCCTATATATACCTACGTATCCCCAAACGATCAGAAGGGGAGCCAAAAACCTAATTCCACCGCCGTACCTTCCTGTATCCACGAGATCCCATCTTGGGGCCTGTTCCGGAGCTCCGCCGGAGGGGGCATCCACCATGGAGGGCTTCTACATCAACACCATAGCCCCTCCGATGAAGTGTGAGTAGTTTACTTCAGACCTTGGTCCATAGCTAGTAGCTAGATGGCTTCTTCTCTCTTTTTGGATCTCAATACAATGTTCTCCCCTCTCTCGTGGAGATCTATTCGATGCAATCTTCTTTTTGCGGTGTGTTTGTTGAGACCGATGAATTGTGGGTTTATGATCCAGCTTATCTATGAATAATATTTGAATCTTCTCTGAATTATTTTATGTATGATTGAGTTATCTTTGCAAGTCTCTTCGAATTATCCGTTTGGTTTGGCCAACTAGATTGGTAATTCTTGCAATCGGAGAAGTGCTTAGCTTTGGGTTCAATCTTGCGGTGTCCTTACCCAGTGACAGAAAGGGTTACAAGGCACGTATTGTATTGTTGCCATCGAGGATAACAAGATGGGGTATTTATCATATTGCATGAATTTATTCCTCTACATCATGTCATCTTGCTTAAGGCGTTACTCTGTTTTAACTTAATACTCTAGATGCATGCTGGATAGCGGTCGATGAGTGGAATAATAGTAGTAGATGCAGAATCGTTTCGATTTACTTGTCTCGGACGTGATGCCTATATACATGATCGTACCTAGATAACCTCATAACTATGCTCAATTCTGTCAATTGCTCAACAGTAATTTATTCACCCACCGTAGAATATCTATGCTCTTGAGAGAAGCCACTAGTGAAACCTATGGCCCCCGGGTCTATTCTCATCATATCAATCTCCATCACTTTTATACTTGCTTTGTTTTTACTTTGCATCTTTATACCAAAAATACCAAAAATATTATCTCTATCAGATCTCACCCTCGTAAGTGACTGTGAAGGGATTGACAACCCCTAATCACATTGGTTGCGAGTAGCTATCGTTTTGTGCAGGTACGAGGGACTTGCGCGTAGCCTCCTACTGGATTGATACCTTGGTTCTCAAAAACTGAGGGAAATACCAACGCAAGCTCAAGACGTAGCAAGAAAGATTTTTGGCGCCGTTGCCGGGGAGGTCTATGCAAAAGTCAACATACCAAGTACCCATCACAATCCCTATCTCTTGCATTACATTATTTGCCATTTGCCTCTCGTTTTCCTCTCCCCCACTTCACCCTTGCAGCTTTATTCGCCCTCTCTTTCCCAATCTCCTCCTCTTTTCCCGTTTGCCTTCCGTATGTATCTTTGTTTGTGTTTCCTTGTGCCATCTATATGCTTGCATCTTAAACTTGCTGAAAATCTATTGATATGGATCCACTTAAAGTGTTCTACTTGGATCATCTTGATCCTTATCTTTCGTCTTTGAAACCCCAACTAGCCTAGTTGATGGGAAATCTTTAGATGAGCATGCTCATTTTGTGCGTCACCGTTTGTCTGAAAAAGGGAGACTCTTACGGTATCATATAAATAGTCTGCTATGCTATGCTTTGAATCTTTGTGAAATGTGTGATTTTACTTGTTGCTCTAAGAGCCCTAATAAGCACCTTCCCTACCTATGTGAGTTCAATGATAATGAAATCTTATCTTCTTATGCAAAGGGTGTTTATAGTTACTATGATATCGAACAAATTGAAGAAATTGTCGTTTTAAGGGTGCTCATGAAGTTGCTTCTTTGATTGAAAAGTATGATTTTACTCTCAACAAATCTGAAAATTCCATCATACTTAAATATTGCAATGAAAACCTTGCTCATAATGTCTATGTCCAAGAATTTCTTGAAAGAATGACCGTTGCTTTGGAAAGTAATAATGATATGCATGAATCTATAGATAATGATGATTCCGATGATTTGATTGAAATATCCCTTGATGAACATGATGCTTGATATTCTTGTGGCTATGATGCCAATATTTATGAAGATGAATTTGCTATAGTTCCTTATGTTAAACATGAGATCGTTGCTATTGCGCCCATACTTGATAGTTCCTTCGATGAAAAGCATGATTGCAATGATTTTACTATAAATTCTATTGATATCAATTGTGCGAAAAATATGCAAAACCCTAAGCTTGGGGATGCTAGCTTTGCTATGTCCTCTACTTGTTGCAATGATCATGATTGGGGTGATTCTTCTTATGATCTTGAAAATTTATTTAATCCCCATGATGATTATGAGATTGATAATAGTGTTTGCAATACTATTGATAGTGGGTTTGGAAGAGTGTCAACTTTAGATCCCACATATTTGGATAATGTTCAATCTTATGAAGTTTTTGATAAAAGTGGGTTTGGAGAGGTCATGACTTTAGTTAATATTAATCCCACTATTTCGGAAGAGTGTCAACTTTGCATGCATGTGGATCGTGTTGAGAATATGTTATGTGATAGCTATATTGTTGAATTTTCTTATGACCCTACATGTAATTATTATGAGAGAGGAAAATATGGTTATAGAAATCTTCATGTTACTAAATTACCTCTCGTTATGTTGAGATTGCTATTGTTCTTTTCCGCTTCCTTGCATATGCTAGTTTTTGCTTGCTATGATAATTTGTTTTTCTATAAGATGCATATGCATAGGAAGTATGTTAGACTTAGATGTGTTTGTCACGTGTTTTATGATGCTCTCTTTGTGCTTCAATTCTTGTCTTTCATGTGAGCATCATTGAAATCTCAATGCCTAGTTAAAAAGGCTTTAAAGAAAAGCGCTTGTTGGGAGGCAACCGAATTTTATTTTTAGTTTTTTGTTTTTGCTTCTGTTTAGGAATAAATAATCCATCTAGCCTCTGTTTAGATGTGGTTTTATTTTTTAGTTAGTGTTTGTGCCAAGTTAAACCTATTAGATCTTCTTGGGAGATAGTTATTTGATCTTGCTGTAATTTCCAGAATCTTTGCGCTCAGTGCCCGAATTGTTAAAAATCACCAGAACGTGATAAAATAGTGATTCCAATTGCTGCTGATCAATGAACAAATTGTCCAGATCTTCTACTTTTGGTAGAATTTTTTGGGTTCCAGAAGTTTGCGTTAGTTACAGATTACTACAGACTGTTTGTTTTTGACAGATTCTATTTTGCGTGTGTTGTTTGCTTATTTTGATGAATCTATGGCTAGTAAAATAGTTTATAATCCAAAGAGAAGTTGGAATACAGTAGGTTTAACACCAATATAAATAAAGAATGACTTCATTACAGTACCTTAAATTAGTCTTTTGTTTTCTTTCTCTAGCAGACTCACGAGATTTCTATTGAGTTTTGTGTTGTGAAGTTTTCAAGTTTTGGGTGAATTCTTTTGATGGATTATGGAACAAGGAGTGGAAAGAGCCTAAGCTTGGGGATGACCATGGCACCCCCAAGATAATCCAAGGACACCAAAAAGTCAATGCTTGGGAATGCCCCGGAAGGCATCCCCTCATTCATCTACTTCCATCGGTAATTTACTTGGAGCTATATTTTTATTCACCAACATGATATGAGTTTTGCTTGGAGCGTCTTGTATTATTTGAGCCTTTGCTTGTTAGTTTACCACAATCATCCTTGTTGTACACACCTTTTGAGAGAGCCATTCATGATTTGGAATTTGTTAGAATACCCTATGTGCTTCACTTATATCTTTTGAGCTTGATAGTTTTGCTCATAGTTCTTCACTTATATCTTTTGGCGTGATAATTTTTACTCTAGTGCTTCACTTAGATCTTTTAGAAACGCGGTGGTGGATTTGTTTTAAAGAAACTTGATCTCTCATGCTTCACTTAGATTATTTTGAGAGTCGTCACTACTAGGGAAAAGCCTATACACATAATCTTACCAGCAGCTCGCTCTAAAATAAGGCGCTGCTGCTAATTAGCAGCAGCGCTTGATATAAAAACGCGCTGCTGAAAGGAAAGTAGCAGTAGCGCTCCCATGCGAAACCGCGCTACTGATCTAATTGCCATGACCTCGCAACCCAGCTAGTTATAGCAGTAGCGCCCTATAGTGAACCGCGCTACTGCTATAGAAGTTAGGAGCAGCGCGCTTCTAAGAAAATCGCTACTGCTACGATCAGCCCACAAGTTTAGTCCCACCACGCTCCGCGAACAGGGTGTTTACCACCTTAAATATGTTACTTCTGAAACTATCGCAACCAGTTGGTCTTCATTAAACTCTATGTGTAGAATTTGTGGCGCAATATGAGTCCTCTCCAGTTCCTACCGGAGTGGACTCATATTGACAATTCATATTGTACACAAAAAAATCATTGATGGCCAATGTATTTTTTTATGCGTGCTTAGAATTAGCAGTAGCGTTTTTCCGTAAAATGCGCTATAGCTACATTAGCTATAGCGCGGTTCCTAAAGTCTTGCTCTTGCTAGTTAAACTTAACCCCGCTCAAAATTTCACTAAGTCCTCCTCCCCTGTTCCCCTACTCCTCTGTCGCCTTGCTTGGCAGAGCCTGCCCTCACCGCCGCCGCCTGAGGCCGCCCTCAACCTCACTGCTGCCGCCTGCCGCCGCTCTCGACCTCATCGTCGCCGCCGCCTCCCCCACCCCCTCCGCTCTCGACCTCACCGCGCCACTCTCGACCTCACCACCGTCCAAGCGCCACCGAGGTACTCCCTCCTTCCTGCCTCCTCCTCCCACCGCGCCTCCTCCCTCCTCCTCCCACCGTGCCCTCCTCCCTCCGCTGCAAGCCGCCCCTCCCTCCTCCTCCGACGCCCGCTCCCCTCCTCTCTGCTCCCTCCCTCCCTTGTCTCTGTTCTTGCAAATCGTAGGTGTTTTGAATAAAATAGAAGTAAGAAAATTTAGGGCAGTATGATTAATAGTAGTTGTAGTTGAACTATTTTAGTTGTAGTTGAATTAGTTTAGTAAGTAAATTAATAAACTAGTTGAACTAGTTGAAGTTAATAGAACTAATGTATTTTTAGTAAGATAATTAATATAACTAGTTGAACTACTTTATTTTTAGAAAGAACTAGTTTTTAGTAAGATAATTAATATAACTAGTTGAACCACATATTCTATTTATAGTAAGTTTATATTTAGTAAGAACTAGTTGAATTAATAAAACTAGTTGAACATGTCATATTTGTTGTTATTTTTAGTTTAAGCAATTATTAGGGATGTATTAGTGATAACTTATACGGTTTTTGCTTTTGCAGAAATCAAGGAGCCCCTCCATCATCCCGTAAATGCGTCCCGTCACCGACCCCCTCCGACATCGAGGTGAGACCAGCCAAATATCCATGTATATCTTTTGTTGCTCAAATAGGACAGTGGTTGCCAAGTGGCCGTTCATGTTCAGTTTACACCTCCGAGTGGCCTATATTTTGCCAGAGTGTTGATTAATTTCCATTCCGGCAAATTTTAGGCGCTCGATATGTCCTTTTTTAGCAAAGGTCATGCCGGATTTTTCAGGCCTATGTTTTTTAGTACATATATTTAATTGTACAAGTTTAATCTTTGAATTATGAACGTAGGAAATGTCGTACTCGGACGGCAGCAGGTCTCCCGAAGTGCAGCTGGTGCCACGACGATCGAGGTATGTGCGACAGGTTCGTTGAGCTGGACGAAGATCGACGCTTCAGCATTAACACTAGTAGAAAAAGGGTCAAATGTGAGACACATTAGTCCCGGTTTGTAACAAAACCGGCACTAATGTGGCCATTAGTCACCAGTTCAACGGCTAGCGGGAGGAGCTCTTTAGTACCGGTTCATGGCAAACCTTTAGCACCGGTTCGTGCCACGAACCGGTACTAATGAGTGGTGGCTGTATGTTGTCAGAATGGGGCCCTTCCAGCACATTTAGTACCGGTTCGTGGCACGAACCGGCACTAAATCTCGTCCTATATAAATCCTTCGTCCACCCGCACTCTGTTCTTCCCCCTTTCCCCTCTCCCTCTCCTCTGTTCTTCCCTTCTTCCTCTCGAGTTCATCACAAAATTTGCCCCAAATTTGTCAAGATTCTGAGCCCTCATCCATTCAAATGATCACCAAGGTTAGCAACTTTGTCCTTTCATCTCTTATTGCTAGATTAGCTCTTGCATTGGTTTATATAGTGATTAATTGTGGGTTTTAGTAATTTGGGAGGAATTATATGTGGTAGTATTTGATTTATATGCAATTTGAGGTCAAAATAACACTTAGTTTGCATATGTAGGTGTGGTTTACTTAGTGCCTTCTAAATCTCTGTCGTAACCACCGTCGATCGCCCACTTAGATCCCGTCGCCGGTACCACCTTGTGGTGAGCCTCTTGTTCATGAAATTTTATATAAAAAATTGTTGTTTGTGTGATTTGGATATATAGTTACTCGTATAATAATTATCTTACCCGTCCGTTGTTTGTTATACATAGTGCCATGGTTTTGATATCCGTCCCGTCGGCCCTCGTCCTTGTTATGATTCGGATGTGGTATATTCTCTTTTAAAACTATTTGTTGCATTTCGTGTTTATGACAAATTATGCCCATCAAGTTGACATAGATATTTTATCTAGGAGGTATGTGAACCGGAAATTCCAACCGACCCTATTGTCGAGAGGTTAAATTTAGTTGAAAGAGAAAGCGAGTACTTGAAAGAAAAATTGAAAAGAATTGAGGGGGAGAAGATGGAATTGGAGTTGCATGTTGCCGATGTCGTCGAAGATCACAAGATCAAGATGGAGAAAATGCGCTTGAAGATTAGAAAGATTAGAAAATATGCCATCGATAGTGAGGCTTGGTATCAATAAGTTGTTGGATCACTTGTTACCTTAGTTGCGATCTTGATCGCATTTGTTGTTACATTTAAATGCTTTAGCTAGAGAGTTATTTGTTTGTTGCATTTAAGTGTTGTATGAACTTTATGTATGAACTTGTATTAATTTGGTCTATTCGATTGTTGTGTAATGAAGATGAGCCGGCAATGGATGTCACGATGACCGATGCTCTCCCAGTTTGTTGAGGCGTGCATACTTTTCTGCTTATGGTGAGGCAAACAAGCGGGCGGATGGTTTTATGCCTTGTCCATGTGCTGGCTGTAAGAATGGTCGCAATTACTCTCGTCAAGAACCATTCACGTCCACTGTTTGAGTCCGGTTTCATGCCCCACTATAATGTTTGGACCAAGCACGGAGAAAGAGGGGTTATGATGGAAGACAATGAAGAAGAAGAGGACGGCGACATCTATCACGGCCATGGGTTCCCTGAATACGATGATACAACAATGGGGGAAGAAGCTGAGCGTGTAATGCGGGAAGAAGCTGGGCGGCAATGCGGGAAGAAGATGAAGAAGAGGCATCGGATGAGCCCGTTGATGATCTAGGTCGGGCCATTGCCGATGCAAAGAGAAACTGCGCAAGTGATTTGGAGAAGAAGAAGTTGCAGCGCATGTTAGAGGATCACAAAAATTGTTGTACCCGAATTGCGTGGGTGACAAGAAAAAGCTGGGCACCACTGGAATTGCTGCAATGGAAGGCGGAGAATGGTGTATCGACAAGGGATTTGGAAAGTTCTTGGTAATGATAAAGGATATGCTTCCAAAGGACAACGAATTGCCCGAAATGCGTCTGAAGCAAAGAAGGCTGTCGCCCTCTAGGGTTAGAGGTGCGGAAGATACATGCATGCCCTAATGATTGCATCCTCTACCGCGGTGAGTCACGAGGATTTGAGCGCTTGCCGGTATGTGGTGCATTGCGCTATAAGATCAGCCGCGATGAGCATGGTGACGTCGAGGCGGCGCCCGGAAGAAGATTCCTGCCAAGGTGATGTGGTATTCTCCTATAATACCACGGTTGAAACGTTGTTCCAAAACAAAGAGCATGCCAAAGCGATCACGATGGCGCGAAGACCGTAAGAAAAGGCGAAAAGTTGAGAGTACCGGTGACGGGTCGCGGTGGAGAAAAATCGAAAGAAATGCACGGGAAGGAGTTTGCGGATGGCGCAAGGGCGTATGGTTTGGTCTAAGCACGGATGGCATTAATCCTTTTGGGGAAGCGAGCAGCAACCATAGCACACGGCATGTGACTCTATGTTTGTATAACCTTCCTCCTTGGTTGTGCATGAAGCGGAAGTTCATTATGATGCGGTGCTCATCCAAGGCCCTAAGCAACCCGACAACGACATTGATGTGTACCTAAGGCCATTAGTTGAAAAACTCTTACAAGCGTGGAATGGAGCAGGTGTGCGTGCGTGGGATGAGCACATGGGGAAGAATTTGACCTAAAGGCGTTGCGTTCATGACCATCAATGATTGGCCTGCTCTCGGTAACCTTCGGGACAGAAAAACAAGGGATACCGCGGATGCACGCCTTTATTAGGATGATACCGGCGGTATATATTTGAATAGTTGTAAGAAGAATGTGTACAGGACATCGTCGATTTCTTAGAAGGCATCCCGTAAGAAAGAAAGGCAAGCATTTCAAAGGTGAGGCGGATCACCGGACGAAGCCTACGCCACCGTCTTGGTCTTGATGTACATGATATGGTCAAGGATTTGAAGGTGATATTTGGAAAGGGTCTGGCGGACAACCTGTTCCAAAGAATGACGCTGACAGACGCACCCATGTGGAAGAAGAAATCTATATTTTGGGACCTGCCATATTGGAAAGACTTAGAGGTCCGCTCCATAATCGACGTGATGCACGTGACGAAGAATCTTTGCGTGACCCTGCTTGGCTTCTTTGGCGTGTATGGGAAGACAAAAGATACACACGAGGCACGGGAGGACCAGCAACGTATGCATGGAGAAGGCGACATACATCGGGGTCATGCAAGCTACGCTCTTACCAAAGAAGAGAAGGAAATCTTCTTTGAATGCCTGCTCGATATTAAGGTACCGTTTGGCTTCTCGTCGAATATAAAGGGAATAATAAACATGGCGGAGAAAAAGTTCCGAACCTAAAGTCTCATGACTGCCCGCGTGATTATGATGCAAGCGCTTCCGGTTGCATTGAGGGGCTTCTACGAAAAGCGTTCGATTAGCCATTGTGAAGCTATGTGCATTTCTCAATGCAATCTCTCAGAAGGTAATCGATCCATAAATCATACCAAGGTTACAGAATGATTAGGTGCAATGACTTGTCAGTTTTGAGTTGGTGTTCCCACCATCCTTCTTCAACATCATGGCCTTGCGTCCTAGTTCACCTATCTTGAAGAGATTAACGTTTTGGGTCATGTATTTCTACACAATATGTTCCCCTTTGAGAGGTTCATGGGAGTCTTAAAGAAATATGTTCATAACCGTGCTAGGCGGAAGGAAGCATCTCCAAGGGCCATCAAAATGAGGAGGTCATTGAGTTTTGTATTGACTTTATTCCGGACCTTAAGCCGATTGGTGTTCCTGAATCGCGGCATAAGGGCAGACTGGATGGAAAAGGCACGCTAGGAGGGGAACAAATAATATGTATGGACGGACATTGTCTCACTGAAGCACACTACACAGTTCTACAGATTATGAAAAGTTTGATGAAATTGCTCCATTCACAGTGAATATTGACCCGAGCATCCCGTTAAATGATGAAGATTTTCCATGGTTACGGCGCAAAGGACACACCTTGAAGAAAAAGTTTCACACCCAAAGATCTGGATGTGATCGGCTTCACTAGCTATCATCACTTCCTTCTGTGTTTCGCACCGAGAGGGAATCTCTGTAATAGTTAGGGTAGTTATGTGTTTTGGCATTTGAAAGCGAAGAAATTTTATGTGCAAACAAATTCACACTAATTTCAAATAATTCAAAATTTAAACTATTCAAATTTGAAAACTACGGGCACTAACAGAAAGTTTGTAATATTTTTTACCTAAAGAGGCTATGTCAGCCTCCGGTCAGGCTATGGCCCCACCATCACCATTTAGTGCCGGTTCGTACCACGAACCGGTACTAATGAGGTTGTGTCATGTAAGGCTGGGGCCCCACGAGCACCTTTAGTACCGGTTCATGGATGAACCAGGCGTAAGCTGTTTTTAGTCCCACCTCATGAAGTGAGAGGGACTAGGAAGCGATTTATAAGCCCTGAGTGCGAGACGATGAAGAATAGGATCAATGCTCACGTTTCTTAGCTTCAAGCCTTGAGGAATACGGTGAACTTGCGGAGCTATCTGCGGTCTGATTTACTATTCGAAAGGCTTGAAGCAAATGCTGACATTGCACCTCTTTTATTTTAATAACTTATTACAACTCCGGACTTCTTACATTATGGCAAAAACTAATTGCACGTCGACATTTCTTTTTTTTAAGTTATAACTCCAGACTTTGACCATCAAGTTTTGCGAGAAAAGAAAAAATAGCAGAAAAGAAAGAAAAACTATAGCTGAAAAGAAAAAACTATATAAAAAACTACTCAAAAATAAATAGAAGAAAATAAATATAGCAGAAAAGAAAAACTACTCAGAAATAAATAGAAGAAAAAATAAAGCAGAAAAAAATTATATTTGCTATTTTTCAATCGTTTACAAAATGACCGTGAAATTGAAAATCACTACAAAATGAACTCTGAAAATGTTGAATTTTGGCAAACTAGATGAAAAACTACTCACAAATAAATAGAAGAAAATACATATAACAGAAAAGAAAAAACTACCCCGCGGTGTAAACCGGCCGGAAGTTAACCCGGCCGGACTTGGCGGTTTATTTGAGACCCCGCTGAGACTCGGCGGTTCACGACTCATTGGTAATCCGGCAGGCGGGTGCGAGGTGCGACAAGACCTGGTGGCCCAGCAGGCGGTTCATGAAAGGCAGTTCATACTATGGTGGGCGGTTTAAGAGGAAAGGCATAAGGAATATTTGTCTTACAAGGAGTTAAGACTTGGACTTGTATCCGGTTTGTATTAGAGATAGACTAGTCCTAATCCCAATAGGACTCCACATGTAACCCGCCCTTCAACATATATAAGGAGGGCAGGGCTCCCCAAAGAGGGACAAGCTACAAGCAAGAAGAAACAATCTCTAGGGCTAGACACAACTAGAGGAGAGCCGGTTCTGGCGACTCCCTCGTGATGATAATGAGATCTAGCCTCAAAGCAGCATGTAGGGTTTTTTACCGGATGATGTTTCCCGGGGCCCGAAGCTGTCTAAATCCCTGTCTTGTGTTGTGTCTTTTGATTCCACTCAACCCCTCTCAAGCTACCACATAGATGCGTTGGCCTCGCGACTAAGTCCTGACACTAAGGACATCGGCGTGTTAATTCCACGGCGGTATCCGAGAGTTGCACAATCTCATGGTCTAAGGAAAGCGATACTTGACATTAGAAAAGCTTTAGCATCTGAACTACGATCTTTGTGCTAGGCTTAGGATTGGGTCTTGTCCATCACATCATTCTCCTAATGATGTGATCCCGTTATCAACGACATCCAATGTCCATGGTCAGGAAACCGTAACCATCTATTGATGAACGAGCTAGTCGACTAGAGGCTTACTAGGGTCATGGTGTTGTCTATGTATCCACACATGTATCTGAGTTTCCTATCAATACAATTATAGCATGGATAATAAACGATTATCATGAACAAGGAAATATAATAATAACCAATTTATTATTGCCTCTAGGGCATATTTCCAACACTTCCATGCTTCACTAGAAGAAAACTGACATTTTCTTCAGGACGAATGAAGGTTCAAAAAATAAACCATGATGCATCAAGTCAACTTTACCTCTGTTTAACTAACAAAACAGGTTCTCTTTGACTAACAAAATTCAGTGAACAAATCGATCAATATGGTTGCTTCACTTTTTTTTACTTCCTAAGTGAATTACTACTAGTCGATTTCTAGCACTAGGATGGATGTTTGTTAACAAGAGCAAATAGCACAAGACAAGAGCATGTATATATCTTTGGAGGAATCAGAAAAATCGAGATGAGATGCCACCGTGCACACAGCAGGGTAGGAAGGAAATTGAGATGGGGAAAGCACCTTGATCGTCCGGAGCGATGGCGGCAATGACGTTGAAGCGAGCGGCGATTGATGAAGTATTCATAGGACTTTTACTCTAGGATTCACCACATGGGCCGAAAAAATGGTAAGCCGCGGGACATTATTTTGTTTTTTTTGGCCTGGCATTTTTTGGTGAGCCAGGACTATGTGCCATTATCGCGAGCCCATAGCGGCAGCTAATCTGCGCCAGTCAATGCGTTCCCACATTTAAAAAGCAGGTTTTTTTTAAAACTCGAAAACATATTTATGGTATTAATTTAACACTATTAATTTTGTGATGATACACTGTATTAATGTAATGCTTATTTACATAAAATTATTCACACATATTTCTATTTCAGAATATTCATGTAACAGAAAAATGTTGCCATTTAGGTCATATTGGTGTAAAGCGCATGAAGAAACTCCATGCGGATGGACTTTTGGAATCACTTGGTTATGAATAATTTGATACTTGCGAACCATGCCTCGGGGGAAAGATGAGTAAAACTCCATTCTCCGGAACAATGGAGCAAGCTAATGACTTATTGGAAATAATACATACCGATGTATGCGGTCCGATGTGTGTTGAAGCACATGGCGGTATCATTATTTTCTGACCTGCATAGATATTTTGAGTAGGTATGGGTATATTTACTTAATGAAACACAAGTCTGGAATATTTGAATAGTTCAAAGAATTTCAGAGTGAAGTGGAGAATCATCGTAACAAGAAAATAAAGTTTCTACGATCTGATCACGGAGGCGAATATTTGAGTTACGAGTTTGACCTTCATTTAAAACAACGTGGAATTGTTTCACAACTCACGCCACCTGGAACACCATAGCGTAATGGTGTGTCCGAACGTTGTAACTGTACTTTATTAGATATGGTGCGCTCTATGATGTCTCTTACCTATTTACCACTATCGTTTTGGGGTTATGCATTAGAGACAACTGCATTCACGTTAAATAGGGCAACGTCTAAATCCGTTGAGACGGCACCGTATGAACTGTGGTTTGGCAAGAAACCTATGTTGTCGTTTCTTAAAGTTTGGGGATGCGATGCTTATGTCAAAAGGCTTCAGCCTGATAAGCTCAAACCTAAACCAGAAAAGTGTGTCTTCATAGGAGACCCAGGAGGAAACAATTGGGTACACCTTCTACCACAGATCCGAAGGCAAGATCTTAGTTTCCAGGAATGGGTCCTTTCTTGAGAAGAAGTTTCTCTTGAAAGAAGCGTGTGGGAGGAAAGTAGAACTTGATGAGGTAATTGTACCTTCTCTTGAATTGGAAAGTAGCACATCACAGAAAACTGTTCCAGTGATGCCTACACCAACTAGAGTGGAAGCAAATGATAATGATCATGAAACTTCAAATCAAGTCCCCTCTTGAACACTGGTAGGTCGACGGAGCATGATCCGCTACAGAGTGGTACGGTAATCCTATCCTGGAAGTCATGTTACTAGACCATGGCAAACCTAAGAACTATGAAGAAGCTATGATGGGCCCAGATTCCGGCAGATGGCTTGAGGCCATGAAATCTGAGATAGTATCCATGTATGAGAACAAAGTATGGACTTTGGTGGATTTGCTCGATGATCGGCAAGCCATAGAGAATAAATGGATCTTCAAGAAGAAGATTGACGCTGATGGTAATGTTACTGTCTACAAAGCTCGACTTGTCGCAAAAGGTTTTCGACAAGTTCAAGGGGTTGACTACGATGAGACTTTCTCATCCATAGCGATGCCTAAGTCTGTCCGAATTATGTTAGCAATTGCCACATTTTATGATTATAAAATATGGCAAATGGACGTCAAAACTGCATTCCTTAATGGATTTCTTAAAGAAGAGTTGTATATGATGCAACCAGAAGGTTTTATCGATCCTAAAGGTGCTAACAAAGTGTGCAAGCTCCAGCGATCCATCTATGGACTGGTGCAAGCATCTTGGAGTTGGAATATGCGCTTTGATGAGGTGATCAAAGCATGTGGTTTTATACTGACTTACGGTAAAGCCTGTATTTACAAGAAAGTGACTGGGAGCTCTGTAGCATTTCTGATATTATATGTGGATGACATATTATTGATTAGAAATGATATAGAATTTTTGGATAGCATAAAAGGATACTTGAATAAGAATTTTTTAATGAAAGACCTCGGTGAAGCTGCTTACATATTAGGCATCAAGATCTATAGACATAGATCAAGATGCTTGATAAGACTTTCCATGACACTACAAGAAATACGTCAACTTGCGACCATCACTATTGGTCACTGAATGGTCATTGTTTTCCATTTGGGACCTTTTTCTGACCCAAATCATATGGTCAAAAGCCAGCCATCATAAACTAAAATTAATGACCTTTCTTCTGGAATGGTCGTAGACGTTTATGACCAAAAAAGGTCATAGATTCAATGACCAATTATTTTGGTCACTAGCAATCCGCCCACACCACGTCAGATCCACCATGGCAAGCTGACGTGGCAGAATTACGACCAAATGAAAAGGTCAAAAATTAGAATTGGCCCGGTCCAATTTGGTGTCTTACATGGGCGAGCCCAACAATTCAGCCTTTATATATATTTTTTTCTTATTAATTTTGGTCATCTATATGGGCCGGGCCCAACTATTCAGCCTTTTTGTTTTCTACAATGTAGCGTTTTCTTTTTGGGCCTCAAGCCTTTTACAGTCCATTTCCTTTTGGGGCCTCGGCCTTTTTACAATCCTTTTTCTTGGGGCCTTTTACAATCCTTTTTTGGGCCTCGGCCTTTTCACGCTAGATTCACTTTTTGGGCCTTTGCCTTGTTACCAACTCATCAGTTTTCTATTTTCATCAGTTTTCTATTTCTCATAGTTTCATAGTACACAAATGACAAATATTTCTAATGAAACAAACTGAATTCTTCAAACGATAGCCAAAATTAGCCTATTACTGTCTTTACATAGTGTTCATACAACTAGATACACTATAATTAGCTACGGAGTATAACTAGAACATGAGGTAGATTGATAGAACATCGTCTTCCTCCAACTTGTGAACATCGTCTTGCAAAATGTCATGTCATTGCAAGCTGCATCCATCTTGCAAAACAGATCAAACACAAATAGTAAAGAAGATTAGACAGCGAGACATAATCGGAAGACAATACAAACACCTGAAACAGTAAAAAAGTTTGTTTTGCTTACTGCCACCTAAGCATCGAATCAGTGGCATAAGCAGCAACATCATGAACATTTAATCAACAGTGGCACAAGCATAAGCATTGAATCAGCAGTAGCAGCACAGGAATGAGCAGTAGCAGCACAAGTAGCACCACCACCAGCACAAGTGCATGCCTATTCAAGCAAGTAGCTAGCAGCAGAAGCATTCAAAGCAATGACTGACAACTTGTCACATGTCATATCTTATAAACTTAGGCAAGTGTTCTCAGGTTATCCTTAACATCACGCACTAACTTTGGTAATTAGCAGCAAACAATACATATTAGTACAAGGCTAGGCAACCAAAACTACTGAAACTACAGATGATCCTTTAATTAACTAGAAAATTTCATTTGGTTTTTGCTAAAGGAAAAGTTTCATTTAGTTCCAGCAAGCAAATGATTGAACAACAAGTTGCAGCTACTTGGAGTAACATTTGGTTTTAATTTACTTGGAGTAGTGTCTAGAGCAAGAAGAGATAAGAGGGTACTCTAGTACTATAGCAATCAATCCACTAGCATTACTCCAACAACACTACATCATCTTGACACATTAGCATTACTCCAACAGCAGCAATCCACTAGCATTACTCCAACAGTACTCAGACAAACACCACACCACAAGAAAGATGACCACATGAGCAAGATTCAACAAAACACCAAGCAGAAAATTAAATTTTCAGTTATGGAAGCAATACTCCTAGACTGCTCACAACTAGTAAAAGGGCTATAGATGATATGGCCACTAATGGCGCACCAGACATGTGGTGTGCCATTACTATATACTAATGGCGCACCATGTGACGATTAAGCCATTAATGTCTATATTACTAATAAGCACACAGTGTGTGGGCGCCATTAGTAGTTTTGAAAAAAAATAAAAAAAATTGTTACTAATGGCGCATCGTGGTATAGTGCGCAATTACTAGTTGACATAGTAATGGCGCACCACACCCACCGTGCGCCATTAGTAGTTCTGAAAAAATAAATAAAAAAATTGTTAGTAATGCCGAGCCCTACCTCCCCTCGCCCCGTCGCCCCCCTCCCCTCGCTGCCCCTTGCCCCACCTTCCCTCGCCCCGTCGCCCCACCGTCCCAACCACCCGCCGCCGCCGCCACCCGCCACCGCCCCACCGCCGCCCGTCGCCCCACCACCCGCCACCGCCCTTGGCGCCCGTCGCCGACGCCCTTGGCGCCCGTCGCCGACAGCGCCCCACAGTGCCGCCGCCCCACCACACCGTCGGCACTTTGCCGTCGCCCGAACCAGACTCGGCGCCCGCCCTGCGCCCGCCGCCCGAAGCTAGGCTCGCAGCCCCCTGCGTCCGCCTCGCGCCCCAGCAGGCCACCGCCCCTTGCGCCCCAGACCAAGGTGAGCATTTTTTGTTTTTTCTCTTGTTTTTCTTTGCTTTGTTTAGGATTAATTAGGTTATTGATAGGTTTAGGTTAGTGGTTGGTTTAGGTTAGTGCTAGATTTAGGTTTAGATAATTAGAAGAAGAAGAAAGTTGAAAAAAAGAAGAAGAAGTAGAAGAAGAGGAAAAAGGAAAAAAAGGAAGAAGAATAAGAAGAAAGTTGAAAAACAGAACAAGAAAGGAAGAAGGAGAAGAGGAGGAGGAGGAAGGAGAAGAAGGAAAAAGGAGAACAAGAAAAGAAGAGAGGTTGAGAAGAAGAAGATGGAATGGAAAAGGAAGAATGCATCATTGTTTAATTGTAGAGGCTGATGATCGAAAAGTTGACCTTTCTTAGGAGTAGCATCTTCAAATAAGTAACCCTTCATGTCTTCAAATAAAATAACAGAACAATATAACTCAGAACGGTAATATAACAAAGAAATCATACAAAACATTAAAACAGTGGAAACTACGGCAAGGTTTTGACATCATTAAACCCACCCACATGATTGAAAAAAAAACATAAATCTGCATATGCAAAGACAGAAGGCATAACAGAGAAAAAATCATTATAAAGAAACTAGTTGCTGACATTAAGCTTGCACATTCAATAGGTCACACCTTTCTTTTGAGCGGATATAAGCGTTGGAACCCTGTTTTGGGGTCAATGCCATACTCCATGACATCATTAGGCTGATGGTTACGAACACATGAAAGCAATATAATTCATACAGACATAAAAAAGGCTCAAGCAGCACTCCAGAATTAATTGAACATGGGGAGGAAATTCTCGATTGCCAACCTTGGGTAAATCAAATATTGCATCTTGAGGGCGAGAGCTTTTTTCAAGTGTTTATTTGCTGCTTCCTCATAAGCAACGAGACATCTCTGAGGATAGAACATCATTTTAGTAGGATGTAACAATCATTAGTCTTCGAGAAGAATGATATTAAATAACATAGTGGCCTGTGATGTATTTTTGTACCGAAAATGCATTTTGCACTAGTCCTCGCTTAACAACATCATGGGTGGGAAGCGGGAACTTCGGAAGTGCATTGGTGTAGTTGATTATCTTCTGCTCAAAATTTATGCTGCTATAATGTTGTATGATAATGTTGTAAGGGTACTAATTGGTCTCTTCTGCTGCTTATCAGAGATGGGGGAAGCAGCCACCGCCGCTCTGCCTCACCGAATCTGAGTTGGATGCTTTTGAGTTCTTGATTATCATACTTGGGACTTGATGCTCGATCCTGGCAGGTATATAAAGCGAGAGATCTCCCTTCACCCATCTCATTATGATAACTCTGTTGTTTGCTACATCACTCCTTGTCTCAAATTGCGGCTGGTGACACTTTTATGAACATCTTTGGGTGAAGATCCGTCAGATAATGTGAAGCTCCGACGGCCGGCAGCGGGGTTTGCGAGCTGTGTAGTGCGTGGAGTTGGTGATCGAGGAGGGCCACATGTACCCGTGTCATGGCTGGGAGAAGTTCTACGATTGCCTCGACCTGCGGACGGGTACTTTCTTCTCTTCAGTGCAGCGATGGCCACAATGCTCATCATCAAGGTTTTCAACGCGACTATGTGTCGCATGCGCTCCACTGACGACGAAGATGCCAGTGCATTCTGCCTCTTCTTATTCCTCTACATTTGGCTTTGTCTCACATCGATTGTTAACGGTCATTGTTGCATTTGGATGACGATGGGAGCGGCAATGACGACAGCTCTGACCAAAGCGGCGGCGATTATGGCTGTAGCAAAAGCAACATCGATTCTGGCTTTAGCGGCAGCGATTCTGGCGGCAGCAAAGACAACAAGAAGGATGATCGGTGGAGTGGGGAGAAGAGGGCGAGTGGGGATGAGGAGCTGCATGATGACGATGGGCATCGGTGAGGATGTCCTAACTGGTGGTGGTGACCAAGGGCAAGAGATGGTGGTGGTGACCATGGGCAAGAGATGGTGGTGGCTGACCATGGGCAAGAGATGGTGGTGGCTGACCATGGGCAAGAGATGGTGGTGGTGAGGATGACCTAGCGATGGTCGTGCCCGTCTGGCCGAAGGTGGCCTCGCGATGGTGGTGGTGCACGACAATGACCACGCACGGTGGTGGCGCCAGCGATCCACAGTGGGCGACATGACCAAGCCAATTGTGGTAGAAGACTACATCCACACTGCCTCCACCGCCTCGTTGCTCTTAGGCGCCTGGTGAGGAAGGAGAAGGAGAAGAACAATGAGAACTGAACTATATCGGTATGTCGGATCTCCAAAATGATATATATATATATATATATATATATATATATATATATAGTTACCTATGTTATCTCTAATATGCTTAGTTTCCTATAGGTTAGCTCCAAAATAACTTATGTTAGCACAAAATGATCAAGTTTACATAATAAACATAGTCTTCTTCTTATTCTTCTTCTTTTCCAAAATTACATAGGTTAGCTTCATTTTACCTAAGTAGGCTCTAATATGCTAACTTAGAGCTTATATGCTTAGTTTCCTATAGGTTAGCTCCAAAATTACTTATGTTAGCACAAAATGATCAAGTTTACATAATAAGCTTATAGTCTTGTTCTTATTCTTCTTCTTTTCCAAAATGACATAGGTTAGCTTCATTTTACCTAAGTTGGCTCTAATATGCTAACTTAGAGAGCTTATATGCTTAGTTTCCTATAGGTTAGCTCCAAAATTACTTATGTTAGCACAAAATGATCAAGTTTACATAATAAGCTTATAGTCTTCTTCTTATTCTTCTTATTCTTCTTCTTATTCTTCTTCTAGTATTATTCTAGTGCTCTTCTTCTAGTATTCTTCTAGTCTTCTTCTTCTTCTTCTCTTCTTCTTTTTCTTCTTCTAACTTCTTGTTTATCATTTTGCAGATTTGATTTAATTCATGGAATCTTGCAAGGATGGAGTGCTTCTTTTCCATTTGTGTTTTTATTTTGTATCAATGTGAAACTTTTGTGAATTGATGGATAACGGTGTTGGATGAACAATGTGAAACTTTTGTAATATGTAACGATGGAACTATGTGTTGGCTATGTATGTATATATGATGAAACTTGTGTGTTGGATATGATTGTTATATGGATGCTTGTTGTATATATATGTGTTGGATATCTCATATGTGAAATAGTGACCTGAGATTAAGAAAAAACGAAAAAAAATTAAAAAAAATTGTTACTAATGGCGCATTTCCATGTGGTGCGCCATTAGTATACCAGAATACTAATAGGCGCTTTTGTGGGATACTAATGGCACCTTTTGTAGTGCGCCATTACTAAAATATACTAGTGGCATGGTACTAATGGCGCACCTGTAGTGCACCATTAGTAGCCAAAATAAGTCTTTGCCATTAGTAGGCCTTTTCCTAGTAGTGGCTGCAAAACTACTCCTATTGGAATGCAAATCACTGCCCATTAAATGGAATACAACTACACTACTATTTTATGAGTGTTCTGATTCTTGATTGCCACTGTTATCTCATGCAAACTTTAGTACATTCATCGAGAGAAGAAAGTGTTCTACATATGAAGAAAGTGAACTGAATTTCAATGTTCACACAGTACAGAGAAGGAGGAAGTGAAGAAAGTGCTCCAACTTTAACAATAGCTACTGGAGTACTCCATTTGAAGCTACTGAAGCTACTCAAACTACTCCATTTTACTCTAACTATTCCATTTTGGAGTAAGTATTAGTAACAAAGATGCTACTCCAACTACTGTATCATTTTGGAGTATAGGATATCATTTTATTAATTCAGAATTGGGATGGTCATTTTTATTATGTAGCTACTCCTTTTTATTAGTTCATAATTGGGATGGTCATTCTTATTTCTCTGAAAACAAAACAATGAATCACACTACAAGCTGCACATCATTGTTATCACAAGAGTCACTAGTAGAAAAGGGCCTAATGTGAAGCACATTAGTCACAGTTTATAATGAACCAACACTAATGTGCTCATTAGTGCGGTTCCAACGGCTAAGCGGGCGCCCATCATTAGTACCGGTTCATGGCGAACCTTTAGTACCAGATTCGTGCCACGAACTGGTACTAAAAACGATGATGTGGCGAGCTTGTGTCGAGGATGGGGCCCCACCGGCACCTTTAGTACCGGTTGGTTATCATGCCAACCGGGACTAGAATACACCTTTAATGCAGTTAATTATAACCAACCGGTACTAAAGGTCATCCTATATAAACCCCTTTATCGAGCTCGAGCACTCTGTTCTTCCCCTTTCCCCTCTCCTCTGTTTTCTTCCCCTTCCTCTCGAGCTCACACTCCATTTTTGCCAAAATTTGTGAACATTTGAAGGCACCCTATCCATCCAAGTGATCACAAAGTTTGGCAACTTTGTCCTTTCATCTCTCATTGCTAGATTAGCTCTTACAATGCAATATAAGTATAGTGATTTGTGGGTTTTATTTTGGGAGGAATTATATGTGGTAGTATTTGATTTATATGCAATTTGAGGTCAAAATAACTTTTAGTTTGCATATGTAGGTGTGGTTTACTTAGTGCCTTCCCGTCTCCGTCCTAACCACCGTCGATCGCCATTTTCGTCCGTCATGGCACCACCTTGTGGTGAGCCTCTTGTTCTTATCTTTTTTATATAAAAAATCATGTTTGTGTGATTTAGATATATAGTTACTCGTATAATTATCTTACCCGTATGTTGTTTGTTATACATAGTGCCATGTTTTGATATCCGTCCCCGTCGGCCCTCGTCCGGGTTATGATTCGGATGTGGTATATTCTCTTTTATAACTATTTGTTGCATTTCGTGTTTATGACAAATTATGCCCTTCAAGTTGACATAGATATTTTTATCTAGGAGGCACTACTGGAATCTGGGAATTTGCCATCAGCCAGCTCTTTGCCATCTGCCAGCTGATGGCAAAGAACGTCTTTGCCATCTGCTTATAAAAAACAGATGGCAAAGAACTGACAGACGGCAAAGAACATGGTTGCCATCAGCCAATTCTTTGCCATACGCGGCGGATGGCAAATAATCTTTGCCTTACGCGGCGAGATGGCAAGAGGTTAACCAAATCATGTGGGCGTCAATAGTGTAGCGGTGTACCAGCCCCACCTCTTTGCCATACGCGGCCGGGCGGCAAAGATTCTTGCCATCTGTTTGGCGGATGGCAAAGAGATAGGTTATTTTTTGCAGATAAAAAAACTGTAGGGTTATCCCTTCCCTCTCTCCTCCTCTCCCACGCATCTGCACGCATCTCACCAGCCGCCCACCACCCCGCGCCACACTACCCGCGCCCACCACCCCACCAACCCGCCGCCGCCCACCAATCCACCACCCCGCCGCCCGCGGAGGCCCCCCCTTTCCCTAGCGTGCGTGCGGTCCCCCGCGGCGACCTCTCCACTCGTCGTCGCCGTCCGTCGGGGAGGGAGCGTGCGTGCGGTCCCCCGCGGCGACCTCTCCACTCGCCGTCGCCGTCCTCGGCCACTCGCCCGTCCGACCTCTCCACTCGCCTCCTCTGGACAGCCAACCATAGTGGCATCGTTCCTCACGACACGCTCGTCCGCTCCGGATCCAGATCCATGGCCCCATTACGCCATTGCTTGGTAGGGGCGCTTTATCTTGTGTTCTAGAGCACGGATCTCACGGCATACCCCTTTTGTGTGTGATGCAGCTTCTAGGGAGGATGTTGAGCAGACAGATTGAGGCCGTGCCGCCGTTCGGGACAGGCTGCCGTGCTGGCCGTGGGCGGGCTGCGGTGGCAGCGCCGCTCAACGGCCGTCGCTGCTGTCCACTCGGCTCGGACAACCACACCGTTATCCGGAT
This sequence comes from Aegilops bicornis, assembly GCA_021605145.1. Lineage (NCBI taxonomy): Eukaryota > Viridiplantae > Streptophyta > Magnoliopsida > Poales > Poaceae > Aegilops > Aegilops bicornis. The sequence continues at coordinate 870,639,358 of CM038670.1, read as the reverse complement.
GACCTTAGCCGCCCGCCTCCACCTCCGCGGTGGCCATGGCCGTGGCGCCCGCCGCCTAGGTGCCGCTGCACTTGTCTAGTACTTCTCGCATTTTTGTTTGATGGGCGACCGGTATAAGGGTCTTAGATTGATTACAATGTTACACTTCTGCACAAATCGCTGTTGCCATTGCCGAGAATTGGTGTGTGCATTGCCTTGCCTTGAGCGTGAGTTAGTTATTTTGCCAAATGAGGCGTTCAACTAGATAGTTGGATTCGGATGATAGTGTAGATTTATACTCCCTCCGTCCCGAAATACTTGTCATCAAAATGAATAAAAGGGGATGTATCTAGACATATTTTAATTTTAGATACACCCTTTTTTATCCATTTTGATGACAAGTATTTTCGGATGGAGGGAGTAGGAACTAATTAGAAGTAGTACAAACACACGAGATGTTCATTTCAAGTTTTTAGCTACATACTAGCTGTGAACTGTTTGAGAGCTCCCTCGCTCTACAACTTCAGAATTTTATAGCCTTTTGCAGTTGCTTCTTTCATGTAGAGCTCAGGACATTAAGTACAGGGTTGTAAAATTCCCATGACTTCTGTTTGTTTGTAGAGTATCTTCTATTTAATGCCATCATGGCAACTTCCTAAATATAATGATGACACTGTTTTCCAGGGATTAGTTATAACTGAAGAATACTTTCAGGTTTCCAAACCTTGGACATATGAGTGATTCTCTTTAGAACTGTATACATTCCAAGGGATACGAAAGTAAGGTTAGGATCCCAGAACATCTGCAAGTACAATTTTAGAACCTTCAGGTAGTAGCGCTCCTTTTATTTTTGAATGGAAAAAAAGATCCATTATACCTTATTAGATAATGCAAAGTTCAGTTGTATTTTTCTAGTCTAAGTTGGTCACTGTGCTAGTAGAAAATATTCTTTGGTTAAAGGATAATTTTGTATTTGTCTTGCCTTTGCGAGCCTCTTATTGATGAAGCTATTTAGTATATCGCCCGATTATCTTCATAATTGTTTCTGTATTCTTATCTATGGTTTATTTCCTTTAGCTTAATTAGCTCAGTTAGAGGGTTCTATGGTCTATAGACTAAATACTTGAAAGCTGCTCTTCGTCATCTTTATTTTCGCTAAATCCGATAGTAGCATCGGATCCTCTACAAGCTAAGATATTATATTATCCCACTAGGCTCACACATTTAGGATGGAGAAATTTAATAGATATTTGTGGGAATTGGTATCCTTAGCATCTAAACCAATTCTTAGAAAGTATATAATAATCCAAATCTAACCTGAATCTTTGGATTTTAGATGACATAATGACCTTACTTAGCTCCAAAATGACCTATTTTACAGATATAAGTTGCATGATAATAATCTTCACATTTTAGTTGCATCATAATAATCTTCTTCTTCTAGTCTTCTTCTTCTAACTTTCTTCTTTCCCATTTTACAGATTTGCTTAAGATCCACGGAAGCTTAGGTTGATGGAGTGCTTGTATTTAGTTTTGTTTTGACCTTGTGAAACTTGCTACCTATGGATGAAACTGTAATATTGATGAAACTATGTATATATACGGATGAAACTTGCTACTATTGGTAACATGTGTTAGATATATATATGTGTTCATGACTATTGGTAATATGTGTTGAATATGCTATATTGGTCATATAAATATATTTGTGTTTGATTTTACGTGAAAATGAATTGATATAAGAAAAATAAAATTAAATGGGGCAATATAGGCACTTTGCCATTTCTTTGGCGAGATGGCAAGAGCTTTGCCATCGGTGGCGAGATGGCAAAGAGGCCACGTGTCATCTACATGTAAAATTTGGGCTGGTCTATTTGGGCCCAATGCCATCTGCCAGCGGAAGGCAAAGCACTTTGCCATCGGTGGCGGGGCGGCAAAGCATGCATCCTTGCCATCTGTGGCGGATGGCAAAAACTAAACCTTTGCCATCTGTGGTGACGGCAAAGTATGCCGTTAACCTTCTAGCAGGGGCTAACCCGTTAAGAGGCTTTGACATCTGCCGGCGGATGGCAAAGCCACGAGCTCTTGCCATCGACCGGCCGGATGGCAAAGAAGCCTTTTCCGGCAGTGTTTCAGACAAACTGTTTGCCATCTGTTGGCAGATGGCAAAGCCTTTGCCATCTGCCGACCATGCCTTTGCCATCTGCCATGGCAGATGGCAAAGTGCCAGATTCCAGTAGTGAGGTATGTGAACCGGAAATTCCAACTGACCCTATTGTCGAGAGGTTAAATTTAGTTGAAAGAGAAAACGAGTATTTGAAAGAAAAATTGAAAATAATTGAGGGGGAGAAGATGAAATTGGAGTTGCATGTTGCCGATGTAAATCGATGATCACAAGATCAAGATGGAGAAAATGCGCTTGAAGATCAGAAAGATTAGAAAATATGCCATTGATAGTGAGGCTTGGTATCATTATGCTGTTGGATCAATTGTTACCTTAGTTGCGATCTAGATCACATTTGTTGTTGCATTTAAATGCTTTAGCTAGAGAGTTTGTATGTTGTTTTATTAGAATAAGTGTGTAGGAACTTTATGTATGAACTTGTATTAATTTGGTCTATTCGATGTTGTGTAATGTAGATGAGCCGGCAATGGATGTATGATGACCGATGCTCTCCCGAGTTCATTAATGGCGTGCATACTTTTCTGCTTGTGGCTAAGGCAAACAAGCGGGCGGATGGTTTTATGCCTTGTCCATGTGTCGGCTATAAGAATGATCAGAATTACTCTAAGTTAAGAACCATTCACGTCCACCTGTTTGAGTCCGGTTTCATGCCCCACTATAATGTTTGGACCAAGCACGGAGAAAGAGGGGTTATGATGGAAGACAATGAAGAATAAGAGGGCGAAGACAGCTATCATGGCCATGGGTTCCTTGAATACGATGGTACCACAATGGGGAAGAAGCTGAGCGACTTTGCGGAAGAAAGGTGAAGAAGAGGCACGGATGAGCCGGTGATGATCTAGGTCGGGCCATTGTCGATGCAAAGAGAAACTGCACAAGTGAAAAGGAGAAGAAGAAGTTGCAACACATGTTAGAGGATCACAAGAAATTGTTGTACCCGAATTGTGAAGCTGACAAGAAAAAGCTGGGCAGCACACTTGAGTTGCTGCAATGGAAGGCAGAGAGTGGTGTCTCAGACAATGGATTTGGAAAGTTGCTGATAATGTTAAAGAACATGCTTCCAAAGGACAATGAATTGCCCGAGAGTATGTACGAAGCAAAGAAGGTTGTCTGCCCTCTAGGGTTAGAGGTGCAGAAGCTACATGCATGCCCTAATGACTGCATCCTCTACCGCGGTGAGTACGAGGATTTGAGCAGCGTGCGGTATGCGGTGCATTGCGCTATAAGATCAGCCGTGATGACCACTGGTGATGTCAAGGCGAGCGCTCGGGAAGAAGATTCCTGCCAAGGTGATGTGGTATGCTCCTATAATACCACGGTTGAAAGCGTTGTTCCAAAACAAAGAGCATTCCAAGTCGATCACGATAGCACAGAGAAGTCCATAAGAAAGGCGGGAAGTTGAGAGTACCCGGCCGGGTCGAGTGGAGAAAAATCGAGAGAAAGTACATGGAGGACTTTGCGGTGGCGCAAGGAGCGTATGGTTTAGTCTAAGCGCAGATGGCATTAATCCTTTTGGGGAGCTTGTGAGCAGCAAACATAGCACGGCACTGTGACTCTATGTATGTATAACCTTCCTCCTTGGTTGTGCATGAAGCGGACGTTCATTATGATGCCAGTGCTCATCCAAGGCCCTAAGCAACCCGGCAACGACATTGATGTGTACCTAAGGCCATTAGTTGAAGAACTCTTACAACTGTGGAATAGAAAATGTGTATGTGTGTGGGATGAGCACAAACAGAAAGAATTTGACCTAAAGCCGTTGTTGTTCGTGACCATCAATGATTGGCGTGCTCTCAGTAACCTTTCAGGACAGACAAACAAGGGATACATCGCATGCACGCACTATTTGGATGATACCGATAGTAATATTTGGATAATTGTAGGAAGAATGTGTACCTGGGACATCGTTGATTTCTTCCGAGCAGGCATCCCGTAAGAAAGAAAGGAAAACATTTCAAAGGTGAGTCGGATCACGGATGAAGCCTCGCCATTTATCTTTGGTGATGATGTACATGATATGGTCAAGGATTTGAAGGTAATCTTTGGAAAGGGTCCTAGCGGACAATCTGTTCTGAATGATGCTGACGGACGCGCACCCATGTGGAAGAAGAAACCTATATGTTGGGACCTGCCCTATTGGAAAGACCTAGAGGTCCGCTCCGCAATCGACGTGATGCACGTGACGAAGAATCTTTGCGTGACCCTGCTTGGCTTCTTGGGCGTGTATGGGAAGACAAAAGATACACCGGAGGCACGGCAGGACCAGCAACGTATGCACGGAAAAGACGGCGTACATCAGGGTTATGCCAGCTACGCTTTACCAAAGAAGAGAAGGAAATCTTCTTTGAATGCCTGCTTAGTATGAAGGTCCCGTCTGGCTTCTCGTCGAATATAAAGGAAATAATAAATATGGCAGAGAAAAAATTCCAGAACCTAAAGTCTCATGACTGCCACGTGATTATGACGCAACTGCTTCCAGTTGCATTGAGGGGGCTTCTACCGGAAAACGTTCGATTAGCCATTGTGAAGCTATGTGCATTCCTCAATGCAATCTCTCAAAAGGTAATCAATCCGGAAATCATACCAAGGTTAGAGAATGATTTGGTGCAATGTCTAGTCAGTTTCGAGTTGGTGTTCCCACCATCCTTCTTCAACATCATGGCCTTGCGTCCCTAGTTCACCTATCTTGAAGAGATTAACGTTACGGGTCATGTATTTCTACAATCGTTCCCCTTTGAGAGGTTCATGGGAGTCTTAAAGAAATATGTTCATAAGCTGTGCTAGGCGGAAGGAAGCATCTCCAAGGGCCATGAAAATGAGGAGATCATTGAGTTTTGTATTGACTTTATTCATGACCTTAAGCTTATTGGTGTTCCTGAATCACGGCATAAGGGCAGACTGGGTGGAAATGGCACGCTAGGACCAGAACAAATAATATGTATGGATGGGCATTCTCTCACTCAAGCACACTACACAGTTCTACAAAATTCTGCCTTGGTGGCTCCGTATATGGAGGAACACAAGAATTTTCTATGCTCCAAACACCCAGAGCAGTCTAACGACTGGATTACACGTGAACAAACGGGGACTTCATTCGGTTGGTTGCAGACATGTGCCATGCATGACGCCGCTATTGAAGATGACCTGTACTTGCTGTCCCAATTACCATCTTCAAATATAATGACTTACAAAGGGTACGAGATAAATGGGAATACATTTTACACGATCGCCCAAGATAAGAAGAGCACCAACCCAAACAGTGGTGTCCGCTTTGATGAAGCAACCAAGAGGGGAAAGGACACATATTATGGTTACATAGAGGACATATGGGAACTTGACTATGGACGTGGTTTGAAGGTCCCCTTGTTTCAGTGCAAATGGGTCCATATGACACGAGGCGGGGTAACGAAAGACCCACAGTACGGAATGACAACAGTGGATCTCAACAATCTTGCGTACGCGGACGAACCATTCGTCCTAGACAATGATGTGGCGCAGGTTTTCTATATGAAGGACATGTCTACCAAACCGAGAAAAACAAAAGATAAGGAAGCGAATACATCATATAATCAGCCAAAGCGCCACATAGTTCTTTCATGGAAAAGAAACATCGTGGGAGTGGATGACAAGACAGACATGTCAGAAGATTATGAAAAGTTTGATGAAATTGCTCCATTCAGAGTGAATATTGACCCAAGCATCCAGTTAAATGATGCAGATTGTCCATGGTTACGATGCAAAGGGACACACGCGAAGAAAAAGTTTCACACCCAAAGATCCCACTCTGAGATGTGATCGGCTTCACTGTCATCACTTTCTTCTCTAGTGAGTTTCCGGACTTGTATATCTGGAAAGTCCCACTTTGGACAAACCGTAGGGAATCTTTGTAATAGTTAGGGTGCTTATGTGTTTTGGCATTTGAAACGTGTACTTTTGTGCTTCGGACAAACGTGTACCTTTCTGACATCATTTGCTATTTTTCAGCTCATTTACTGATTTTTTTAGAGCTAAATGACCCTAAAATTGAAAAGCACTACAAATGAACTCTGAAAAGGTTGAAAGTTGGCATGGTATCATCATTTCACCCACATAGCATATGCAAAAAAGTAGAGAGGGTTACGACAAAAACTGGATGCACTTCGTGTACAAAATGGACAATCTCTTTCGAAGTATCAGGGTTTCGAACAAAAACTCATCTGTTACAAAGGCATTTCATTTTTTTAAACCTATTACAACTCCAGAATTTTTGTGGGTTCAGTATGCACCATTCAAAGCCACGTCATCAACTTTCAACCCTTTCTGACATCATTTGCTATTTTCATGCATTTACTGATATTTTGAGCTAAGTGACCCTGAAATTGAAAAGCAGTACAAATGAACTCTGAAAAGGTAGAAAGTTGGCATGGTATCATCATTTCACCCACATAGCATGTGCAAAAAAATTGAGAGGATTACGGTAAAAACTCCATGCATTTCGTGTACAAAATGGACAATCTCTTTCGAAGTATCAGGGTTCGGACAAAAATTCATCTGTTACAAAGGCATTTCATTTTTTTAAACCGATTACAACTCCAGATTTTTGTGCGTCCAGTATGCACCATTAAAAACCACATCATCAACTTTCAACCCTTTCTGACATCATTTACTATTTTTGATGCATTTACTAATTTTTTGAGCTAAATGACCCTGAAATTGACAAGAAGTACGAATGAACTCTGAAAAGGTTAAAAGTTGGCATGGTATCATCATTTCACCCACATAGGATGTGCAAAAAGTAGAGAGGGTTACGACAAAAACTGGATGCACTTCGTGTTCAAAATGGACAATCTCTTCCAGTATCGGGGTTTGGACAAAAACTCATACATTACAAAGGCATTTTTTTAAACCTATTACAACTCCAGACTTTTTGTGCGTTCAGTATGCACCATTCAACTCTCAAACGAAATGAGGTTTTTGAACTCCTATATAACAGAGTTTCATTGATGCCAAAGGGGGTTTTCCTCAAATGATTGGAACCATCATTGTTGATAGGTTCTATAGCTCCTTCCTCATCCTTATATCTTTTTTCTTGGATTTCTTATTATTCTAGAGTTTTTTATCATCATCTTTTTCCCTGTCTCTATTGTATAACGAATTAAGTATCTTCTTAATGGATTGAAAGAATTTATTCATGATAATAGTATTTTCTATTACTCTCTTATTGGTGGATTTCCTCCGCTTAATTTTGAAATTTACCTAGCCTTTTGAGTACTAGGATCTCCCCCTTATCCTAGCAGATTGGTACCCAGACATATCCTTGGGGAGCCCAGATGTATCTATCTTTTTGTTTAGATGACATCATCTCGAGCGCGGAATCTTATTAGTGGATCAGAAGACTATGGTGACCCGTAGATCTTCAGATGTTGATTTGCAGAGCAGGGCCGGAATGCGGGGATTGCATTCTTTGAAAAGTATCATATCTTCTTTCCCTAGGGAGAAAGCAGAAACCAGAAACAAGTGGAGGTTCGATCTCTCACCCAAAGCAATTGGGGCTGGTGGAATCTTCCCCTATAGACTCCGAAAAATCATCATGTACCTTTCCCCTATAGACTCCAAAAAAGCAGCGTGTACCTTTCCCTAAATCCTTCTCCCGTGCATGCTATTCTCGTGTTCCGTGATTAGAAAAGACATGTTTCTTGTTTTATTTGAGGTAATCAATGAGCTGTATCCCGCTTTGCCTATCTTAATGTGGAATCTATCGTTGAGCACCCATGAATGCAGGTAGAAGGTGTTTTCTTAACTCTTTCGAGGCCTCAGCTTGATTGGACTTCGTCCGCTCTTGTCGTTCAGCTTCCTCTCTCCTCTCTCATCTAAGCCACGTCATCAACATTCAACCCTTTCTAACATCATTTGCTATTTTCATGCATTTACTGATTTTTTGAGCTCAATGACCCTGAAATTGAAAAGCAGTACAAATGAACTCTAAAAAGGTTGAAAGTTGGCATGGTACACTACTAGAATCAGGAACTTTGCCTTCAGCCATTTCTTTGCCGTCAACTAGCTGATGGCAAAGAGGGTCTTTGCCATCCACTAGAAGAAACCTGACGACAAAGAAGCAGTTGACGGCAAAGAAAGTGTTTGTCGTCAGCTCCATCTTTGCCCTCAGCTAGCTGACGGCATAGAACCTTTGCCATCTGCCAGCGGACGGCAAAGATGCAGGGTGGGCCGATAGGGAGGGGCAGCTAACGGCCACTTTCATTGCCGTCCGCTAGCGGACGGCAAAGAAAGTGGCCGTTCTAACGTCCATTAGCTAGGCTCTTTGCCGTCGACTAGCGGATGGCAAAGAGCCTGAACCTATATGTATCAAGGCCCTCGCACCCTGCCCTCTCTCTCCCTCTCCCTCATCCTAACCCCTTTTGCCGCCCTCGCCCGGCCCGCCCCATACGCCCACCGCCTACTGCCCCCCCCTCGCCGCCCGGCAGCGTCGCCGCTGTCGCCCGCCCACCTACGATAAGGCCTCGCCACGTGCCCCTCGCGCCTGCCCGCCCGCCCCTTGACCGCCCCAACGCCGCATGAATCGCCGCCCGGCCGCTCAAGGTGAGGCATTTTCATTTTTGTGTTTTTAGATTTAGTTTAATTAGGTTTAGTATTATTTAGTTTAGGTTTTGTTTAGTTTAGTTATTTTAGTTTAGGTTTAGTTAGTTTAGTTTAGTTCAAGTTTATGGTTTAGTTTAGGTTTAGTTTAGTTAGTTTAGTTTAGGTTAAGTTCAGTTTACTTTAGGTTAAGTTTTACGGTTTATTTTGAACATGTGAAATTCGTTGTTATTTTTAGTTCAAGCATTTATTCCCGCTTGGCGTTGGCGATGCCTATCCGCATCCTCATCATCGACTCGGCGAAGGAGGCCTGCTTGATCGGAGGGCCATGTCCAAGACTAAACCGCTTCGGCTGGTACTAGGAGGTTCTACCTTCCGGGGGGCGCAGGTTGGTGAGGAGTCAGCCCATCGTTGACCCGAACCTTGTTTGGTAGCGGTCACATGGGCCAGTGACGGTGCCGAGTCTTTCGGACAGTGCGGAGGTGTTACGTCACCGTGTAAGCGAGGAGGACAAGAACGTCCGTCGCTACATGGTTGCGTTGGAGGGCAGGTTGGACAATACCTGGCAGGTTCTTCAGGGATCTCATTGGAGCTATGATCCTGTAATGGTTCCTTCTCTTTGGGTGTCCACCGCTTGGCCGATACCACGTCGTTAAGCTCACGGTTCTAGCTGTATTAGCGATGCTATATGTATGATACTATTTGAGATGTATTAGTGATAATATTCGACGATGTCACGGATGCAAGAGATGATGTAGTTTTCTTATTGAATGCATGCTAATTTAGTTTACCGGGGCGAAAGCGGGTTAGGGGTTCCTCGGTGTCTATGCTACCCGAGGAGTCCTGGATTAGGGGTGTCCGGATGGCGGACTATAACCTTTGGCCAGATTCCTGGACTATGAAGACTTTCCGTGTCCGGATGGGACTTTCCTTGGCGTGGAAGGCAAGCTTGGCGATCTGGATGTGTAGATCTCCTCCCATTGTAACCAACTCTGTGAAACCCTAGCCCTCACCGGTGTCTATATAAACCGGAGGGTTTTAGTCCGTAGGACGAACAACAATCATACCATTGGCTAGCTTCTAGGGTTTAGCCTCTTTGATCTCGTGGTAGATCCACCCTTGTACTACCCATTTCATCAATATTAATCAAGCAGGATTAGGGTTTTACCTCCATCGAGAGGGCCCGAACCTGGGTAAAAACATCGTGTCCCTTGTCTCCTGTTACCATCCGCCTAGACGCACAGTTCGGGACCCCCTACCCGAGATCCACCGGTTTTGACACCGACATTGCTGCTTTCATTGAGAGTTCCTCTGTGCCGTCTTCTTTAGGCCCGATGGCTCCTCCGATCATCAACACGATGCGGTCCAGGGTGAGACTTTTCTCCCCGGACAGATCTTCGTATTCGGCGGCTTTGCACTGCGGGCCAATTAAGCAGCCATCGAGCAGATTAAGCTCGCCCACAGCCATCAGGTCAGATTTGGAAGTTTGAACTACACGGCGGACGTCCGTGGAGACTTGATCTTCGACGGGTTCGAGCCACACCCGAGCGCGCTGCACTGTCATGATAGGCATGATCTAGCTCTGCCGCCGAACAGTTCCCAGGAGGCCGCCGAGCTAAGGGTCGGAGCCGACTGCGCCAATCGAGGACGGATGGCTGGACACCGCCTCAGGGGCTGCAATCTCTACAGTGATCGAGCCAAACACCAGCCTTGTCGCTTTGGCTTCGTGACTCAAGGTGCGGACTCCTCTCACGGACTCCGAACCCTCCAGCGCCCTGCCGATCGAATCCGATTAGGCGCCCGATCATGGAGTTCGCCTCCATGGACATCTTTCAGCACTCGCCCTTGACGACATTCTGAATTCACTAAAGTCTCTCTCTTTATCAAGAGAGCCTGGCGGACTATGGTCGGCAAGGTTGGGATCACAGACGACAAAGAAATTCAAAGCCCACCCACCACCCACTTTGTAGCCACTGTCGATGATTTAACCGACATGCTCGACTTCAACTCCGAAGACATCAACGGTATGGACGCCGATGCAGGAGACGACCAAGAACCAGTGCCTATAGGGCACTGGAAGGCCACCTCGTCATATGACATATACATGGTGGACACCCCAAAAGAAGGGAATGGTGATGGAACAACGAAGGGTGACCCCTCCAAGAAGCAGCCTAAGCGCCGGCGTCAGCGGCGCCGCTCTAAATCCCGCCAAAGCAAAAACGGTGATTCCGGCACGGGAGATACTAACACCCCGGACAGTGCCGAAGACAACCCCCTCCAGCAGGATTCAGCACAGGAGGATGGAGAAGCCAGCCCTCATGAGAGAAGCGTGACAGAGAGGTAGAGGATGATAATTACATGCCTCCCTCGAAGGCGAGGCAAGCCTCGGCGGCAGCCAATTTGTCGTGCTGAGGATCCCATTGAACAAGGCGTTTCAAGCGGGCTTATAGCCACGGCGAGCAGCCTCAAGAAAAAAAGCAACAGCTTAGAGATGTCCAAGACTTGCTAGCCAGCAGATGGGTGAAGTCCTTGCGGCGAAGAATCTGAACTTCGAGCGCCCTCCAAGAGCTACCCAAAGCGCAGGCTGCTACCCGATTAGAGGAGGAAGCACCTAAACCTACATCACCGGTATGCGCCAGCGGCCGATCAACCACCTCGTGGCGCGGCGAAGAGGCCTCCCGGCCATCCACTCAAGCCGCACCGGCGTCACTCAACAAATACCAAGGCACGGAAATCGCGGACACTGCGAGATATATTGGAGGACAAGGCAAGGCAAACAAGATCGATCTACGGATCGGCGTGGGCGCCCACGACACATGGCGATAACCGTCATGCGGATATGGAAAATCCGGCCAGGCGAAGAACGATGAACAAAGGCTCATTTGAGCTACGTCGCGATATAGCCCAATACAGAGGCACCACACACCCACTATGCTTCAGAGATGAAGTAATGGATCATCAAATCCCCGAGGGTTTTAAACCCGTAAACATCGAATCATACGATGGCACAACAGATCCTGCGTTATGGATCGTGATTATCTCCTTCATATCCACATGGCTGCGGTGATGATCTACGCCATCAAATACCTCCCACTCAAGCTTAAAGGACCAGCTCGGCACTAAGCTTAACAGCTTGCCCGGTGAGTCAATTAGTTCTTTGGGAGGACACAGGAAGCCGCATTCCTCGACAATTTCCGGGGCACCTATGTCCGACCACTAGGCGCCCGATGACCTAAGCCACATAACCCAGCAGCCAAAGGAATCGGCTAGACAATTCTGGACACGGTTCCTAACCAAGAAAAATCAAATAGTCGATTGTCTAGACGTAGAGGCCCTCACAGCCTTCAAACATAACATCCGTGATGAGTGGCTTGCCCGGCACCTAGGACAGGAAAAGCCGAAATCCATGGCAGCCCTCACAACACTCATGACCCGCTTTTATGCGGAGAAGACAACTGGGTATCTCGTAGTAATAACATGACCAAGAGCCACGGTAATTCGGATACCAAGGACAGCAATGGCAGGTCGGCGCGCAACAAGCACAAGCGCTGCATTGGCGACAATGCTGAGGATCTGACGATTAATGCGGATTCGAGCTCTAAACCGGTCGTGGAAAAAGCCATTTAAAAAAGAAATACTGCGGGCCCGTCCGGTTTGGACGAATACTCCATCGCTCGTGCGGATACACGGCACCCCAGAAAAACTAGCCAATCACACCAACAGGGATTGTTGGGTGTTCAAGCAGAGCAAGCTAAGTGCAGCAGAGACAAGGGGCTGCATAGCGATGGCGAGGAGGAGCCCCGCCCGAACAACGAGGGGACGAAGGGCTTTCCCCACAAGTGCGGACGGTGAACATGATATCATAACCCACATCCCCAAAAGGGAGCGGAAGCGTGCACTCGAGGGACATATATGCTGGAGCAGTCACCCCAAAGTTCAACGCGTGGTCCTCCTGCCCGATCACTTTCGATCGAAGGACCACCCACTAGCATCCGCCACAGCGGATTCGCGCGTGGTTCTAGACCCAATCATTGATGGATTTCACCTCACTAGAGTCCTTATGGGCGTCGGCGGCCTGAACACCTTTATCAGGATCTGATCACGAAAAATGGGCATAGATCCCTCAAGGATTAAACCCACAAAACGACCTTTAAAAGCGTCATAACAGGTGTAGAGGCCAACTGTACAAGCTCAGTTACACTCGAAGTGGTCTTGGATCCCGGATAATTTCCGGCGAGGAGTTAATCTTGACATAGTCCCGTTCTGCAGTGGCTATCACGCACTGCTCGGACGAACTGCATTTGCAAAGTTCAATGCGGTGCCGCACTACACATACCTCAAGCTGAAGATGCCAGGCCCTCGAGGAGTCATTACGGTCAATGGAAACACCGAACACTCTCTCCGAATGGAGGAGCATACGGCTGCCCTACGCGGCGGAAGTCTGAAACAGCCTTGAGGAGTCCTGGATTAGGGGTGCCGGATGGCGGAGTATGACCTTTGGCGGACTCCGGACTATGAAGATACAAGATTGAAGACTTCGTCCCGTGTCCGGATGGGACTTTCCTTGGCGTGGAAGGCAAGCTTGGCGATACGGATATGTAGACCTCCTGCCATTGTAACCGACTCTGTGTAACCCTAACCCTCTCCGGTGTCTATATAAACCGGAGGGGTTTAGTCCGTAGGACGAACAACAATCATACCATAGGCTAGCTTCTAGGGTCTAGCCTCTCTGATCTCGTGGTAGATCTACTCTTGTACAACCCATATCATCAATATTAATCAAGCGGAGTAGGGTTTTACCTCCATCGAGAGGGCCGAACCTAGGTAAAAACATCGTGTCCCTTGTCTCCTGTTACCATCCGCCTAGGCGCTTGCAGTTCCGGGACCCGCTACCCGAGATCCGCGGTTTGACACCGACATTGGTGCTTTCATTGAGAGTTCCTACGTATGCGTCACCTTTAGGCCGATGGCTTCTTCAATCATCAACAACAGCCTTGGTCGGTGAGACTTTTCTCCCCGGACAGATCTTCGTATTCGGCGGCTTTGCACTACGGGCCAATTGACTTGGCGATCTGGAGCAGATTGAAAGCTAAGCCCCTGGCCATCAGGTCAGATTCGGAAGTTTGAACTACACGGCTGACAGCCGCGGAGACTTGATCTTCGACGAATTCGAGAGGCATGTTCTAGCTCTGCCGCCGGACAATGTCCAGAAGGCCGCTCAGGTGTCCGCTCCAACCCTTAGATCGGAGCCGACTGCGCCAATCGAGGACGGATGGTTGGACACCGCCTCGGGGGCTGCAATCTATACGGCGATCGAGCCGATTACCAGCCTTGTCCTTCGCGAAGCTCGTGACTCCGAGGTGCAGGACTCCTTTCCGGACTCCGAACCTTCCGCACCCCTTCCGATAGGACCCAATTGGGCTCCGATCATGGAGTTCACCGTCGCGGACATCTTCCAGCACTCGCCCTTTGGCGACATCCTGAATTCACTAAAGTCTCTCTCTTTATCAGGAGAGCCCTGGCCGGACTATGGTCAGCAAGGTTGGGATGCGGACGACGAAGAAATTCGAAACCCACCCACCACCCACTTCGTAGCCACTGTCGATGATTTAACCGACATGCTCGACTTCGACTCTGAAGACATCGACGGTATGGATGCCGATGAAGGAGACGACCAAGAACCAGCGCCTATAGGGCACTGGAAAGCCACCTCATCCCATGATGTATGCATGGTGGACTCACCTAAAAGAAACAACGACGAGGATCAAAAGGGCGCAACGAGGAATCGTTCCCTCGAAAAGCAATTAAAGCGGAGGCGTAAGCGCCGCGCCAAACCCCACCTCGACAGAGACCCAGCCATAGAGAAGGGCGAACCGGCGGACGACGAACATGCCATCGAGCAACCGTTCGAACAGGGCAACTTGGATAAACAAACGGAACAACCCGTCCCCGGCGAAGATAATAGCCCGGACGACCTCACGCCGGAGAAGTTGCTGGAGTAAAAGAACCTCCACCAAAGGCTCGTCACCACTGCACGTAGCCTGAAAAAGCAGAAGCGAAAGCTCAAAACAGCGGAAGATGCACTCAGAATCAGATTGGGAAAAGTACTCAACACCGCACACAAGTACGGCGACAGTCACCACACAAAGAGCTATCCGGCGAAAATTACTACCGAATTTGATGAGGAGGCCTTAGAGCCCCCACAGTCAAAAAACAAGGAAGCCACCAGGTCGGATAGACGACCCATGACCGACATAGAGTGGCAAAGGGCGCCGCACTCAATCCGGCACGCGATCCGCACAAGGATTCGCATAAAAAAGATGGCCCAACCAGATCTATCTATGGGCCAAGAAAGCAAGCTCTAATAAGCAATGCAACGCAACAAATATCCGAATATCGCGGCACACCCAAATACAGGGGCACCACACATCCCCTATGTTTCACTGATGAGGTCTTTGGACCATGAATTTCCAGTGAGTTCAAGCCCGTAAACATAGAGGCATACGACGGAACAACAGACCTGGAGTATGGATTGAGGATTACATCCTCCACAAACACATGGCTAGAGGAGATGACCTCCACGCCATAAAATACTTACCCCTCAAGGTCAAAGGGCCAGCCCGGCGTTGGCTTAAAAGCCTTCCCGAAAACACCATAGGAAGTTGGGAAGAGCTCGAGGATGCTTTTCGGGCAAATTTTCAAGGGACCTATGTCCGACCTCCGGATGCACACGATCTAAGTCATATAACTCAACAACCCGGAGAGTCAGCCCAGAAACTCTGGAACAGATTTCTTACTAAAAAGAATCAGATAGTCGACTGTCCGGATGTCGAAGCCTTAGCAGCTTTCAAACATAGCGTTAAAGAGCGAATGGCTCGCCAGACACCTCGGCCAAGAAAAGCCAAGAACAATGGCCGCATTGACAAGCCTCATGACCCGCTTTTAGCGCGGAGAGGATAGCTGGTTGGCAAGAAGCAGCACCAATGACCCAAGTACATCCAGTAAGAGATGGAAAGCGGGAAACAGCGCCGTAGTAGCAAGGAACAGCGCCGGACCAAGGATAACAGCCCGAAGAGCACGGCAGTCAACGCCGGATTCAAAAGCTCTCGGCAGAATCAGAAAAATCCGCCCCCCAAAGATAATAGGGACGAGCTATCTAACCTCAACAAAATCTTGGACAAAATATGCCAAATCCACAGTACTCCCGGGAGGCCTGCAAACCACACCCACAGAGATTGTTGGGTCTTCAAGCAATCCGGCAAACTCAATGCCGAACATAAGGAGCTCGACATACCAAGCGAGGATGACGACGAACCCCACAAGCAAAGCACCGGAGAACAAAAGAAGTTCCCGCAAGAAGTCAAAATAGTAAATTCACTTTATGTGACAAAAGGGAAAAATAGAGTGGCGCCTATGGAGATACGCGCCATACGGCCTGTCCCAGAGGAGTCCCGCCACTGGTTGTTACAACCAATCACCTTCAATGATCAGGATTATTCTAGAGGTATCCGGAACGCAGGCTGGACTGCCTTGGTCTTAGATCCGATAATTGACGGACTCCACTTTACACAAGTCCTAATGGACGGCGGCAGTGATCTAAACCTGCTATATCAGGACACAATCCGCAAAATGGGGATAAACCCAGCAATAATTCGCCATGGCAACACTTCCTTTCGAGGGGTCACGCCAGGCCCAGATACCCATTGTATGGGTTCCCTCTTGTTAGAAGTTATGTTCGGCTCCCCCAACAACTTCCGAAGCGAAAAGCTAACCTTCCACATCGCCCCATTCATAAGTAGCTATCAAGCACTACTGGGACGCGAAGCTTTCGCCCGCTTTAACGCAATACCGCATTATGCATCCCTTACACTCAAAATGCCCGGTCCACCAGGCATCATCTCATTAAAGGAAATATCGAGTGTTCCTCGGCGCAGACGATAGATGCGGCTGCCTTGTGACAGCGCACACTAAACCAGCTTTACTAGTTAGAGCACCTAAACAGGTCGTTCAAGACCCCGAACATGGCTCAACGAGTCGTAAACATACAAAGGCTTAATAGCCGCATACCCCTGTACAAGGGGCTCCGTGCGTTTACACCAAGAGACAATAAAGCTCAATTCTACCCATTTTCTGTATTATACTTTGTTTATTTTAACATAGATTTCTCGCACGATTGTTTTCAACTAAGTTCCTCTCTTTTACAGACGAACACCATGCTACACCCGTCCAGGATACGGCACAATAGAGACACATGCGCAGACGTGCAGTAGGGACCCGTTTCAAGGATTCTTTTCAGATTAAGACCCTGCGTAAACCTTTTTTACTGTCTCTTGTTGATAACATCCCCCGGTTTTTTGCTATAACCGAGGAGGAGGCTGGCGTCTTGGCATGTGGCCACGCCAGAATTTTGCGCGTACCTGGACACCAGGGGCTTCTTACCAAGGGCTTTTGTTCAAGCCCGCTTTCATAAAGAGCGAATACCTTAGGGAGTGTTCGGCGTCGCGAGTTTGGCATTATATGCATCAACTCCGAATCATGTCTTTGGTCAAATGTTGGGTTTGCCCGGCTCCTGTGTTTTGCTGCCTTACGTTCCGCTCTATCGGCTAAGGCGGCACTAGGAGAACTACTGCAATTGTGCCCCGGTTCGGCCGGCGAGCACCTTAGTAGAAAGCGAAAATTGCTGTCATGATATAGCGAGACTGGTCAACCACTCGATGACTTGCGGAATCTTTAGGATTACTCCGCATTAACAAAGGGCGTTTCGGTCAGGCACACAGCGCCCGAATTGAGCGGCGCGGTGCCCCTAGGGGCTATTCAGTAGCCCCACTATCAAACTCCTATGGCTAAGTGAAAGTGATAAAGCATTATAGTCCGGTTGCCTAGTTCGCTACACTATCACCTCCTTTATAGGACCAAGACGTTGGATCAAGTGTGAAAATGCGCCTTCTGCGAACACCCCCGCATTATATGCGTGGGGGCTGAAGCCAACGACTGCCATCTTTCAGGTTATATACACATATACATTGATGGCCGCACAGGAGGTATTCTAATTCTTGAAAGCACAAGTATAAAAAGCTTTTATATTCCATCAAAACATCGTTTTACAAACAGTACATGTTATTCGAACATAGCATCCTTCGAGCACTGCGTCTCTATTAAACGAGCGCCCTGTAGAACTTCCTCAAAATAGTGCTCGGCAGGTACTCGGCTTTCGTCCGAATCCTGGGATGCAACAGCACTGGCCTTCATCTCCGCCCAGTATGTCTTGACACGGGCAAGAGCCATCTGTGCACCCTCTATGCACGCTGACCTCTTCATTGCATCAATATGCGGCACCGCGCCAAGGAACTGCTGCACCAAGCTAAAATAACTCTTCGGCTCGGGCCCTTTCGGCCACAGATGACTCACGACATGCTTCATGGCGAGTTCGGATAACCTGTTCAGCTCCGCCCATGGGGCCAAACGATCGGATACCGAAATTGGGCGCTCTGGATTGTGGAACTGTGACCAAAAAAGTTCTTCCAATTCGTGGTCATTTAGACCCCGGAAGTGCTTTCGATCGCGTCCATGGCTTTTCGCCACCAAATCCAGATAAGTGTTTGCCGCACTCCACTTTCGTCCAATGGAGCATACTTAGGATCCACGAACTTCATTCGCAGCATATAGGGCTTTCGGCCGTGATATCTCGACCTAACGTAGCTCCTCCTTCATAGCTCTCATTGCAGAGCCAGTGTCCTTGGCCTCGGCAGTGACCTTTTCTAGGTCCTTCTGTGCCACTCTATCTTCTTTTTAAAGAAGCTTGCAACGGTCGGCAGCATTCTTCAATTTTACAGCCACCTCGGCCATTTCCTTCTTGCTCTGGCAGTGAGCAGCTTGTTGACTTTTTAGCTCTTGGCCGCCTTTAAGGCAGCCGCATCGCTTTTCCTGGCTTGCTCCTTGGCTCGGGCAAGTTCCGCCCGAAGGTTCTCCATGGCAGCGGCACCATCTGCATTAAGCACACATGTTATATGGTACGAGCATCAAGCTCCTCTTACCAGATGTCTTCGGAGACATTACATACCTTGTGCCTCGTCCAGCCGCTCGTTGACAAGCGCGATTTCGGCGTCTGCCATGTCAAGTTGCTGCTTTAGCTCGGCAAATTCATCAGTCCGGCTAGCCACCAAACTCTTAGCCACCTACATATGATCCTCCGCGCGCCGTCTTTTTTGACAACGCACAGAGTCTCAGGGGCTACTATCTATACAGGGCGCATTTTATATATGCGGATCTGTCAAAAGGTACATCATTTCGCGTACCCCAAAACCTGTCAGTAAACTCCTGGTGGCCTCGTACAATTCGCTTTCCGCGGATGAAATCCTTCTAATCACCGTGTTCATCAACACACGGTGTTCTTCTGAGATAGACGCTCGCCCGAGCAGATCCTTCAGCTCCTCCGACTGTGCACCGGACGGTGCCGAACTCGTCCGAAGACCTTTTTTGAAGGCCGGATTCGGATAAACCCTCCGAGATGACACCTCGGGGTCGCCCGCCTTGCAAGACGGTACAGCTGGGGGAGGCGTTCGGCTCTCCATCATCTCCGGACGAAAATCCCCTGAAGATGAGCTCTGCTGAGAAGGGTTGAGATCCGAACTGCAAGGTAAAATTTCGGTTATCTTCCTCAGAAATAAAACAGGGATGTCACTCATTTTAAAACCTCTCTCTTTAATTACGGCTCGGTGGAGAGCTGATCCCCTTGGGGGCGCAATGCGGCCGGGGCACCCTCCGGCGCCGGACCCTCTGACGAAGATTTCTTCCCCCGCTTTGAGGCCATCGCCTCCGGTTCTTTAGAGGCGGTCCTTTTCTTTCCCTGGTTAGGGAAATTCTCGATTCCTCCTTTCCTGACAGCCTCCTTCGTGGAGGCGGTAGCTTCTTGGTTCCCCTCTTCGCCTTCTTCCGAAGGCGCAACCTCCAGCATCTTGGTTAACACGGGATCCGGCATGGTCTCAGGGAGGGGGGCCGGACACCTGATAAGCTTTGCTTTCGCTATCCACTCCTGTTTGAAGGATAGCTCTTTTAAGGGCAATTTTATGATAAACATACGGGTAGCGTGTTCGGGTACATGCCTCCTTACTTGAGTGTCTGGGCGATTGTAGCTCAGACCTGCGTCCTCGGACGAGTCCAGACACATTGCTTGTGATAAGAAGAACAATGTATACATCTCCATGGGCGTCGTGCCCATAAAATGTTGGAGGACTCGCGGTCCTTCCGGATTAAATTCCCACAGGCGGAGGGGGCAACGTTTGCAGGGCAGTATGCGGCGAATCAGCATGACCTGCGCCACTACGGCCAAATTGATATCTCTTTCTAGAAGATCTCGAATGCGGCCCTGCAGCAAGGGCACGTCCTTGGACGCCCCCCAGTTAAGCCCTTTATTGACCCATGACGCTAGCCGTGGTGGGGTACCCGAGCGAAAAGTAGGTGGCGCCACCCATGTGGTGCCCCTGGGAGCTGTGATGTAAAACCACTCTCGTTGCCATAAGCCGAACTCCTTTTGAAAAGAGCCCTCGGTCCATGGAGCATCGGCAATCTTGCTTATAATAGCACCTCCGCACTCAGCGTGCTGCCCCTCGATTATCTTCGGTTCTACCTTGAAGGTCTTAAGCCACAGTCTGAAGTGAGGAGTAATATGGAGGAAGGCCTCACACACGACAATGAACGATGAGATTTGGAGGATGGACTCCGGAGCTAAGTCGTGAAATTCCAGCCCATAATAAAACATGAGCCCCCTCACGAAGGGATCGATCGGGAAGCCTAGCCCCCGAAGGAAGTGAGATGTGAACACCATGCTCTCACCGGGCTGGGGAGTGGGAATAGCCTGCCCTTGAGCAGGCAGCCTATCTGATTTCGCGGTTAGGTATCGGCATCTCTCGGCTTTCGCCGTCTTCTTCCGTAGCGGAGGAAGGCATCCACCGTCCTTGGAGGTCGGGCGGACATCATCGAAGGTCGGCGCTGAATCTGGAGCTTTGGGTGTTGGAACTCGAGGCGAGAGGCGGATTTGATGGGATTGAAAGAAAGAGTCGAGCCTTGGTCTCTTTATAAATAGGTTGAATACCAAGAGCCCTCCCCATGACCGTTTGGGATTCACTTTCAATTAAGAAGTCATACCAATGGCACGGTTGGGTTACCCACGCCCGTATTAATGAGAATCCCGGAATAAGGGGACACGATCTCTGCTTTGACAAGATGTGCCAAGGGAACCGCCTCGCTAAACACGCTGAGGTGGGACAGTAAAACGAATAAAGGCTTGGCTGTGGCGTGATGTCACACTACGGAATACGTCAGCAGATTAGATTTGTGTAAATATTATTCTCTCTACGGTGGTATGTGGAACTTATTTTGCAGAGCCGGACACTATCCTTGTGTTCAAAATCTTCTATGAAGTATTAGGAGGAGGAACCCGCCTTGCAATGCGAAGACAATTTGCGCCCGGACTACGCCGTCATTGAAGCCTAGTTCGGGGCTCTTGAGGAGTCTGGATTAGGGGTGTCCGGATGGCGGACTATGACCTTTGGCGGACTCCGGACTATGAAGATACAAGATTGAAGACTTCGTCCCGTGTCCGGATGGGACTTTCCTTGGCGTGGAAGGCAAGCTTGGCGATACGGATATGTAGATCTCCTCCCATTGTAACCGACTCTGTGTAACCCTAACCCTCTCCGGTGTCTACATAAACCGGAGGGTTTTAGTCCGTAGGACGAACAACAATCTTTCCATAGGCTAGCTTCTAGGGTTTAGCCTCTCTGATCTCGTGGTAGATCTACTCTTGTACTAACCATATCATCAACATTAATCAAGCAGGAGTAGGGTTTTACCTCCATCAAGAGGGCCCGAACCTGGGTAAAAACATCGTGTCCCTTGTCTCCTGTTACCATCCGCTTAGACACACAGTTCGGGACCCCCTACCCGAGATCTGCCGGTTTTGACACCGACAAGCCTCTCAAGGCAATTCTCCAGTCCGGCTGTTAAATGTCCGGACACCGTCAAGCGCGCCCGAAGTAACCTACAACAAGACCGCCTGGCACGTTCTGAGCAAGCGTAGCAGTGCGGCCTCGACCCCAGCCCTCGCGAAATTGCGAAACCGATTACTACAGCGTACATAATTACGCTCTGGAAATACCATGGGCATAAGGGGAGGGGCACAACCAGCACACCAAAATGCGGCTCAACCGCACTAGGGGCTCACGATTTTGTCATTCCTTTTTCTTACTTTCGGGACTCCACTCTCCGGAAGGCTGTCCGTGATCACAATCACCAAACACGATGCAACAACCGGGGAGGCAGGAAGCTTCGTCGAATGTCGGTGGTCTCTATAACGAGCTTACTGTCTTACATAAAGTCTCATGACTTGCCCACAGAGGACATGTGAAATAATCCCATCTCTTTTTTATCGCACTATTTGTATCGTTCTGCTTTTAATAAAACAATACATAGCTCTTGTCTATTATTGCATTCATTTTTTATGAAAATATGTTCACTTATGACATTATGCAACCGTACACTTTGGTATGGCCAATACACCAGGGGCTTAAGTACCCCAGAATATGGTGTGAGAGGTCCGAACACTCTCACGAGTCTGGCACCCGAACTTATAGCATTATATGCATCGGCTCCGAATCATGTCTTGGGTCAATAGTTGGGTTTGCCCGGCTCCCATGTTTTGGTACCTTACGTTTCGTTATATCGGCTAAGGTAGTGTTGGGAGAACTACTACGATTGTGCCCCGGTTGAGCTGGCTTAAGCAACTTAGTAGAGAAAGCTAAAACTGACCGTCATGATAGGGCGAGAGCTGGTCGCTGTTCGAGAGGTTTCGAGTCCCTAAAGACTTATGCCGCTTAGGCGAGGAGCTGGCTTTGTCCGGCCTAGGCGTGGATGGCGCCCGAACTCGGTCTTAGAATACTAGGGGCTTCACGAAATTTAAAATTTTAGAATTCTATGGCTAAGTGAGAGTGATAAAGCATTATAGTCCGATTGCCTTGTTACGTTGTCTTTGGCGCATCCCTCGAAGGACCCAAGAATGGGAACAAGAGCGCCCAGGTTTATCCTGAACACCCCAGCACTCGTGGCATGGGGGTAGAAGCCGACGACTCGCCATCTCTCAGATTTAATAAACGGCCACACAGAAGGTAATATTTTAAATTCAATAAGCGTTGCTTAACGCATATGAACAAGTTTTCAGCGCACAGGATAACACGAGCGAGTTTACTCAAAAATTACATCCTTGGAACATTCATCCGCCACAAGGTGGGCACCCTTCAGGACGCCCTCATAATACATCTCGGGCTTGCGATGCTCCTTGCCCTCCGGTGGCCCATCTGTCACCAGCTTCTCAGCATCCATCTTGCCCCAGTGTACTTTAACACGGGCAAGGGCCCTACGGGCGCCTTCGATGCATACGGAGCGCTTGATGACTTCAAGCCGTGGACAGGCACCCACCAACCGCCTCACCAGCCCAAAGTAGCTCCTAGGCATGACCTCCCCAGGCCATAGTCGGACTATAAGGCCCTTCATGGCCTATTCGGCTACCTTATAGATCTCGACCAGCTGCTTCAGCTGGTCACTCAAGGGCACCGGGTGTCCGGCCTCAACATACTGGGACCAGAACACCTTCTCCGTCGAGCTCCCTTCCTCGGCTCGGTAGAATGCGGCAACGTCGGACACACTGCGGGGCAGATCTGCGAATGCTCCTGGAGAGCTCCGGACTCGGGTAAGTAACAAGTAAGTCACTTTCACGTGCCTTCTTTGCATAAAGAATGCCTTACCCGCCGCTATCTTCTTCATCGCCTCAATTTCCTTGAGGGCTTTTTGGGCTTTGGCCTTGGCAGATTTGGCGCTCTCAAGGGCCGAGGCGAGCTCGGACTCTTGAGTCTTTGAGTAAAGCTCAAAACTCTCATGTTTTTTTTTTCACGAGAGGGTGGAGCTCTTGCCACACTTCCGCCACCCGTGCCTCCTGCTTTTCTCGCTCGGTGTGCTCCATGGCCGCATTGTCTTCGGCCTTGGACATCGCTTCCTTCAGGGTCGCCACCTCGGTTGTGGCCCCTGTAATACTCACGTTAGTCCTGTCATTATTTGCAACCAGACCTTTTTATATACTTACATAAGGTATTACTTACCTTCCTTGTCCTCGAGCTGCTTCTTGGCAAGGGCGAGCTCGTTCTCGGACCTCTCGAGGCTCTGCTTCAATGCATCGACCTCCATGATCGGTCTGGCGGTGAGGTCGGCGGCGCCTGCATTCTCATATTGACATACTTATGTTAGACTCCTGCGTATATCTTTTAGATCCTCGGTTTGGCTTTTCTTTCCGAACACCAAAGCGAGCATCGAAAACTCTTGTCTGTCGGTAATATTTTTACATATCTTAAATACACACCTCAAAGCTTTGTTAGAAGGCTGGCACGAACTTCCGTCGGCCCGCCCTTGGTGGGTGAACATACGGACCACCGCACTCATAATAGTGCGGTGCTCCTCGTCGATGGGCGCCGTTAAGCACCTCCAGCAAATTATCCGGTGCCTCCGGTTGGGCCGGAGGTCACCGGCGTCGTAAACTTGCCCTTCTTACTAGGGGCGCTGCGGACTCCAGAACCAGAAGGTTACGGTCGGTGTCGACCAGGGCCGGACTTAGAGCCCTTTGGGGTTTTATCCCCTTCGCGCCTGGAGTCCGGGAGGTCGCCTTGCGGCGCCTCCGGGACCACCTCCTCCTGGCTTGGCCCCTTTTGGGACTCCACCTCGGCATCGTCCGTAGGGCGAGGGGAGGTAGCAGTCGGGAGTGAAAGACTATTCACATCCGACGAATCCAGGGAGCCGCTCGACGAAGCGTCGAGCCGGGCCTTGGGCGGACTGCATGATTATATTCGGCGTCAAAAGATACTGTGCAATGAAGGAACGCCATGAGTTATTCTGGTATCCGGATGCTTACGATTTTGCCAGGGGCTTGGCCCTGGATGGCCACTCCTCTTCGCCGTCATCGGCGTTGGTGGAGTAGTCCGGAGGAAGGGTCCTTCCCTTCTTGGACCCTCCGGCCCCCCTAGTTGGGGCGGCCTTCCTTTTCTTTCCTCCCACCGCTGGAGCGGGAGAGGCCTCTTCTTCCTCCTCCTCGTCTTCGTGGGAGGAGTGCGCTTCGGAGTCATCGGGATAAATCCGACACCCCCGGGCGCCGGGAACTCTTTCGAGTTCCCGTGGCCTTCTTCTTGGCCTTCTTCTCCGGCACCACGTAAGGTGCCGAGACCAGCAGCTTCGCCAAGCGGGCATCTGCTGGGCCTTGAACAAAGGCAGACGACGGTCGATCTGTCGGTGCACTCCTGCCGATCATGTCAAGGGAACGGGAACTTAGATCCCACATAGAGTCAAACTATGAAAAACAAGTATCCCATAAAGGGTAAAACAAGCTTACTACGCTGGCTTGGCGCTTGCGCGAATCCATGATCCTCGGTAATGGGAGGGGGAACCTCGGCGCCCTTGAATAGCACCTTCCAGGCATCCTCATGCGTTGTGTCAAAGAGCCTGGTCAAAGTTTGGTGCTGGGCCGGGTCGAACTCCCACAAGTTAAAAGCCCGCCGTTGACACGGGAGGATCCGGCGGAAGATCATGACCTGGACTACGTTGACAAGTTTAACCTTCCTGTCCACCAGGTTTTGGACGCAAGTTTGGAGTCCGGTCAGCTCTCCCAAATTACCCCACGACAGGCCCTTCTTTTTCCAGGAGGTGAGCCGGGTGGGGAAGCGATGGAATTGAGGGCGATGCCCATTCAGGTCCGCTGTGGCTCGGTGATGTAGAACCACCCGATTGCCACCCTTTGATGGTTTCCACGAAGGAGCCCTCGAGCCATATAACGTTGGGCATCTTGCCCACCATGGCGCCTCCGCACTCCGCTTCTTTGGCTGCCCACTACCCTTGACGACATTGAAGGTCTTGACCATAAGCGAAGTGGGGGTTGATGCGGAGGAAGGCCTCGCCTGCGATGATAAGCGCCGAGATATTGAGGATGAAGTTTGGGGCCAGATCATGGAAATCCAGGCCGTAGTAGAACATGAGCCCCCGGACAAATGGGTGGAGTGGGAAGCCCAGTCCGTGGAGGAAATGGGGGAGGAACACCACCCTCTCATGGGGCCTGGGGGTGGGGATGAGCTGCCCCTCGTGCAGAAGCCGGTCTTGGCGATGTCGTTGGACAAGTATCCGGCTTTCCTCAACTTTTTGATGTGCCCCTCCGTGATGGAAGAGGCCACCCACCTGCCTCCCGCTCCGGACATGGCTGGAGAAGGTTGAGGTGGGAAGTGCGGACTTGGGCGCTGGAGCTCAGTCTTGTGAAATGGAGTAAGAAGAAGGAGGAAGAAGGCGTAGATGAAAAAGGTGGATCCTTATCCCCTTATATGGGTGGACGAAACTATGTGCCCCCACTAGCCTAGTAAAACTCGCTTATCTCCCAAGCGTCGTAATTAATGGCGCGGTTGGGTTACCCATGCCCGTATTGATGAGAATCCCGGAATAAGGGGACACGATCTCTGCTTCGACAAGAAGTGCCAAGGAA
The DNA here is from genome assembly GCA_021605145.1 of Aegilops bicornis. Lineage (NCBI taxonomy): Eukaryota > Viridiplantae > Streptophyta > Magnoliopsida > Poales > Poaceae > Aegilops > Aegilops bicornis. Next base: position 870,613,061 of record CM038670.1, on the reverse strand, counting down.
ACAACCTCGCTAAATGCGCTGAGGTGGGACAGTAAAACGATTCGAATGAAGGCTTGGCCGTGGCGTGATGTCATGCTATAGAATATGTCGGCAGATTAGATTTGTGCAAATATTATTCTCTTTACGGTGGTATGTGGAACTTATTTTGTAGAGCCGGACACTATCCTTGTGTTCAAAATCTTCTATGAAGTATTCGGAGGAGGAACCCGCCTAGCAATGGCGAAGACAATCTGCTTGCGCCCGGACTACGTAAATCATTGAAGCCTGGTTCGAGAGACTCTTGAGGAGTCTGGATTAGGGGTTGTCCATATGGCCGGACTATAACCATTGGCCGGACTCCTGGACTATGAAGATCCAAGATTGAAGACTTCGTCCCGTGTCCGGATGGGACTTCCCTTGGCGTGGAAGGCAAGCTTGGCGATACGGATGTGTAGATCTCCTCCCATTGTAACCGACTCTGTGTAACCCTAGCCCTCTCCGATGTCTATATAAACCGGAGGGTTTTTAGTCCGTAGGACGAACAACAATCATACCATAGGCTAGCTTCTAGGGTTTAGCCTCTCTGATCTCGTGGTAGATCCACTCTTGTACTACCCATATCATCAATATTAATCAAGCAGGAGTAGGGTTTTACCTTCATCGAGGGGGCCCGAACCTGGGTAAAAACATCGTGTCCCTTGTTTCCTGTTACCATCCGCCTAGACGCACAGTTCGGGACCCCCTACCCGAGATCCGCCGGTTTTGACACCGACACTACCCTAAATAGCAAGTATCGTCAGTGCAAGATACATGTGGCCGTCGGTGTAGAATACTACATCCACGTCCCACAAGTGACACAGGGGTCCTTTGTCCCGCAACAACAGTTCTCGGCGTCGATGGCGGTCGAACACCATTGCGAATTTGTCTGGCAGCCTCAGAGATGACGATTGAAAGCTAAGTGCTGAAACTTGAAACACCCAAACTGACTCAAGTCGGTTTGGTTGTTTTAAATTTCAAAACTTGGCTTTAATCCTCATCGCAGAGGCTGCCAGACAAATTTGCCAAGGTGTTCGACTGTCATCGGCTACCAGAACTATTGTTGCGGGACACGGGGCGCCGCCGTCACTTGTGGGACGTGGATCTAGTGTTCGAAGCCGAGCGCCTCATGTATCTTGCACTGATGGTAGTTGCTATTTAGAGTTCTATCGACGCCGAGGAACCTCTGACCCGCTCGTCCTGTTGTAAATATTTAGTTAGGTTGACGAAAAAAACAATATTGCCATGAAACTCATCTTTCGATTTAAATGTGCAGTTTTTTCGTCGCTGCGAGGGTCTAGTGTTCGACGAGCTCCGCCCCTGTGATCCTGGGTTAGCACAAATGACTTCTCCTCCCCCCCTTGATTTGCTTTGTTCCGGTGTTCGTGCCGATGAAACTTGCTAGCTATAGATGTCTTCAATCATCAGTATGCGTGACCACTTTGCGTCTCCCGTTCGAAAGGGTTACATCTATAATGCATGCATTTGCATATTTATAACCGTGATTCTTTCGAATTGTCCAACGTTATCCATGGACAGCTCGAGTATGTGTAGATTGGGTTTGTTTTCCCATATGCTCTGCTACGGATCCGATGCAGAATTTTGTTAGTGCCTCCCTATTGTTCTCCGGGTACACATCCTATCTGCTTATTGCCGAGACGTGTATCAGGAGAACAGCGGGGATGTGCTGACGAAATTTTGCATCGGATTCGGAGCAGAGCATGGGAAAACGAACCCAATCTACACATACTCGGGTGGTATTAGGACCTATCTTTACCTATTAGCGTCTAGGTTGCATGGACGTGAATAAAGTGACAAACTCCATTAACTGATGAATATATATATATATATATATATATATATATATATATATATATATATATATATATATATATATATATATATATATATATATATATATATATATATAGGACAAATTTTCCTACTACGGTGTAGTTACTCCCACTTTTGTTTGATACGTTTTAGGTAGTATCTATCATATTGGAGAGTATGTACACGTAGTATGTAGTATATAAGAATGTTTAGGTAGTATATATACTACTTTTTGGTAGTATGTATCATATTTTGTGCATACTCTATTTCACGTACAAATATGTACGTATTTCACAAATACAATAAAACCATGAGCTCACTTGCAATTTTTTTATATAACTCACTTTGAAGTATCTTAGATATAATATATAAACATACTAAAAATAATAATGTAGAGTATATACTACCACATGGTAGTATATGGGAAATGGGTGTAGCTACACCCGGTAGTAGGATGCATTTTCCCTATATATATATACATATATATATATATATATATATATATATATATATATATATATATATATATATATATATATATATATATATATATATATGACAAATATTTCCTACAAGCAGTGGTAGTTACCACCACTTGCATTTTGTATGTTGTATAGATGCTACATACAACAAACAAAAGCATGAAGTGGTGGTAACTAGCACTGCTTGTAAAACATTGTCATATATATATATATATATATATATATATATATATATATAGATATATATATATATATATATATATATATATATATATATATAGGACAAATTTTATCTACCACCAGTGGTAGTTACCACCACTTGAGTTTTATATGTAGTATGTAGTATCTATCAAATCGGAGAGTATGTACGCGTAGTATGTAGTATATAATAATGTTTAGGTAGTATATATACTATTTTTTTGGTAGTATGTATCATATTTTGAGTATGCTCTCTTTTATGTACAAATATATACGTATTTACATAAATATAATAAAAACCATGGGCCAACTTGAAATTTTTTCATGCAACTCACTTTGGAGTATCTTATATATAGTATATGAACATACTTAAAATGATAAAGTAGGATATATACTACCATAAGATAGTATATGAGACATGTGGGGTAACTACCCCCAGGTGGTAGGATGGATTTTCCCTATATATATATATATATAGGGTGGGTCTATTATGATAACACCCCTTAGAGTCTTATTCTGCACCTCACTTTCTTATTCTGCTAACACTCTAACCCGCAGCTGCCGACCCACACGAACACGGAGATAAAAAAACCTCAACTAACCCCCACCTCCTCTGTCTCCCTCGTGCACACCCACCCATCTCCTCCCACCTTCTACGGCCCAAAATCCTCCCTGCAACTCCGGCGTGCCGCCCTCCTTCCAGCCCGCGCCGCCGGATCCCCACCCCCACCAAGCACCGCCGGAGACTGCCCCCGCCGCGCGCCGCCAGAGCCCCACCCCGCCACCTACCACCACGCCCTGCCTCCTCCCCTGCAGCACCTTCCCGTGGTGCCGCCCCCTACTTCCCGTGACCACGCCGGCGCCCTGGCCCCGCCCGAGCCCTCCGGCTACCTCCCCTCTGCCAAGCTCCCCCTCCCGCCTACCTTCTGTCATGCCGCCCCGACCACCATCCACCATGCCGCCTCGATGCCGCCTCCTCCCACCTTCCTCCGCTGCCCCGATGCGCCATGCCCCAGCCCCGATGCGCCTCCCCTGCAACGGATCTGGTTCGATCCAGCCCCTGCCTCGCTTCCCTCTCCATGGCCCCCAACACCCTGACTAGCCTCCCCCTTTCCTTCTACTCCGTCGATGGTGCTCCTCCTTCTGGCTCCTCGCTGGCGACCTCCTGCTCCGCCGCGGCTGCCGGATCCAGTCGGCGACCTCCTGCTCCGCCACGACCGCTAGATCCAGTCGGCGACCTCTTGCTGCACTGCTGCTCCTTCTTGCTGACCGCTGCGACCCCACGCCTCCATCGAGCAGCCACCCTGTGCACTGCAGGCAGCTGCGGCGTGCACTGTGGGCAGTAGCAGCGTGCACTGCAGGCGGCGGCGGCGGCGTGCACTGTATGTGGCGGCGGCGTGCACTGCATGCAGCGGCGGCGTGCACTACAGACGCATGGTGCAGTGCACCTCGCATGCGGGTGCGGTTAGGAAGAGTTCTTTTTCCTTTCTATTTTCTGGATTTTTCTTGTGCAGTTCAGCCGGATCCCGCGAGCAGTGCGTCAAGCGCCCCGATGTGGTTCTTATTCATGACCTCCGGCGGTTGTCTTCCCATGGCATACCAGCAAGGCAAAAAAAGGTGTCCGTGTACTCCACCGCGAGGTACTGCCGGCACCCACCAACTCCGGTGACCCTAGTCCCCTCCACCTCAATCTCTACCCATCCCCTCGCCGACGAGCCCCCCTCTCCCAGCTACCTGCCAACACGAGCCGGCGGGCAAGATCCGGCCGTGCGGATCTTCTTAGGAGTGTAGCTCGGCTCCGACAGTGATGCAGTGCAGCACGGCGTGTGTGTGGTGATGTAGTTCAGTTAGCGTGCATGCGAGGAGTGCGACAGCCCACACCGTTGGCTATGCAGTGCTCTTGTGCGCAGCTTGCTCGGATGGGTTTAGCCGTTCAGATGTGAGACAAAAAGATGCCATAGCTGTGTACAGAAAATATGAATGTGTGGGAAAGAATATGATTGGGCGGTTTTTAGGCGTGTATATACAAGGATTTTGTTTATAAAACAAGTTCATTTTGAATTGTGTTGCGGCTCATTTTCCTCGACCATGCAGTTCGCTTCTTCGCACGTGTACAACTCGCCAGGGGGAAACCCAAAACTCCAAATAGATAATAAAAAGAAGAAAATGCAGTGCAAAGACGTGTTAAATGAAAAAAAGGTAGAGAAACAAAACAAAAAGTAATGTCACTCGCTTTCATCGGTGATGTTGTTCACTCACGCCCATCATTCGCTTTTTTCCGACATATTCATATTGGAAAGAAGTTGGTTTTTCTTAATGCAGCTCACTCTGTTGTTATGTGCAGTAACAAGAAAATTGGAAAAGAAAAATTGATTCAGTACACTCACCTCGTCCATGTAGTGCATACTTGTTGATAAAGAAAATTACGGAGACGATAAAATAAAAAGAATGTGGTTCACTTTTTCATAGTACTGCGGTTCACCAACGCTTACATGAGGTGCACTCGACCTCGTTTGAGAAAATTTACATCCCACAAAAAGAGAAATCATGAAGTTCACTTTCCCGTATAATGCAGTGCGGTTTTCAGTTTGAAGCAGTGCATTCTTCTGTCCCACGACGATTTTGGTGTCGCGAAAAAACAGAGTGTCCGCTTTTCACTAATTTTAGAACTGCTCTTAAACCGTAAAGAATTAGAGAGTGTGTTCTACATGAAAAAGTTCCGTCTCATCGATATCTTTCCAATGGCGTATCGTTTGAATAATTCCGACCAGAGATTTGCAAAAATTTCGCGAAAAAACAGCCACTGCCTCTCGAAGTCAGCCGCACGATTTTACAAATTAACTAAAAACCGTAAGGAATCTCAAAACCATTTCAACATACGAAAGTTGCGCCTTGTCTGTAGCTTTCCAACGGCGTATCACACGCCCGTTTCGACAAACGGTTCAAAAACTAGAACGAAAACAGTACCGAAAATTTCAAAAAATTTGAAAAACAGAGTTCCGCGATTTAGTAAATTTGAAACTGCTCTTAAACCGTAACGAATTAGAGAAAACTTTATATATGAAAAAGATGTGCCTCGATGATATCTATCCAACGGCGTATCGTTTGCTTCATTCCGACGAGCGGTTTAGAATAAATCGCCAAAAAACACTAGCTGCCACTCGTCATGGGCCACACCATTTTCGAAACTTCTCTTAAACCGTGTGGAATCTCGGAAAGTGTTCAACATGTCGAAGTTGCACCTAATCCATAGCTTTTCAACGATATATTACACGCCTCATTCCGATAAACGGTTAAAAAATTAGAGCGAAAACAGTACTGAAAAAGTAACACGTGCAGTTTTTTTCGACGAGAAGTTCACTAGTCTATATTGCAGTGCTCGTCGTCAAGGAAATGCAGTGCACTTGAGTTCAGCGTGCATTAGCTAGGCAAGATGACTGATCGTGCGTGGATGTACACCGGTCACACTAGTTAGAAAGACATGACCATTGAATGGTTAACAAAAACCAAGGGGTTTCTGAGAGCCGCATTTGCAAATGGCGAGAGGACAACATGGTGCCCTGGCCGGTAGGGATGGCAATTTTATCCATGGATCCGAATAGCCACGGATACCCGACACGGTTGGGCAAGGGTATGGAGCGCATTTCTGCCCATGGATCCGTGGATTTGGATACCCGCGAAAAGTCGGGTTGGGCACGGATATAATTTCTTCTCTATGGATATCCAGTGGATACCCGTATGATAGGTGTGGCCATATGTTAGTCACACTGGACAAAGCAAACGTCCAACCCCCCAAGTGGTCGTGATCACAGAAGGTCAAAGTCCAGGGCCCCGACCCACGTTCATTGATCCCCCACGACCCCACTAACCTATTTATATTAAACCTAATCTAGTCAACTCACAATCATCTCGAGTCTCCAGCAGTCCAACTCCCTCCATAGCCTGGCATCGCTCTGCGTCTGACAAATCTCAATCTTTGCCCCCGCCTCTCCATGGACATCCACCCCATACCGTCTACTGTTTTTTGATGAAATAAGATAAGATTGAAGACAAATTTTTTACTATCGACTATTTGAGCTGTAATTGTGTGTGTGGACAATGTTTGAACAGTATACTTGCTGCTTACTTATGCTTATACCTTATGTTGTCACTTGTGAATGAACGATTTAATTTGATATTTGGGAAGGCTTCATGCTGATTTTTCTATGCCCATGAAGCTCCACGAGTATCTGGATATCCAATGGGTTTGGGCATGGCCACAAGTTGTGCCCATGGATACTTTGGTGGATGGGTAGAAGGTAGGAAGATGGGTCATGGGTTGGATTCGGACCAGCTCCACCCGCCCCAAACCCGACCCATTGCCATCCCTAGCGCCGGGTGCAACAATTGGCACAAGAGGACAGAGGATGAAATGGGCAAACACCTGCAGAAGTGGGGTTTTACGGCAGATTATACAGTGTGGACATTTCATGGTGAGTCTGCCCAAGGTGCCCGAGCTGAGGTGCTTCATCGTCGCACCGACGAGCATGGTACCGGGATGCAAAACATGGTGCAAGACTTTGATGATGCTCGGGACTCGGACGATGAGATGGAGGAATCTACAAAGGCCTTCAATGAAATGTTGGAGTCTTCAAAACGTCCTCTCCACGAGCACACCGAGCTTTGTCATACCAAGAGCCCTCCCCGTGACCGTTTGGGATTCACTTTCAATTAAGAAGTCATACCAATGGCACGGTTGGGTTACCCACGCCCGTATTAATGAGAATCCCGGAATAAGGGGGCATGATCTCTGCTTTGACAAGACGTGCCAAGGGAACCGCCTCGCTAAACACGCTGAGGTGGGATAGTAAAATGAATAAAGGTTTGGCCGTGGCGTGATGTCACACTACGGAATACGTCATCAGATTATATTTGTGTAAATATTATTCTCTCTACGGTGGTATGTGGAACTTATTTTGCAGAGCCGGACACTATCCTTGTGTTCAAAAATCTTCTATGAAGTATTCGGCGGAGGAACCCACCTTGCAATGCCGAAGACAATTTGCGCGTCGGACTCGTCGTCATTGAAGCCTAGTTCAGGGGCTGCTGAGGGGGTCCTGGATTAGGGGGTGTCCGGATGGCCGGACTATGACCTTTGGCCGGACTCCCGGACTATGAAGATACAAGATTGAAGACTTCGTCCCGTGTCCGGATGGGACTTTCCTTGGCGTGGAAGGCAAGCTTGGCGATACGGATATGTAGATCTCCTCCCATTGTAACCGACTCTGTGTAACCCTAACCCTCTCCGGTGTCTACAAAAACCTGAGGGTTTTAGTCCGTAGGACGAACAACAATCTTTCCATAGGCTAGCTTCTAGGGTTTAGCCTCTCTGATCTTGTGGTAGATCTACTCTTGTACTACCCATATCATCAATATTAATCAAGCAGGAGTAGGGTTTTACCTCTATCGGGAGGGCCCGAACCTGGGTAAAAACATCGTGTCACTTGTCTCCTCTTACCATCCGCTTAGACGCACAGTTCGGGACCCCCTACCCGAGATCCGCCGGTTTTGACACCGACAAGCCTCTCAAGGCAATTCTCCAGTCCGGCTGTTAAATGTCCGGATACCGTCAAGCGCGCCCGGAGTAACCTACAACAAGACCGCCTGGCACGTTCTGAGCAAGCGTAGCAGTGCGGCCTCGACACCAGCCCTCGCGAAATTGCGAAACCAGTACTACGCGTACATAATTACGCTCTGGAAATACCATGGGCATAAGGAGAGGGGCACAACCACGGCACACCCAAAATGCGGCTCAACCGCACTAGGGGCTCACGATTTTGTCATTCCTTTTTTCTTACTTTCAGGACTCCACTCTCCGGAAGGCCTGTCCGACAGTACAATCACCGAACACACGATGCAACAGCCAGGGAGGCAGCAAGCTACGTCGAATGTCCAGGTGGTCTCTATAACGAGCTAAATACCTGTCTTCCATAAAGTCTCGCAGCTTGCCCCTGGAGGGGGACATGTCAAATAATCCCATCTCTTGCTTATCGCACTATTTGTATCGTTCTGCTTTCATACCAGCCTTTTAATAAAACAATACATAGCTCTTGTCTATTATTGCATTCATTTTTTATGAAAATATGTTCAGTTATGACATTATGCAACCGTACACTTTGGTATGGCCAATACACCAGGGGCTTAAGTACCCCAGAATATGGTGTGAGAGGTCCGAACACTCTCACGAGTGCGGCACCCCGAACTTATAGCATTATATGCATCGGCTCCGAATCATGTCTTGGGTCAATAGTTGGGTTTGCCCGGCTCCCATGTTTTGGTACCTTACGTTCCTTATATCGGCTAAGGTAGTGCTGGGAGAACTACTGCGATTGTGCCCCGGTTGAGCTGGGTTAAGCACCTCGATGAAAGCTAAAACTAGCCGCATGATAGGCGAGAGCTGGTCATTTGTTCGAGAGGTTTCGAGTCCCTAAAGACTTATGCCGCTTAGAGCGAGGAGCTGGCTTTGTCCGGCCTAGGCGTGGATAGCGCCCTGAACTTGGTCTTCCGAATACTAGGGGCTTCGCCGAAATTTAAAATTTTAGTATTCTATGGCTAAGTGAGAGTGATAAAGCATTATAGTCCGATTGCCTTGTTCGTTGTGCTGAGTGCATCCCTCGAAGGACCCAAGAATGGGAACAAGAGCGCCCAGGTTTATCCCGAACACCCCAGCACTCGTGGCATGGGGGTAGAAGCCGACGACTCGCCATCTCTCATATTTAATAAACGGCCGCACAGAAGGTAATATTTTAAATTCAATAAGCGTTGCTTAGCGCATATGAACAAGTTTTCAGCGCACGGGATAACACGAGCGAGTTTACTCAAAAATTACATCCTTGGAACATTCATCCGCCACAAGGTGGGCACCCTTCAGGACGCCCTCATAATACATCTCGGGCTTGCGATGCTCCTTGCCCTCCGGTGGCACATCTGTCACCAGCTTCTCATCGTCCATCTTGCCCCAGTGTACTTTAACACGGGCAAGGGCCTCTGGCGCCTTGATGCATACGGAGGCGCTTGATGGCTTCAAGCCGTGGGACAGGCATCCGCCACCGCCTCACCAGCCCAAAGTAGCTCCCATGCATGACCTCCCGAGCCATAGCGGACTATAAAGGCCCTTCATGGCCTGTTCGGCTACCTTATGGATCTCGACCAGCTGCTTGGCTGGTCTCTCAAAACACTGGGTGTCCGGCCTCAACATACTGGGACCAGAACACCTTCTCCGTCGAGCTCCCTTCCTCGGCTCGGTAGAATGCGGCAGCGTCGGACACACTGCGGGTTAGATCTGCGAATGCTCCTGGAGAGCTCCGGACTCGGGTAAGTAACAAGTAATTCACTTTCCCGCCGCTATCTTCTTCATTGCCTCAATTTCCTGGAGGGCTTTTTGGGCTTTGGCCTTGGCAGATTTGGCGCTCTCAAGGGCCGAGGCGAGCTCGGACTCTTGAGTCTTTGAGTCAAGCTCCAAACTCTCATGTTTTTTTTCACGAGAGGGTGGAGCTCTTGCCACACCTCCGCCACCCGCGCCTCCTGCTTTTCTCGCTTGGTGCGCTCCACGGCCGCATTGTCTTCGGCCTTGGACAGCGCTTCCTTCAGGGTCGCCACCTCGGTTGTGGCCCCTGTAATACTCACGTTAGTCCTGTCATTATTTGCAACCAGACCTTTTTATATACTTACATAAGGTATTACTTACCTTCCTTGTCCTCAAGCTGCTTCTTGGCAAGGGCGAGCTCGTTCTCGGACCGCTCGAGGCTCTGCTTCAATGCATCGACCTCCGCATGATCGGTCTTGGCGGAAGGTCGGCAGCGCCTTTGCATTCTCATATTGACATACTTATGTTAGACTCCTGCGTATATCTTTTAGATCCTCGGTTTGGCTTTTCTTTCCGAACACCAAAGCTGAGCATCGAAAACTCTTGTCTATGCGGTGATATTTTTACATATCTTAAATACACACCTCAAAGCCTGTTAGAAGGCTGGCACAGGCTTCCGTTAGCCCGCCCTTGACGGACTGAACCTTCTGGACCACCGCACTCATAATAGTGCGGTGCTCCTCGTCGATGGAGGCGCCGTTAAGCACCTCCAGCAAATTATCCGGTGCCTCCGGTTGGACGGAGGTCACCGGCGTCGTAGGCTTGCCCTTCTTACTAGGCGCATGCGGACTCCGGAACCACTGAAGGTTCGGTGCGGTGTCCACCCGGGGCGGACTTAGAGCCCTTTGGGGTTTTATCCTCGGCGCTGAGTCAGGAGGTCGCCTTGCGGCGCCTCCAGGACCACCTCCTCCTAGCTTGGCCCCTTTTGGGACTCCACCTCGGCATCATCCGTAGGGCGAGGGGAGGTAGCAGTCGGGAGTGAAAGACTATTCACATCCGACGAATCCAGGGAGCCGCTCGATGAAGCGTCGAGCCGGGCCTTGGGCAGACAGCATGATTATATTCGGCGTCAAAAGATACTGTGCAATAAAGGAACGCCATGAGTTATTCTGGTATCCGGATACTTACGATTTTGCCAGGGGCTTGGCGCTGGATGGCCACTCCTCTTCGCCGTCATCGGCGTTGGTGGAGTAGTCTGGAGGAAGGGTCCTTCCCTTCTTGGACCCTCCGGCCCCCCTAGATGGGGCGGCCTTCCTTTTCTTTCCTCCCCCCGCTGGAGCGGGAGAGGCCTCTTCTTCCTCCTCCTCGTCTTCGTGGGAGGAGTGCGCTTTGGAGTCATCGGACGATAAATCCGACACCCCCAGGCGCCGGGAACTCTTTCGAGTTCCCGTGGCCTTCTTCTTGGCCTTCTTCTCCCGCACCATGTAAGGTGCCGAGACCAGCAGCTTCGCCAAGCGGGCATCTGCTGGGCCTTCGGGCAAAGGAGCCGGACAGTCGATCTGTCCGGTCTGCTCCTGCCAGTCCTGTCAAGGGAACGGGAACTTAGATCCCACATAGAGTCAAACTATGAAAAACAAGTATCCCATAAAGGGTAAAACAAGCTTACTACGCTGGCTTGGCGCTTCGCGCAGAATCCGCGATCCTCGGTAATGAGAGGGGGAACCTCGACGCCCTTGAATAGCACCTTCCAGGCATCCTCATGCGTTGTGTCAAAGAGCCTGGTCAAAGTTTGGTGCTGGGCCGGGTCGAACTCCCACAAGTTAAAAGCCCGCCGTTGACACAGGAGGATCCGGTGGAAGAGCATGACCTGGACTACGTTGACAAGTTCAACCTTCCTGTCCACCAGGTTTTGGACGTAGGTTTGGAGTCCGGTCAGCTCTCCCAAATTACCCCACGACAGGCCCTTCTCTTTCCAGGAGGTGAGCTGGGTGGGGAAGCCAGATTGGAATTCGGGGGTCGGTGCCCATTCAAGGTCACGCGGCTCGGTGATGTAGAACCACCCCGATTGCCACCCATTGATGGTTTCCACGAAGGAGCCCTCGAGCCATATAACGTTGGGCATCTTGCCCACCAAGGAGCCTCCGACCTCCGCTTGCTCGCCGCCCACTACCTTGACTTGACATTGAAGGTCTTCACCATAAGCGAAGTGGGGCTTGATGCGGAGGAAGGCCTCGCACACGAATAAACGCCGAGATATTGAGGATGAAGTTCGGGGCCAGATCATGGAAATCCAGGCCGTAGTAGAAAATGAGCCCCCGGACAAATGGGTGGAGTGGGAAGCCCAGTCCGTGGAGGAAATGGGGGAGGAACACCACCCTCTCATGGGGCCTGGGGGTGGGGATGAGCTGCCCCTCGTATGGAAGCCAGTGCGCGATGTTGTTGGACAAGTATACGGCTTTCCTCAACTTTTTGATGTGCCCCTCCATGACGGAGGAGGCCATCCACCTGCCTCCCGCTCCGGACATGGCTGGAGAAGGTTGAGGTGGGAAGTGCGGACTTGGGCGCTGGAGCTCGAGTCTTGTGAAATGGGTAAGCGAAGGAGGAAGAAGGCGTAGATGAAAAAGGTGGATCCTTATCCCCTTATATGGGCGGACGAAACTATGTGCCCCCACCAGCCTGGTAAAACTCGCTTATCTCCCAAGCGCCGTAATTAATGGCGCGGTTGGGTTACCCATGCCCATATTGATGAGAATCCCGAAATAAGGGGACACGATCTCTGCTTCGACAAGACGTGCCAAGGAAACCACATCTCTAAACGCGCTGAGGTGGGATAGTAAAACGATTCGAATGAAGGCTTGGCCGTGGCGTGATGTCATGCTGCGGAATACGTCGGCAGATTAGATTTGTGCAAATATTATTCTCTTTACGGTGGTATGTGGAACTTATTTTGCAGAGCCGGACACTATCCTTGTGTTCAAAATCTTCTATGAAGTATTCGGAGGAGGAAGCCGCCTTGCAATGGCGAAGACAATCTGCGCGCCGGACTCGTCGTCATTGAAGCCTGGTTCGAGGGCTCTTGAGGAGTCCTGGATTAGGGGTTGTCCATATGGCCGGACTCCTGGACTATGAAGATCCAAGATTGAAGACTTCGTCCCGTGTCCGGATGGGACTTTCCTTGGCGATACGGATATGTAGATCTCCTCCCATTGTAACCGACTCTGTGTAACCCTAGCCCTCTCCGATGTCTATATAAACCAGAGGGTTTTAGTCCGTAGGACGAACAACAATCATACCATAGGCTAGCTTCTAGGATTTAGCCTCTCTGATCTCGTGGTAGATCCACTCTTGTACTACCCATATCATCAATATTAATCAAGCGGGGTAGGGTTTTACCTCCATCGAGAGGGCCCGAACCTGGGTAAAAACATCGTGTCCCTTGTCTCCTGTTACCATCCGCCTAGATGCACAGTTCGGGACCCCCTACCCGAGATCCGCCGGTTTTGACACCGACACTACCCTAAATAGCAAGTATCGTCAGTGCAAGATACATGTGGCCGTCGGTGTAGAATACTACATCCATGTCCCACAAGTGACACAGGGGTCCTTTGTCCCGCAACAACAGTTCTCGGCGTCGATGGCGGTCGAACACCATTGCGAATTTGTCTGGCACCGATGGTAGTTGCTGTTTAGAGTTCTATCGACGCCGAGGAACCTCTGACCCGCTCGTCCTGTTGTAAATATTTAGTTAGGTTGACGGAAAAAACAATATTTCTATGAAACTCATCTTTCGATTTAAATGTGCAGTTTTTTCGTCACTGCAAGGGTCTAGTGTTCGACGAGCTCCGCCCCTGCGTTCCTGGGTTAGCACAAATGACTTCTCCTCCCCCCCTTGATTTGCTTTGTTCCGGTGTTCGTGCCGATGAAACTTGCTAGCTATAGATGTCTTCAATCATCAGTATGCGTGACCACTATGCGTCTCCCATTCGAAAGGGATACATCTATAAATATGATGCATTTGCATATTTATAACCGTGATTCTTTCGAATTGTCCAACGTTATCCATGGACAGCCTGAGTATGTGTAGATTGGGTTTGTTTTCCCATATGCTCTGCTCCGGATCCGATGCAGAATTTTGTCAGTGCCTCCCTATTGTTCTCCGGGTACACATCCTCTCTGCTTATTGCCGAGCCGTGTATCAGGAGAACAGCGGGGATGTGCTGACGAAATTTTGCATCGGATTCGGAGCAGAGCATGGGAAAACGAACCCAATCTACACATACTCGGGTATTAGGACCTATCTTTACCTATTATCGTCTAGTTTGCTTGGTCGTGAATAAAGTGACAATCTCCATTAACTGATGTATATATATATATATATATATATATATATATATAGGACAAATGTTTGCTACAAGCAGTGGTAGTTACCACCACTTGCATTTTGTATGTTGTATGTAGCATCTATCAAAATTGAGAGTATGTATGTGTAGTATGTAGTATATAACAATGATTAGGTAGTATATATACTAATTTTTATGTACTATATATCATGTTTTGAGTGTGCTCTTTTTTACGTCCAAATATGTACGTATTTCACAAATATAACAAAAACTATGGGTTCATTTGTAATTTTTTCATGTAACTTGCTTTAAATATCTTAGATATAGTATATGAATACATTTAAAATGATAAAGTAGTATATATAGTACCACATGGTAGTACATGAGACATAAGGGGTAATTACCACCGGGCCACCTGGTGGTAGTTACCCCACATGTCTCATATACTACCATGTGGTACTAAATATACTATTTTATTATTTTAAATATGTTCATATACTATATCTAAGATATTTTAAAGCAAGTTACATGAAAAAATTGCATATGAGCCCATAGTTTTGTTATATTTGTAAAATACGTATTTGTACGTAAAAATGAGCATACTCAAAAAATGGTACATACTACCTAAAAATTAGTATATATACTACCTAATCATTGTTATATATTACATACTACACGTACATACTCTCGGTTCCGACAGATACTACATACAACATACAAAATGCAAGTGGTGGTAACTACCACTGCTTGTAGGAAATATTTGTCATATATATATATATACATATATATATATATATATTTATTTATTTATTTCTTATGTGTCCATTAGCTAGGCAAGATGACTGATCGTGCGTGGGTGTACACCGGTCACACTAGTTAGAAAGACATGACCACTGAATGGTTAACAAAAACCAAGGGGTTTCTGAGAGCCGCATTTGCAAATGGCCAGAGGACAACATGGTGCCCCTGCGCCGGGTAGGGATGGCAATTTTATCCATGGATCCGAATATCCACGGATACCCGACCCGGTTGGGCAAGGGTATGGAGCGCATTTCTGCCCATGGATCCGTGGATTTGGATACCCGCAAAAAGTCGGGTTGGGCACGGATATAATTTCTTCTCTATGGATATCCAGTGGATACCCGTATGCTCTGTTGGAAAAGGCAGTGCCTAGGAGGCGCTTAGGCACGCCTAGGCGCTAGGCAATGGCCAAACGCCTCGCCTAGGGCATAAATGGAGGTCTAGGCAGGGCAAGCAAGGAATTGCCTACCCGAGCAAGAAAATCATGCCAAATACTACACTAATATGCCAAAGCGGGTTATATTCCAATGGCAGTAGACGGTAATTAACTTATTGTATGCCCTGAACTAATATCAACACCCATATAATAATCACAAGTACACTATGAGTAAAAACTATATTACCGCCTAGGCCGCGCCTAGGGCACTTAGGCACTGCCTAGGCACTAGGCGAAGGCCAACCGCCTCGCTTACGCCTACCGCTTTTTTCAACCTTTCCCGTATGATAGGTGGGGCCATATGTTAGTCACACTGGACAAAGCAAACGTCCAACCCCCCAAGTGGTCGTGATCACAGAAGGTCAAAGTCCAGGGCCCCGGCCCACGTTCATTGATCCCCCACGACCCCACTAACCTATTTATATTAAACCTAATCTAGTCAACTCCCAATCATCTCGAGTCTCAAGCAGTCCAGCTCCCTCCGTAGCCCGGCATCGCTCTGCGTCTGACAAATCTCAATCTTTGCCCCCGCCTCTCCATGGACATCCACCCCATACCGTCTACTATTTTTTGATGAAATAAGATAAGATTGAAGACAAATTTTTTACTATCGACTATTTGAGCTGTAATTGTGTGTGTGGACAATGTTTGAACAGTATACTTGCTGCTTAACTATGCTTATACCTTATGTTGTTACTTGTGAATGAACGATGATAAGTTAATTTGATATTTGGGAAGGCTTCATGCTGATTTTTCTATGCCCATGAAGCCCCACGAGTATCTGGATATCCAATGGGTTTGGGTATGGGCACAAGTTGTGCCCATGGATACTTTGGTGGATGGGTAGAAGGTAGGAAGATGGGTCATGGGTTGGATTTGGACCAGCTCCACCCGCCCCAAACCCGACCCATTGCCATCCCTAGCGCCGGGTGCAACAATTGGCACAAGAGGACAGAGGATGAAATGGGCAAACACCTGCACAAGTGGGGTTTTACGGCAGATTATACAGTGTGGACATTTCATGGTGAGTCTGCCCAAGGTGCCAGAGCTGAGGTGCTTAAATGCGTCAACCGACGAGCATGGTACCGGGATGGAAGACATGGTGCAAGACTTTGATGATGCTCGGGACTCGGAGGATGAGATGGAGGAATCTACAAAGGCCTTCAATGAAATGTTGGAGTCTTCAAAACGTCCTCTCCACGAGCACACCGAGCTTTGTCAGTTGGATGCCATCTCACAAATAATGGCTCTGAAGGCACAATTCAACTTGGGCATAGAACGCTATGATGCAATTATGACAACATTTGGACGTTTTCTACCCAAAGGCCATGTCCTACCTGCAAACCTGTACTAGTAAGACAAAATTCTCCGTGCTCTTAAGATGCCCTATGAGAAGATACATGCATGTGAGAAAGGATGTGTCTTATTTAGGATTCAGTATGCGGACTTGAACTATTGTCCCATTTGCAAGTCATCCAGGTATGTTGTGGTAGACAATGGTATGGGCGAGAAGACGCAGACCAAAATCCCCGTTAATGTTCTTCGGTATATGGCAATCATACCAAGACTTCAATGTCTTTTCATGGTCGAAGAGACGGCAAGACAGATGACATGGCACAAAACGGGCAAAAGAACCCAACTAGATGCAGATGGGAAGCTGATGATGGTGCACACATCGGACGGTGAAGCATGGAAGAGCTTCGATGCATTACATGATGACAAAGCGGCAGATCCGAGGCATCCTCGAGTCGGCATCAGCACGGATGGGTTCAGTGTGTTTGGTCTGACGGCAGCCCAATACAGTTGTTGGCCCGTATTTGTCTTTCCACTCAATTCCCCCCGCTCCCCTGGACAGATTATGCAAAGAAAGAACATTTTCCTGATGTTGATAATTCCAGGGCCCAACTATCCGAGGAAGAATATAAATGTGTACCTGCAGCCGCTGAAGGACAAATTGCAATAAGCCTAGGATAATGGGTTCAAGACATACGACGCCTTTAGCAAACGGAACTTCATAATGAGTGTCTGGTACATGTACTTGATGCATGACTTGCCGGCGTATGCGCTATTCGTTGGCTGGTGTGCGCATGGAAGGTTCCCGTTCCCCACATGCAAGGGAGCTCTCGATTTTCATTGGCTTCAGGCCGGTCGCAAGTTTTCTTGCTTCGACATGCATAGACAGTTCCTGGATCCTAGCCATAAGTTCAGGAAACACAAGAAGAACTACATCGAGGTAGAGTTGTCAAAACTACGCACCTCCTGCGTTGACGGGACAAGAGACACTAGATCGATTAAATGCTCTCGAGCTAGATCCGAGCTTCGAGGGTATTTCAAGGGGTATAATTGAAACATGCACGGACTCACAAGACATGCTTGTGGGATCTGCCTTGCTTCAAAGACCTCCTTTGCCCACACAACATCGACGTGATGCACTGCTTGAGAAGAATATCGCCGAGGCACTTTTTGGTACATTGTTCGGCATAGATGGGAAGTCAAAGGATAATACTAAGGCTATAGTCGATCTGGAGGCGCTATGTGATAGGCCGTTACAAAACATGAAAGAACCGAAAGGAAAGCATAACTGGGCCGAAGCGAAGGCATGGTTCAATCTTGGAAGGCCAGCTATGAGGGAAATTATCTTGTGGGTGCAACAGCTGATGTTCCCGATGGGTATGCAGCAAATCTAAAGAGGGGAGCGAGTCTTGATAAATTGAAGATATTTGGCCTCAAGAATCATGATTGGCAC
Source organism: Aegilops bicornis (assembly GCA_021605145.1). Lineage (NCBI taxonomy): Eukaryota > Viridiplantae > Streptophyta > Magnoliopsida > Poales > Poaceae > Aegilops > Aegilops bicornis. The sequence continues at coordinate 870,594,865 of CM038670.1, read as the reverse complement.
ATATGGATTGAGCGGGTAATGCCGGTGATGTTGTGTGGCTTCATCCCTGAGGATGAATGGCTAGTACTGGCAGAGTTGAGCTATTTCTTCCATGTTCTCTGTGCGAAAGAACTCCTGGCCTGCTAGAAGAAACGGAAGAGTTGGTGTCGGAGTTTATCTGCAAGTTAGAGAAGATCTTTCCGCCGGGCTTCTTTAATCCAATGCAGCACTTGATTCATCTCCCAACCGAGGCAAGATTGGGGGGCCTGTGCAAAATCATTGGTGCTACGCCCTTGAGAGGATGCGTAAGGCGCTACGAGCAAAATGTAAAAATAAACGTAGAATTGAAGCATCGATGGCTGAGGCATTCATTATTGAGGAGGCGGCAAACTTCGTGACAACACACTACGAAGCCAAAAATCGTCATTTGCATAATCCGAAGCCTCGGTACAATGCTGACGAACCTATAAAGGGTATATCTAACCTCAGCCTATTCAAAGGGGATCTCGCACTAGCCGGTGCTTCTAATTCCTTAACGGTGGATTTCGAAGAATGGCAGATCATTCCGTTGTATATCTTCACCAACCTAACAGAAGTGCGGCTGTACATTGAGTAAGTTCTCGGTACATTGTTTCACAACTTCTAATTCATGTGAACTACTCTTATTCCTGGATAAATTTGATACAGGTGATACGTCATATATTACGGTATGGAACGGTGATCCAAAAGGATTACATCGAAGAGTATGAGCTTCTAGCAAAGCATGGACGCGGCTATCCCGGTTTCATCTCTTGGTTCAAATAAACGGTAATTTCCATTAGACAATTTCATTTCTTCGTCTAATTTGTGTCTAATGCAATAATCCCTTTCGTATTAAACTTGTAGGCTAATTCAGAGCTTATGGACGCCGAATTGAGACAAGTCGCTAATGGTTTTGACTATAAGGTCCGTTCATTTGACAAATACGGCATCAACGGGTATCACTTTCGTACCTATGGCAAAGAGCTATCTATGGCTGAACAAAAGTCTACAAATTGTTGTGTCTCTGCTGTCGGCGAAGGAGATACCGAGTATTATGGAAGAGTTGAAGCAATTTATGAACTTCAATTCTATGGTGCAAACCCACCAAACGTCTTAGTCTTCAAATGTTATTGGTTCCAACCGAAGGAGACTAGAAGGACACATGAACATATAGGGCTAGTGGAAATCAATCAAAGCACCCATTTGGATGTTCCCGATGTCTATATTATTGCTCAACAGGCAACCCAAGTTTTCTATCTACCGTGGGCCTGTCAAAGTGATCCTAATCTCAAAGTTTGGGATGTCGTTTATGAAGTGCCGCCACGTGTTAGACCACCTCCCCCCAATGAAGATGATTATGCACCTCACATTAACCCAGACACATATGAAGGAGAACTCTTCCAAGAAACGCGTCTTTCCAAAAAATGTTTCAAGAACCGCTCTACTTCACCCCAGAACATTGAAGTAGACAGCGACAGTGAACCCGACTTCACCCCTCAGCCGGAACAGGAAGAGCCTGAACGAGAAGAGGTTACTGCCGCGGATGACCTGACAATGCTTGACAGATTACGTAGAGGTGGCCTTCCACATGATGATGATGCATTTATTGATCCTGAAGCATTTATTGAACCAGATTATGACTAGGTATTCAATTTTTTATGTTGTACTATATTTATATAGTTAATTGTAAGATTGTATGATTTATATAGTTACTTGTATATTTTTCTTACTTTGTATGATTGTTTCTTATACATAGTTCCATGGTCTTGATGTCCGTCCCCGTCGGCCCTCGCACGCTTTATGATTCAGATGTGGTAAATTCTCTTTCATAACTATTTGTTGCATTTATCATTTATGACAATTATGGCCATCAAGTTGAGATAGAGATATTTTAATCTAGGAGGTATGTGAACCGGAATTTGAAACCGACCCTCTTGTCGAGAAGTTAAATTTAGTTGAAAAGGAAAATGAGTATTTGAAAGAAAAAATTAAAATAATTGAAGAAGAGAAGATGACATTGGAGTTGTATGTTGCCGATGTCGTCGATGATCACAAGATGAAGATGAATGCAATGCGCTTGAAGATGGATGCAATACGCCTGAAGCTTAAGAAGATTAGAAAATATGCCATTGATAATGAGGCTTGGTATCATTATGTTGTTTGATCAATATGTACCTTAGTTGCGATCTTCATCGTATTTGTCGTGATGAGGCTAAGTTTTCTCTAGTGTTTTGCTTAACAAAGGCATACTTAGCTTAATTTCCTGCTAAATGGCATAACTACCTAAGTTAGACAAAAAATGAGCTATACTTAGCTTTCTTTCCTCAAAAATGTCATGATAATCTTTGTTACCTCCAAAATGATATAGATTTACCTTACTTTCCTCGAAAATGACATAATAACCTTAGTAAGCTCCAAAATGACCTATTTACCTACCTTAGCTCTAAAATGACCTACACTTAGCATTTTTACCTAGCTTAGCAATAAAATGGCAATTTTACCTACCTTAGTTAGAAGAAGAAGATAAAATAGAGGAGAGGAGAAAAGGAAAGAGAAGAAAAAAAATCTTCTTCTTCTTCTTCCTTTTCTTCCTCTTCTTCTTCTTCTTCTTTTTCTAGATAGTCTTCTTCTTCTAACTTGCTTCTTTCCCAATTTGCAGATTTGCTTTAGATGAGGAATCTTGCATTGATGGATTCTACTATTCTCTTTTATGCTTCCTTCTTGTTTTGATTTTGTACGATGAACAATGTCAAACTTGCTACCTATATATGTATGGATGGATGAAACCATTGCATGCTTGTTGTTGGATATGTTGGCTATGTATATGTGTTGGATGAAACCATTTGCTATGTATATGTGTTGGATGATCATACCCATATGACAGGGATATGATTTGGTATGTATATGTGTTGGTATGCTTGTCGAAAGTATTTTCATGTGTGTGTGTGTGTGTGTGTCTCTCTCTCTCTCCCTCTGTGTGTGTGTGTGTGTATGAAATTCTGTCAAATTGAATGATTTCAAGAAAAAACAGAAAAAAAACAGGGGCTATCTAGACATGCCACGTGTTAGCTACCTATGCAACCTGGGGCAGTAGGCTGCCTATTTGGTAGCTTTGCCGTCAGCCAGGGGACGGAAAAGAACGTTTAATATTTGTCGTCAGCCAGCTAACGGCAAAGGGGCTGGCCTATTTGGTAGCTTTGCCGTCAGCTGGCTGACGGTAATGATTCAATGTCGTTTGTTGTCCGCTGGCGGACGGCAAAGATACAAAGGTCTTTGCCGTCCACCACCCGGCGGCAATGCACGATGTTAACCCCTTAATGGACCTAAGCTGACACGTGTGCCATCCAGGCTCTTTGCCGTCAGCTGGCGGACGACAAAGACCTTTGTATCTTTGCCGTCCGCTAGCTGACGGCAAAGAAGCCTTTGCCGTAGCCTATTCAGCGGGCGTCTTGCCGTCAGCTGGACGGCAAAAGGTCTTTGGCGTCCTCCATGTGTGCCTTTCTTTGTCGGCCATGGTGACGGCAAAGTTCTGATTCTGTAGTGGTATCATCATTTCACCCACATAGCATGTGCTAAAAAATTGAGAGGGTTACGGCAAAAACTGGATGCACTTCGTGTACAAAATGGACAATCTCTTTTGAAGTATCAGGGTTTCAGACGAAAACTCATCTGTTACAAAGGCATTTCATTTTTTTTAAACCTATTAAAACTCCAGACTTTTTGTGCATTCAGTATGCACCATTCAAAGCCACGTCATCAACTTTTAACCGTTTCTATGTGAAGGACATGTCTACCAAGCCGAGAAAAAGAAAAGATAAGGAAGCGAATGCATCATACGATGAGCCAAAGTGCCACATAGTTCTTTCAGGTAGAAGAAACATCGTGGGAGTGGATGAAAAGACAGACATGTCATAAGTGAAATTGCTCCATTCACAGTGAATATTGACCCGAGCATCCAGTTAAATGATGAAGATTGTCCATGGTTACGTCGCAAAGGGACACACGCGAAGAAAAAGTTTCACACCCAAAGATCCCATTCTGGGACGTGACCGGCTTCACTGTCATCTTTGTAATAGTTAGGGTGCTTATGTGGTTTGGCACTTGAAACGTGCACTTTTGTGCTTCGGACAAACGTGTACCTTTCTGACATCATTTGCTATTTTTCATGCATTTACTGATTTTTTTGAGCTAAATGACCCTGAAATTGAAAAGCACTACAAATGAACTCTGAAAAGGTTGAAAGTTGGCATGGTATCATCATTTCACCCACATAGCATGTGCAAAAAAGTTGAGAGGGTTATGGCAAAAACTGGATGCACTTCGTGTACAAAATGGACAATCTCTTTCGAAGTATCAGGGTTTCGGACGAAAACTCATCTGTTACAAAGTCATTTCATTTTTTTAAACCTATTACAACTCTAGACTTTTTGTGCTTTCAGTATGCACACATCATCACCTTTCAACCCTTTCTGACATCATTTACTACTTTTCATGCATTTACTGATTTGTTGAGCTAAATGATCCTGAAATTGAAAAGCAGTACAACTGAACTCTGAAAAGGTTGAAAGTTGGCATGTTATCACCATTTCACCCACATTGCATGTGCAAAAAATTAGAGAGGGTTATGGCAAAAACTGGATGCACTTCGTGTACAAAATGGACAATCTCTTTCGAAGTATCAAGGTTTCGGACGAAAACTCATCTATTACAAAGGCATTTCATTTTTAAATAACCTAAGTATTACCAAATTGAATATAATGATAAAACACACTAATATTAAACATAAGAAGAAAGAGAATAAATAAAGTTTGTAATTTGAAAACTATTCAAATAATTCACAAACTAGTGATTCACACAAATTTCAAATAATTCAAATTTAAACTATTCAAATTTGAAAACTACTGGCACTAACAGAAAGTTTGTAATTTTTTGTACCTAAAGCAAAAATATTCACAAAGAAACTCTAAATACAACAAAAAAACAACTCAGAAATAAATAAAAGAAAAAATAAAGCAGCAAAGAAAAAAATAAATTTAAAAAGCCCGCCTACTGGGCCACAGCGGCCTGCATACGACTAGAAACCCAAACTGTAGTTGGGCCAGGATGCAGGCCCGCAAGGCCCAGTAGGCCCACAGGGCAGCGTAGCAGAGTTAGGCCCAGAAGCCTGCTATAGAGAGGAGTTCGAGACAGCAGCCACGCCGGGGCTTTTAAACTGGTGCGGGCGCCCCTCGGCTAGCGAGGTGGGACTAAACTTGCACTTGCTCGCTTTCTGCGCCAAGCACCCCTTTAATCTTGGGTCGTGGCTCCAACCGGTACTAAAGAGGGGGTCTTTAGTATCGGTTGGAGCCACCACCCTATACTAACAGGGTGCCCTTCCCGCCGCTCCGCCTGGCCAAAACAGCCCTTTAGTATCGGTTGGTGGCTCCAACCGGTACTAAAGGTGCCTTCTATATAAGCAGCACTTACTAATTTCGTCAGTTTTCTTCTCTTCTTCCTGTGCTTCTTCTCATCTGCCACATCGCCGCGCCTGTCATGATCCCCCATCCCGTCAAATGCTTGCCACGTCGTCCCGTCGCCACCGTAGCCGCACCGTCCCGTCGCTGCCCGTCGCCATCCCCATCGTTGCCGCCCGTCACCGTCCCGTCGCCGCCCGGCCCGTCGTCGCCCGTCGCCTCGCCTACTGTGAGCTCCTGCCCCGCCATGGCCACACAAACACACACACATTGTGTTAATTAGTTATAGAAATGTTAGAAATATTTCTATTTTTTAGTTATAGAAATGTTAGTAATCTTATGTTTTTTTGTTATAGAAATGTTAGAAATTTTTATGTTTTTTAGTTATAGAAATGTTAGAAAATTTTCTGTTTTTTAGTTATAGAAATGTTAGTTATATAGAAATGTTAGAGATTTTAGAAATGTTAGTTTTAGTTAGATGAATTAGCTAAATCACAATCCAAACATTTAAAATGTTACAGTTGCATATAGTATTTGTTCTCGACGTCAACGATGCCCGGCCCGCATTCTCGCTGTCGACTCGTTCGCGACGACGTCCTGCTTCAGAGGAGCCATGTCTGGGACTGGGCTCCGCTGGGATGGAATTGGGAGGTGCTACCTCCAGGGGCGCGCCGCTTGGTGAGGAACCCGACACCGGGTCCCGTCGCCGGCCCAGAGCTCCTTTGGTGGCGTTCACATGGAACACTTTTGGTGTGGAGGGAGCCGGCCGCGCCAGAGCTGGTACGTCGCCGTGTCAGCGAGGAGGACGAGCACGTCCGTCGCTACATGGCTACTATGGACGTCAAGTTCTCCAATACCTGGCAGGTTCTTCGGGGATCTCACCCGAGCTATCCTGTGATGGTTCCTTCTCTTTGGGTGTCCACCGCCCGCGCCTCAGGAATTGCGAGTGAACTAGATTATTCGATAGTATTCGATCTAGATTAGATAGCTAGTGATGTATTCGATAATATTCAAGACGATGTATTCGAGATTATATATATTATTCGATAATATTTGAGATGATGTATTCGAGATTATATTCGATGATGCATATTATCTACTATGATTCAGTTTTATCTTTCGAGATGCATATATATTATCTACTATTATTCGAGATGCATATCAATTATCTACTATTATTTGAGATGTGTACTAAATTGTTTTATATTTCTTCTAGATTAGTTAAATAAAAGCTATGGCGGATAATACCGGCAGAGAAGGAGAAGAGGCCCTATTCGAGATCATACGCTCCCCTCGCCGGCCAGATGATTAGAATGAAGAAGATGACGGGTCGCAATATCTGAACAATACCGGGGAGGGTGATATGATATTCGATCAAGACAACCGAATTGATGAAGTCCAGAACTATGATTATGATGACAAAGAAAATGTTGATCTTGAAATAACAGAGCCCGGCGAGGTATATTTATATAAGCAGACATCTGGTGATCATCACATGTTTTAAATGATTTGAAGATATATTAATGAATAGATCTTTCTTCTTTCAGCCCTCCGGATCGAGCAAATCTTTTACAGGCAGCAGGACAGTGCGAGGCCCAGCCAAAAAGTTGAAGGAGGGCGTAAAGTACAACATCAATGTCATCAAACCTAATGGCGAACCAAGCGAGCCTAAGAAGAATGCGAACAAGTTAGTTAAATGGGTCTGAGTTCTTGTGAAGGACCAAATCCCGATCTCCATGCAAGAATGGAAAAAGGCAGTAAAGCAACGTCCAGATCTTACTTTTGTCGACCAAAGAGCAAAAGATCGGCTTTGGGAATCTCTCATGGAACATTTGACCCTACCAAATCATTTCACAGAAGCAGATGTGCATAAAGTCGAGGACGCTGCTCTTAGGAAGATGGAAACTGCATTCAGCACCCACAAGAAAACTATATGGGCCAAGTACGTCGAAGGAGAAAAGAAGACTCCAGAATTCAAGGGAACACTGGAGAAGCAAAGAGATCACTGGCCCGCTTTCGTGAAATTCAAGGAATCGGAATTATCCAAGGAACGGTCGAGAATAAACAAGATCAATGCCGCAAAGAAGCAGCATTTCCATCTGTTTGGGGCCAGGTGGCTCTGTGGTGGCCCGGCCTAAGTGGGATAAGTCTGAGCAACAGATGCTGGATGCAGGGGTCACTCCAGTTACATTGAGCTGGCCGGAAAGGTGTAGGACTTGGTTCTATGCGCATGGGGGGATGTTGGACCCAAAGACATGCTAGGTTTCAAAGAAGGCAAGTCTTAAAGGAGCCGATGACAGGTTACTTATTGCAATAGAAGAGGCTCGAACGGGGGTGTTCACACCCAACAGAGAGAATGATGACTTACGCGCGCCCAAGGAAATCTTGAACACCCGGGAAGTACACGAGGCAAAGGCGTTGTTCCGTGGTATGAGGGGTTTGCGGACTGGAACACCGACTACAGAAGCCGTGCGAGAAGGAAGATGGAGGAGGAGAAGAATAGGAAGCTGGAGGAGGAGCAGAGGAAGCAGGAAGAAGAACGCCTTAAAGGCCTAGAATCAACGCACGCAGAGTTGGCACTCCAATTCCAGTGGCAGCAGCAGTAGATCGACTCACTTAGCCAAGATAGGGGGTCTCAGCAGCGGCAGCGGCAAGCGAATGATCCAGCATTGGATAGCACCGTCCCATCCATGCCGAGAAGCAGCATGGGTTCCGCCCCGGGCGAGGCACAGCTGGATAGATACATGTGGATGACATCATGGAGAACACTAATTGTGAGCTACACTTCTAAATGAAGAACATATCCATGAAGGTGGCGTACGTTGTAAACATACAAATCCCCCTTAAGCAACCGTCCATTGCAACCCGATTCCAGCTGGTTGATGAAGTGGTGGCACAATATTCGGGGCTAGAGCTTGACATTCCTGGAGGTGACAACGAGCGCACACTGGGAGAGGCCATACATCATATCAACCTATGGAGAAAAGATTGCATCATCTTTCCAAGGCCACTGACACCGCGTCAGCCGACTCCTCCTCAAAGTCTGCAACCGCGTCAGTAGACTCCCACTCCTCCAAGTCATAAGCCACCGCCTCAGCAGAGTCCTTCTCCTTCAAGTCCGCCAACGCGTCAGGCCACTCCTCCTCCTCCAAGTCTGGCACCGCGTCAGGCCACTCCTCCTGCTCCAAGTCCGGCACCACGTCAGCCCAGTCCTCCTCCTCCAAGTCAGCCACGTCAGCCGTCTCCGCCGCCTCAGCAACAGCGGAAGAGAGCCGCCGCAGCTATGGTGCATAGCGGTACAAGTCAAGGTACAGGAGGTACAGGAGGCAAGTGCTTTCAATATGGTCCAAGTAGCCTCCCGCCTCTTCCAAAGAGGCCTTACGACCTAACTCCGGAGGAAAACGAAGCCGAAGTGCGAGCCCAATTGGACGCCCATTTTGGACCGAAACCGCCACCGCCGCCAAAGGAGAAAGTGCCTGAGCATGTCGTTGACCACTTTATTCGTATGGCTAAGCACCAGCTCCCAAGCCTGTTGACGATGACTATGAGCACCAAATCAGGAAGGCACATCGAGCACAACAAAAGAAGGAGTCGAGCTCGAGCTCGAGCCACGCAGCTGCCAAAAAAGCGAGAAAACTGTTCCCCAGCTGGGAGAACAGACGGTGCAATCGATCCCCCCGCTCATTGTACCAACACATGTGAGTACCGACATCGATCAGTTGGTAATAACCGACGAGCATAGAAGGCAGGCTGCAGAGCTCGGTATCACTGTTTATCAACTCCTAGAGATGGAGCCCATGGATACGCTTGGAGAGGAAGACATAAAACGGAAATATGCCCGCGGTGAACCTTTCGTCAAGCCTGAGGAGGTCAAGAAGCTCCCAACGAGAATGTATCAATTGCATGAATGGTACATGAAAACTGCTAAGACTACCAATCGAGAGTCCCTCATGGTGAAAGTCTAGGCAGAGCATTACCTCAATGAGACAGCTCTGTACGTTGAGTTTACAGAACTGTTTTAGTTATTCAATCAAGACACACTCGACAATCTATCCTCAGTTGCTATTATGCAGTAAGTGATTTCTTTCTGTAATTTAAGTCTCAAGCTAGCTGTAGTGCTCGTTGGTCATTACCTGTAATTATCCTCACTATATTCTTTTCTGTGGTATTATGCAGGATGAAGATCTATGAAATGAAAAAAGCTGGACGCTATGGCATTGGGTTTATTGACCCAAATACCATTAATCAAGAGACATGGACATATGAATGGTATAAATAAGAAGTAGAGAAAAACATGCTAGAGTTCTTGAAGCGCCTCAACAGCAATCGAGATATACTACTTCCTTACAACTACGGGTGAGTCACACTGTCTTGTACTACAAATTATGTTTTTGCTTACTATCTAGATGTTAATAAGTGTATAGGGTTTAGGGTAGTTGATGAGTGTTATGCACATGCCTGCTTAATTTATACATGCAAATGTGTGCGCATGCGGTTACCGCTGGATCTTGTTAGTCATTCCAGTTGAAGAAGGAAAAGTTGAAGTAGTGGACTCACTACTTAAACCAGTTACTGACTACGAAATTGTGAAGGGGATAGTCAACATGTAATTTCAATCATTATTGAACTATATGTCAGCCTCTTTAGTTCGTCATTTCCTGATATCAACTAATTAATAACTCCTTTATTCATTTTCTTTGCCGGCGGGCAGGGCTTGGCAAAAGTTCATCAAAGAGGTTCGGTGAATGGAAACAATAGTTGTGTTGGTATCGACCCAAGGTAATTAATTAAGTAGTACTAGCTAGCTACCATCTCTTTCATTCTAGTTTCAATACCATTAATTATCATGCTTGATTAATTATTATCTGATTGAATTCTATTCTTGTAAAGGCCATGAAGCGAGCACGGGGACTGATTTATGTGCATACTATGTTTAAGAGAACATTCGCATGATGGCGTCCGAAAGGAGCAGATCTTCTAGACAGCTATGGGTACGTTTGCCAGAACACTATTCACAATTTTTACATCATTATCGATATCTAATCACACAACTAATACATGCATATTGATCTCCTTCTTAAAAGTTCAATGAGGTACGGGTTAAGCTCCTACCAACGGATAGCGTACGAGCAATTCAAGAGGAAATAGCGGGATTTTTGCTCGACCAGGTCATACATCCCAAAGGAGAATACCATTATCCGCTACATGATAATGCCTCCATGAAGGAGAAATTGTATATACCAAATTGTATATATACATGTGTATGCATGTGTGAATGGTGGTCTTGAGACATTCGATGATATATGATCGGTTCTATGAGAAATTCTATTTATATATATGCATATAATGTGTACAATATGTAGTATCGTAAAATACCAGCAAATGAAAAAGAATTAAATGGAAAACACAGAATTAAAGGAAAAAGAAATCATAAACCCAAAACCCCCTAAACATTTTAGTACCGTTTGGTGTTACCAACCAGTACTAAAGATCTCCCAGCCCCCGGCGCTGGCTCGTGCCACGTGGTGGCCCTTTAGTGGCGGTTCGTGCTGAACCGGTACTAAAGGGGGGACCTTTAGTCCCCACCCTTTCGTGGCGGTTATAGAACCGGCACTAAAGGGCCTTACGAACCGATGCCATAGCCCGGTTCTACACTAGTGAGTGCACATCATTGTTATCACAAGAGTACACTGAAAAATTCAGAAAGAGCTTCATATATCAGGAGCTTTTATTCACAGCGTGCACAAAAATCCTACTCCAAAACAACACAGAAAAGCTACACAATGTGCAATTAAAAAAGCTTCAGAGTGTACCAACAACTCTAGAACGGAATTGGCAAAGAAGAAAAGGCACTACACAATGTGCAAGGAGTATAAAATAGATTCGCAGTGTAACAACAACAATAGTGTAACAACAACACCTTCATCTACTCCTAAAAAGCACATATCAGAATCCTAAGCAAGTGAAGAAATTGCTCCTTCACCTACTCCTTGTTGCATAATCTCAAGAAATTGCTTAATCTGAAGAAATTGCTCATCACCTTTACAATCACGTAAGTGGGATCCTCCTCGCAGGTTCTCCTTTGTTGCTTCCCTGCTAGAGCCCCAGCGAGGTCACCCTCTGTCATGGTCGTCCTCTTGAATTCTCTGCTCACGCACACACAGGAGGCACGCAGGAAGATCTGCAGGAGGCACGCATCAGGAGAGATGTGGATCAAAAGAGCAAGAAATCACTCGAAACTCAAAAGGCAGCATCCCCTGCTCATGCACTTGTCCTCTCTTCTTCTCGAGATTCATATCTTTCTTTTACGACGCTGCTCAGCTGCTCCGGCACTCCTCTGCTCCGCCGCCACTCCAGATCGACAGCCTGGGCCGTGCAAATTGCCATCTCATTTGGATGGGATCTGCTTGGAGAGCAATTAGTAGAAGATCCTCAGAGCTCCCTCTGCCGGTCAAATCAGTACAAAAGCTATCACCCAAGGTGATCTCGCTGAACTCAAGTCTGGTCTGAATGAAAGACAGTAAGTACAAAGTGTGTTTACATACCGGAGCTGCTATTCTGAGTACTTTGTGTGGAGCTCACAACACTTGTTCCAGGACCGGTACCCGTTGAGCATGCACTGCACAATGTAGATGGTCATCACCGCTAGAAATGATGGCTAAAACCTAAGCATCTTGGTAGTCCACGAGGCTCGGCTCGATCAAGAAGAATGAGAGCAGCTCCAGCTGATTCATAAGACATTAGCACATGTGTCAGATAAATAATGCTAGTAGATATAAATTACAGTTTGTAAAACAAGGAAGGGGATATAATGGGTTCCCTTGGTCAGTTTCTTAAGCCTACATATACCATTAGTTTTTGAAAGCACACATCACACATATTTATAATCTGCAGCTGCCCATTCAATAGAACCACACATATCACTAGTTGTGCTATTTGATAATACTTGATAGTATTCTTTTTCCAAATAAAGAGTTGATGCTACTACATGATAGCAAGTATATACTACCATAAAAGAAGTGTTGTTTCAGAACACTCCCTTTTCCAAATCAGTTCAGCTATGCATGGCAATTCTATTGCTAGCATTTTTTTGAAGCTAGCCTAGTGCAAATTGCATTAGTATAATGTTGGATCTGATGTAGAGCGATTAACTTTGGCGAAACTAAACAACTACCATGATTTCGAGCGGATCACATCATGTATTGGACAGATGATTATTCATGAGAACAATCAAACATGGGTTTTCTCATGCGTTTGTCTTGATCCATGGCGAACTTGATTCGAAAATGTGATCGATTATAGGATCGAGCTACGATACACAGACCCGGTGGTCGGCGCAAAAATCAACCAGGGATTATCAGACAGAAATAGTAGTGTCAGAGTAAATGACCAGGGTAGCCTCGTCGGCCCCCCTTGGTATTTCAAGACATCGAGGCTAGCCGCGCCCCTCCCACTGCCAAGATGGACGACCGCCTTCTTGGCCGGCTGGTCCAACTAGCCACCGGGTAGGAAGCTGAGGATCCCTAGAAGCCTGTTGAGGAGGCGATTCATAGCCGGCCCCTCGAGCCCTCAAAGTCTGCCCTCCGTAACTCCGATGGGGCCAGGGCATGTCAACAGCGACTGTCACCCCGAATCCTGGGTTGACCGCGGCTACAGTGAGGAACCCCGGGCGGACATCCCTAGCCCGGCGCGACATTGTAGCCATGCTCCCACGATGGGCGGTCAGTACGGCCCACAGGCGGCGGGCCCTACCTGTCCGTGAGCTACCAAAAGGCGACAGACCCTGAGCAGACAGCACAAAGGGTGGACCAGCTTCTAGCAGGCGGCACCCCCTTCCATCGGGGTCTGAGCACCATTAACTAGGCGTGGCAACAGTGAATGCCCACCATGCGGCAGCACTGTAGCCACGCTCCCTTCGACGAAGCCCTCGTCATCCGAGGCAAGGCAACAGTGTCGAGTAGTTGGCATGGCCCGCAGGCGGCGAACCGTGCCTGTCGGCTGAAGCCCCGACAGCCCGTGGGGTCCACCAGGCGGCGGCCCACTAGCCGGCAGAGAAGCCGGCGCCCGGAGACGCTGACGGCCGGGACCCATCCCAGCCGGATTACCATTGTACCCCTGGGGGTAGGCCTATATTAATCCCCCAGGCTCACCCATGCAAAGGGTTCACGACCTGAGAGAGCTCATACCCACGTAGAGGAAGGAAAGACAGAGCTAGCCTTGCCTTTCTTCCACCTCTAGCTGATACAGCTCAAGGAGCAATCTTGTAGCTACGGTATCGAGATAGTGATCATGCGGAGACCGTATAGAGCAGGACTAGGGGTGTTATCTCCGAGGAGAGCCCCGAACCCGGGTAAGATCCGTAGACTCATGCGGTCTCACTCACTCCCGCTTTTAGAGCCCGGCGATGTACTTTTGACACCCACCATGATAAGCCATCCTTTGGCATATGTTGCACCAAACCCCTGACAAGTAGATTATGGCTGGCATGGGGGACACGCAGGTCATACCTGTGTGGGCATTGGTACTTGTGGCAGTGAGCACCTGTTTGTCGGCGTCATGATGAAACCTGAGCTCGCGGTCGAACACGGTGAGCGGGAGCGTCGCGTCCTCGGGCACCTCCTTGGACAGGTACATCGGGTACCACTCCTCCCGGCCGCCTCGCTCCCCTCCTTGGGTAGCAGCACACCGTCCTCCTGCGCACCGGCCTCCTCTACCATCGCTGCCAAGCACCTCCCGACGGCTCGGATCCTCCCACTCCTCCCGTCGATCCTGACCCCCTGCCACCGCACTCCACGCGTTGGGCTCGTCACCGAGATCTTGAGCGCGGTGGAGGAAAACGCGAGCAGGAGGGAGGGGCGTGGCGGCGTGGTGGAAGGGGAACTTCTTGCGATTTGGGTGGAGAGGGGCCAGGCGAGGCGACGGTGAGATTTGGGATTTGGTGGGCACTCGGTAAATATGGATTTGAACTACAGATGCCTCATAATTTGTCTTTATTTTTTCCAAAAATCATTTCTCGGTAAATAAGTATCTATTTAATCAGAGAAACACTAAAAAAAATCCATGTTTCAACAACTAGCTAGGAACGGTCATTCCCGCCGTTTTGACCGCATTTTGAAACGGGCCTAAAAAATTCAAAAAAACCAAAAAATTGGAAAACCTTCGCATCGTGTCATTATATGTATCCAAGTTGCCTGGAAAAAGAATAAACTTATGTCGTTAATTATTTTAAAAAAGTGTTCTTAGAAACGTGCTATGATGTGTGGAGGTTAATGGCTTTCAAGCCAAATGATCAATCTTATGGCCACATTCATGTCATAGTTTGTTCAAATGATCTCATATTGTGCATGGCAAACAATGTTTCCTAAGGAAGTTTTCATTTTCTTTGGACGAAGAAATCATTTTCCATTTTCCGAGTGCCCAAAATGAGGTTTTTTTGTGAACAACCCACCATATATTTGTTGCAAAATTGTACCAAATCATTTTATAAAATACTAGGACATATTTAATGCACAATTGACAAAATGGTTGGGTGTCCAAAGCTTTTAACCACCTCTCGTGAAAAAGACAAATTTCGGTCGATTAAGTAGGAAACAGGTCAAATTTCAACTGCAGCTGCCTTATAGTTTGCTCTTTATTTTTTCCAAAATTCATTTATAGTTACATAAGTATCTATTTAAGGAGAAATACATGGTTTCGTGGCGATACGTTGAGGTTTGGACGGTGGCCCAGGTCCCCAACTCCAAAGCGCATAAACTTGCATGCCCACCGCGTGACCGTGGCGTTGCCATGCGTTCTGGGCGACCTAGGCATGTCTAGTGGGTTGGAAACTCCCTAGGTAGGTTCTAGGAAGAAAATTACAATGGAAGAATCTCAGGAGGATACCGAACTATGCTCAAACATGAATTAGCAGCCAAGTGTTTGATTAGCGATGCGGGTAATGCACATGGCCAATGGGCTTGAGTTTTGGTGAGGATGATCATCTACTAGGGAGACTATCTTGGCAAATTTTCAGCTCAAATGGAGGAGCTTAGATTGCACTTGCTTTGCAAAATACCACGTCGCGCAGAAATATGGATGTTGAAGCTGGGCTCAAATGGATAAATGGATTGAGCTGAAATTTTGTGGAGTATGGTCATTTGGGCATAGTAAAGCACTATAAAAAGTTTATACCATTTGGATAATCCTAGCTTGTACTTCCTTCACAAAGCTTCTCTTTGGATAGAAATTTGGAAATTTCTTGAGGAAGATTTAAATGGAAAATGGAGCTGAATATTGGAATGTGGCAATGAATTGGATGTGTAAGATGGCACAAAAAGTTTGAGGACAATAGGAGGTGTCTAGATAGTACTTTCTTTGCAATGTGCCAATCTGGACAGAAAATAGAAATTGAAGTTGGGCTTACATAAATGATTGGATTATGCTAAAATTTGGTGTAGGGAGTTTATATGGTCAGGATAATGTCCTGGTAAATTGAAAGTAATTATAAAGAAATATAAAAGGTAGTTGCTTCACAAACTGGAAATATTACCAAAAACAAAAATTCGATGTTGATCTTACATGGATTATTAGATAGAGCTAAATTTTTTTGTAGAGATATGACTTTGCCATATAGAATATGTGGCAAAAATTCAACTCATTACTATATTCCTATCTAGTACTTCCTTCAAAAAGCTTCTAGCTGAACAGAAACTTTGGAAATTTTAGATTTACTAGGCAAATAGAGCTGAATATTGGCATGTGCCAATGATTTGGATATGTAATATTGACCAAAAGTTTGAGGGCAATAGGAGGGTATAGATAGCACTTGCTTTGCAATGTGCCAATCTGACAGAAAATAAAAATTGAAGCTGGGCTCGCATAGATGATTTATTGAGCTGCAATTTGGAGGAGGGTGATAATTTTGGAATATGAAGGCATCTGTATAAATTTCATGCCATTTGCATATAAAAAATGGTACTTCCTTCACAATGCTCTCCACTGACCAGAAAATTGGGAAAAATATTGAGGGAAAATGGTTATATGAGATGAGCTAAAATTTGGTGCAGGGAGGTTCTATGGGCAGGGTCATGTCCTGGTAAATTTTCAGCAATTATAAAGCAATATAAAATATAGTTGCTTCACAAACTGAAAATATTACTAGAAACAAAGATTGGATGGTGAGCTCTCATGGATTGTTAGATGGAGCTAAAAATTTGTGGAGAGATATTATATGGGCATATAGAAGATGTGGCAAAAATTCAACTCATTAGGATATGCATAGATAGTACTTCCTTCACAAAGCTTCTACCTGAACAAAAACTTTGGAAATTTGCCAAGGAACATTTACTAGGCAAATGGAGCTGAATTTTGTCATGAGGCAATGATTTGGATAGGAAAGAGTGCCCAGAATTTTTGAGGGCAATCAAGAATATATAAATAGCACTTCCTTCACAAAGTGTTGTTCTTAATATAATAGGAAAATGAATATTGTTGAATTATATTTGAACTAGGTGAGGAAGGTTTTTTACATATTTGACGAAGATATGATCCAAAGAATTTATGAGAATTTTTTGGGAATTTTGGGAATAACAGAAATATAGGTTGCTTCACAACCTAGGGCAAAAATTGACACATGGACATGACACATAGGCAAAACTGATGAGGTGGCGCCTAGTCATAGCAATGCGCCACAATTTACAAGGTTATGACCATTTATATTGGTCCTGATTAGCTAAAATAAGGCAGTGGACCAGTGTTGTTTGCTTTACGACCATTTTGTGTAAGGAAATTACGACCTTTCTGACCAAAATGGTCATTATAGTTTAGGGTTAGGAGCCCTCCGAACAGCTTACGACCAATTGGTCTCAAATGCTCGTAGATTTATGACCATTTCTTCCAGGGTCATTGACAGAAGGTCACGAGTTGACATATTTATTGTAGTGTGAGTACATACCTTGACAAGATTTTGAAGGAGTTCAAAATGGATCAGTCAAAGAAGGAGTTCTAGCCTGTATTGTAAGGTATGAAGTTGAGTAAGACTCAAAACCCGACCATGGCAGAAGATAGAGAGAGAATGAAAGTCATTTCCTATGCCTCAGTCATAGATTCTATAAAGTATGCCATGATGTGTATCGAACCTGTTGTGTACCTTGCCATGAGTTTGGAAAGGGGGTACAATAGTGATCCAGGAATAGATCACTGGACATCGGTCAAAATGATCCTTAGCTACCTAAGAGGACAAAGGAAATATTTCTCGGTTATGGAGGTGATAAAGAGTTCGTCGTAGAGGGTTACGTCGATGCAAGCTTGAAACACCAATTTAGATGACTATGAGTCTCAATCTGGATACATATTGAAAATGGGAGCAATTAGCTAGAGTATCTCCATGCAGAGCATTGTGGACATAGAAATTTGCAAATTACATACGACTCTGAATGAGGCAGACACATTGACTAAACTTCTCTCACAAGCAAAACATGATCACACCTTAGTGCTCTTTGGGTGTTAATGACATGATGATGTGATCTGGATTATTGACTCTAGAAAACCCTTTGGGTGTTGGTCACATGGCGATGTGAACTATGGGTGTTAATCACATGGCGATGTGAACTAGATTATTGACTCTAGCGCAAGTGGGAGATTGAAGGAAATATGCCCTAGAGGCAATAATAAAGTTGTTATTTTAATTTCCTTATTCACGATAAAGGTTTATTATTCATGCTAGAATTGTATTGATCGGAAAATTAAATACATGTGTGAATACATAAACAGATACTGTGTCCCTAGTGAGCCTCTACTGGACTAGCTCATTGATCAAAGATGGTTAAGGTTTCCTAACCATAGACATGTGTTGTCATTTGATAATGGGATCACATCATTAGGAGAATGATGTGATGGACAAGACCCATCCATTAGCTTAGCATATTGATCGTTCAGTTTATTGCTATTGCTTTCTTCATGTCAAATACATATTCCTTCGACTATGAGATTATGCAACTCCCGGATACCGGAGGAATGCCTTGTGTGCTATGAAATGTCACAACATAATTGGGTGATCATAAAGATGCTCTACAAGTATCTCTGAAGGTGTTTGTTGAGTTGGCATAGATCGAGATTAGGATTTGTCACTCAGAGTATCGGAGAGGTATCTCCAGGCCCTCTCGGTAATTCATATCATAAGCTTGCAAGAAAATAACTAAGGAGTTAGTTACGAGGGTGATGTATTACAGAACGAGTAAAGATACTTGCCGATAGCAGATTGAACTAGGTATAAAGATACAGACGATCGAATCTCGGGCAAGTAACATACCGATGGACAAAGGGAATTACGTATATTTTCATAATGGTTCGACCGATAAAGATCTTCGTTGAACATGTAGGAGCCAATATGGGCATCCAGGTTCCGCTGTTAGTTATTGACCGGAGAGGTGTCTCGGTCATGTCTACATAGTTCTCGAACCCGTAGGGTTCGCACGCTTAACATTCGATGTCGATTTGGTATTATATGAGTTATGTTGTTTGGTGACCGAATGTTGTTCGGAGTCCCGGATGAGATCACGGACATGATGAGCAGCTCCGGAATGGTCCAGAGGTAAAGGTTGATATATAGGACAATGATATTTGGTCTCCAGAATTGTTTCGGAATGCACCGGAAAAGTTATCGAAATACCGGAAGGGGTTCCAGAGGCACCGGGAGTGTATTGGTCCTTGTTGGGCCATGTGATGTCCACTACGCAACTTTATTCTTATAGACTCGTGTTGGGCCTCCAAGCGCAGAGTTTTGTAGGACAATAGCAATTTTCCCTCAAGTGGATGACCTAAGGTTTATCAATCCGTGGGAGGTGTAGGATGAAGATGGTTTCTCTCAAGCAACCCTGCAACCAAATAACAAAAAGTCTCTTGTGTTCCCGACACACCAAATACAATGGTAAATTGTATAGGTGCACTAGTTCGGTGAAGAGATGGTGATAAAAGTGTAATATGGATAGTAAATATTGATTTATGTAATAAGAACAATAAAAAACAGAAAGGTAACGAACGATAAAAGTGAGCACAAACGGTATTGCAATGCTTGAAAACAAGGCTTAGGGTCCATACTTTCGCTAGTGCAATCTCTCAACAATGCTAATATAATTGGATCACATAACCATCCCTCAACGTGTGATGAAGAATCTCTCCAAAGTTCCTATCTAGCAAAGAACATAAGAATAAATTGTTTGTAGAGTATGAAACCACCTTAAAGATATTCTTTCTGTTTGATTTATTCAAGAGTTCGTACTAAAATAACATAAATCTATTCTTTCCGTTCGATCTATCCTAGAGTTCGTGTTCAAATGACACCAAAGCAAATTCATATTCGTAATACTCAATCCAACATAAAGAACTTCAAAGAGTGCCCCAAGATTTCTACCAGAGAAACAAAGACAAGAACGTGAATCAACCCCTATGCATAGATTACCCCAATGTCACCTCGGGAATCCACGAGTTGAGTACGAAAACATATATCAAGTGAATCAATACGATACCCCATTTTCACCACGAGTATTAAATTGCAAGACATATATCAAGTGTTCTCAAATCCATAAAAGTATTCAATCTGATAAAACGAAATCTCAAAGTGAAAAATCAATTCATCACAACAAGGTAGAGAGGTGGAAACACCATATGATCCGACCATATTAACAAAGCCCGCGATACATCAAGATCGTGACATCTCAAGAACATAAGAGAGAGAGAGAGAGAGAGAGAGAGAGAGAGATATTAAACACATAGCTACTGGTACAAACCCTCAGCCCCGAGGGTGGACTACTCCCTCCTCATCATGGTGGCCATAGGGATGATGAAGATGGCCACCGGTGATGATTCCCCCTCCGTGAATCTTAACAGGGTCTAGATTGGTTTCGGTGGCTATAGAGCCTTGCGGCGGCGGAACTTCTGATCTAGGTTAACCCCGAGGGTTTTCGGAATATTTGAGAATTTATAGGGTAAAGAGGGGGCGCGGGAGGCCATCGAGGTGGGCACAACCCACCTGGGCGCGCCTGGGCCCCCAGGCGCGCCCTGGTGGGTTGTGCTCCCCTCGGGGCACCCCCCCCAGGTGCTGCTCTGGCCCATTGGTGGTCTTCTGGTCCATAAAAAATCCACAAAAAGTTTTGCGGTGTTTGGACTCCGTTTGATATTGATTTCTGTGATGTAAAAAAATGCAAAAAACATCAACTGGCACTTGGCACTATGTCAATAGGTTAGTACCAAAAAGTGATATAAAATGACTATAAAATGATTATAAAACATCCAAGAATGATAATATAACAGCATGGAACAATCAAAAATTATAGATACGTTGGAGACGTATCATCATCCCCAAGCTTAATTCCTGCTCGTCCTCGAGTAGGTAAATGATAAAAATAGAATTTTTGATGTGGAATGCTGCCTATCATGTCATCTCATATTCTTTTCTTTATAGCATGGACATTTGGACTTTTATATGGTTCAAAGCATATCCCTAGCCCATCAACAAGCATATCAACAAGCAACCATGTCTAGTTTTGACATGAGACTTAAATACTCAAGCATATCAACAAGCAACCCTGTCTAGTTTTGACATGAGACTTAAATACTCAAGCATATCAACAAGCAACCATGTCTTTCAAAATATCAATGCTAAAATAAGTTATCCCTAGCCCATCATGCTCAATCATTAATCCATTCATGAAACACATTCGCAAATTAGCTACACCCAATGCTCAAGTACGATCATAGTGCCCCCTACACTACTGGAAACTGGGAATTTGCCATCAGCCAGCTCTTTGCCATCTGCCAGCTGATGGCAAAGAACCTCTTTGCCATCTGTTTTTTATAAGCAGATGGCAAAGAACTGACAGATGGCAAAGAACATGGTTGCCATCAGCCAATTCTTTGCCATCTGCTAGTGGATGGAAAATAATCTTTGCCATCTGCCAGCAGATGGCAAAGAGGTGGGTAGGGTCCAAAGGTCGCAACTGGTTAACTCACCTTTTCTTGCCATCCGCCAGCAGATGGCAAGAATCTTTCCATCTGTTGGCGATGGCAAAGAAGTGGGTGGAGCCCAATGGGTAACGGCGTTATAATGGCCAGCAGCTCCACCTCTTTGCCATCCGCCAATGGATGGCAAGGCCCATATCTTGCCATCACCGGCTGGCAGATGGCAAAGAGGTCAACTATATCCCCCTCTTTTCTAAAAAATTCCTCCCCTCTCTCCCAGCCCGGCCCTCCCTCTCTCTCTCTCTTCCAGCCCGGCCCCACCCTCTCTCTCTCCCCACCTCACCCTCCCACCGCACCCATGCGCCCCAAGACGACCACAGCACCGCCTTGGCCCGCCCTTCCCGCCACCGCTCCCGGCCCCTCCCGGCCCCTCCCGGCCCCTCCCGCCTCCCGCCCCTCCCGGCCCCTCCCGCCTCCCGCCCCTCCCGGCCACATGGCGTGCCCAGCCCGCCCCTCCCAGCCACCGCAGCGCTCCCGGCCCCTCCCGCCCCTCCCGGCCCCTCCCGGCCCCTCCCGCCACTTCCCGCCTCCCGCCCCTCCCGCCCTCCCGCCCTCCCGCCTCCCGGCCCCTCCCGCCTTCCGCCCCTCCCGCCTCCTCCCGGCCATCATGGCGTGCCCATGCCCGCCCCTCCCGGCCACATGGCGTGCCCATGCCCGCCCCTCCACCGAGCCAGGCCACAGCGCCGCCCCCTTCTCCTTTCTGGTATTTTGTCAATTCATGCATTCTTGATTTTTATAGTTTGCGGTTGGTCTATAAGATGTTCTTGATTCTAGTACTTTGGAAACTCATGTCAAGAAATAGTATGCTTGTCATTGTCGGAAATTTTATAGCTTCCCATGATAACAAAATAAACTAAGCTTCTAGGATAAAAGGCGTTAGGAGCTGCAATGTATTATGTTTTGAAATCATGAATATCAAGATATGCACGTTCAGGAAATTTTAGTAAGTAAAAATAAAGCGTCGAGCAAGGTATGAGCATGAACAATTTTATCAAACAGAAAATTAGAATAAACAGCCACAACACAAACTCTCCGCTTAAAATTTCGGTTTTGTATGTTTTGTTCCAGTTTGCATGAAGTGGCAGGCCTTGCTTACGAGGAAGACACCTCCTGCTGCCTCATGAAGATTGTTGTTTTCATAAACTACAGTATACATTGTCGTTGGTATAAAAAACTGTAGTATCGGAATACTAAGGGTGCGTTTGAGTCGTTTGGATCAAAAAATACTGCAGTTCAACAAACCGTGGTATCTCTAAAACTGTGGTATTTTTGTTGTATAAAAAAAGAGACCCTGACCTCTTTTTCTAAAACTGAGAAAGCGCTGGCTGGTTGGTCTCTCTTGTGTCTAACTTCTGGCCATCAACGGATGTGATGCATAAATCGATAGCTAGCCCATCGATATGTCCGGCTAGAGGCGTACGATTACGCATACCGAGCTGAAAACGTCGACCTTCAAAGTGTATGTGTTAACTACCTTGGTCTTTGATTGATTACAAGAGATAACTCTACTACAGATCTTAGTAGCTAGGAGAACATGCTCCTGCAAGGCTGAATGCATATGGTGGCTATTAGTACAAGCTGATCGCTGAGTGTAGCTGAATATGCACGCAGCAACGTAACAGTCAATGCAAACCGAAAGAAAACTGAGAAAAACTGCCACTTGCCAAACACCTTGGCAGTTTTACCAAAACTGAGAAAAACTATGCTTTTTAGAAACTGAAGTATTTATTGCCCATGTATTGTAATACTTAGGTTTTGGAATACCATGGTTTTGAGAAAACATTGTTGCCAAACTAGGCCTAAGGTTTTATAAAAACATTACTTCCAAACGGAGCCTAATTTTTTGAGCCAGACACTTCAAAGTATTTAATACCAAAGTTTTTCTTAAAAACCACAGTATTTAATACCAAAGTTTTTCTTAAATACCACAATTTTTCTCTGTTTTAAAAAAAGAACCCCAGACCTCTTTTAAAAAACTGAGCACGCTTAGAAAAACAACTCCATGCACAATCCTCTATTTATTTGTCGTGAAATGTGAATGATACCGAATTGGATAACAATCAAGTACTAAATAGGCACTCCCTATTTATTTGTGAATTATGAGTTAGGTCATATATTTTCCAATTTTGTTATGAAAAACATCATATATATTTGCGTTGATCGGGTGGATTTAAATGTGCAGTTGTTTCATCGCTGTGAGGGTCTGTTGTTCAACAACCTCCCGTATGCTCGATTTGAGCTCTGCCCCTGTGTTTGTGGGTGAGCACAAATGGCATGTCCTCCTCCCCCCTTCATTTGCTCTGTTCTGGTCTTCGTGCCGATGAAACTTGCTAGCTATAGGTGTCTTCAATCATCAGTATGCGTGACCACTATGCGTCTCCCGTTCGAAAGGTTACATCTATAAATATGCATTCATTTGCATATTTATAACCGTAATTCTTCGAATTGTCCAACGTTATCCATGGACAACCCAGTATGTATGTAGATTGGGTTCGTTTTTCCCATATGCTCTGCTCGGATCTGATGCAGAATTTCGTCGGTGCCTCTCTGTTGTTCTCCGGGTACACATCCTCTCGCTATTGCCGAGACGTGTATCAAGAGAACAGCGGGGAGGTGCTGCCGAAATTTTGTGTCGGATCCGGAGCAGAGCATGGGAAAACGAACCCAATCTACACATACCCGGGTGGGATTAGGACCTATCTTTACCTATTAGCGTCTAGGTTGCATGGACGTAATAAAACTGAGAAACTTTATTAACTGATGAATATGGTTTGCTAAGTTATGTGTGTATTTCTTGTGTGTCCAGTAGCTAGGCAAGATGAGTGATCGTGCGTGGATGTACACCGTCACCCTAGTCGAAAGACATGACCCCTGAATGGATGACAAAAACCAAGGGGTTTATCGAGCCGCATTTGCAAATGGACAAAACAACCTGGTGCCCTCTGTTTGAAAGCGACAACGATCGTAAGATGTCAGCGTTTGAAATGATCAAACACCTGCAGAAGTGGGGTTTTACGCCCGGTTATCTGATGTGGACATTTCATGGTGAGTCTGCCCAACGTTCCAGAGCTGAGGAGGGCTGTAAATGCACCGACGAGCATGGTACCGGGATGGAAGACATGGTGCAAGACTTTGATGATGCTCGGATTCGGACGATGAGATGGAGGAATCTGCAAAGGCCTTCAATGATATGTTGGAGTCTTGAGCGTCCTCTCCATGAGCACACCGAGCTTTGTCACCGGATGCCATCGCACAAGTAATGGCTCTCAAGGCTCAATTCAACTTGGGCGAGAGAATGCTATGATGCGATAGTGACACTATTTGGACGCTTTCTACCCAAAGGCCATATAATGCTCGCAAACTGTACGATCGGACAAAATCCTCCGTGTACTTAAGATGCCCTATGAGAAGATAGATGCTGTGAGAATGGATGTGCCTTATTTAGGCTCCAGATGCGGACTTGAACTATTGTCCCATTTGCAAGTCTTCCGGTATGTTGAGGTAGACAACGGTATGGGTGAGAAGAGTCGCACCAAAATCCCCATTAACGTTCTTGGTATATGCCAATCATACCAAGACTTCAACGTCTATTCATGGTCGAAGAGACGGCCAGATGTATGACATGGCACAAATTGGGCAAAAGAACCGAACGGGATGCGGATGGGAATCGATGATGGTACACACATCGGATGGTGCTGCATGGAAACACTTCGATGCATTGCATGATGAAAAAGCGGCAGATCCAAGGAATCCTCGAGTAGCCGTCGAAGACAGATGGGTTCAATGTGTTTGGTATGATGGCAGCCCAATACAGTTGTTGGCCTGTATTTGTCATTCCACTCAATCTCCCCGGACAGATTATGCAAAGGAAGAACATTTTCCGACGTTGATAATTCCAGGCCCAACTATCCGGGAAGAATATGAATGTGTACATGCAGCCGCTTAAGGATGAACTGCAAGAAGCTTGGGATAATGGGATCAAGACATACGACGCCGCTACAAAAAACTTCCTAATGCGTGTCTGGTACGTGTACTGATGCATGACTTGCCGACGTATGTGTTATTCGTTGGCTGGTGTGTGCATGGAAGGTTCCCGTGCCCCACATGCAAGGCAGCTCTTCAGTTTAAATCGGCTGCCGGCGGGTGGCAAGTTTTCTTGCTTCGACATGCATAGACAGTTCCTGGATCCTCACCATAAGTTCAGAAAAGACAAGAAGAACTTCATCAAAGGTAGAGATGTCAAAAACTCTGCACCACCTGCATTGACAGGCCAATGAGACCACTGGATCGCTTAAACGCCTCGAGCCGGATCCAGGCGCCCGTGGTATTTCAAGGGATATAATACGGAACACGCCTAGACCCACAAGATATGTTTGTGGGATCTGACGTACTTCAAAGACCTCCTTTGCCCACACAACATCGACGTGATGCACACTGAAAAGAATGTCGGCGAGGCCCTCTTTGGTACATTGTTCGGCATAGAGGGGAAAACGAAGGATAAATCCTAAGGCTAGAGTCGATCAGGAGGCTCTATGTGATGAACCGCTACAAAACATGAAACAACCAAAAGGAAAGAAGAACTGGGCGAAGCCAAAGGCATGGTTCAATCTTGGAAGGCGGTTATGAGGGAAATACTCCTGTGGGTGAAAAAGGAGTTGATTTTCCCGATGGGTATGCATCGAATCTAAAGAGGGGAGCGAGCCTTGAAAAATTGAAAATATTTGGTCTCAAGAGTCATGATTGGCACATATGGCTTGAGCGGGTAATGCCGGTGATGTTGCGGGGCTTTATCCCTGAGGATGAATGGCTAGTACTGGCAGAGCTGAGCTATTTCTTCCGTGTTCTATGTGCGAAAGAATTATCGCTGGCTTGCTAGAAGAAATGGAAGAGTTGGCGCCGGAGTTGATCTGCAAGTTGGAGAAGATCTTTCCACCTGGCTTCTTTAATCCAATGCAGCATTTGATTTTGCATCTCCCGACCGAGGCACGATTGGGGGGGGGGGGGCGTGCAGAATCGTTGGTGCTACGCAACTGAGAGGATGCAGAAGACGCTTCGAGCAAAATGTAAAAATAAACGTCGAATTGAAGCATCGATGGCCGAGGCATTCATTACTGAGGAGGCGGCAAACTTCGTGACAGCACACTACAAAGCCAAAAATTGTCATTTGCATAATCCGAAGCCTCGGTACAATGTTGGCGACCCTAAAAAGGGTGGATCCAACCTCAGCCTATTCAAAGGGAAGCTCGCACCAGCCGGTGCTTATACTCCCTTATTGTTGGATAACGACGAATGGCGGACCATTACGTTGTATATCTTGAACAATCTAACAGAAGTGCGGCCGTACATCGAGTAAGTTCTCGGTACATTGTTTCGCAACCTCTACTTCATTTGAACTGCTCTTATTCGTGGATATTTGATACAGTCGATACGTCGCCAAATTCTCGTATGGAGCGGTTATCCAAAAGGATTCCGTCAAGAGTATGAGCTTACGGCAATGCATGGAGGCGGCTATCCTGGTTTCATCTCTTGGTTCAAACAAACGGTAATTTCCATTAGACCATTTCATTTCTTCTTCTAATTTCTGGCTAATGCAACAATCCTTTCATATTAAACTTGTAGGCTAGTTCAGAGTCTATGGACGCTGAATTGAGACAAGTCGCTAATGGTTTTGACTATAAGGTCCATTCATTTGACAAATACGACATCAACGGGTATCGCTTTGCACCTATGGCAAAGAGCTATCTATGGCCGACCGAAAGTCTACAAATTGTTGTGTCTCTGCTATCGTGAAGGAGATACCGAGTTTTATGGAAGAGTTGAAGCAATTTATGGACTTCTATTCTATGGTGCAAACCCACCGAACGTCAGAGTCTTCAAATGTCATTGGTTCCAGCCGAAAGAGACTAGAAGGACTCATGAACATCTAGGGCTAGTCGAAATCAAACAAAGCACCCATTTGGATGTTCCCGATGTCTATATTACGGCTCAACAGCAACCCAAGTTTTCTATCTACCGTGGGCCTGCCAAAGTGATCCAAATCTCGAAGGTTGGGATGTCGTTTATGAAGTGCCATACGTGTTAGACCACCTCCCCCAATGAAGAGGATTATGAACCTCACGTTAATCCGGACACATATGAAGGAGAATTGTTCCAAGAAACACGTCTTTCCAAAAAAGCGTTTCAAGAACCGCTCACCTCATAACATTCAAGTAGACAATGGCGGTGAATCCGAGCCTGGCGAGGAACAAGAAGAGCCGAACAAGAAGAGGTTCTTCTATGGATGACCTGTCAATGCTTGACCGATTACATGCAGGAGGCCTTCCAGATGTTGTTGATGATGATGAGCACGTCATTACCGATAGTGATGAGGATGATGCATTTATTGACCCCGAAGCATATCTGGGGCGATGATGATGCATTTATTAATGATGACGATGAAGATTAATATTATAGTTCATGTCGTATTCCATTATTATTATATACATATATATTATTAATTAGTTCAAGTTTTAACCTAGCTAGCTCTAAAATGAGCTATACTTAGCATTTATTCCTCCAAAATGAATTTGTATGCTTAGCTAGCTCAAAAATGACATAACAACCTTAATTAGCACAGACTAGTATTAGGAGGAGAAAAGAGAAGTGCCGGGACAAGTATCTGAGTAAGGAGAAGTACATGAAGGTAATTACCTATTCTTAAGGCCTTGTACTTAGTTTCCTTGATTTGATTCGTAGGCGTAGCGCTCAAATTTCTCTTGCTTAACTTAGGTGCCTCCGAGATGGTGTGCGGACAAGATGGACTGCTGGGAGGTGTTGGTGGATGAGTGGTGCTCTCCCCAATGGCGCGTCGCCCACAACATAGCAAAGGAGAAGCGTTTCAAAATGAAAGGTGTGCCACACCATCTAGGCAGCGTCGACCTACATGGGTGCAGGAAAAAGCTGGGTATGTGTGGTTTGCTTCATGATTCATGCAAATTCATTCTTTGTGCTAGCTTGAGTCCTTAACTAATACTCTGTTCCTCTCTTTTAGTCAAAACACAACAAGGCTCCAAAGTGCGAGCTGTTCGACCTCTATGGCATGTCCAAGATTGCACCGCATAAGAAGGCCAAGGCATTCTCTGAGTCGACCTCGAAAATGCAAATAACTTCAGCAACGAGGCCTCGCACCACAAGATGGTGCAGTACGTTAAGCAGGGGAAGGCGAGGAAAGGGCCGGACTTTAACCCGAGCCGGCCTCTTGATCCAAAGCTGGTGATGATATCTGGTGGCGGGAGGTCCCATGGCTCGTTAGCCATTGGTAATGGACTGATACGTTGTAGTAGCACTCTCCCGCAGATCAAGAAGCGCAAGACCAGCTCTGATCCTGAGATACCGCGTCGTTCTTACCAAAGTGGAAATCGAATTCCAGGTTTGTTAATTATACGGACTCGATAGCCTTTCCTCCATTACATTGTGTTTGCGGTCGTCGATGATTACAATGCTAACGAGTGGTGTTGCAGACTGCTATTGAGGCAGAGAGTGAAGACCAGTGCTGTTTTTGAGGAGAGGGACCGGCAGTTGGCGGAGAGGGACCGGCAAAGCGGAGAGGGACAGGGAGAATGAGGAGAGGACGGCTAGGCTGTTGGAGGAGGAGAGGAACCGGAACGACTTGGCTAACCGGGCCATGTACGAGCTCTTCGTGGTAAGTTTCTTCTGCATATTAGCTAAATCATGCATGCAATGTTCCTTTCATTAGTAACTAATATGACTGACTCGTCAAAACCAAATGTGCAGTCCATGTGCGAGAAGAACGGCCAGACCCCTCCGCCGATGCCGATCATTGCTCCGGCGGCACGGTGAGTTTCATTTGAACGGTCATTAGTTACTAGTCTTCACATTTGAGTTGCATCATGCTAACGATACATTGAAATAATCTTTGGTGCAGCGTAACTCCCGACAAGCATCGACCGATCCTTCTCCGCTCACGCCCTTTGGCGCGACCGGTCCTACACCTACACTTACACCTACACCTCCGTGATGACGGTAAGTGTCCCAAGTGTTTTGCTTAATAGAGTTTTGTTGTGATGCCATGTTGTATATATCTAGACATATCGTGCATAATGTGTGTATGTTTGAAATGCATTGTATGTGTGGGATTCACACCTAGTCGTGTGCCTTTGGTAGCCTTCCATATAGGAAATGCCTCCTAGTGCTTCCATCGAGCCATGGTAGTTCGCTATCGCTCCGGAACACATGGATTGACCGGCATGTGTCCTTCTTGCTCCTGTGTCTGTCCCTCACGGGAAATGTCACGCGGTGTATCACGAAGTCCTTGTAGCTTGCTACGACTTGGTTGCACTCAGATGACCGACACGTGCATTGCTGGGTCATGTATGCCTGTCCCTATACGTTTGTGCCACCTTGGTTCTATGACTAGTCATGTCGGCCCGGGTTCTCTGCGAAGTGTTTTGCTTAATAGAGTTTTGTTGTGATGCCATGTTGTATATATCTAGGGGTATCGTGCATAATGTGTGTATGTTTGAAATGCATTGTATGTGTGGGATTCGACACCTAGTCGTGTGCCTTTGGTAGCCTTCCATATAGGGAAATGCCTCCTAGTGCTTCCACTGAGCCATGGTAGTTCGCCATCGCTCCGGAACACATGGATTGACCGGCATGTGTCCTTCTTTGCTCCTCGTGGTCCCTCACGGAAATGTCACGCGGTGTATCACCGAAGTCCTTGTAGCTTGCTACGACTTGGTTGCACTCACGATGACCGACACGTGCATTGCTGGGTCATGTATGCCTGCCCCTCAGACGTTTGTGCCACCTTGGTTCTATGACTAGTCATGTCGGCCCGGGTTCTCTGCCATATGGATACTAGCGACATAATCATATACTTAGCATTTTTTCCTCCAAAATGACTCAATATGCTTACCTAGCTCAAAAATGACTTAATATGCTTAGCTAGCATAAAATGACCTATACTTAGCATTTTTCCTCCAAAATGACTTAATATGCTTAGCTAGTTCTAAAATGATATAGTATGCTTAAGAAATGACATATTTTAGGTCCTAAATGACTTCATATGCTTAGGTAGCTCCAAAATGACATAATAACCTTACTTAGCTTCAAAATGACCTATTCAACCTAGGCTAGCTCTAAAATGAACTATACTTAGCATTTTTTCCTCCAAAATGACTTAATATGCTTAGCTAGTTCAAAATTACATAATAAGCTTAATTAGCTCCAAAATGACCTATTTAACCTAGGATAGCTCTAAAATGACCTATACTTAGCATTGTTTCCTTCAAAATAACTTAATATGCTTAGCTAGCATAAAAATGACCTATTTAACCTAGGATAGCTCTAAAATGACCTATACTTAGCATCTTTTCCTCAAAAAGACTTAATATGCTTAGCTAGCTCTAAAATGATATAGTATGCTTAAGAAATGACATATTTTAGGTCCTAAATGACTTCATATGCGTAGGTAGCTCCAAAATGACATAATAACCTTACTTAGCTTCAAAATGACCTATTCAACCTAGGCTAGCTCTAAAATGAACTATACTTAGCATTTTTTCCTCCAAAATGACTTAATATGCTTAGCTAGTTCAAAAATTACATAATAAGCTTAATTAGCTCCAAAATGACCTATTTAACCTAGGATAGCTCTAAAATGACCTATACTTAGCATTGTTTCCTTCAAAATAACTTAATATGCTTAGCTAGCTTCAAAATGACCTATTTAACCTAGGATAGCTCTAAAATGACCTATACTTAGCATCTTTTCCTCAAAAAAGACTTAATATGCTTAGCTAGCTCTAAAATGATATAGTATGCTTAAGAAATGACATATTTTAGGTCCTAAATGACTTCATATGCGTAGGTAGCTCCAAAATGACATAATAACCTTACTTAGCTTCAAAATGACCTATTCAACCTAGGCTAGCTCTAAAATGAACTATAGTTAGCATTTTTTCCTCCAAAATGACTTAATATGCTTAGCTAGTTCAAAAATTACATAATAAGCTTAATTAGCTCCAAAATGACCTATTTAACCTAGGATAGCTCTAAAATGACCTATACTTAGCATATTTTCCTCAAAAAAGACTTAATATGCTTAGCTAGCTCTAAAATGATATAGTATGCTTAAGAAATGACATATTTTAGGTCCTAAATGACTTCATATGCGTAGGTAGCTCCAAAATGACATAATAACCTTACTTAGCTTCAAAATGACCTATTCAACCTAGGCTAGCTCTAAAATGAACTATACTTAGCATTTTTTCCTCCAAAATGACTTAATATGCTTAGCTAGTTCAAAATGACATAATAAGCTTAATTAGCTCCAAAATGACCTATTTAACCTAGGATAGCTCTAAAATGACCTATACTTAGCATATTTTCCTCAAAAAAGACTTAATATGCTTAGCTAGCTCTAAAATGATATAGTATGCTTAAGAAATGACATATTTTAGGTCCTAAATGACTTCATATGCGTAGGTAGCTCCAAAATGACATAATAACCTTACTTAGCTTCAAAATGACCTATTCAACCTAGGCTAGCTCTAAAATGAACTATACTTAGCATTTTTTCCTCCAAAATGACTTAATATGCTTAGCTAGTTCAAAATTACATAATAAGCTTAATTAGCTCCAAAATGACCTATTTAACCTAGGATAGCTCTAAAATGACCTCTACTTAGCATTGTTTCCTTCAAAATAACTTGATATGCTTAGCTAGCATAAAATGACCTATTTAACCTAGGATAGCTCTAAAATGACCTATACTTAGCATCTTTTCCTCAAAAAAGACTTAATATGCTTAGCTAGCTCTAAAATGATATAGTATGCTTAAGAAATGACATATTTTAGGTCCTAAATGACTTCATATCGTAGGTAGCTCCAAAATGACATAATAACCTTACTTAGCTTCAAAATGACCTATTCAACCTAGGCTAGCTCTAAAATGAACTATACTTAGCATTTTTTCCTCCAAAATGACTTAATATGCTTAGCTAGTTCAAAAATTACATAATAAGCTTAATTAGCTCCAAAATGACCTATTTAACCTAGGATAGCTCTAAAATGACCTATACTTACGATTGTTTCCTTCAAAATAACTTAATATGCTTAGCTAGCTTCAAAATGATCTATTTAACCTAGGATAGCTCTAAAATGACCTATACTTAGCATCTTTTCTTCAAAAAGACTTAATATGCTTAGCTAGCTCTAAAATGATATAGTATGCTTAAGAAATGACATATTTTAGGTCCTAAATGACTTCATATGCGTAGGTAGCTCCAAAATGACATAATAACCTTACTTAGCTTCAAAATGACCTATTCAACCTAGGCTAGCTCAAAAATGAACTATACTTAGCATTTTTTCCTCCAAAATGACTTAATATGCTTAGCTAGTTCAAAAATTACATAATAAGCTTAATTAGCTCCAAAATGACCTATTTAACCTAGGATAGCTCTAAAATGACCTATACTTAGCATTGTTTCCTTCAAAATGACTTAATATGCTTAGCTAGCTTCAAAATGACCTATTTAACCTAGGATAGCTCTAAAATGACCTATACTTAGCATCTTTTCCTCAAAAAAGACTTAATATGCTTAGCTAGCTCTAAAATGATATAGTATGCTTAAGAAATGACATATTTTAGGTCCTAAATGACTTCATATGCGTAGGTAGCTCCAAAATGGCATAATAACCTTACTTAGCTTCAAAATGACCTATTCAACCTAGGCTAGCTCTAAAATGACTTAATATGCTTAGCTAGCTTCAAAATGACTTCGTGTGCTTACATAATCTTTGTTTGCAGCAGTGTGTGCTTCACCTATATATATTACTGTGAATAAGGTATAGGGTCACTCATACAAAAGAGAGAGGGCCTTAGTACATATAAGCAAGGAGAAATATGACTATAGATTGGCAGAATAAGACTGGGCATAAGATGCCTGGTAGTGTGTCGTTATAGTATGCTCAAAAATGACATAATAACCATACTTAGCTCCAAAATGACCTATTTTACAGATATAAGTTGCATCATAATAATCTTCACATTTTAGTTGCATCATAATAATCTTCTTCTTCTAACTTTCTTCTTTCCCATTTTACAGATTTGCTTAAGATCATGGAAGCTTGGGTTGATGGAGTGCTTGTATTTAGTTTTTGTTTTGACCTTGTGAAACTTGCTACCTATGGATGAAACTGTGTAATATTGATGAAACTATGTATTTGTACGGATGAAACTTGCTACTATTGGTAACATGTGTTGGATACATATGTGTTCATGACTATTGGTAATATGTGTTGAATATGCTATATTGGTCATATAAATATATTTGTGTTTGATTTCTGTGAAAATGAATTGATATAAGAAAAAACAAAATTAAATGGGGCAATATAGTCACTTTGCCATCTGCTGGCAGATGGCAAATAGCTTTGCCATCTATTTGGTCGATGGCAAAGAGCCTACAACCTTGCCATCTGTTGGTCGATGGCAAAGAGCTGCAGCCTTTGCCATCTCGCGGGTCGATGGCAAGAGCTCGACCTTTGCCATCTGGCCGGTGATGGCAAAGAGCTCGCAGCCTTTGCCATCGGTGGTCGATGGCAAAGAGTTTGCAGCCTTGCCATCTGGTGATGGCAAAGTATGCCGCTAACCTCTGACGGAGCTAACTCGTTAAGAGGCTTTGCCATCTGCTAGCGGATGGCAAAGCCACGAGCTCTTGCCATCACCGGCCAGATGGCAAAGCGAGCTCTTGCCATCAGCCGAGATGGCAAAGAAGCCTTTACCGGCAGGGTTTCGGACGACTTGTTTGCCATCTGCTGGCTGATGGCAAAGCCTTTGCCATCCGCCGAACATGCCTTTGCCATCTGCCATGGCAGATGGCAAAGTGCCAGATTCCAGTAGTGCTAGTTGTGCCCCCTAGTTGGAGACTCAAATTAAAAATAAAAATTGCATAAAGTAAAAGAAAGGCCCTTCGCGGAGGAAAGTAGGGATTTGTAGAGGTGACAGAGCTCAAAGCAAAAATTGAGAGATCAAAATATTTTGAGGGCATACTTTTCCCACCAACGAAAACGACTTAGAGTTCCCAACACTTTCCATGCTAGATATATCATAGGCGGTTCCCAAACATAAAATAAAGTTCATTCCTTTTTCCACCATACTTTAACTTTCCATGGCTAACTGTATCCACAGGTGCCCTCCATACCAACACTTTCCAAGGAATTTATTATTTGACAACATAAAGTAAATTCATTTTTCATTTCGGGATTGGGCATCCCTAATACCTATGTCTTACTCTCGTGCAACGACAAGTGAATAAACACTTATCTTGAGAATAACACATCTAGCATGGAAACTTTTGGCCACCTCACACCGCCTCGCGAGCGGTACGAGCACACAAAAGAGAAATTTATTTTGAAAATTAGAGATGGCACATACAAATTTGCTTAGAACGGCAAAAGAATACCGCGTATAGGTAGGTATAGTGGACTCATGAGGCAAGAACTGGTTTAAAGGATTTTGGATGCACAAGTAGTGATCATACTTAGTGCAAAATGAAGGATAGCAAAAGACTGGGAAGCGGCCAACCAAGAAACGAATAACCTCATAAGCGAGCATTAAGCATAATTAACACCGAATAATGCACCACAAGTAGGATGTAATTTCATTGCACAACTATTGACTTTCGTGCTTGCATAGGGAATCACAAACCTTAACACCAATATTCTTACTAAAGCACAATTACTCAATAACATGACTCACATATCACATCATCATATCTCAAAACTATACAAGGAATCAAGTTTATTTTGTCCAATGATCTTCATGAATTTTTTTATTGTATCCTTCTTGAATATCTATCACTTAGGGACTAATTTTCATGTGTTGCTTTTGATAAGCTCAAACAAATAGAAGTGAAGATCATGAGAATAATATTTATTTCTCTCAAATTAATATAAGTGAAGCAAGAGACAATTTCTTGAATACTAAAGCACACCGTGCTCAAAAAGATATAAGTGAAGCACTAGAGCAAATGACAAACTAATCAAACAAGATATAAGTGAAGATCAAACGAGTAGTTAAGTAAATGGGTAGCTAATTGAGGACTCTATCTTATTTAAAACTTTCAAATCTAAGTATTTTATTAAAACAGCAAGCAAAATGAAAATAAAATGACATTTAAAGGATAGCACAACTCATGTGAAGAAGCAAAACTTAGGATCAACCGATACTAACCGATAATTGTTGATGAAGAAAGGTGGGATGCCTACCGGGGCATCCCCAAGCTTAGATGCTTGATACTTCTTGAAATATTGTCTTGGGATGCGTTGGGCATCCCCAAGCTTGATCTTTTGTGTCTCCTTAATTCCTTTTATATCACGGTTTCCCTAAATCTTAAAAACTTCATCCACACAAAACTCAATAAGAACTCGTGAGATAAGTTAGTATAAACTAATGCAAAAACCTTATCATTCTCTACTGTAGAAAATGACTAAAGTTATTATTCAACATTGCATACTAAATGACTCTGCATATTTAATACTCCTATCCTCAAATAGAATCATTAAACAAGCAAACATATGCAAACAATGCAAACATAATAGCAATATGCCAAAACAGTACAGTCTGTAAAGAATGCAAGAGTATCCATACTTATTCAACTTAAAAAAATCTGAAAAATTAACAAACTATAGAAATTTTATCAGAGCTTATTGTACAAAAGATTTCAACATTTTATCACATTCTGACTTTTCTAGGGAATTTTTGCAATAGCGACAAACTTTCTGTTTTGAAACAGCAACATGTAGACTTGCAAAATAAGCATGACAAAGGCTATACTTGACATTTTTATTGAAGTAAAAGATGCAAAACATTATTATAGATAACATCTAGCAAATTATAACAAAATAAAATGACGCGCCAAGCAAAACACATATCATGTGACGAATAAAAATGTAGCTCCAAATGGGGTTACCGATAATGTTGGAGACGAAAGAGGAGATGCCTTCCGGGGCATCCCCAAGCTTAGTTGCTTGGATCTTCCTTGAATATTAACTTGGGGTGCCTTGGGCATTCCCAAGATTAGGGTCTTGTCACTCGTTATTCTCCTCATATCGATATCTCACCCAAAACTTGAAAACTTCAATCACACAAAACTTAACGAAACTTCGTGAGATAGGTTAGTATGATAAGGAGCAAACCATTTCACTTTGGTACTGTCAAAGACAAGATTCATAAATTTTCCACAATGCCTAATGTAGAATATCATTTCCACAATTTATATTGAGCAATATAAGCCATAGAAACTAGGAAACAAGCCAACTATGCATTGAAAACAGAATATGTCAAAAAGAGAACAGTCTGTAGTAATCTGTACTCCAACCATACTTCTCAAACTCTATAAATTCTGAAAAATTAGGAAAACGTATAGAATTGGTATATCAATCATCTGTAAAAATTTCAGATCAAAATCACGTTCCAGTGAATTTTAGAAATTCCTGGAGTGTGCGCAAAAGTTTCTGTTTTTGCACAGAATCAAGTCAACTATCATCCACACTATCCCAAAGGCTTTACTTGGCACTTTATTGAAACAAAATCAATAAAACATGATTAATACAGTAGCTTAATCATGTGATCACACAAAAACAGTAAGTAAAAGTGTTGGGTTGTCTCCCAACAAGCGCTTTTCTTTAATGCCTTTTTAGCTAGCCATGATGATTTCAATGATGCTCACTTAGAAGATAATAATTGAAACAAGAAGAGAGCATCATGAAGCATATTACTAGCACATTTAAGTCTAACCCACTTACTATGCATAAGGATTTTGTGATAAAACAACTTATGGGAACAAAAATCAACTAGCATAAGAGGGCAAAACAAGTGCAACTTCAAAACTTTCAACATAAAGAGAGGAAACTTGATATTATTGAGATGTGTAAAAGCATACGTTCCTTTCTCATAGTTATTTTCAGTAGCATAATGAATGAATTCAACAATATAACTATCACATAAAGCACTCCTTTCATGATGCATATAAGCATAGAAATTTTATTACTCTCCACATAAGCAAATTTCTTCCCATCAATAGTAGTGGGAGCAAAATCAACAAAATAACTATCATGTGATTGAAAATTAAAATCATGATGACAAGTTTCATGGTTATCATTATTATTTATAGCATACATGTCATCACCATAATCATCATATATAGGAACTTTGTTGTCATAATCAATTGCAGCCTCTTCCAAAATAGTGGATTCATCATTAAATAAATTCATGACCTCTCCAAATCCACTTTCATCAATATAATCATCATAAATAGGAAGCATGCTATCATTATAACAAATTTGCACATCAAAACTTGGGGAACAAAAAATATCATCTTCATTAAACATAGCATCCCCAAGCTTATGGCTTTGCATATCACTAGCATCATGGATATTCAAAGAATTCATACTAGCAACATTGCAATCATGCTCATCATTCATGGATTTTATGCCAAACATTTTATTGAATTCTTCTTCTATCAATTGAGCACAATTTTCCTTTCCATCACTTTCACGAAAGGCATTTTAAAGATGAATAATATGAGACCACCTCGATTTCATTTTTTTGGTAGTTTTCTTTTTGTAAACCAAACTAGGGATAAAACAAGAAACTAAAAGATTCGATTGCAAGATCTAAAGATATACCTTCAAGCATCACCTCCCCGGCAACGGTGCCAGAAAAGAGCTTGATGTCTACTACGCAACTTTATTCTTGTAGACTCGTGTTGGGCCTCCAAGCGCAGAGTTTTGTAGGACAGTAGCAATTTTCCCTCAAGTGGATGATCTAAGGTTTATCAGTCCGTGGGAGGTGTAGGATGAAGATGGTCTCTCTCAAGCAACCCCGCAACCAAAAAACAAAAAGTCTCTTGTGTCCCCAACACACCAAATGCAATGGTAAATTGTATATGTGCACTAGTTCGGTGAAGAGATGGTGATAAAAGTGTAATATGGATAGTAGATATTGATTTTTGTAATAAGAACAATAAAAAACAGCAAGGTAACGAACGATAAAAGTGAGCACAAACGGTATTGCAATGCTTGAAAACAAGGCCTAGGGTCCTTACTTTTGCTAGTGCAATCTCTCAACAATGCTAATATAATTGGATCACATAACCATCCCTCAACGTGTGATGAAGAATCACTCCAAAGTTCCTATCTAGCGGAGAACATAAGAATAAATTGTTTGTAGGGTATGAAACCACCTCAAAGCTATTCTTTCCGTTCGATCTATTCAAGAGTTCGTACTAAAATAACATAAAGCTATTCTTTCCGTTCGATCTATCCTAGAGTTCGTACTAAAATAACACCAAAGCAAATTCATATCCATAATACTCAATCCAACACAAAGAACTTCAAAGAGTGCCCCAAGATTTCTACCAGAGAAACAAAGACAAGAATGTGCATCAACCCCTATACATAGATTACCCCAATGTCACCTCGGGAATCCGCGAGTTGAGTACGAAAACATATATCAAGTGAATCAATACGATACCCCATTGTCACCATGAGTATTCAATTGTAAGACATATATCAAGTGTTCTCAAATCCATAAAAGTATTCAATCTGATAAAACGAAATCTCAAAGGGAAAACTCAATTCATCACAACAAGATAGAGAGGGGAAAACACCATATGATCTGACTATATTAACAAAGCCCGCGATACATCAAGATCGTGACATCTCAAGAACACAAGAGAGAGAGAGAGAGAGAGAGAGAGAGATTAAACACATAGCTACTGGTACAAACCCTCAGCCCCGAGGGTGGACTACTCCCTCCTCATCATGGTGGCCATAGGGTTGATGAAGATGGCCACCGGTGATGATTTCCCCCTCCGGCGGAGTACTGGAACGGGGTCTAGATTGGTTTCGGTGGCTACAGAGCCTTTCAGCGGCGGAACTTCTGATCTAGGGTCACCCCCGATGGGTTTTGGAATATTTGGGAATTTATAGGGCAAAGAGGGGGTGTAGGAAGCCACCGAGGTGGGCACAAACAACCTGGGCGCGCCTGGGCCCCCAGGCGCGCCCTGGTGGGTTGTGCCCCCCTCATGGCACCCCCCCCCCCCCCCCCCGAGGTGCTGCTCTGGCCCATTGGTGGTCTTCTGGTCCATAAAAAATCCAAAAAAAGTTTCGCGGTGTTTGGACTCCGTTTGATATTGATTTCCTGCAATGTAAAAAAATGCAAAAAACATCAACTGGCACTTGGCACTATGTCAATAGGTTAGTACCAAAAAGTGATATAAAATGACTATAAAATGATTATAAAACATCCAAGAATGATAATATAATAGCATGGAACAATCAAAAATTATAGATACGTTAGAGACGTATCACCATGTAAAGGGGAACACACCAGTCCACATGGGCTTGTGCGCCCCCCTTGAGGCAGCCGCACCTAATACATGGAAAAGGGGGGTGCCACCCCCTCTTACCATATCCCGGAGAAGGGAGGAAGGAAAGAAGGGGGCGCCTCCCCCTTTCATTCCCCCTTGTTCCACTATTTGGCAGGGGGCGCACCAAAGGGAGAAGCCCTAGGGCTGCCGCCACACCTCTTGGGGCGCCCTAGGGGCTGCCTCCTCCCGTCCCACACCTATATATATATATGGGGAGGGTTGCCACACGAGAGACATCGTATTCCATGCCGTGTGTAGGCACCCCTCCGCCTCTAGTTTACTCCTCCGCTCTAGATAGTCGCAGTGCTTAGGCGAAGCCCTGCGGGATTGCTTCACCACCACCGTCACCATGCCGTTATGCTGACGGAACTCATCTTCTACCTCGCCCCGCTTGCCGGATCAAGATGGCGAGGACGACACCGAGCTGAACGTGTGCAGAACTCGGAGGTGCCGTACGTTCGGTACTAAATCGGTTGGAGCATGAAGAAAGTTCGACTACATCAACCGCGTTGTGAATGCTTCCTCTTACAGTCTACGAGGGTACGTAGACACACTCCCCCCTTGTTGCTATGCATCTCCATGGGTAGATCATTGCGTGTGCGTAGAAAAAAATGTTTTCCATGCAATGATTCCCAACAAGGAGGATGAAGATGGCCTCCGGTCAGGATCTTCCCCTCCGGCAGGGTGCCAGAGAAGGCATCCATATGAGATCGCTTTGGTACAGAGCCTTGCGGCGGCGGAGTCCATGTTCTAGGTTAAGTTTCGGGGGTTTCTCTATTTATAGGTATTTTCAAAGTTGGAATCACGCAAAAAGGTGCCATAGGGGCCCACTAGGTACCAGGGCGCGCCCATCCCTGGGCGCGCCCTGGTGGCCAGTGGGTCCCTCGTGGCTCTTCTGGTCCTCTTCGAAGCTTCTGGGTGGGGGGGGGTCTCTTTTAGCCCTTATAATGTTGTCTAGAATAACCTTTTTTCAGAGAACATAATTTATTTTTGAATAACAATTTTTAACTTTTCACTAAGAACATCATTGAGTGAATATTCAATGAATTTTTAAAAATCAAGGAACAATATTGAGGGAACTATTTAGTAAGCGTTAAACAGTTTTTAATTGAGGCAACATTATTAGGGAACAATTATTTATTCAAGCTTGGACAATATTGTTCAACTAATTTGTTTTGGCCCCAAGGAACATTTTGCAAAGAACACTATCCTAGGAACATTATAAAATTATCATTTTTTTATCCAACGAACATTATCCAATCATCATTTTACAAAGAACATTATCCAAGGGACATCATCAAATTTATTTGTCCACACAATATTTAAAATCCATCTAAATTTTTCAGCTAACAATGCAAAAAATTCTTCATCGAAGGAAATTATCTTCTTCCTTGCTGCAAACAGAAATTATCTTCTTCCTTGTTCTGAACAATGAAAACCATCAACTAGTCTTGTTTTTTGGAGCTGCTTTCTTCCTAGATTTCTTTTCAGATTGTGGCTTCAATCTTTCTCCTTTGTTCAGAGACTTGGAAGGCTGTATAGGAGGATCTTTCAACAAATTTTCAGACTGTAATTCTTCTTGCTGTTTCTTCCCTTGCAAGTACTTCGTATGAATTTGAGCAACAATATCCAAAAGTTCTTTGCTAAGTGCAGAATCTTTGCTAATGTCTGAGCAAGCTTCACCAACTTTACTCATCAGAATAGCATATCTGACAACATTGTGTGACTGATCTTCACCTGTAAGCAGCACCATTTCTTTCTTGCACTTATCCAATTCTTTTTCTCTGAAGGAAATAGTCCATCTGTCAACAATCAGCTTATCTGGAATATGGGTAATGTCAAACTGCGTAAAAAGTCTGAGGATATGGCAACAAACAATACCATCACGCTCAAACTTCCCACAAAAACATTTGAATGAACCAGTACTAAGGTCCACATGGACTCTGAACATTTCTCTTGTGAATTCTGGTTTTTCATACCTGATGTGTTTTTCTAAATCATACACTTTATCCTTCTCAATTTCTATACCTTTAAAAGCTGTTGAATTCACTAATTCTGTCAAAAACTTCAAGTAGATTCCTCTGGTATATATTGCTGCCGCATGCCGTTCAACAAGCTGATGACTCCAAAAGACAGGAGTCTTCTCATTAGACAAGAATCTGTCCTGGTTTTCTATGTGAATAACATTCTCTTGGAACAGCACATACTGTTTCATGAAAGCCTCTATAGTATCTTTCCTCTTGATGTAGTCCTTGAAATTTGAGTTGAAGCTTTCACTCCGGCTGGTCGACCTGATGAAAGGGCAAAACACGCCTCGAAAATAAGCTGGAACAAAGAAGGTCCGGTTCTCCCACATCCTTTTGATGTGAGCATGTTCAGCACAGTTATAATTCAGCACAAATTTCTCCCATCTTTCTTCAAATTCCTCAACA
Source organism: Aegilops bicornis (assembly GCA_021605145.1). Lineage (NCBI taxonomy): Eukaryota > Viridiplantae > Streptophyta > Magnoliopsida > Poales > Poaceae > Aegilops > Aegilops bicornis. The sequence goes on along the minus strand of CM038670.1, from coordinate 870,552,544 downwards.
GTAATGGACTGCAATAAACACTTCATCATATGTTTTTCCATCTTTTCCCTTGTAGCCATGTAAACACTAATAGGTAATTTTCTTGAATTCTCTTAGGCAAAGACCGAGAATTGAAGATTTTGGGGTCTACAAGCACCTTTTGTTGCAAAGTTAAATTAAAAAACAGATCATAGCACCAAGAAACATAACTTCCATGAGTGTATCGTGAACAAAAAGAAACATAGAGGAGGAATAGAGAATTTCCGTGAAATTGCTAGTAAAGCAATATTTTGAAGGGTCCTTCCTGTTTGGGTCTTGATTTTCATTCTCATAATTGAAAACTTGGACATAGGCATTGAATAGTTCATTATCAACATTTCCTATTGCCTTTAATGAATTATAGAAATTATCATACTCCACAGGAAAGCCATTGATATCAATAACAGTTGGACTGCATGATAGAAAAGAATAGAAACGCTTATTGAACAAATTGTACAAAAAAGAAAATGCATAATATTGAAAAAATTAGTTTGCACATTGAAATGACTTACTTATTGCCATTCTTGAAGAATTTGTTTGCAAGGTATTTCTTATAAAACTCCTGAACATGAGGTTCAACAATCATCTTTGAAATCTTTTCCTGAGGAGATATTACTTTTGCTTTCCTTTTCTTTCTATTTCTCTTCTCTATCGTGCTTGGACCAGACATATTTAGTGTAACATCAGATGACTCCTTCTCAGGTACTAGAGGATCTGTCCAATTAAGCAGTTGCATATAATAAGTATTGTGCTGACAACACAATGAAACATATAAAAAAAGACAGGGCATTGCAAGAACAAAATCAGTGAAGCAAAAAGCAAAACAATGGAATAACAGGATGGGGAGATGATAAAAAAATGTTTTGAGTTACCTTTGGGAACAGACTTGACAACTTCTGCGACTAATAAATCATCTCCATACTTCATGGCAATTTCAATGCCAGTTGCAACATTGTCAATTGATTGTGAATTCATATTTTTTGGCGTGGAGGCATCTTCAATTATAATGTTGCTCGAAGGAGACAATATGATCTCGAGACTAGGATTGTTCTGAACTAGAAAAGGAGAGATGGGACAGGAAGATGATTCATTGTTTGGTGTCTGACTGGCAGGTCTAACATCACCTGGCTTTTGCTCATTCAGTAACTGAACATGCTCTCTGACAGAAAATGAGTTTCCAGTAAGAGGAGTTTCCTGCAGATTTACTGTCGCAGAGTTGACATTTTGAGAATCTATCTGATTTGCTTCAGTAACACTTGTAGGATGAACAGAATCCAGTGGTTCCAGGAATCCCGTTGATTTAGTATGAACTGCCTCAGAAACGGTACCTGAAAATGGCAAATAAATATTGATGTCAGAATGTGTTTACAAAATGAATGTGTTTACCATAATAGTGATGTCAGGAACAGCAAACTGAGTACTAATCAAACTGCCTCATGAACAACAAATTGAGTGCTATGACTAGTTTGACTAAAAGAAAAAATGTTGACCAAATGTGTTATCAGAATGAATATCATTGTCCACACCTGTTTGTGCTTTCTCATTTTCCTGGAATTGCTGAGGTAGTGACACTTGCTTTTGAACTTCATCGGAAATTTGAACTTGGTTATCCTTGGTAACAACTGGAGTAGGAATGACTCTGATATGGTCGTCAAATAAAGAGCCTGTAATTGCCTCACTCTTAACTTGGAGTGTGCGATTGCCAGGATTTAATGGTTCTCTGAGAACATTTCCATTGCTGGCTCCAGACAGAAGAACAATTGGATTCGTGGTTGAAGTGCCAGCATCATTGACTTGGCTGCTAGAATTTTGCTGTAAAGTCAGGACAGTTGCTTTGAGTTCTGCTAGCATACTCTGTACATGCTCTTCATGGAACTTCTTCCAAATGACATCATGTTTTGCAACTATTTCAGACACTATCTTCATAACCTATTAGTTTGAGCAAACAGAACAGATATATGTGTATTAGTTTCTGGTATGAAAGTAAAGTGACAACACTAATATCTATTAAGAAAAGAAAAAAAGCAGGCCAACATACTTCTGGATTGTTGTTCGAAGTAGATGCAACATTTGAGATGTCATTTTGGTTTGGAATGTCATTTTCATCATTATGAAAAGACTCTGGCGCTTTGGACCACTTCTCCTCATCCAATACAATTGCACGAGCACTGTAAGGTGTCCTAGAGATGTCTTTCAACTGCACAAAAAAATTGCAATTGAAAAGGATTATAAATGACAAGATTTGCACCTTCTAGATTGCTTGTAGAAGAAAAAACTTTTTGCTAACTTGAAAAATGAACAACAACAAATTTATACAAGAAGCTTACTGGTAAGAAACCCAATTCAAAACGCTTCTTGGAAGCTCTGTTCAGATCCACTGTAGCTAGATAGTCAAAGTCTTCATTCTGAACATGTGCAATTCTAGGGACTCCATAATTGATGTTTCGTTGTTTAGAAGCTTTTGTGAAGTCTACAAAGTCCAGATACACAATCTAGGAAGGTTGTGAATCATAAGAGAAGATATAAGAGGTAATCAGTGACTATAAAAAAAGATTGCAGAACTAAAGTCTATGTAAAAAATTGAAAATGACAGAGAAAAGAAAACTTACAGCAGCCAAGGGTAAACATCCACCAACATAGATTGAATCATTCAATGGAACTTCAGTTCTATTGAAGATTTTAGTGCTGAAGTTATCAATTTCATTGTTCAGGTGATCAATGCGCAACTGAGCCAAATCAAAGGTCTTCAGCTTGGTAATGTCATCCAGCCCATAAAGAAGTTTCCAGTTTGCTTTGTTAGTAGTTGTTGGACATAAATCAGATGTTATGAACTGAATCATGTAGCTCCGTGTATGAAGCCTTCCTCGGTCTCATCATTTTTCATCTTGGTGATTATGTTATCAAATGAAATGTTCTTCTCCCCAGCACCAAGATACTCAGACCTAAGTTCCAAGACTCTAGCCACGATAACTTGATACATGTTGTCCATAGGAAAAGGCACGGAACCAGAACGAATACCAAAAACTTGAATTACCATGTCCCTTCTCAGATGAATTATCTTTTGACCCTTCTTGAAAACTCTTGTTCCATTACAATTTAAGTGGTTCGCAACCCATTGCAGTACTGGAATTGGAATCATTAAATGAGGGTGAATGTTCAGGAGATGATCAAGCTCATATTTGGTAACATATGACTTCTGGATGTCAGTTAAATCAGCAACTGCCTTAGGCCACCTAATGGTAGAGAATCTGTGTTTGATACTACCCGAAGGATATTTGTAAAGTTTAGGCATTTTGACAGTTGAGTGAGAGCTGTATAAAAATAATAAAAAGTAAGGTGCTGAAATTTCAGGTATAAAAAAATAGTTCATGTAAATGTAAGCTTTGAAACAAAAATTAATTCTGCAAAAGCAGAAGAAGCGTTACATAGTATCACTCATAGTTACATTATACACAAAAAAAGAAAGAATGACAGTGAATAATATCAAAAACATTAATAAAAGAAAAAGAAGTAACAACAATCGAATATTACGAAAAGTATAAACCTAATATGTGTTCATCTTGCAAGTTTCACCTTGTATTACTAGGTTAACATAGTATATCAAAAACTATAGTCACATCACCTAGTATCACTTAAAAAACAAACTTGGCTTTCAAGATTGAGGTATACAATTTCAAAGAGTGTCGCTCCCTTGAACTGCTACAGTTTACTAGTGTTCGCGTGTTGAAACATTGCGAGTCCTTGGACCAGGTGTTCTTCTCAGATGTGGAGCTGTCAGACACTGATGAAAGCAATGATGAGAGTGAGATTTCCTCCATCGGGAACGCAGACGATAAATGTTCATCCATGTTACTGGAGAAACCAATGATCCTAGACTAGGGAAAACATGTTATACCTTTGGAAGCTGGAAGCGGCAGTTCTATGCCACCAATCGCTCCCATAAGAAGAGATGTAAATGAAGAGATGCCAATTGATTGCCAAGAAAGCAAAAGTGATGAAGGACTAATTCCAATGCAAGAAGGATATGTAGCCCTAACACCCAATTTTTCTAAAATTTATTTTTATAAATTTTATTTTCTTCTTCTTCTGTTTCCTTGTTTTTCTAAATTTTCTAAACAATTCACATTATTTTATTTTCTGAATTTTTCTAGAACACTTTTTCAAATTGGTGAACATTTTTTGATCCTCAATTTCAGAAAATGTTCATCCATGTCAAAAAGTTCAAAAACAATTGATGTTATAAAATTTAGATGTGATGTAGTACAAGAACAATTATTTGAGTGAACACACAATGTTCAAAAAATTTTACACATTACAGAAACTAACAAGTGTCCTATCATCATCAACATAAACACACACACAAAATTTCCAAGGGCAAGCGCATGAAACAGACAACCTCCTACCATCATTATGCTACATTCATAACCTGATTCCAAATTCTGAATCACATCCGGGAAAACAAACTGAAAAAATCTCTCCAAAGGGACCTTGTCTAGCATCATATTCACCCAAATCAGACTGAAAAAATCGCTCCGCTTCTACCACCAAACCTCCTACAAACCCTAGAAACGCTGGACCGACACAAACGGGAAAAAAACGTCTCGATCTGGCAAAATCACACACAGAGGACACGAACCAGCTTGACAAGAACACATAAGAGGGAACTGGGGGCATTACCTTGAAGATGACGAACTTGACGGAGATCGATGGAACCCTAGACGACCCGATCTTGACGGAACCCTAGACGACGCCGACGCCGACGAGGAAGTAGTGACCACCTGCAAAAAAGCATCCATCACGACGACGTCCGCCAGATCTAATCGGTGATGCCTCGGACGATTCGACGGGAAAGAGGTCTGTCAGCTGCTTACCAGGGCGGCGGCCTCTTACCGGAGCGGGATCCCTGCAGGAAAAAGCAGACGAAGAGGGAGGAAGAGCACGGCGGATGCGGCACGAGGGAGGAAGAGGACGGGAGATGCGGGACGAGGAAGAGAGCAGGGGAAAGCGGTGACTCGAGGAAGAGGAGCAGAAGCAGTGAACATGTACTAAAAAGGCCGGCCCAAATCAGGCGAAGGGGTGTGCAGCGCATCGACAGTTTGACGCAAAATGCGTCAAATAGGATATTCCCTCAATAGGCGCTTATCATTATTTTATATAATATGTTTGTTCCCCTAATAATGTTCTTCGAATAATGTTCCCCAATTACCTGTTCAATTTTCTTTTTGTTCCTCTATAATGTTCCCTGATCAATGTCCTTTCAATAATGTCCCCCAAATAATGTTCAAACTTTATTGTTCCCCCAATAATGTTCCCTGAATAATGTTCCCTAAATAATGTTGATGCCAAGGAATTTTTTTTGCCTTGAAGAACAATTTTAAACTTCAAAGAAAATTATTTATTATGGATCAATTTAGTGATTTTTAGAACATTAATTAGGGAACAATAATGTTCCCTAAATATTGTTGATACCGAGGAATTTTTTCTTTAGACTTAAAGAACATTTTTAAACTTCAAAGAAAATTATTTACTATTTTTTTATGCAATAATGATTGTTCCCCCAATAATGTTCTTTTAATAATGTTCCACAAATAAATGTTTTTCAAAATGTAAATAACAATTTTGTCTAGAATAACCTTTTTTTCAGAGAACATTATTTATTTTTGAATAACAATTTTTAACTTTTCACTAAGAACATCATTGAGGGAATATTCAATGAATTTTTAAAAATCAAGGAACAATATTGAGGGAACTCTTTAGTAAGCGTTAAACAGTTTTTAATTGAGGCAACATTATTCGGGGAACAATTATTTATTCAAGCTTCGGACAATATTGTTCAACTAATTTGTTTTGGCCCCAAGGAACATTTTGCAAAGAACATTATCCTAGGAACATTATACAATTATCATTTTTTTATCCAACGAACATTATCCAATTATCATTTTGCAAAGAACATTATCCAAGGGACATCATCAAATTTCTTTGTCCACACAATAATTAAAATCCATCTAAATTTTTCAGCTAACAATGCAAAAAATTCTTCATCGAAGGAAATTATCTTCTTCCTTGCTGCAAACAGAAATTATCTTCTTCCTTCTTCTGAACAATGAAATCCATCAACTAGTCTTCTTTTTTGGAGCTGCTTTCTTCCTAGATTTCTTTTCAGATTGTGGCTTCAATCTTTCTCCTTTGTTCACAGACTTGGAAGGTTGTATAGGAGAATCTTTCAACGAATTTTCAGACTGCAATTCTTCTTGCCGTTTCTTCCCTTGCAAGTACTTCGTATGAATTTGAGCAACAGCATCCAAAAGCTCTTTGCTAAGTTCAGAATCTTTGCTGATGTCTGAGCAAGCTTCACCAACTTTACTCATCAGAATAGCATATCTGACTGCATTGTGTGACTGATCTTCACCTATAAGCAGCACCATTTCTTTCTTGCACTTATCCAATTCTTTTTCTCTGAAGGAAATAGTCCATCTGTCAACAATCAGCTTATCTGGAATATGGGTAATGTCAAACTGCGTAAAAAGTCTGAGGATATGGCAACAAACAATACCATCACGCTCAAACTTCCCACAAAAACATTTGAATGAACCAGTACTAAGGTCCACATGGACTCTGAACATTTCTCTTGTGAATTCTGGTTTTTCATACCTGATGTGTTTTTCCAAATCATACACTTTATCCTTCTCAATTTCTGTAACTTTAAAAGCTGTTAAATTCACTAATTACATCCAAAAACTTCAAGTAGATTCCTCTGGTATATATATTGCTGCTGCATGCCGTTCAACAAGCTGATGACTCCAAAAGACAGGAGTCTTCTCATTAGACAAGAATCTGTCCTGGTTTTCTATGTGAATAACATTCTCTTGGAACAGCACATACTGTTTCATGAAAGCCTCTATAGTATCTTTCCTCTTGATGTAGTCCTTGAAATTTGAGTTGAAGCTTTCACTCCGGCTGGTCGACCTGATGAAAGGGCAAAACACGCCTCAAAAATAAGCTGGAACAAAGAAGGTCCGGTTCTCCCACATCCTTTTGATGTGAGCTTGTTCAGCACAGTTATACTTCAGCACAAATTTCTCCCATCTTTCTTCAAATTCCTAACAGGAATGGACTACAATAAACACTTCATCATATGTTTTTCCATCTTTTCCCTTGTAGCCATGTAAGCACTCATTATTTCTCGCACATTGTTAAATATACGGCGAAGACAAAACCTATGTAACGCATCTGGAAATACTTGAGGAATAGCAGCTTTCATCCCTGCATCTTGGTCAGTCAATATATTCCTGGTTTTTTCCACTGCATGACCTCCATGAAAGTTTCAAACAACCACACAAAAGTATCTGAAGTCTCATCTTGCAACAGCGCCCAACCAAACACAATTGTTCTTCCATGGCCATTAATTCCCACTATAGGCGCAAAAGGCATGTTATACTTATTTGTGCTATAAGTGGTGTCAAATGAAATGATCTCACCAAACAACCTGTAGTTCAATCGGGAACGAGCATCTGTCCAGAACAAGCTGAGAACCGTGTTGTCTGTATCTCTTTGCATCCTGTAGCAGAAACCAGGAGTATCAATTTGTAGCTTCTCAATATACTGCAATGTCCATTCAATATCTGTGTTCTCCTTTTTACGCATCCGTTCTCCCTTTTTCAAATTATCCAGTTTCTTCACATCAAAGGTAATGTTTCCCTGCTTGCCACCACAAAGCTTTCTGAATATGCTCATGATTCTTCTTGGTTTCACTCTGTGTTCTTGAAGCAATTTTGACAACATGATTTCTGCCTCGTTCATGCTTCTGTGGCTTAAGAAAATTTTTGTAAGTGATGGAGACCTTACTAGATCATGGTTGTGCTCAAGACACATTGAAGCGATATGCCACTTGGCATCCACCAACTTCATCATATATTCATTGGACAATTTGTCCCTTCAATAATGTTTCTTTTCCTTTTCCTCAAACCAGTGTTGATACTTGGTCTTTTCCTACTTTTATTGCACTGGAAATACAACTTCCTATTCTTATAATTCCTTCCTTTTATCATTGTGAAACCATTCAGCTGAGCATAAACATTTACAAACCGGGCAGCATCATCCAGTGTTGAGAACACTTTACCAATTTCTGGCACACTACCATTGTCTGCTTCATCTGGTGTAGGGAACACATACTCTTCATTCCCCGCACAAGCTATTGTCTCTTCATCAGAATCTGCACTCTCAGAATTTCCTTCGTAATCACATTCAGAATTCTGAGCCAAAGAAAGTACCTGCAAAGGGAAGGAACACAAGTATTCACATCAGAATAAGAATCTTTACAAAACAAAGTTAAAATATGAAAAGACTATTTTTATTCTTTTTCCAAGCATGCAAAATCGTACCTCACGACAAATATTTTCCACTTCTTCTGTTGTCGTCAAAGGTTCAATGTTCATGTTCTCACCAACACTGTCCTGTAAATATTTATTTACATTTTAATACGCATATCACTTCTTAATTTAGTTTATTTTCCAACAAAAGCACTTGCAGGTTTTCCTTTTTTTCTCACACTGACCTACTTGCTCAAACTTAGCACTACTTCTGAAGATGATTCAGAAGCATTGTAGTTGTTATCATCATTTCTCCCCATTGACTGCAAAAAACAATGAAGATATACTTTTTGTCAAACACTACAACTGTATTCAAGATCTTGTCACACTTTTTGGTTGAGAAAAACATATGCTACAATTATAATCACACTACCCACTTTGAAAGTACTTACAGTCTGTTCATTGTTATTTGACATTCGCAAAAGTTCGCTGATCATGTTTGGTGCAGCTACTTCTACTTCTTTGTCAATGCCATCAAATAAATTGAACCCCATTTCAGCTTCTTGACTCTCAATCAGTTCCTGGACACCATTTTTGAGTGTGTTAAAGTTTAGTACTGCATATCATTTGCAACGAAGAAATGCATTTTAAATCACAGATCTCAAAGAACCAACCTCAGTTTCTTTCCTCAAACTTTGATATTGAACAAACTGATCAAATTCTTCCATCAAAGGACACCCCTAAGAGAAAAGTGATAGTAATTTAAAAGATCTTGTCATCTTAACTGAAGTCCTGCAAAGCAATGATTGAATCAAGGACAGTCACTCACCACACTTGCAGGTTCTGCAGCATATTTGCCCGCTGAACGTTCCAGCAGTTTGTTTTCATTGTTGGTCCTTCTCTTCTTCACTTCTTTTCCATTGGATGTAATTCTTTTCTCAATTTGTTTCTGCATCCAGAAGAAAACATGACACATTCTCTGTTTTTTTGAATTTTTCCTGGTGTTGTAGTCACTAACTTTTTCAATGAACACACTCAACTTCTATTTTTATAAACAAGAAATGTAGAGACTAACCTTCTTAGTAATCTTTTTCTCCTTACTGATTACTTGCTGGTTAGCAAATTGCACAAAACTGCTTTCACCTTCCATCTGGATGGTACCATAGGCTGCAACAAACAAGACAACACGTACTGCTTATTATGTATTTTCAGTGAACTTTGTCAAACTTGCAAATATGCGAAGTAAAATGAAACAGAGGATTAAACTACGTAACACATTAATACTTCATAAATATTGTGCATATGTGGTGATAAGTATTTGTAAAACGAAACTTAGCTGGAATATGTCCAACATAAATAGGTAGAAGATAGATAGATGCCACTAAGGCAGAACCTTGCAAACATAGTTGGATCATGAATCATATTACTAGATTCAACTAAACAGCTCGGATATTCTCAAGTTTCAATGACTGGAAAATTTCTTTGGTCTTCCTCATTTGTTTGAAAAAATGGCATTATATTCCTACAGATTTATCATGCACGTAACATACTGGAGCTCGGTGGCAGCATCATCTACGTGTGTTTATTAGTCCTGTGTTTCACTTCTCTACTCTGCTGGCACTGTTTTCTTTTGTGACATTTGTTCAGGAAACATAGCAGCGGCTAGAGCAGCTTCAGAGTATTTTCTCTAAAACATGTTAGCAATTTTTGGGAGAACTAGCATTACATTGCTGCTACAACATCTGCGAGACAGTGCTTGGAATAACTTTTCACTAGTTTAAGGACTGATTCAATGAATTTTTAAAAATCTAGTTGAAATTGAATCATAACAACAATTGCAACTCAGGCCACATGAAATTCTTCAGAGCATTAAACTAGGTAATCATTAAGGTTCAATGACTGGCCAATTCTAGGTAGTCGTTAAACTAGGTACTTGTTCGTCAGATCAACAACAACTAACTGACCAATTCTACCTCTTACTATCCTAGAAACTTCAAGTAATTTTTCTTCCACTTCTTCCTCCTTTTCCCCCAACCAAACTTTCTTCAATGTACAATAGAATTAAGGAAAGGAAAGGAAGAAGATCAAGAAGAGAGGGCGAGGTATTCTACTACCTGTGCGCTCGAGCACGCCCGCCGGTGGAAACGGGATTTTAGGTGCCCTGGCGGCGCCGCCGCTACACTGCCGCCGCCGCCTATCTCGTGGTTTGGTGGAACAGATCGGGCTACGTACCCCCCAGGTCTTATCTGGTCGGAGTTTTTTTTCCTCCTTTATTTTCTGTTCAGCAACATACAAGTGGGACCGTCCACTTAGAACACTTTCCCCATTTCACTTCTCTGTTCTCTCCTCACCTCCACTCGCTGTCGCCCCTCCTGAGATCTGAAGTGTTGTTCACCGGAATTTCTCCGTTGGCTGAATCGGCTCCAAACAAAAGGTTCCACCCCCTCTCCCTTCCGCCCTGCCTATGTTCTACTCGCCTCTAACCTCTTCATTTGTGTATATTTTGTTCAATCTTGCGGAAGTATCATCGTGATTAAGATCTTCTTCCAAGGATTGCAACTTAGATAGGTTGTTACTCTTGTCTTTTTAGGTGCCTCTAACTACAACGCGTGTTCTGATGGGCTAGGGTTTGTTCTCATGGAATATTTTAGCAGCCATGTAGTTCGATTTGAACATGTCAGGAATAGTAGCCTTGTGGAAATACTTTTTGTTCATGGCAATTAAGATGTTTTTCCTGCTTACATTCACTAATTCCTAGAAGTACTATGACAAGTGCTTATTAGAAGATAATTTCAGTAATACTAGTCCTACAACACAGTGCTTATTATAAGATAGTTTCAGCATCTTTTCCGATGGGGAACCAAAAAATGATTTTGGCATGGCCCTGAACGCATTGATGGAAGCATGAATGAAAAACAACGGTGCAGTTGCAACCAACCCAACAGTTCACAGCACTGTCCTGGTTTGATTTGCCAGTCCGGGAGACCTGCCGTTGGTAGATGGCAACTGTGACGGCAACATAGGAAGATGCTGGTTACATTTGCAGTCGAATTGTTGCTATCACGACGGGAATGATCAGACGATAGCTCAGCGGTAACTGTTTCGTGTTCATAGCCTCTGAAAACTGTTAACTATTCCTGTCGCGGAATTGAAGGTTGTTGGTGCGGTTGTCGTCGGGCGATCAATGAGCTGCAGTTTGTTAGTAGTTCAACACAGTGCTTACAATGAATGCAGATTAGAAATTTGTGTATCAATACTGATAGATAGTATCACTTCCACACCGATGGAACTGCCATGTTTTCCTACTTTGAATTTCTCCCCACTTAATTTCATTAGAACAATAAACGATACTCTATTCACTATAGATGGAACAAGGATCTAAGAAAAGAGAAGCAGTAGAGATTGTACATGGAGGCAAAAGATCCAAGGTAATGAACATATGCTCTATAACATTCTCTGATATGTTTTGCTCAGTTCTCTAGCAGTACAATTACTGTTTATGTTTTGCTTTTTATGTACCCATTTCATTTCCCAAAGCAATGAGTAACTATCTTCCATGTCCACAACCATCGTGCAATGATATAAAACTTCAGCAAATAGCAGAGTTCTTTGCATTGTTGTTTCAACCTGAATATTTACTCTCTTTTTTTGTCACCAGATGTTTTTTTTCTTTATCTGGAGGCTGGTAAAAGCTTGAAAAATCTGTTTCCACTTTCAGAATGTTTTGACATTTTTGTACAAAACATGTAGTGGCTCCAAGACATGCTTGTCCAGCCAACTTTACTCTTCTTTGTCGTTCATTACCAAGTACAAGTTTGCATTGTTTAATCAAACTACTTATAGAGACACTATTTCGACTTGATAAGCTGTTGAATAGCTAGCAGATTACTGGCCCCTCTTGTGATCTTTTCTGCAGCCTACCTATAGGAGTCCTGACGAAAAAGGGAAATATTTTTTTGAACAAATCCTCTAATATTTTCCTTTCTTCCTTTATTTTTCTCCATGTAGTGCAATCAATTTGAGCATGTCGAATCATTTTTGAAGCTTACATCTGAAATGAGTGATAGACACAAACAGTGTGTAGGTAGAATGGGGTTTCAAACATTCCTACAAATAACAAGCATGTCCAATATTGACTCCATTTACCTGTGGCTTGCAAACCATTTCAACACTACTTCTTGCTCCATTGAATTGGGAAATGGATTCAAATTCCCTATTACAACTTCAACTGTTCACAAGATTTTTGGTATGCCAATTGGTGGAGTTCCTGTCATCACGAAACCATCAGAAGCAACGTATGAATTCATCAAGCACGAGTCGGGAACAACTTCACCCACTATTGAGTACCTTTTCTCAATTATCAATGATGAACTTCCTGAAGATAAATCTTGCGAATCTTCATTACGATACTCATCACTTTGTTTGTTGCACCTAATTCAAGTGGAGTTGTTACCAAGTTTGTCTATAATGCAGTAGTTGACATAGACATTATTTCACAATATGATTGGTGTCTGCTATGTCTGAGCTACATGGTTTATTCAATCAAAAAAGCAAAACTAAACAAGGCAAGCACCAAAAAGTTCATTCCGGGAGGATGCAAATTACTTATGGTGGTAAGCTCATTTCCCACAACAAAATTTCTTTAATTTTTCTTTTTCTATGCACCAATCAATTTTTTGTCTCTGATTCACACTTGTCATTTTTTACCAAATCTGTCTGAATTTTGTTTTCAATGTCAGATATCCTATTTCGAGTTCCTCATAATAAGTGAATTGAAGTTGCAAGCATTGAACCAAGACTACCACTATGGTCGGCAAACATGCTTAATTCATACGTTGCACTCGATCGCTCCATGGCGAGAGAAACGAATATGGCAGACTACCGGTATGGCCTTGTTCTTAATAGATATTACTCTTGCACATTACATAGTTCTATTCCCTGTCTTTAATTTTCATTTTGTAGTTATGGTACTACTTCAAAGTGCAATGGAACATTACATAAATATTTAACATCTTCTTCTTACCCAACAGATAAAACACATCTCCTCTACTCCATTCAATGATTCTGTTTTCATTGAACTTCCAGAAGAGATATCGCAGTATATTGAATCCAAATTCACAGATATTAGTATGACACAAGTAAGTTCTCTTGCTGTTTTTCATCTTTTTCGGAGCAACAACAAACTGACTTTCTCATTTTTTAAAGTTTGTTTAACAAGACGTACTCTCTCATTTCAATAGGATAAGATAATTCTTCAAATACAAGCTAAGAAATTCTACACGAATATCATTCGGAACTCAGCACCTACTCTAAAGACCTATGTAGATGACATGCATACTTCATTGCTCAAGACGTGCACATCTTCCAGCAGCACAAACCTGCAATTTAAATCATCAGTTTCGGATAACACATTCAAAGTTCCTAGGACTAAACAATTGTTGGCTATAGAATCACCTCCAAACTTCCCAATGCTAACTATCCCAACAATCGTTGATGAAGATAAACAAGTCAACATCAATGAAATTCTTCAGCAATTGGTCAATCATTTCACTCAGTCTCTGAACATAACCAGCTCTAATTTCTCTCTATCTTTTAATGGTAATCTACCATCTTTCGAAGAGCTTGCTTGTCCGGAATTATTTGTGAAGACATCAAGTCAAAAAACAACACCTCCCACTGATGTTTCAGAAATGTTGCATCGTAAGTTTTTCTTTCATAGCTCTTCTAAGCATGTTTTTTCTCTGTAACCAAATAGGACATGAATTAAGTAATGACAAATTTTTTCTACATGATTCTTGTCTGAATCAAAACCCCCAAAACAAAGAGTAGAAGAAACAAAATTTTGCTTTCCACTATTCAGATTCTTATTACCAGGAGAGCATTTGGAAGGCCATTTCTCTTACAAACTTCATTTTATCCAAAGTAATTTTTTCAGACATGTAGATGAACTGAGTTGTTAAGATTTCTTATTCTTAATGTTCTTTTAACTTTTTTTGTTCAACTAGATTTCATTGATGCTGAACTGGATAAAGACTTGTTGCCGGATGAAAATGTAGTTGCATCTCAGATTACTCTCAACAATACAATGCATGCCAATTTAAATGGAGAGGCTGGTACAGTCACTCAATATGAAGACACAGATTCTCCTTCATTTGATGCAATTACCAATTCAATTGAGTTAGTTCACAATGTTCCATTTGCATCTCGTTCCTCTAGTCAGTTCACCCTCTCATCAAATCAGTATTGCATGCATTGCAATAGTCATGCCAATCCCAATGTTCCTGGAACCGAGAGCCCAATAAGGATAATGGATTTCCTATCACCAAAACTCTTCCCAAACAATGTTGCCACGCCTATTGAAGATTCTTTGCTAGTTAAAGCACTCGAACAACATGAAGCACATTCCAGCAAGTTTTCAAAACCAGAAATTTCAACCTGGCAACAACGTGTGAACAATTCTTTCAAATCTGCGACACTAGTAATTCAAGAACCCAAAAATGCTGGGCACCAGGTCATCTTTTCAGACGGAATAGAGAATGATTTCTACCAAACATTGGTTGGACTACTTCCCAAATTAACTTTCAGGTATGTACAAAAAGCATATGAATTTTTATGTGATATGTTGTACATGATTCGAACATAAAAAATTTTATACATGCTATGAATGCTTTTTTCTCATGATTTATTTTCACTTTTCTTCATGATATTCTTCTGCCATTAATAGCCAAAGAATATTTGAGATTGAAGGAGTTTGGGTGGATCAGAAAACCATAACTCTATCATTCAAGCCTGGTGGTTGGATAAACCCTCGGGTTGTTGCCTGTTTTTCAAAACTAAAGAACAAAGACCAGCTGAACCGAGGAAGAAAAGGCCTCCTAACAAACAGTGAAATAGTGGAGCACATAGTTAGCATTGACGACATGGTCAGCCTATTTTTTAAATTCTTTTCCTCTGTTTTCATTTTCACACCATTGACATTTCCTTTTCTTAACTATCAATAATTTTCTGGGAAACAAACATGCAGGAGAAGCTAATGAACCCAATGCTAAATCATTCAGATCCTGCAAATAAACTAATCTTACAGGAAAGTAATGTTGGCTTCAGTTTATTGAATGCTTCCTTGGTAAGATAAGTTCTTTTTGTACAAACTGTTTCTTATTGATTTTTCTTGTTGAAAGAGGTTCGACTAATAGATTTTTCCTTTCCACAATTCCCTAGGTAAAAATGCCCGTATTCAAGGAAAAACAGTAATCACTGCTAACTTTAGAGCCAAATTTTTTGATATCATGAACACGTACTACAGTGGTGATACATTTCTACCAACAATTAGTGCGGTTATCTACAACTTCAAGGTCTCGTTTGCTGCTACATATGGAAATTCTACTTCTTTCAACATAGGTAATTTCGAATCAAGATTTGTACCAGCTCCCAAGGTCAAATTCAGGTGGGTTTTCCATGGAAATCTCCAGTTTTACAAGATTTGTACCAGCCACGGGCAAATTTTTGGCTCTTTCTCCTAAAAAAACAGATTAGAAGTATTTTAAATTCACAATAATTTCCATCTTGAGTATGGAACTGATTGTGCTATTTTTTTTCACAGGTATGACTCAGGAATTTTCATTCTGCAGTATGTTAGCAAGTACAAAGGTCTTGAATTGCAGGGTTTCTCTAATGTAAGCTATAAACATTTTTTCCGTTTTTTGCTCATTACTTGGAACATATCAGGAATTAAACTGCACTTTTTCTAAAATACTGTAGGATGATTTACAAGCTCTACGTCAAAAATTCCTGTTGAGATTGTAACATGCAAGCACAATGAAATTCAACTGCTGTTAGTAACTTCTTTCCTGCAGCGACATGTAAGTTCTCTATTTTTTTTCTCTCCTATGGAAACAAAAGAGATGTTATTTTCTTAGAGCCTGTTCTTTCATTCCAAACAGTGAAATTAATTTCTTCAATCACGTTTACGTTTCTTCAAATTCTTCTTTCTATTCTCAAGGGTCTCATTAATACTGCCACCTTCAAGGGAAGTGCACTGCAAGATTCAACTCCAAGGAATACTTCCATGGCAGAAAAGTTTCCTTACCGATAGAGCAATCTTTTTTTCTCTTGCTGGTCTAGTGATAGTTTCTTCCAAGACCTTCAGCTGTAAACAATGTCCGAAAACAGCTGAAAAAGTATTGAATACAAGTAGTAAGGCATGTACATTTTTTTCAGTCTTTCATGACACCTTGGTGATACTATTATCAGTCAATTTCATCAAGTTGTAAGCTCACCACTTTTTATGATAGTTTTAGAAGTACCAGTTTGTAATAAATGTAAAATGAAATTTCATGTTTTTCATATTAAAAAACTAGTTGAATCAATAGGAACAGCACCTGGTTTCATAAAATGGAACCAGCAACCATTGTTTAGTAAATTCAAGGTTTTTCTGTTTCATGTTTCTTTGGGAGACAGTTGAAACAGTGGAACAGAAGAAACTATACCATTCTTTACTTTACTACCATTGTTTACTTTATACAAGAAACAGTATAACAGTTGAAACAGCAGAAAGAGAAGAAACAGAAGAAACAATGGAACCATTCTTTACTTTATAACAGTAGAAACAGTGGAAAACAGCAGGGGCAGCAATCAGTGGAACAGCTTCGCGAAGCAGAAACAACGAAACGCTTGAAATAGTTCGCGCGCGCCAAGCGGCCCACAAAGCCCGCCAGTCAGCTGCCCCTGTCCGAAGCCGCACCTAGTTGACGCAAAATGCGTCACATAGGAGTTCCCCCCTATTGAGCGCTGCAGGCGCCGTTTCACGCCCCTGGCGCTTGCACGGACACGAAATGGGCCGGCCCAGCAACCTGCTGAAAAGCAAACGGCGAAGAAAAAATATAAGGGAGAAGTGGGACTCGAAACCCCGACGCCAAGGTCAACGTCACACGAGCTAACCATTTCACCAACGCCAGGTCTTGTTTACGTTAGGAAAACTGTTCTCTTTGACCTTTAGATCAGTACAAACATTAAACATATACTATTACATACCCACTATAAATTATATTTGAATAAAGAAAACATAAATGTGAAAACGCATTCATATAAACCACGAAATCAAAAGAAAATTTCGCAAAAATAGAAAAACTTTGTGAATTTGAAAAAAGTTTATTGATTTTGAAAAAAAGTTCACCGAATTTGAAAAAGGTTCATTGAAATTGAAAAGGGTTCATCGAATATCAGAAAAAGTTCACCAAATTTGAAAAAAGTTCACCAAATATGAAAAAAGTTCACCAAATTTGGAAAAACTTCACTGAATTTGAAAAAAGTACATCGAAATTGAAAAGAGTTCATCAAATTTGAAAAAGGTGCATCAAACTTTAGAAAAGTTCATTGAATTTTAAAAAAGTTCACTAATTTATTGAAGACTTCGTAAATTTAGAAAAAAAAAGTTCATGAATTTGAAAAAGGTTCATCGGATTTAAAAGATTTCATCAAACTGAAAAAGTTCATTGGATTAGAAAAAAGTTCATCGAATCGAAAAAGTTCATGAAATTTGAAAAAAAGTTTATCAAATTGAAAAAAGTTCATCGATTTTGATTTTTAAAATAAGTTCATCCAAATGTTAAAAAGTTCATTCATTTTGAAAAAAAAGTTAATCGAGTTTGAAAAAAAGTTCATTGAACTTGAAAAAGTTCAATGAAATTGAAAAAATTTCATCGATTTAAATAAAAATTCATGAATTAGGAAAAAAATATCATCTATTTTGAAAGATTTCACGCATTTAAGAAAAAAGGAAACAGGAAACAAAAAGAAGAAAGGAAAAAAAACGCAGAAAACATACATGGCATTTCCTGTATGTATAAAAGAATGGAAAGGAGGTTTGTATCCACCAATGAAGATGGTGGCGTAGTGGTTAGTCTCAGGTTAGCCATCAACGTAGAGATCCTCGGTTCGATTCTTGGCTGCGCACTTGCTCTCCTTTTTTTGAGTTTCAAAACAGCGAGGGAAATGGTACTTGGGCCGAGCCCAGCTAGCGCCGCTGCAGGCGCCGGTTTGCATAAAACAGCTATGCCCAAGACCTAGACCTACCTCCCATTCCTATGAGAGGTCCTATTGGACGCTCGCGAGCGGCAAACAGCAGAGCATTCGCTGAAGAGCACGCCAAACGGGCCAGCCCATTTGTAGGCGCTGAATGTAAAAACTCATGAAAATTAAAGGAGGATCCTGGACTCGAACTCCCTCCCGCACGCTAAAAATACGGTTGCTAACCAGCAAAGCTAGCCATCTCTACTTGGCTACGATGCAGCGCAAACTATTAACTACTCCCTCTGTTCTAAAATATAAGTCTTTTTAGACATTTCAAATGGACCACAACATACAGATGTATGTAGACATATTTTAAAGTGTAGATTCACTCATTTTGCTCCGTATGTAGTCACCTATTAGAATCTCTAGAAAGACTTATATTTTAGAACAGAGGGAGTAATAGCTAGAGAGGCGGACCCGTTTTTAAAAGTTCAACTTGGAAAAATGTGAACAAATTTCCTTCAGAAAAGCCAATAATTTTTTACATGTGAAAAAAACCAAAACTCGAACAACTTCTAAAACATGAATTTTGAAAAAATTGAACAAAAATTGAAAACATGAACAAATTTTTTATATAGGCTGAACAGTTTTTAAATATACATTTAACGTTTTTGTAATATACGCTGAACAATTTGTAAAAACGCGAACATTTCTGTGATATACGCTGAGCAAGTTTTCCAAATACACAATGAATATTTCATAGTATGCGTTGAACAAATTCTTGATATACGATGAACTAGTTTAAACTACAAGGTGAACAATTTATTAATATACAATGAACATTTTTAATAATATGAGGTGAATACTTTTTAATATACGATGAACATCTTTTAATACGTGGTAGACCTTTTATATACTAAAAATGTAAACAGAGAAAAGAAACAGTAAAAAAAGAAAAAAGAAAAGAAAAGAAAGGAATAAGCAGAGAAAAAGAAAAAGAAGAAAAAAATTCGAAAATAGAATAAAACCTTCAGGAAGAAAAAGAAAAAGAAGAAAAAAAATAGAAAATCGAAAATAGCAAAAACAAAACAGAAAAAAGCGGTCCAGGGAACCTTCTAGAAAGTTCCCAAAACAGGAACCTTCAGGAAGGTTCCCAAGATCCCGCAACGAAGAAAGGAACGATCGCAACGTAGAAACAGGCGCGAAGCTGAATCGTGGGCCGGCCCAAGTGGAAGCGACAAGTCCCGCTCTTCAGCGAAGCTACGAAGTTTTGACGCTAACGAGCCGCCGCCGCCGCCGCCGCCGCCGCTCTGCTCCAGGTTCCCCGCCGCCGCCGCTGATCTGCTCAAGGTTCGCCGCCGCCGCCGCCGCCGCTGATCCGCTCAAGGTTCGCCGCCGCCGCCGCCTGTAGATCTGTGTCAACTTGCTTCGATTTGCTGTAACTCTTGTCCTTATTCTACTACTTCTTACGCTCTCAGGAGATCGTTGGAGAGTCGATCGGGGATGAGCGGAGGCATGCGGCAGATCCTGAACTTGGGGCTGTATGACGGGCTCAAACGCGCCTATTCGCTGCGGCGCCTGAACCTCTCCAAGATGAAATTTTTTCACCCGACGGCAGAAGAGGCGGCCGCGCATGGCAAGGTGCTGCCCACACTGGCCCTCGACAAGGCCCGTGCCACCAACAGGAAAAGGATCTGCAACACTAAACTGGCGACGGCGGAGGCGGCGGCGCCCAAGATGGATATGCCAAAATCCGACCTGGTCATGGGGCCACCGCAAATCTCCCCCTGCCTGGACTCCAGTCGCTTCGTCCATTTCTTCCCCACCGCCTCGGAGAGCAAGGTCATCTTGGGCGACCGCGGGAACCGCATGTTACGCTTCAACATCGTCGATGGCTCCCGCTACATGGATACCCTGCCATGCCTCCACGGACTCAAGGAGATGCCGATGGTCATCTCCGTCCCTCCAAAGGACGTGCACCTTCCTGATGGCGAAGACACTGGCGACCTCTACATCATCGATGGCCTCCTCCATCCGGACAAGGCAGAGGTGCGGCCGCAGTTCGAGGCCCTGGTGTGGAGGGGGTTCCCCAAGTCCGTCGTATCTAGCAGGTTCTGGCACTGCGACATCCTCCCTCTGCCGCCGTGGATCAGCCACCACGAGCACGGCATGGTCCTCGGTCACGTCCTCGTCGGCGACAGCATCTGCTTCTCCATCTGGGGAGCCGAGGGTGCCGGCACCTACTGCTTCCACATCGCGACTCGTGAGTGGAGCAAAGCTGGCGACTGGCTCATGCCCTTCAATGGCAAGGCGGATTATGTCCCCGAGCTTGGACTCTGGTTTGGCATCACACAAGACAACCTCCCTTGCGCTGCCGACCTCTCAGGTCTCGTCAGAGGGAGGAGCTGTCGCCAGACAAGATGCGGATCTGGGAGCGTGATGACCTGCCAGAGGAGTGGCAGCCAAAGAGCTTGCACAATTCCTGTGCCGTCAGCCTTGGTTCTGGCAGATTCATCATCGTGGACTTCTTGGATGTCATGAAATTCGACAAGGAATGGAACGAGATGGGTTCCGTCAAGGAATTTGCCCTCTTCACCGGTATGGAGCTAGCCTTCAGCAACGGCAAAGGCAAGAATGGCAGAAATGGTGCCAGCAAAGACAATGGCCACCACAGTAGTGGCACCGATTGCTCCGGCAATGAGAGTTGCAACTGCAGTGTCTCTGGCAACGAGAATGGTGGCAAAGGCAAAGGGGTGATGCGCGGCCTCCGTGTGATCAAGCACAAATCCCATCGCTACATGTTTAAGAAGCAACTGAGGATCGAGGCAGTGCTCTGAATGATTCAGCAAGTCATTTTGAACTGCAGCTAGTGTATGCATGCTTGCATTCTGGCACTTAATTTGCTATCAGTGTGGTGTTGCTGCTCCCTGTATACAGCAAGTAGTATTGACCTAGTGTTATGTCAGCTTAAATAATCGATCTTGTTATATGATGAAACATGCTATAAATTGTACTGTACCTCCCTGGTGTTATTCTGGATCATTCCATCTAGTATTCAGATTTGCTGCTGACCAAATAATTGTTTGATGTTTATTTTGAACTGTTGTGCTAGTTGAAGAATCCAATCTTATAGGTAGAAACAGAAATAAGTAGATCATATAGTATATAGTAATACTGGTTCAGTTTCCAGAGTTGATTTCAAGTAACTACAGTTTGGTAATGAACAAAAATACTAGCAGTTTGGTCAAGTACAAGCTCTTCATATTCAAGTCACCGACAATGTTGTAACTAAGTTAAAACTGAGCACTTGCAATTGAAAAAAAATCATTCTCTTCACTTCAGGTAGGAGTATGAGAGTGGTAATGGAATGCAGCTTCCAGTTTTATTTCCTTTGGCCTGCTTTTCACCTGGGCGCTTGGTGTAATGGCTATAAAACCACCATTTCCTTCCGTTTTGGACTATCATGGTGTGATTGGGTTGTAACCCTAGCTTCTAGTGCCCTTTGGCAATATAAACCTAGCAAATCAAGCCAAATTTGCTCCGAATCTCTGAAATTCTAGTGTCAAATTCAGTTAGCGATAGTTTGTTCCGGGCAAATGATGTCTTAGAGCCAGTAAATCCTTGGAGGCAGCATGGATCTGGAGTGTCAATGAGGTTGGGTTCTCTCATAAAATCCTTTGTCAAGCTTGGATTCCAGAGGTGTGGTTCCTTGTCAAGCTTTGGATTTGTCGGGTGGATTCAGCCTGGTTATTACCGGAGAACATCTCTTCGGTGGTAAAATCCCAGCTCCTGATATTGGAAACATGTTGCACCAGTCTGTAGATTTTTGTTGTTGAGAAAAACCAGTCTGTAGATGAACGGGTGCGACTATGTCTTGCCTTCAGTGAGTCCTGGCATTGGACTCGCTGAGCCAGCCCTAAGCGCGGAAGGCCACTACCTCCTTTTCCTGCCTTTTTTTACGTTTTCTGTTTTCTGTTTTACTTTTTATTTTTTACTCTTGTTTATACTTTAAAATATTCTGAATATGTATATAACAAAAAACACTCTTCAAAAAACATTTAAAAAAAATGTTGAACATGTATTTGAAAAATGTTGAACAAATATTTGAAGAAAATGTTGAACAAGTATTTGAAAAAATGTTGCTCATGCATTTGAAAAATATTGAACAAGTATTTGAAAAAATGTTGATCATGTATATAAAAGTGTAGAATGTAAAACATAAAAAAAAATGAAAATGTTGAACAAGTATTAAAAAAATGTTGATCATGTATATAAAAATGTTAACAAGTATTTGAAAAAATCTTGATCATGTATATAAAAATGTTAAACAAGTATTTGAAAAAATCTTGATCATGTATATAAAAAGCATAGAATGAAAAACATAAATAAATGAAAATGTTGAAAAAGTGATGCTTTGGAGATGGAGATCAAAAGCACGAGATGATGATGGCCATATCATGTCACATATTTTCGATTGCATGTGATGTTTATCTTTTATGCATCTTATTTTGCTTAGTACGGCGGTAACATTATACGATGATCCCGTCACTTAATTCAATGTAAAAGTGTTCTCCCTGAGTATGCACCGTTGCTACAGTTCGTCGTGTTGAGCACCACGTGATGATCGGGTGTGATAGACTCTACGTTCACATACAACGGGTGCAAGACAGTTTTGCACATAGGGAATACTTGGGTTAAACTTGACGAGCCTAGCATGTACAGACATGGCCTCGAAACACTGGAGATCGAAAGATCGAACGTGAATCATATAGTAGATATGATCAACATAGAAATGTTCACCATTGATGACTACCCCATCTCACGTGATGATCAGACATGGGTTAGTTGATTTGGATCACATATCACTTAGATGACTTGAGGGATATCTATTTAAGTGGGAGTTCTTAAGTAATTTGATTAATTGAACTTAATTTATCATGAACTTAGTCCTGATAGTATTTGCATATCTATGTTGTAGATCAATGGCCCGTGATACCGTTCCCCTGAATTTTAATGCGTTCCTAGAGGAAGCTAAGTTGAAAGATGATGGTAGCAACTACACGGGCTGGGTCCGTAACCCGAGGATTATCCTCATTGCTGCACAGAAGAATTATGTCCTTGATGCACCGCTAGGTGACAAGCCCCCTGATGACCCACAAGTATATGGGATCAATTGTAGCCTTTTCGATAAGTAATAGTGTCGAACCCAACGAGGAGCAGAAGGAAATGACAAGTGGTTTTCAGCAAGGTAATGTCTGGAAGTGCTGAAATTGTAAGTGACAGAGTAGTTCGATAGCAAGATAATTTGTAACGAGAAAGTAATGATAATAGTAAAAAAAAGTGCAGCGAGGTAGCCCAATCCTTTTGAGGCAAAGGACAGGCCAAAACGGTCCCTTATAATAAGCAAAGCGTTCTTGAGGGTACACGGGAATTTCATCTAGTCACTTTTATCATGTTGATTCGATTTGTGTTCGCTACTTTGATAATTTGATATGTGGGTGGATCGGTGCTTAGGTGTTGTTCTTACTTGAACAAACCTCCTACTTATGATTAACCCCCTCGCAAGCATCCACAACTACGATAAAAGTATTAAGAATAAATTCTAACCATAGCATTAAACTTTTGGATCCAATCGGTCCCTTACGGAATAGCGCATAAACTAGGGTTTAAGCTTCTGTTACTCTCGCAACCCATCATCTAATAACTACTCCACAATGCATTCCCTCAGGCCCAAATATGGTGAAGTGTCATGTAGTCGACGTTCACATGAAACCACTAAGGGAATCACAACATACATACTATCAAAATATCGAACACATATCAAGTTTACATGATTACTTGCAACAAGATTTCTCCCATGACCTCAAGAACAAAAGTAACTACTCACAAATGATAATCATGCTCAAGATCAGAGGGGTATTAAATAGCATATTTGATCTGAACGTATAATCTTTCACCAAATAAACCATATAGTAATAAACTACAAGATGTAATCAACACTACTAGTCACCCACAAGTATCAATCTATAGTTTTGATACAAAGATTGAACACACGAGATGAACTAGGGTTTGAGAGCAGATGGTGCTGTTGAAGATGTTGAGGGAGATTGCCCTCCCGAAGATGGGAGAGTTGTTGGTGATGATGATGACGATGATTCCCCCACTAGTAGGAAAAGGGGCTTTTACCCCGGTTCATAAGGGCCTTTAGTCCCGATTCAGGAACCGGGACTAAAGGGTCGTTACTAATGCCCTAGCCCTTTAGTCCCGGTTCTTACACGAACCGGGACTCAAGGCCGTCCACGTGGCCGGTGCGGGGAGCCCAGGCAGGAGGGCCTTTGGTCCCGGTTGATGCCACCAACCGGGACCAATAGGCATCCACGCGTCAGCACCTGGCAGGAGCTGAGGTTTTTGTTTTTTTTGAAAGGGGGTGGTTTAGGGGTTTTGGGGGGTTAATTTAGGTGTTCCATATATTGTGTTAGCTAGCTAATTAATAGAGAGAAGTGTCCTCTCTTATCTCCGTGCTTGGTCGACGCTACGTACTATATACGTATGGAGAGGAGTAGACACGCTAGCTAGTAATCAAATGAAGGAAACAGAAGATCGTCATGAACATATGCATACAGAGAGAAGTGATATCGACCACCTCTCCTTCTCCGAGATATTGGTCGAACAACAAGTTCTCGTATATCTATCCGACACTACCGGCTACATATATACAATAATTATCTCTTACAATACAATCTCCTAATTATATTGTAGGAACACAGGGTCCACATAGTATTCTCCGTTTTCAGCGATCACGTGGTCAAGGAAGAATGCCGCCAATTCCTCTTGAATTCCTAGCATACGATCTTCTGCTAGGAGTTGATCCCGCTTCCGAAAAATCTAATTTGAAGAAGGGGGTCAATACATATATATATGAATAAATGAAACTCAACACAAATGATGGTAATAAAATAAAATTGTGAATATTATTGCTTACGCACTTCATATTGTTCTTCAGTGGAGCCCCGCTCACAGGTATGGTAGCGGATGGACTGCATAAGCGTAGTATCCACGATAATTATTCCGGGTTGCTGCCACAACCACTTTACAAGAAATAGAGGTCAATCAAACTGATAAGCAAGCATGCTAAATGGTATTGATCAAACTAGCGCTTGAATCACTAGGAGATGCGCGGAACATGCTACTATAGTACTTACTTTCGGGTGTCTAAATTGCAGCTGGTTCGGCAGTCCCGGGGCTTTTGAGGTGAATTTTCTCCAAACCCTTTACTTGATATCAGGAAATGAACAAAGTTGCTGATATGGTGGATAATGATCGATTTAACTTACTTCTGGAGCATTTGAGTCATGTTCGCATAGTCCTGGGGATCTTTTCGTCTCGAGTCTAAGACGGTTACTACTCCCAGCTCAAGCTTAATCTCTAGGAGAATATAGTGGAAGCTGCGCATGCATAAGTCATCAATTACATTACCATAACCTGGACTAATAAGGAAACCGAATATCTGGAAAACGATAACACTCACTTGAAGTTGTAAGGTAAGAGTATTATATCTTTGTTTTGATTTAATACCAAGGATTGTAGCAAGTTGGCCTCGGCTTCTTTGGGATGTTTTTCAACCGTATATGCATCTATGAGATTTGTGTTGATGAACCCAATATCACCGATTTGTCTTTTCTTCAATTCGGCGATCTTCAATCTGCATAATATAGTGAGGATAAGTATAAATACATGCAATGAAAGAGCTGACCTATATAGAGAGACTTAATGACAGAAGTAGTACTACTTACAGACAGTAGCAAGTGATCGTTGTTTTATCGAGGTACTTTAGATTGTAAAACTGGAAGAAATCCTCAAATGGAACATTCAGCAGTTCAATTCCAACGAGGTCATGCTCCGGTTTAACTCTCAGCGTCAAAGTACTCATCCCATCAGACTCTCTGCAGGTTTTCATGTACCAATCATGCAGTCTTCGCATCATCGTGCTTAGAGATCTGACATCTTTGTGAGAGGCTTCCCGTAATGATATTTGTGGTTGTCCACCTCCATGATTTCATAATGTACATCGTCGGGCAGGTAATCTCCAAGATTGCTATAACCGGGCACCATACCCGGATCATTAGCGACGATGTCTTTTGACACCTTGAGCGGGGGGCACGATTGGTTCGCTTGTTCGCCGAGTTGGGCAATTTTTTTCCTAGCTCGTCGTTCTTTCATCCTTTTATCAGCGACAAGATTTCTGACCGCTCTCCGCTTGGCATATGCCTTTCCAAGCAGCGCTCATAGTTGCCTCTTGGCGGAGACTTTGGTGGTTTTGTCGGGGCAGCGAGTGCGCTTTGCTTTCACCGGATCTACCTTCTCCTCCGGAGGTGGATGTTTCTTTGCTTTGACCCCTTCAAAGAAGTTCTTCACTTCGGCTCGCACGATCTTCGCGTTCTCCTCCTCGGTCCTCTCATATGGTAACTTCTCTTGAGTCTTCAAAGAAGGACCGAGAATTTGTATTGCCTCCCGCCTCTGGCAGTTGTACTGCTAGACGCCGGCAGAGCAGATGGAGTGGCTACGGCTGTCTTCTTTCCTTGCTTACGAGGCGGAGGAGAAGGACTACGACGCGCCGGAGCAGCCGCAGCGGCGGCGGGTCTCTTCCGCCCTTGCTGACGAGGCGGAGAAGGAGGAGGCTGGCTGCTCTGGCGCGCCGACGCTGGCGGAGAAGGAGGCGGAGTGCCGCCACGCGCCGGAGAAGGAGGCTGAGTGCCCTGATCACTCGCCGAAGGAGGAGGTGGAGGAGGAGGCAGAGGAGGAGGCGGAGTGCCCTTACTCGCCGGAGCCGTCCAGTTCGGAAGCTTGATGAGCTCCTTCCGCCATAGGCATGGAGTCTTCAGAGCTAAACCCAGCCGAGTCTCCCCTTCACCGGTAGGGTGGTCAAGCTGGAGGTCCTCAAATCCCTCCGTTATTTCATCCACCATCACCCTAGCATATCCTTCTGGAATCTGCCGGCAGTGGTAGGTTGCGCCGGGTTCAGTAGGTAAAACAGAGCAAACAGCCGCCTTGACTTTCAAGTTCTGCCATTCCGCCATAAGGTGGCAATGTTGAGACTCCGTGATAGAATCCACGGGGTAGCTAGGAGTAGCCGCATGCTCCAGCTGAGGCAGCTCGGTGGAAGCCACGGTGCTTCTACGCTGAGATGGCGGTGTAACCGGGGCAGTTTCGGCATCTCTATTGCCGTCTCGTTCCTCTAGCACTTGAACCCTTTCGTGCAGACGCTGAATTTGGATCTGCTCCACTTGTTTCCTCCTCTCCTGGGTTTTGTAACCGCCCGCGTCCGGAAAACCAGCCTTCCACGGAACAGAGCCTGGCGTGCCTCGTGTCCGTCCAGGGTGCTCAGGATTCCCGAGGGCCATTGTGAGCTCGTTGTTCTCTCTGTCTGGAACGAACGTCCCTTGCTGCGCTGCATCGATATAGTGCTTAAGCTTCTTGACGGGTATTGCAAGTTGCTCGTCCGTCCAACGACACCTCCCTGATACAGGGTCCAAGGTTCTGCCAACCCCGAAGAACCAAGTCCGGCAACGGTCTGGCCAGTTCATTGTCTCTGGTTCGATCCCTTTATCAAGCAGATCCCTCTCAGACTTGGCCCACTTAGGCCGGGCTTTGAGGTAGCCACCTGACCCCGTGTGATGGTGAAGCTTCTTCTTCGCAACATTCTGCTTGTTTGTCGCCGACATCTTCTTACTCTTTTCCGATGTCTTGTGGGCCACAAATGCGGGCCTGTGATCTCTGATCTTCTCATATCGGCCGACGAATTCTGGTGTCTCTTCTTTGTCGACAAAAGTTTTCAGCTCATTATTCCACCTCCCGAATAGGTCTGCCATCTTCTTCAGAGCATGAGACTTGATTAATTGCTCTATAACTGGCTTCTCCGGATCCTCCTCTGGCGGTAGGGTGAAATTTGCCTTCAGCTCAGTCCAAAGATCAACTTTCTGCATATCATTGACATAAGACACCTCAGGGTCTTCCTTCTTAGGCTTATACCATTGGTGGATGCTGATCGGGATCTTGTCCCTAACTAGAACCCCGCACTGAGCAGCAAAAGCATCCTTCGTCCGGAGGGGTTCAATCGGTTGGCCGTCGCGCGCGATTGCTGTGATCTCAAACCTTTCATCTGAGCGCAACTTTCTCTTCGGGCCTCGTCTCTTTACCGCAGCTTGTGCTTTCGATCCGGAGGGCTAGAAAAAGAAGAAAGACGAGTGTTAATTAATATGTGTACATACCAAAACAATGAATGCATCAATTAGCTAGTCAGCACAGGCTTAACTAATATATTTACCTGGCCGGACTCTGTTCGGTCACCGGAGCCGTCACCACGGGCTCCTTCTTGCACCAACATTGGGTCACCGGAGCCATCATAATCATGTCTTTCCTCCTCCACTCTTCGATCATTGCAGCCTGCTTCTTCACCCTGTTCTTCCAGACCATCATTGTCGTTAAGATACGACAAGATATCACCTTCGGCTAAGATTATGTCCCCCAACACATCTTCTTCTTGCTCATCTCGTCCGTGCTCCATTGTTTCTGCAAATATTACAACATGGCAATTATTACACAAACATGACAGCAGGTGGATATATTAGTGCAAACGTAGACCTAGCTTATTCCGGGTTTGGGGTGGCCTAGGCAACGCTTCAAGGGTAGGGGCGGCGGGAGGGGTAGGAGACCGACATCGTTTTTCTAGGGTTTGGGTGTCCTCGAGAGTTTTGGTCGAGCGAGAGGGCCGGGGGGTGCTCCCGTGGTATAAATTATCACGGTCGAGAGGGGGTATACATATCGACCGTCCATCATGTCGAAGTTATCTGGGAGGGAGTTATATATATCGACAACGACGACATACATACACGGGAAAATAATGTTATCGGGGAGGGGGTATATCGACCCCCCCCCCACGTGTTGAAGTTATCGGGAGGGGGTTATATCGACAACGCATTTACATACATACACGGGAAAATAATGTTATCGAGGAGGGGGTATATCGACCCCCCTCGTGTTGAAGTTATCCCCCCTCGTGTTGAAGTTATCGGGAGGCGGTAATATCGACAACGACAACATACATACACGGGAGAATAATGTTATCGGGGAGGGGGTATATCGACCCCCTCCCACGTGTTGAAGTTATCAGGAGGGGGTTATATCGACAACGACGACATATATACACGGGAAAATAATGTTATCGGGGAGGGGGTATATCGACCCCCCTCGTGTTGAAGTTATCCCCCCTCGTGTTGAAGTTATCGGGAGGGGTATATATCGACGACGACAGACCCGATAAAACATAAGAAAACGAAGAAGAAATAAAAAGAGGAGAGAAGAAGAAAGGAATAGAGGAGAGGATTGAAGAAAAAAAGAAGAAAAAAAAGAAGAAAAAAAAATAGGAGAAGAAGAAAGGAATAGAGGAGAAGAAGAAAAAATAGAATATTTTCTATTATTCTATTTTTTCTTCTTCTCCTCTATTCCTTTCTTCTTCTCCTCTTCTTCTTTTTTCCTCTTCTTATTTATATCTCCTCTTCTTCCTCTCCTCTTCTTATTTCGTTCCTCTTCTTATTTTCTTATTTAATATCCTTCTTTTTCTTCTTCTTCCCTTCCTAGCTAGATATATAAAACTTTTCTAAAATTGTAACTTTTGCATATATAAAACTTTTCCATGTGGATCATCATTTCTCATATATATCGAATATATATCCATTGTCATATATAAAAACTTTCTATATATGAACAAAAAACTTTCTATGAACAAAAAAACATTTTTGACATATATATTCATACATTTTGAACATCTACATACATACAAATTTTTTTTGTTCACATATACATTATAGCCACATACACATATACATCACATATGAACAAAAAAATTAAACTAAAAAAACAGAGCAGGCGGCGGCTCTCACAATGAGGCTAGGGCGATGGCGACGGCGGGGCGAGGCGGCGAGGCGCCGACGCATGGGGCCGGATGGGCGAGGCGGCGAGGCGCCAGCACGCTGGTCGGGCAGGGGGCTCGAGGCGCCGAGGCGAGGCAGCAGGAGCACGAGGCGGGCGGCGTGGGGCAGGCGACGACGACGAGCACCGGGCGACCCGTCGAGGCAAGGGCGCGGGCGATGGCGATGAGGAGCGGGCGGCGACGGCGAGCACGGGCAGCCTGGCGTCGGGGCAGCTGGCGGTATGTCGAAAATTTCCTAAGTGTGGACTTATATAGCAAAGCCTTTAGTCGGTTCGTGGCACCAACCGGGACTAAAGGTGGAGATAGTCGGTTGGTGCCACCAACGGGACCAAAAACCTCTTCAGCAGCCCAAAGGCGGGAAGCGGCGGCCTTTGGTCCCGGTTGGTGGCACGAACCGGGAATAAAGGGGGGGGGCATTGGTCCCGGTTGGTGCCACCAACCGGGACCAAAACCTGCGCTGCCCATGACCAAAGTTTAGTCCCACCTCGCTAGTTGAGAGGGGCTCGGAGTGGTTTATAAGCCCCACTGCGGCTGCCCTCTCGAGCTCCTCTCAAATGCAGGCTTATGGGCCTAATGTCACACTATGCTGTCTGTTGGCCTATTGGGCCTTCTGCGGGCCTGAATCCTGGCCCAGGTTGGGTTTCTAGTCGTATTCAGGCCGTGGTGGCCCAATAGGTGGCAGTGTTCTAATTTTTTTCCAGTTTTTTGGTTCTGTTTTTTGCATTATTTATTTTCTTTTGTTTTTTGCTTTATTTTTTAATTCTTTTTTGCTTTTAGGTCAGCAAAATTATAAACTGTCTGTTAGTGCCATTAGTTTTAGAAAACATATAAACTTTCTATTAGTGCCATTAGTTCTTTATGAAAATTCTTTTTGCTGTATTTAGTTTTTTTGTTTTCTTTTTTGCTATATTTATTTTGTTTTGTTTCTACTTACAACAAAAAACTTATTTATTTTATTTTATTTTGTTTCTAATTACTTATTTATTTTACTTTATGATAATTCTTTCTGTTATTAAAGTTTCTATCAAAAAAAGTTCTTTATGAAAATTCTTTTTGCTTTTAATGATTAAAAATAAAAAAGAGGCGCAATGCGCGTTGATTTGCTTCAAGCCTTTCAAAATAGTGTAGACTGCACTGCACATAGCTCGATGCAGTCTACCTTATTCCTCAAGGCTTGTAGCTAAGCAACGTGAGAATTGCGCCTCTTCTTCATCGTCTCTGCACTCAGGGCTTATAAACCGCTCCTAGTGCCTCTCAGCTAACGAGGTGGGACTAAAAAACTGCTTAGCTAGTAAGAAACTCTAGTACCGGTTCATGCCACGAACAGGTACTAAAGGTGCTCGTGGGGCCACAGCCTCATTAGTACCGGTTCGTGGCACCAACAGGGACCAAAGGGTGGGGTGGTCCCGGTTCGTGCCACCAACCGGGACCAATGGCCTTGCACAGCGGCGTGGTGGTGAGTTCAGTCCCACCTCGCTAGCTAAGAGAGAGCTGCACCTGTTTATAAGGTGCGGTGCGCCTGAGCTGTCGAGCTCCTCTCTAAAGCAGGCTTACGGTCCTAACCTCTCTGCACTCAGGGCTTATAAAGCATTTCAAATGAACTCTGAAAAGGTTGAAAGTTGGCATGGTATCATCATTTCATCCACATAGCATGTGCAAGAAAGTTGAGAGGGTTACGGCAAAAACTAGATGCACTTCTTGTACAAAATGGACAATGGTATCATACTCGTCTATTACAAAGTTGGCATGGTATCATCATAATAGTTGCGGGAGAAAGTCTTCACTTTTTCTTCGCTTGTGTCATTTGCTTATTGCGCTGTAACCATGGATAATCTTCATCGTTTATCAGGATGCTTGGGTCAGCCTTGAATTTGAAGGGGGGAATTTCATGAAACTTTTCATAATATTCAGACATGTCTGTCTTGCCCTCCACTCCCACAATGTCCCTTTTTCCTGAAAGAACTATGTGCCGCTTTGGCTCATCGTATGATGTATTCGCTTCCTTATCTTTTCTTTTCCTCGGTCTGGTAGACATGTCCTTCACATAGATAACCCGTGCCACATCATTGGCTAGGACGAGCAGTTCGTCGGTGTACCCAAGATTGTTCGGATCCTTTGTTGTCATTCCGTCTTGTGGGTCTACCTGTACCCTGCCTCCTGAAAGATTGACCCATTTGCACTTAAACAAAGGGACCTTAAAATCATGTCCATAGTCAAGTTCCCATATGTCCATTATGTAACCATAATATGTGTCCTTTCCCCTCTCGGTTGCTGCATCAAAGCGGACACCGCTGTTTTGGTTGGTGCTCTTTTGATCTTGGGCGATCGTGTAAAATGTATTCCCATTTATCTCGTATCCTTTGTAAGTCAATACAACGAAGATGGTCCTCTAGACAACGAAGTACAACTCATCACAAACAGTGGTGTCACCTACGAGACGTGTTTCCAACCAACTGCTGAAAGTCCCGATGTGTTCACATGTAATCCATCGTCACACCTTTGCTCCGTGTTTGGGCGCAGATCGTTCTTGTGTTCATCGACATACGGGTCACCAAGGTAGAGTTCAGAGAACTGTGTAGTGTGCTTCGGACCAAGAATATCCGTCCCTGCATATTATTGAGTTCCCCCCTCCAAGCGTGCCTTTTCCAGTCAGTCTCCCCTCATACCGCGATTTAGGGAGACCTATCTTCTTAAGGCCAAGAATGAAGTCAACACAAAACCCAATGACATCCTCTGTTTGATGGCCCATGGAGATGCTTCCTTCTGGCCTAGCACGGTTACGGACATATTTCTTTAGGATTCCCATGAACCTCTCAAAGGGGAACATATTGTGTAGAAATACGGGCCCTAGAATGACAATCTCGTCGACTAGATGAACTAGGACGTGCGTCATGATATTGAAGAAGGATGGTGGGAACACCAGCTCGAAACTGACAAGACATTGAGCCACATCACTCCTTAGCCTTGGTATGATTTCTGGATCGATCACCTTCTGAGAGATTGCATTGAGGAATGCACATAGCTTCACAATGGCTAATTGGACATTTTCTGGTAGAAGCCCCCTCAATGCAACCGGAAGCAGTTGCGTCATAATCATGTGGCAGTCATGAGACTTTAGGTTCTGGAACTTTTTCTCTGGCATATTTATTATTCCCTTTATATTCGACAAGAAGCCAGTCGGGACCTTGATACTGAGCAGGCATTCAAAGAAGATTTCTTTCTCTTCTTTCGTAAGAGCGTAGCTGGAAGGACCTTCATACTGCTTTGGAGGCATGCCGTCTTTTTCGTGCAAACGTTGCAGGTCCTCCTGTGCCTCAGGTGTATCTTTTGTCTTCCCATACACGCCCAAGAAGCCTAGCAGGTTCACGCAAAGGTTCTTCGTCACGTGCATCACGTCGATTGAAGAGCGGACCTCTAGCTCTTTCCAGTAGGGTAGGTCCCAAAATATAGATTTCTTCTTCAACATGGGTGCGTGTCCCTCAACGTCATTCGGAACAGCTAGTCCGCCGGGACCCTTTCCAAAGATTACATGTAAATCATTGACCATAGCAAATGCGTGATCACCGATGCGCATGGCGGGCTTCTTCCGGTGATCTGCCTCGCCTTTGAAATGCTTGCCTTTCTTTCGGCCGTGATGGTTGGTCGGAAGAAATCGGCGATAGCCTAGGTACACATTCTTCCCGCTTTTGTCCAGGTATATACTTTCGGTGTCATCTAAACAGTGCATGCATGCGTGGTATCCCTTGTTTATCTGTCACGAAAGGTTCTTGAGAGTGGGCCAATCGTTGATGGTTACAAACAGCAAAGCGTGCAGGTTAAATTCCTCCTGTTTGTGCTCATCCCACGTACGTACACCGTTTCCATTCCATAGCTGTAAAAGTTCTTCAACTAATGGCCTTAGGTACACATCAATGTCGTTGCCGGGTTGCTTAGGGCCTTGGATGAGAACTGCATCATA
This sequence comes from Aegilops bicornis, assembly GCA_021605145.1. Classification (NCBI taxonomy): domain Eukaryota; kingdom Viridiplantae; phylum Streptophyta; class Magnoliopsida; order Poales; family Poaceae; genus Aegilops; species Aegilops bicornis. The sequence goes on along the minus strand of CM038670.1, from coordinate 870,518,262 downwards.
ATGAACTTCCGCTTCATGCACATCCAAGGAGGAAGGTTATACATACATAGAGTCACGGGCCAGGTGCTGTGATTGCTGCTGCTCCCGAAAGGATTAATGCCATCCACGCTTAAACCAAACGATACGTTCCTTGGGTCACCGCAAACTCAGCCCGATACTTTCTCTCGATTTTTCTCCATCATGACCCGTCGTGGTGCTCTCAACTTCCCGTCTTTCTTATGGTCCTCACTGTGCCATCACATCAACTTGGAATGCTCTTCGTTTCTGAACAGACGTTTCAACCATGGTATTATAGGAGCATACCACATCATCTTCGCAGGAACCCTCTTCCTGGGGGGCTCGCCGTCAACATCACCAGGGTCATCTCGTCTGATCTTATACCGCAATGCACCACATACCGGGCATGCGTTCAGATCCTTGTACGCACCGCAGTAGAGGATGCAGTCATTAGGGCATGCATGTATCTTCTGCACCTCCAATCCTAGAGGGCATACGACCTTCTTTGCTGCGTATGTACTGTCAGGCAATTCGTTATCCTTTGGAAGCTTCTTCTTCAATATTTTCAATAGCTTCTCAAATCCTTTGTTAGGCACAGCATTCTCTGCCTTCCACTGCAGCAATTCCAAAGACGGTACCGAGCTTTGTGTTGCCATCTTCGCAATTGGGGTACAACCCTTTTTTGTGATCCTCTAACATGCGATCGAACTTCAGCTTCTCCTTTTGACTTTCACATTGCGTCCTTGCATCGACAATGACCCGGCGGAGATCATCATCATCGGGCACTGGTTCCTCTTGATCTTCAGCAGCTTCCCCCCTTGTAGCATCATTGGGCACATCATCTGGTTCCTCTTGATCTTCAGCAGCTTCCCCCGTTGCAGCATCACCGTATTCAGGGGGCACATAGTTGTCATCGTCCTCTTCTTCTTCGCCGTCTTCCATCATAACCCCCATTTCTCCGTGCCTCGTCCAAACATTATAGTGTGGCATGAAACCCTTGTAAAGGTGGGCGTGAAGGATTTTCCGGTCGAGTAAGACTTCAGATTCCCACATGTAGGGCATGGACAACACATAAAACCATTCTGCTTGTTTGCCTCGACCACTTGAGAAAATCATGCACGCCTTTAATGTACTCGGAGGTGTGCATCACTTTGTACATCCATTGCCGGTTCATCTGCGTGCATTATATATAATTAAGTGTGTCAAAACCATTACAGAACATCATGAATAGATAATTAAGTGACCAAATTAATAGAAGTTCATCATCACATTAGAACCAAAGTACATACATAGTTCTCATCTAATAACATATATATAGCTCTCCAGAGCATCTAATTAATTAAACCATACATTGAAACTATGTAAAACATTTCAATGCAAAAACAAATGCGATCATAATCGCAACCAAGGTAACAATTGATTCAACGGCATAATGATACCAAGCCTCGGTATGAATGGCATATTTTCTAATCTTTCTAATCTTCAAGCGCATTGCATCCATCTTGATCTTGTGATCATCGACGACATCCGCAACATGCAACTCCAGTATCATCTTCTCCTCCTCAATTTTTTTATTTTTTCCTTCAAGTAATTGTTTTCTTCTTCAACTAAATTTAACCTCTCGACAATAGGGTCGGTTAGAATTTCCGGTTCAACCACCTCCTAGATAAATAAAATCTATGTCAAGCTGGTCGGTATATTTGTCATAAACAATAAATGAATCAAATAGTTATAAAAAGATAATATATACCACATCCGAATCATAGACAGGACGAGGGCCGACGGGGGTGGATACCAAAACCATCGCACTATGTAATAAGAAGGAATAAAATAGTAAGAAAATTAGACAAGTATCTATCTAAAGTAAGAATTTTTTCTTTCAAAAAGAAGATAAGAAGAAAAGGCTCACCACGGTGGTGCCGGCAACGAGATCGGCGCGGGCGGTCGACGGCGGTGAAGACGGGAATGGGACGTGACGGGCCGCTAAACCTAGACAAATCTCGAGGAAAATGGAGCTTTGAGGTCGAGCTTCGAGAGGACAAAGCTTAACTAGTGTGGCTCGGGCATTTCATCGAACACCTCATGTGCATAGGAGGTGAGCTAGAGCACCACAAAGCCCTCCCCTCGCCGGCCAGAGAAAAAGCGAGCAGAGTGCTGCAGTCGCATGGCGAGGGGTATATATAGGCACCTCATTGGTCCCGGTTCGTGGCATGAACCGGTACTAAATCCGGACATCTGTCCCGGTTCATGCCAAGAACCGGGACAAATGGTTGTGGGCAGAGGCGAGGACCATTAGTCCCGGTTCGTGGCTCGAACCGGGACAAATGGTTCCATACGAACCGAGACCAATGCCCACGAGGCCCCGGCCGGCCCCCTGGGCTCACGAACCGGGATGAATGCCCCCATGGGTCCCGGTTCGTGACTGAACCGGGGCTAATGTGAAAACTGCCCTGTGACCTATGCCCTATTTTCTACTAGTGCCCCTCCGGGAGGGAAGTTCCCCCGGCGGAATCGCTCCGCCGGAGGGCAAAAGTGCTCCTGCCCAAGTTCCGGCTCGAGACGGCGGCGCTTCGTCCCGAAAGTCCTCTCCTTATATTTTTCTAGGTAAAAATGAATTATATACCAGAAGAGGGCACTGGGAGGTGGTGGGCTGAGTACAACCCACCGAGGCGCGCACAGGGGCGAGCGCGTCTGGTGTCTTGTGCTCACCAGTAGCCCTCCCGTAGTTATTTGCTCCAGTATTTCTTGTTTATTCCATAAAAATTCCTCGTGAAGTTTCAGCTCATTTGGAGTTGTGCAGTAATAGGTAGCTGACGTAGCTTTTCCAGTCCAGATTTCCACCTGCCGGAATTCTCCCTCTTTGTATGTACCTTGCATATTATGAGAGAAAAGGAATTAGAATTACTCCAAAAAGCATTATTATAGATAAAAACATCATAAATAACAGTAGGTAAACTTGATGCAAAAAGGATGTATCAACTCCCCCAAGCTTAGACCTCGCTTGTCCTCGAGCGAAAACCGAAATAAAAAAACATGTCCACATGCTTAGAGAGAGAGAGAGGTGTCGATAAAAACAAGACACGGACATAGAAGCATATCATGTCAATTATTATACAGCAACAACCTTAAACATAAAACTTTTATTATAGAACTTTTATCATAGAATTCTCATGAATAAGTAACAATTCATCACAACATCGAAGTATAAAGCCTAAACTCTATTGGAAACCAACAAACTATGTTCTCAGTCAACTTTGCAACTACAATTCATCATCTTTTCAGGAAGGGTCATGTATCGGAGCCTTTAGGCAAGTCCACATACTCAACCATCATATAGTCTTCTATGATTGCTAACACTCACCGCATACACATGAGCAAAACGTTTCAACCGGATACATAGGAAGATAGGGGCTTATAATTTCGCCTCCCAACATACTCACCTCGAGGGTGATGTCAACAATAATAAATCATGCTACTCATATCCAACTGGGTATATTTGCGTAGATCTTTCCTCACCACATGATGCTTGCCAAAAGAGAAAAATAAAAAGGAATAGAGAGAAAACTTTGACTCTTGCATGAAAGTAAATACATAAAAGTAAAAGATAGGCCCTTCGCAGAGGGAATCAGAGGTCGACATGCGCTTTTTGTTTGTATGCTCAACCCCTTAGTGCAAAAGAACGTCATGTTATATTGCCCCTTATGATGGCAACCTTTATTATGCAGTCTGTCACTTTTATTCTTTGCCATCACAAGTTCATACAACGCTCAATTTTCTCTTACACGAAATGATCTCACACTTTAGAAGCAATTTTTATTGCCTTTTTGCACCGATGACAACTTACTTGAAGGATCTTACTCAATCCTTAGGTAGGTATGATGGACTCTTGAAAATAAGATTTGGGTTCAAGGGTTTATGGATGCACAAGTAGTATCTGTACTTGGTGCGGAATTTTTGGCTAGCAAAGATGGTGGGCAAACACCACATGTTAGAGGATCTACGACAATATAACTTCTATGTGAATATGAACAAACATAAATCATTATGTTGTCTTCCTTGTCCAACGTCAACAATCTTGGCATATAATAATTTGATGGGGGCTCACAATCACAAAAGATTTCCGAGATGGTGTATTTGCATGTGAATCTTCTCTTCCCTTATTAATTCTTTCATGAATTGCATCATTGAGAAATGCTATGTTTGTCAATCTCCAATAAAATTTTCTACTTACACTTTTTCTTTATGTGATGTCATTACTTACCATAGGATTAGCATATGATCTTTTTCATTCATTTCCTTTCTTTTTATTTGAACATGAAAGTAAAGAAAGCAAAACTCAAACTAAACTTTATTATATATCTCGCACATGATTACAAAGATAGATCACTAAGAACTAAACTTTTATTCATCTAAAGCAAAAGATAACTATGGATCGAACTAAGATAAGTAAAGGCAAAGGATAGTGGAGGTGATACGATACCGGGGCACCTCCCCAAGCTTGGCTCAAGCCAAGGGGAGTGCCCATACCCGATAATCAATTTTCTTTTGGTGATGAGGAAGGAGGTGGTGGTGATGAAGTAGTAACGATCTTGTCCTTCTTCCTTAGCTTACGCTTGAGGATGGAATTTTCCTCCTTTAGTTCACCGATCTCCTGCTCAAGCTCCAATACTTTTTTGCATAAATCTTGCTTGTTTTCCTGCAAAAGACGAAAGGGTATAAACTGAATCTTAGGCTTCTTTGCCTTGTTGGGGAGGCTTGACTTCTGGAATTCCACGTGCATGTCCCCAGGTTAAGGCAATGGGACATCCTCCTCATCCGAGCTTGTCTCATCCTTCCCTTTAGGATCATAGTATTCCTCTTCCTCCGAAGTCCAGCTATAGTGCTCCACATCCCCATAAGACTTGGGGTTTGTGATATAATCAACAACATAGCTCTCACCCTCCGAGTCTTGGGATGACATATTTTCGGATCTGTCAGGAAAACAACAAGAAAAGAAAACAGAAGATTTCTCTGTGATACGGAGGTCAATAGGTTCGGGGGGTATATAAAGATTTTTTATCTTGGGAAACAAGCAAACGGAGTCCGGAAGGTACCCGAGGTGGGCACAACCCACCTGGGCGAGCCCTGGCAAGACAAACGTGCCCTGGTGTCTTGTGCCCACCAGGTTCACCTTCCTGGTAGTTTCTTATTTTCCTAATTTTCGTTATATTCCAAAATGGACAAAAAATATTTTTGCAGATTTTTTGGAGTCCGTTTACTTACCGTATCATGTACCTCCTCTTTTTCACGATTCTGGAGTGTTCCAAAAGGTTTCTTTTATATGTTCTTCCGGTGTCATAGTTTGGATAATATTGCTTCCAACATTAATGGGCGTACCTGAGATATAATGCTTTATTCGTTGCCCATTAACAACCTTCGGGTTAGTACCTTCGGCATTGTTTATTTTGATAGCTCCAGATTGATAAACCTCCTCGATAACATAGGGTCCTTCCCATTTGGAGAGAAGTTTTCCTGCAAAGAATCTGAAACGAGAGATGCACAAAAGAACATATTCTCCAACTTTGAACTCACGCTTTTGGATTCTTTTATCATGCCATCTTTTAACTTTTTCTTTAAATAACTTGGCATTTTCATAAGCTTGGGTTCTCCATTCATCTAATGAGCTAATGTCAATTAGCCTCTTTTCACTAGCAAGTTTGAAATCATAGTTGAGTTCTTTAATTGCCCAATAAGCTTTATGTTCTAACTCAAGAGGCAAATGACAAGCCTTTTCATAAACCATTTTATAAGGAGACATACCCATAGGATTTTTATATGCTGTTCTATAAGCCCAAAGTGCATCATCTAATTTCTTAAACCAATTCTCCCGAGACCTATTGACAGTCTTTTGCAAAATTAATTTTATATCTCTATTGCTAAGTTCAACTTGACCACTAGACTGAGGTGTAAGAGATATGCCCTAGAGGCAGTAATAATAGTTATTTTGTATCTCCAAAGTTTGTAATGAATGTTTAGCTTCCATGCTATAACTGCAATGATTCTCGAGTCTGCAATATCCACGAGGCTCGGAGGGAAACTCATATGCATGTGTGGTGTACTAAACGGTAAAAATGTATTCCTAGTCTTGCCTCTAAGACTGGCTCATGTATTGCATGATGATCCTGTTTTCCTGATCATGGGCATGTCTATGCTGGCAATTTTGAGGGCACGATGTTGGTAGAACACTTGTGTTGAATCGACCCAAATTGATGTTAAGCTATGAGATTCTTTTCGTCACAAGCTTATGGTTAATATTAGAGATAGTTAATGTTTGCATAATTCCTTAGACCATGAGAGTATCGAGTTCCTTTGTGCTTGCTTCATGAACTTTGGGGTTTGTTAAACGTCATCCGTAACTGGGTGGCTATTACGGCGGCTTACGGGTTCATGGAAAAGTATGGCAAGTAACAAGATAGCTCAAGATTGGGATTTTCTCCTCCGACGATGGAGAGATATTCTTGGTCCCTCTCGGTGTTACGGTGTCCATAATCATCTGGCCAGACACCTTGTGATTTGATCACTGGGATGCCGGAACACGGAAACGAGAAAAGAGAACAAAACCGGTAGCGAGGTAACTTGCATGGTGGACAAATTGTTTGTCCATGGGGATGCAATAAATCTCACCTCGGGTGTTTGTGACATATCGCGAAGTAACAGGAATAGCTCACTGCAACTGGAGGTTCACTCGAATATTTATTCGTGTGGGTATAGGGATCAATATGGGTGTCCACGGCTCCGATGTTGATCATTGATCGGAAGGGGTTCCGGGTCATGTCTATACTTCACCGAACCTATAGGGTCACACGCTTAAGGGTCATCCATCTGCAGAATACTAGACAGGGAGTCTGAGAGAAAATCACCGAAATTTTTTCAGACACCAGAAAGGTTTCGGACAGCGAAAAAGTTCCGCAGAGAGAGGTCATCGGATGAGTTTCGGTGAAACCGACACTACAAGAAATATGTCAACTTGCGACCATCACTATTGGTCACTGAATGGTCATTGTTTTCCACTTGTGACCTGTTTGTGACCCAAAACAGATGGTTAAAAGCTGGCCATCGTAAACTAAAATTTATGACCTTCTCTGTGAGAAGGTCGTGGACGTTTATGACCAAAACAAAAGGTCATGGGTTCAATGACCTTTTGCTTTGGTCACTAGTTGTCTGCCCAGGCCACGTCGGATCCGACATGGCAAGCTGACGTGGCAAAATTGCGACCAATTGAAAAGGTCGTAAATTAGAATCGGCCCGGTCCAATTTGGTGTTTTAGATGGGCCGAACCCAACAATTCAGCCTTTTTATATGTTTTTTCTTATTAATTTTGGTCAGCTATATGGGCCAAGCCCTACAATTCAGCCTTTTTATTTTCTGGGCCTAGGCCATTTTGCATTCCATTTCATTAAGCCTTTTGTTCTTGTTTTTCATAAATGCACAACATTCCAGTCCACTATTGTTTGGGCCATAGCCTTTTTAGACCCGAAATATTACTTGGTCCAATACAATGTGTTCGGTCTTTTTCATTCACAGATTTCAATTTTACACATTTCAACAGAAAACAATAAATAATTATCGATTAAATTATTAAATACAAAATCATTTGCTCAAATATTCACAACATCACATACATGTTTGCATGTCCAACATCATATACACGGTGGCAAACTAGCAACATCAACAACATCAAATATTCAAAACATGGCGGCAAACTAGCAACATCAACTAAAACTGTGGTCCGCATCTTGAGGCTTCCTTGATCTTCTGTCACAGCACCAGCATCCTCAACAACATTAGATCCTGATGTACATAAATTATTAGTGAGATATATTGGGAGTTAAATTATTGCCAATAAAAAATATCGAGACAATTATACGTAGATGCCCAAATGCTTCAGCTCATTAAACACTAAGCAAGGCATAGCAAACATTCCAACAACTTGACAGCAACACGTTAAATTGTTGTTCTACACTTCCACTATGACATTCAAGCTCGTGTTAGGCACCAACAATACTAACCTACAGGTACCAGCATGGTATATTGGTACAAGTGCATGTCATGCAATGAACGACAATGTAACACATTCACCTGAAGAAAAGTACTGTACTATTCTACTACCATGACCATCCATTGAACTGACAGCATCTAACAATACTAGTAAGCCCACACGGACTAACGTCACAAGGAAGGAGAGAATAAAGGGAATCAAGACCTGATGATGATAGTGTTGACAATGATCTGATTGGAACTATCAAGCAGAGCAAAACAGCAGCATGCCCATCAAGTCGCTGCCCTGAAGAAAGAAAGAACCAATAGGGTCAGCTACTTATTTATTCAGAATTGAGAGTTGAACAATCATCAGAAAACTAAATATACTAGTCAGCCAACTAAATAACACATGATTCAGTCACACGGTATAATTCTGACTATAATATAACAAGAGAACTAAAGATACTACATACTTAGAACTCAACTAATAAGTGAGAATGATCCAATCTGATGCAAACAACTGATTTTATTTGTTGATGTTACAGAAGTAAGTGTATAAAACAAACTTCACCAAACAAGCTTTGATTTGCTGCTCCAAATAGAGGACCCTGGGATTGGGGTGCTGATCACATAAGTAAATAAACAGTAGTACATCTCCAAAACCTTAAATATGGCATCAACTTCTCAAATCACAAAGGTAAATGAACAATAGTAAATGTCTGAATTTATAGCATCACACACGAGGTCTAAATTTATACTATGTTCTTTTAGTAGCAAGAGCTGGTTCATGTCTAGCTTGTATTGCAGATAACTAGTACATTTTTCATACAAAAAATAGGATTGCAGTATATATTCACAATATGTAAGAATACTTGCGTTAACAGACTAATCAACCATCAACAAACACTTCACAGTACCAACTAACACTTCACAGTACCAAAAAATGGGGTGGCGCTCACCACTTCGGATGTGTAGCAGCCATGAGAGCTTCTTCCTGTTCCACCTGCAACAGCGGCAGCGGCGGCGGCGACAGCTTCTACAGATTTGAGACACAAAACAAAACGCAGGCAGGAGGAATCAGAGGGAGGGGAGATGAAGAACATGGCAGGCATTTATATGATGGCAGTACATAACTACATATGAAACAAATAGCAGTCCATACTTGCATCATCATGTGTATAAGAAAATCACGGTGGCCTCTACAGGCAGCACTACTAGAGTACAGAGACAAACATAATAATTCTACCAGGATACCATGTAAACACAGAGTCACACCATTGACAGATTAAACCTTACAACATGTTTGGTGGCTTAGTGGGCAGATGTATGCATGCACAAAAGGGGGACACTTTTTCAATCAAACTGAAGAAAAACGCACATCATTCAGTAACCAGGACAAATCCCTGTAGCTGTAGGTGCATGCATGGTGTAACAATGAGTAATCAATAGCATTTCAGAGTTGTGCAGTTACTAGTGCGTCCTCCTCTGTTTACCACCCCACACATGGGCATGAGAAAACTGCTAAAAACCACTGATCCTGTGCTAATCTACTTGGAAGATATGGCATATGATGGCAGACAGTGGATACAAAACAAACAGGACTCCACACATGCACATGAAGGCCTGCAGTACAAGGGGGTTCGGAGGAGGTGGGAATCATACCTAGCAGCAGCGTGGCCGGACTCTACCCAGCAGCAGCAGTAGGCCTGGCCTGGCCTTGAGGTCCGGCGCGTCCACATGAGGGGCGACGGTATGAGTACCCCTCCTGCTTCCTCATCCGCCTTGTTAGGACTTCGGGGTGGCAAGCCAGGCCGTCCCTTGTCGTGTTGGAAATATGCCCTAGAGGCAATAATAAATGGTTATTATTATATTTCTTTGTTCATGGTAATTTTCTATTATTCATGCTATAATTGTATTGTCCGGAAATCGTAATACATGTGTGAATACATAGACCACAACCTGTCCCTAGTAAGCCTCTAGTTGACTAGCTCGTTGATCAACAGATAGTCATGGTTTCCTGACTATGGACATTGGATGTCATTGATAACGGGATCACATCATTAGGAGAATGATGTGATGGACAAGACCTAACTTAAGCATAGCATAAAAGATCGTGTAGTTTCGTTTGCTAGAGCTTTTCCAATGTCAAGTATCTTTTCCTTAGACCATGAGATCGTGCAACTCCCGGATACCGTAGGAGTGCTTTGGGTGTGCCAAACGTCACAACGTAACTGGGTGACTATAAAGGTGCATTACGGGTATCTCCGAAAGTGTCTGTTGGGTTGGCACGGATCAAAACTGGGATTTGTCACTCCGTGTGACGGAGAGGTATCTCTGGGCCCACTCGGTAATGCATCATCATAATGAGCTCAATGTGACTTAGGCGTTAGTCATGGGATCATGCATTGCGGTACGAGTAAAGAGACTTGCCGGTAACGAGATTGAACAAGGTATTGGGATACCGACGATCGAATCTCGGGCAAGTAACATACCGATTGACAAAGGGAATTGCATACGGATTGATTGAATCCTCAACACCGTGGTTCATCCGATGATATCATCATGGAACATGTGGGAGCCAACATGGGTATCCAGATCCCGCTGTTGGTTATTGACCGGAGAGGCGTCTCGGTCATGTCTGCATGTCTCCCGAACCCGTAGGGTCTACACACTTAAGGTCCGGTGACGCTAGGGTTGTAGAGATATATGTATGCGGAAACCCGAAAGTTGTTCGGAGTCCCGGATGAGATCCCGGGCGTCACGAGAGGTTCCGGAATGGTCCGGAGGTAAAGATTTATATATGGGAAGTCTTATTTTGGTCGCCGGAAAAGTTTCGCGCTTTATCGGTATTGTACCGGGAGTGCCGAAAGGGGTCCGGGGTCCAACAAGGGGGTCCACCAGCCCCGGGGGGCCACATGGGCTGTAAGGGGTGCGCCTTGGCCTATATGGGCCAAGGGCACCAGCCCCAAGAGGCCCATGCGCAAGAGATAAGAAAGAAGGGAGAGTCCTAAAGGGGGGAAGGCACCTCCGAGGTGCCTTGGGGGGGAAGGACTCCCCCCTGGCCGCACCCTTCCTTGGAGGAAGGGGCAAGGCTGCGCCCCCCCTCTCCCTTGGCCCTATATATAGTGGGGGGAAGGGAGGGCAGCAACATCTAAGCCTTGGGCGCCTCCCTCCTCCGCAACACCTCTCTCTCGCAGAAGCTTGCGAAGCCTGCCGGGAGAGCCGCTACACCCACCACCACGCCGTCGTGCTGTTGGATCTCCATCAACCTCTCCTTCCCCCTTGCTGGATCAAGAAGGAGGAGACGTTGCTGCACCGTACGTGTGTTGAACGCGGAGGTGACGTACGTTCGGCACTCGGTCATCGGTGATTTGGATCACGGCGAGTACGACTCCGTCATCCACGTTCATTGGAACGCTTCCGCTCGCGATCTACAAGGGTATGTAGATCCACTCCTTTCCCCTCGTTGCTAGTAGACTCCATAGATGCATCTTGGTGAGCATAGGAAAATTTTAAATTATGCTACGATTCCCAACAGTGGCATCATGAGCCAGGTCTATGCGTAGTTACTATGCACGAGTAGAACACAAAGAAGTTGTGGGCGTTGAGTTTGCCAATTCTTCTTGCCGCTACTAGTCTTTTCTTGTTTCGACGGCATTGTAGGATGAAGCGGCCCGGACCAACCTTACACGTACTCTTACGTGAGACAGATTCCACCGACTGACATGCACTAGTTGCATAAGGTGGCTAGCGGGTGTCTGTCTCTCCTACTTTAGTCGGAACGGATTCGATGAAAAGGGTCCTTATGAAGGGTAAATAGAAATTGGCAAATCACGTTGTGGTCATACGTAGGTAAGAAACATTCTTGCTAGAAACCTACAAACCACGTAAAAACTTGCAACAACAATTAGAGGACGTCTAACTTGTTTTTGCAGCAAGTGCTATGTGATGTGATATGGCCAGAAGATGTGATGAATGATATATGTGATGTATGAGATTGATCATATTCTTGTAATAGAAATCACGACTTGCATGTCGATGAGTATGACAACCGGTAGGAGCCATAGGAGTTGTCTTTATTATTTTGCATGACCTGTGTGTCATTGAATAACGCCATGTAAATTACTTTACTTTGTTGCTAAACGCGTTAGCCATAGAAGTAGAAGTAATCGTTGGCGTGACGAGTTCATGAAGACACAATGATGGAGATCATGATGATGGAGATCATGGTGTCATGCCGGTGACAAAGATGATCATGGTGCCCCGAAGATGGAGATCAAAGGAGCATAATGATATTGGCCATATCATGTCACTATTTGATTGCATGTGATGTTTATCATGTTTTTGCATCTTATTTGCTTAGAACGACGGTAGCAAGTAGGATGATCCCTTATAATAATTTCAAGAAAGTGTTCACCCTAACTGTGCACCGTTGCGAAGGTTCGTCGTTTCGAAGCACCACGTGATGATCGGGTGTGATAGATTCTTACGTTCGAATACAACGGGTGTTGACGAGCCTAGCATGTACAGACATGGCCTCGGAACACACGCAATACACTTAGGTTGACTTGACGAGCCTAGCATGTATAGACATGGCCTCGGAACACGGAGGACCGAAAGGTCGAGCATGAGTCGTATAGAAGATACGATCAACATGGAGATGTTCACTGATCTTGACTAGTCCGTCTCACGTGATGATCGGACACGGCCTCGTTAAACTCGGATCATGTTTCACTTAGATGACTAGAGGGATGTCTATCTGAGTGGGAGTTCATAATCAGATGAACTTCATTTGTCATGAACAGAGTCAAATAGGTATTTGCAAATTATGTCATAGCTTGCGCTTTAGTTCTACTGGTTAAGATATGTTCCTAGAGAAAATTTAGTTGAAAGTTGGTAGTAGCAATTATGCGGACTGGGTCCGTAAACTGAGGATTGTCCTCATTACTGCACAGAAGGCTTATGTCCTTAATGCACCGCTCGGTGTCTTTGAACCTCAAGATCGCCTCAGTAGATGTTACGAAACATCTGACATACACGTTTTGATGACTACGTGATAGTTCAGTGCGGTTTAGAATTGTGGCACCAAAGACGTTTTTGAAACGTAGCAGAACATGTGAGATGTCCCGAAGACTGAAATTGGGATTTCAGACTAGTGCCCATGTCAAGAGGTATGAGACCTCTGACAAGTTTCTTAAGCCTGCAAACTAAGGGAGAAAAGCTCAATCGTTGAGCGTGTGCTCAGATTGTCTGAGTGCCACAATCGCTTGAATCGAGTGGGAGTTAATCTCCCAGATGAGATAGTGATAGTTCTCCATAGTCACTGCCACCAAGCTAGTAGAGCTTCGTGATGAACTATAACATATCAAGGATAGTTATGATGATCCTTGAGCTATTCGTGATGTTTGACACCGCGAGAGTAGAAATCAAGAAGGAGCATCAATTGTTGATGGTTAGTAAAACCACTAGTTTAAGAAGGGCAAGGGCAAAAAGGGATACTTCATGAAACAGCAAGTCGTTTGCTGCTCTAGTGAAGAATCCCAAGGTTGAACCCAAACCCGAGACTAAGTGCTTCTGTAATGAGAGGAACGGTCACTGAAGCAGTACTACCCTAGATACTTGGTAGATGAGAAGGCAGGCAAGGTCGACAGAAGTATATTGGATATATGTTATATGAATGTGTACTTTACTAGTACTCCTAGCAGCACCAGGGTATTAGATACTGGTTCGGTTGCTAATTGTTAGTAACTCGAAATAAAAGCTACGGAATAAATGGAGACTAGCTAAAGGTGAGATGACGATATGTGTTGGAAGTGTTTCCAAGGTTGATGTGATCAAGCATCGCATGCTCCCTCTACTATCGAGATTTGGTGTTTGCGTTGAACATGATTGGATTATGTTTATCGCAAAACGGTTATTCATTTAAGGAGAATAATGGTTACTCTATTTATTTGAATAAAACCTTCAATGGTCTTGCACCTAAAATGAATCTCGATCGTAGTGATACACATGTTCGTGCCAAAATATATAAAATAGTAATGATAGTTCCACATACTTGTGGCACTGCCATTTGAGTCATATTGGTATAGAACGCATGAAGAAGCTCCATGTGGATGGATCTTTGGACTCACTCATTTTTGAAAAGATTGAGACATGCGAACCATGTCTATTGGTATATATGCATGAAGAAACTCCATACAGATGGATCGTTTAGAGTCACTTGATTATGAATCACTTGAGACATGCAAATCATACCACATGGGCAAGATGACTGAAAGTCCTCGTTTTCAGTAAGATGGAGCAAGAGAGCAAATTATTGGAAGTAATACATTTTGATGTATGCTGTCCAATGAGTGCTGAGGCATGCAGTGGATATCGTTGTGTTCTTACTTCACAGATGATTTGAGTAGATGCTGAGTGTATTTACTTGATGAAACACAAGTCTGAATTATTGAAATGTTCAAGTAATTTCAGAGTGAAGTTGAAGATCATCGTGACAAGAGGATAAAATGTCTGTGATATGATCATAGAGATGAGTATCTGAGTTACGAGTTTGGCACACAGTTGAGACATTGTGGAAAGTGTTTCACAATTAATACCGCCTGGAACACCATAGTGTGATGGTGTGTCCGAACATCATAACTACACCCTATTGGATATGGTGCATACCATGATGTTTCTTATCAAATTACCACTATCGTTTATGGGTTAGGCATTAGAGACAACCGCATTCACTTTAAAAGGGGCACCACGCAATTCCGTTGAGACGACACCGTTTATAGAAACCTAAGTTGTCGTTTCTTAAAAGTTTGGGGCCGCGATGCTTATGTGAAAAAAAGTTTCAGGTGATAAGCTCGGACCCAAAGCGGATAAATGCATCTTCATAGAATACCCAAAAACAGTTGGGTATACCTCCTATTTCAGATCTGGAAGCAAAAGTAATTGCTTCTGGAAACGAGTCCTTTCTCGAGGAAAAGTTTCTCTCGAAAGAATTGAGTGGGAGGATGGTGGAGACTTGATAAGGTTATTGAACCGTCGCTTCAACTAGTGTGTAGCAGGGCACAGGAAATTGTTCCTGTGGCACCTACACCAATTGAAGTGGAAGCTTATGATAGTGATCATGAAACTTCGGATCAAGTCACTACCAAACCTCGTAGGACGACGAGGATGCGCACTACTTCAGAGTAATGTGTGATCCTGTCTTGGAAGTCATGTTGCTAGAAAACAATGAACCTACAAGCTATGGAGAAGCGATGGTGGGCCCATATTCCGACGAATGGCTCGAGGCCATGAAATCCGAGATAGAATCCATGTATCAGAACAAAGCATGGACTTTGGTGAACTTGCCCGATGATCAGCAAGCCATTGAGATAAATGGATCTTTAAGAAGAAGACGGACATGGACGGTAATGTTACCGTCTATGAAGCTCGACTTGTGGCAAAGAGTATTTTCACAAGTTCAAGGAGTTGACTACGATGAGTTTTTCTCATCAGTACCGATGCTTAGGTCCGTCGGAATCATGTTAGCATTAGCTACATTTATGAAATCTGGCAGATGGATGTCAAAACAAGTTTCCTTACCAGTTTTCGTAAGGAAAGGTTGTATGTGATACAATCAGAAAGGTTTTGTCGATCCTAAGGATGCTAAAAGGTATGCTAGCTCAAGCGATCCTTCCATAGATTAGAGCAAGCATCTCGGAGTCAGAATATATGCTTTGATGGGGTGATCAAAGTTTTTGGGTTTATACAAAGTTTGTTAGAAACTTGTATTTACAATAAAGTGAGTGGGAGCGCTACAACATTTCTGATAAGTATATGCGAATGACATATTGTTGATCCGAAATGATGTAAAATTTCTGGAAAGCATAAAGGGTTGTTTGAAAGGAGTTTTTCAAAGTAAGACCTGGATAAAGCTACTTACATATTGGGCATCAAGATCCATAGAGATAGATCAAGACGCCTGATGATACTTTCAAAAGACAGCACGCCTTGACATGATTTTGAAAGAGTTCAAAATAGATCAGCAAAGAAGGAGCTCTTGGCTGTGTTACAAGGTGTGAGTATTGAGTGAGACTCAAGACCTGACCACAGCGGAAGATAGAGAAAGGACGAAGGTCGTCCCCTATGCTTTAGACATAGGCTCTATAGTATGCTATGCTGTGTACCGCGCATGTAGTGTGCCTTGCCATGAGTTGGTCAAGAGGGTACAATGGTGATCCGGGAAAGGATCTCATGACAGCGGTCGAACTTATCCTTAGTACCTAGTGGATTAAGGAATTTTCTCGATTATGGAGGTGGAAAGGAGTTCGTCGTAAAGGGTTACGTCGATGCGAACTTTTACACTATTCCGGATGACTCTGAGTAGTAAACCGGATTCGTATAGTAGAGCAATTATTTGAAATGGCTCCAAATAGCGCGTGGTAGCATCCACAAGATGACATAGATATTCGTAAAGCACACGGTCCTGAAAGGTTTAGACCCGTTGACTAATAACCTCTCTCACAAGCATAACATGACCAAACCAGAACACATTGAGTGATAATCACATAATTATGTGAACTAGATTGATGACTCTAGTAAACTCTTTAGATGTTGGTCACATGGTGATGTGACCAGTGAGTGTTAATCACATGATGATGTGAACTAGATTATTGACTCTAGTGCAAGTGGGAGACTGTTGGAAATATGCCCTAGAGGCAATAATAAATGGTTATTATTATATTTCTTTGTTCATGGTAATTGTCTATTATTCATGCTATAATTGTATTGTCCGGAAATCGTAATACATGTGTGAATACATAGACCACAACCTGTCCCTAGTAAGCCTCTAGTTGACTAGCTCGTTGATCAACAGATAGTCATGGTTTCCTAACTATGGACATTGGATGTCATTGATAACGGGATCACATCATTAGGAGAATGATGTGATGGACAAGACCCAACTTAAGCATAGCATAAAAGATCGTGTAGTTTCGTTTGCTAGAGCTTTTCCAATGTCAAGTATCTTTTCCTTAGACCATGAGATCGTGCAACTCCCGGATACCGTAGGAGTGCTTTGGGTGTGCCAAACGTCACAACGTAACTGGGTGACTATAAAGGTGCATTACGGGTATCTCCGAAAGTGTCTGTTGGGTTGGCACGGATCGAAACTGGGATTTGTCACTCCGTGTGACGGAGAGGTATCTCTAGGCCCACTCGGTAATGCATCATCATAATGAGCTCAATGTGACTAAGGCGTTAGTCACGGGATCATGCATTGCGGATGCGAGTAAAGAGACTTGCGGTAACGAGATTGAACAAGGTATTGGGATACCGACGATCGAATCTCGGGCAAGTAACATACCGATTGACAAAGGGAATTGCATACGGATTGATTGAATCCTCGACACCGTGGTTCATCCGATGATATCATCGTGGAACATGTGGGAGCCAACATGGGTATCCAGATCCCGCTGTTGGTTATTGACCGGAGAGGCGTCTCGGTCATGTCTGCATGTCTCCCGAACCCGTAGGGTCTACACACTTAAGGTCCGGTGACGCTAGGGTTGTAGAGATATATGTATGCGGAAACCCAAAAGTTGTTCGGAGTCCCGGATGAGATCCCGGACGTCACGAGAGGTTCCGGAATGGTCCGAAGGTAAAGATTTATATATGGGAAGTCTTATTTTGGTCTCCGGAAAAGTTTCGCGCTTTATCGGTATTGTACCGGGAGTGCCGAAAGGGGTCCGGGGGTCCACCAGCCCCGGGGGGCCACATGGGCTGTAAGGGGTGCGCCTTGGCCTATATGGGCCAAGGGCACCAGCCCCAAGAGGCCCATGGGCAAGAGATAAGAAAGAAGGGAGAGTCCTAAAGGGGGAAGGCACCTCCGAGGTGCCTTGGGGGGGAAGGACTCCCCCCTGGCCGCACCCTTCCTTGGAGGAAGGGGCAAGGCTGCGCCCCCCTCTCCCTTGGCCCTATATATAGTGGGGGGAAGGGAGGGCAGCAACATCTAAGCCTTGGGCGCCTCCCTCCTCCCCTGCAACACCTCTCTCTCTCGCAGAAGCTTGCGAAGCCCTGCCGGAGAGCCGCTACATCCACCACCACGCCGTCGTGCTGTTGGATCTCCATCAACCTCTCCTTCCCCCTTGCTGGATCAAGAAGGAGGAGACGTTGCTGCACCGTACGTGTGTTGAACGCGGAGGTGCCGTACGTTCGGCACTCGGTCATCGGTGATTTGGATCACGGCGAGTACGACTCCGTCATCCACGTTCATTGGAACGCTTCCGCTCGCGATCTGCAAGGGTATGTAGATCCACTCCTTTCCCCTCGTTGCTAGTAGACTCCATAGATGCATCTTGGTGAGCGTAGGAAATTTTAAATTATGCTACGATTCCCAACATGTCGCTGGGCGTCGTTGTCCACGGCCAGCTCTAGCCACTCCATGGCACCGGGGCAGGGGATGAAGCGGCCATCGCGTCCATGGAGCACCGCATCAAATGAATGAGGACTCCTAGAACAATCAGAGAATGAATGAATGTGAAAGTCTGAAACACAAATGGCATGCATATAGATCCCAAGGACAAGCAAACTGTAACAAACAGACTTAATTGAACAACTGGTTGCTGATGGAGCGTCAAAGCTGAACCTAGATATATCACACAGATGCACATATGATCAAAATTGACTTCAAAGGTTTGATAATCGAACAACATACTACCAACACCCAATCATAGCAGTTAGAACTTTTGAATAATACGTTTAAAAATATCAATGTTTAACAATTTATATAGATCCTACGAAACACAACAAGCAAGCAATCGGCATATTGGTAATGATGAAACATAAAAAGAGAGGTATATCCAACACTGTGCAAAAACTATATAACACAATCATATATGTTTATGCTCTTGTTCAGAGTACTACTGACTGACCCCAAAACAAAGCATCACAGCAAAGTACTTCGACAGGAGATATGATGCATCATGAACATTATGTGGCAAATTAGTACCAGAAAAGGGGACAGAAGACTAAATACTCATGAAACTAGCTGCGCAATAGGTAGCTAGTCGGAACCAAACAGACCAAGACAAACAGGAAGTAAGCTACATCCAAAATCTACCAATTCAGCGCCGAGGACCGAATGTAACTATTAAAGTGTTAAACAACACTGTCCAAAATACAGTACCCAACTAGCCTAGCAAATGTAGTGTTAAGTTGCTGCCAATCTTCCAAAATTTTACTGTCATCCATGCGTGATTTGGTCAGTGCGGAAAGGAACTGGAGTAATGAAGAGAGAGAGAGAGAGAGAAGCAGAGTTAGTTACCTTCATGTCATCCTCGATCTTGGCGACCTGGGACTGGATGGTGGCGACGGTCTCCTTGAGTGGGGCGTTGACGGGGTACTTGCCCTTGTCCCACACGAACCTGCATCCATCCGGCACAGCCAGGGTACGCAAGCAGTGGAGGGTGTGAGGAATAAAGAATGTAAGCAGCGGCATAGGCAAGGGCAGAGACAGACCTGGTGAGGTAGCTGTCGACGAGGACGCCGTCGACGGTGAGGGTGCCGGGCTCGACCCCTCCAGTGCGCTCCAGGTCCTCGATTGGCCGGCGGATCTTGTGGGAGACACCCTCGATGAAGATGTTGGACTGCAGCCAGAGGCCGGATCAGGCCGGGGGCAAGAAGAGGGGTGGGAGACAAGATCGGGATGGAAGGCAAGGAAGTACCTTGACGAGGTCGTCGCTGAGCGCGAGCAGGGAGTCGAGCGTGCCGGGACGGAGATCCGGGACGGTGAACTGCGCGCGGAGGGGGGAGTGAGCCCCCCGGCCCCGGCGGCGTAGAAGAGGTCGGCGCCCTGCCGGACGGCGTCGCTGATCGCATTCCCCTCGGGCAGGAACGCCCCCAAGGTGGCCACCAGGACGGGAGCGGCGGCCGTGACCAGCCCGGCCCGGTACAGCAGCACCTCGCGCACATCCGCGTCATCCACGAACCATGGCCCGTACACGCTGTTGTAGACCGTCTGGTCTGCAAGCTCGTCGCCGGCGGACCTCGCGAGCCGCAGGGCGCGGCGACCGCTGTCGAGGGCGCGGGGAGGGCGGGCTTGCTGGAGCTCGGGGTGAGGAGCCGGGGATGCGGCGGCAGCGGCGCGAGCCGGAGGAGGGCGGTGGTCGCCATGGACATGGTGGAGGTTGCTGAGTTCGGGGCTGGGGTCGCTGGGTTGGGGCTGCGGGAGGTGGCGGCGGCGAAAGGGAGGGACGATCTGAATCAGGATAGGAGAGGATGAGAGGGGATAGGAGTTAGGGTTTGAGCGATGGGGATGAGGGTTCGTCTTAGGTGGGCTTGGGGTGAGGACTACCGTTGGATCCGCGAGCATCCGACGGTGTTCCATGCACGATCCGCGTGAAGCGCCAACGGACCAATCAAAATACAGTACACGCGAACGATGTTATGACCTTCTAAATAGGTCATAGTTGACTAAAAAATTGGTCGTGGTTGACTAAAAATTCATTTTTCATTTTTCGAGTGCCCAAAATGAGTTTTTTTGTGAAGGACCTACCATATATTTGTTGCAATATTGGACCAAATCATTTTTATAAAATAATAGGCCATACATATGCACAATTGACCAAATGGTTGGGTGTCAAAAGTTTTGATCCACCTCTCGTGAAAAAGACAAATTTCCGCCGATTCAGCTAGAAGCGGGTAAAATTTGAACTGCAGCTGCCTCACAGTTTGCTCTTTATTTTTTCCAAAAATCATTTTTAGGTACTTAAGTATCTATTTAATCAGAGAAACACCAAAAAAATTCCATGATTTAACCACTAGCTAGGAACGGTCATTCCCGCTGTTTTACCCGCAGTTTGAAACGTGCATAAAAAATTCAAAAAAAATCAAAAAATTGGAAAACCTTCGCATTGTGTCATTATATGTGACCAAGTTACTGGGAAAAATAATAAACTTGTAATATGACAATTAATTTAGAAAAGTGTTCTTAGAAATGAGCTATCATGTGTCAAGATTCATGGCTTTCAACCCAAATGCTCAATCTTATGGCCACATTCATGGCATAGTTTGTTTAAATGATCTAATATTGTGCACAAGGGTGCTTATTGGAATGGCGAACAATGTTGCCTAAGGAAGTTTTCATTTTCTTTGGACGGAAAATTCATTTTCCATTTTTCGAGTGCCCAAAATGAGTTTTTTTGTGTGAAGGACCTAGCATATATTTGTTGCAAAATTGTATGATATCAAATTTCTAAAATACTAGTACATATTTAATGTACAATTGACCAAATGGTTGGGTGTCGAAAGTTTTGATCCACCTCTCGTGAAAAAGACAAATTTTTGCCGATTCAGCTGGAAACGGGTAAAATTTGAACTGCAGCTGCCTCATAGTTTGGTTTTTTTTGCAAAAATCATTTTTAGGTACTTAAGTATCTATTTAATCAGAGAAACAACAAAAAATTCCAAGATTTAACCACTAGCTAGGAACGGTCATTCCCACCGTTTTGACCGCAGTTTGAAACATGCATAAAAGAATAAAAAAAATCAAAAAATTGGAAAACCTTCGCATTGTGTCATTATATGTGACCAAGTTACCGGGAATAATAATAAACTTGTAATATGACAATTATTTTAGAAAAGTGTTCTCAGAAATGAGCTGTCATGGGTGAAGATTTATGGCTTTCAACCCAAATGCTCAATCTTATGGCCACATTCATGGCATAGTTTTTTTAAATGATCTAATATTGTGCACAAGGGTGCGTATTGGAATGACATACAATGTTGCCTTAGGAAGTTTTAATGTTCTTTGGATGAAAAATTCATTTTCCATTTTTCGAGTGCCCAAAATGAGTTTTTTTGCGAAGGACCTACCATATATTTGTTGCAAAATGGGACCGGGTCATTTTTATAAAATACTAGGCCATATATAATGCACAATTGACAAAAATGGTTGGTTGTCAAAATTTATTATACACCTATGGTGAAAAAGACAAATTTCCGCCGATTCAGTTGGAAGCGGGTAAAATTTGAACTGTAGCTCCCTCATAGTTTGCTCTTTATTTTTTCCAAAAATCATTTCTAGGTACATAAGTATCTATTTAATTGGAGAAACACCAAAAGTTTTCCAAGATTCAACCACTAGCTATGAACGGTCAAGTCCGCCGTTTTGACCGCATTTTGAAACGGGCATAAAAAATTCAAAAAAATCAAAAAATTGGAAAACCTTCGCATTGTGTCATTATATGTGGCCAAGTTACCAGGAAAAATAATAAACTTGTAATACGACAATTGTTTTTAAAAAGTGTTCTCAGAAAAGAGTTATCATGTGTGGAGGTGCATGGCTTTCAAGCCAAATGATCAATCTTATGGCCACATTCATGGCATAGTTTGTTCAAATGATCGCATATTGTGCACAAGGGTGCATATTGGAATGGCAAACAATGTCGCGTAAGGAAGTTTTCATTTTCTTTGGACGAAAAAATCATTTTCCATTTTCCGAGTGCCCAAAATGAGTTCTTATTGTGAAGGACCTACCATATATTTGTTGCAAATTTGTACCAAATCAATTTCTAAAATACTAGGCCATATTTAATGCACAGTTGACAAAATGGTTGGGTGTCCAAAGCTTTTTATCCTCCTCTAGTGAAAAAGACAAATTTCCGCCGATTCAGTAGGAAGCGGGTCAAATTTGAACTGCATCTTCCTTATAGTTTGCTCTTTATTTTTTCCAAAAATCATTTCTAGTTACGTAAGTATCTATTTAATCAGAAATACATGGGTTGGTGGCGATACGTGTGACACCCCAAAATTTTGGCCTTGTTTTATTTATTAAAATGTTGCCAGGAAATAAAACTTTTCCATTTGTCAAGATTTACCCTTTTGTTATTGTGAATTTTTACTTCAAGTGGGAAAACCTTCAAAGATTATTGTTGGACTTGAATACTCTCTATGATAAAACAAATTCTTTATTAGTGGTTTTAAATTTGCAAGAAATGTGTTCTCAGAGCTTTATTCTTATAAAAGGATTTCTTTTGCATTGGGAGCCTGTTTTGCACTACAACCACTTGACAAATGCATTTAAAATTTCCACCAAAATTTGGGGATGTCATGTGATGGTCCCACATCACTTTTATGCAAAAATACCTTTTGGCCATTGGAGATTTTGAGCTCTACACCAACTTTTCCAATCTGGTCCAGTAGGCACTTTTGCACTACAACCCATTTAAATATTTCTTTAAAAATTCTTCCAAGTGTTTGGAGATGTCAGTGGATGCATACAATTCATCTTCAAGCAAAAACCCAGTGATGTTCTTTCAAAAATTTGAGTGGATCAACCTCTTTTGCATTCTGGTCCAATTTGGTGATTTGTACTGCAACCTTATTTTTCTTTGCTCTAGTAACCCTGAGCTTTTTCCTACTTGTAGCCCTCCCTTCAAAAACCTTAAGTCCAGGAGGGTGGACTCATTAGAGGTTTTTAAGTGCAAGCTTTAAACCCTTTTTCTTTCTGTCCAAAACTGGAGTTTTGCAAAACTTGCACTAAAAAGTTTCTGGTTTTTCCCAAGTGATCTTACCACCATCTCCTGCATCTAAAGAGACCCTGATCTGGAGACTTTGGCCACTCCAAGAGTTGCCTAAGTGCACTTGGCATTCTGTCGAACACTTGGTGTGCACAGTCAGCTTGAGGCATGTTTTGTAGTTTGCACTGTGAACTTGCTCCAATGACCCAGCAACCTTGTCCACTGAACTCCTAGTTGCCCCTATCCTAGTCTTGTTATTTGCCAGCTCCACCCTCGCGCTCTAGACCGCCCTGGCATTTCGTCGAGCAGGTGCCGTGCGTTCTCTGGGCGCGCCCAGAGCGCACGATTTGCACGCGCGCGCACTAAGCCGCCGCGCCGCACTGCCACCCCCGACGCGTCCCGTCTCTGGCCCCTGCTCGCCTCCCGAACCACGCCATGCACTCGCCCTCTCACCAGTACCCTCCAAGCTCTCCCTGGCGCCCTACAACGCCGCCTTGGCGGCACGCCGGTGTCGGCAGCGGGCTCTGCCGTGGTCGGCACCGCCCAAGCCACCCAGCCGCAGCTGCCACAGGGTACAGCCCGTGCTCATCCACTTGCTCGTCGGCACGCTTTCGTCGCCGCCACGATGCCCTGCAACTACAGCAACGGCGACTCGTCGTCGATCTTATCCCCGCCGCAGAGCCAGCCCCGTCGCGCCTATATAAGGGGACCCCGAGCCCCTCCGAGCACTCAAGCAACCCCAGGCCTCCCCACTAGTGCTCTCCTCGCCTCAAATTGACCGAAAGAAGCTTTCTTCCCCGCCTCCGGCAAGTTCGGTCGCCGCCGCAATCTAGTGCATTACATCGCAGCTAGGCCCTCTCCCGTCCATCCAGCATCACCAGACGCCTCCCCATGGTCTTGCAGAGCTGCCCAGCACCTCAGGCTCGACCAAGGACCACCGGAACCCAAATATCACTTCACCACCGTAGCCCCTCCGCCGCGGAGCTCGCCGCCGGTGACCTCCTCCGTCCCCACCTGCCTAACGCCCACCGAGAGGACCGCCTCGGTCTGGCCAACCCATCCCTGCCCTCAGATGCCCTCGAGGAGCCGCCGTTCGTCGCCGTTAATCGCCGGAGCCCCGCCCCGTTCGGGCTGAGAGAGAGGAGGGAGAGGAAGAACGGTCAAACCTGACCAGTGGGCCCCTTGGACCCACTGTCAGTGACCCGTGCGGCCGTTCTCTCTGTTGAGTGAAAGCGCAGAATCCGTAGTACGTCACCTCTGCTTTGAAAGCGTATTTTCCCCGCAGCGTTTTCCTTTTTCTGATTTTATTAAAACAGAACTTTGACTGGCTATAACTTTTAAAATAAAGCTCCAAATGAGTTGATTCTTTTTCCTACCTCTCTAAAATTTCATCTAGTTTATTTTAAGATTTATTTTAAAAATATTTGAGACAACCTTTTGTACTGTCTTTGAAATATGTGTTATTTGAATATTTCTCAAAATAGGATTTTTGGAGAAAAGGCAACCTTCAAAAGTGCACCCCCACATGCATACACTTGAAGGCAAGCATTTCTGAACTCTGGCATAATATTTTGTGCGGTGTTTTGGATATGGTTAGCACCTTTTGTCATGGGACATACTTTATTTTATGTGATGATGGAAATCATATGCATGAGTGCATAGTGGAGTTTTCTTTCTTTGTGATAAATGGATATGTTGGTGATGGTATTCATCCTCGTAAGCTTCCCTTGCATACCGGGAGGAAGCCGGGAAAGTCGTGGTCTTGGGTAGACACGGGCTTATCCCTAGTATCTCGTCGGGACGAGTATGTCCGGTATGGCATGGTGAGGCTTGACGAGTGATGAGTCTACCTGTTAATGGAAATACTTTTGTTATGCTAATCATGCAGGGAACACTTGAACCTCCTAAGCCGGCCTTAGATCGAGTCTTGTCCAGTAACCCCCATACTTGCCTTGTACTACCACTCGTCCCTGCCTTAGGTAGGGTACAGTTCAGTAAGTTGTCAACCCCTTTCTAGCACACACCGTACAGAGAGGCCGAGATGAGGGTCCCATGGCCATGGATTAAAGCCAGTCATCCGGTCCGGGGGCATGGGTGTTTCGGTTGTAGCCGAAGGGGTAGCTCCCTTAGTTTGCGTGCGGTATAAATTTTGTGATCCCATGCTACGTCGAGGTTGTAGCCTCCCCACTTAGAGTTTAAGCTTAGCGGTGTTGTGGGTGATTCCGGACACCGGTAATTTAAGCTGATGCAATGCAGGTCAGCGTGTTTTCAATCAAAAGACCGTAGACGGAATTAGTCCCGATGGACTAAAGAAATCCGTTACCCGTGGGTAAAGAGTACAACCTCTGCAGAGATCATACATCTATTCGAATAGCCGTGTCCATGGTTAAGGACTAAAGTCTGGGATAGGTCAAGTGTCGGTCTTAGTGTCGGTCTTCGGAGGAAAAACTGTTAAACCAGAACCTTGATTATGAACTGTGACATATGTGGATTTTGATCATTATTATTGTGGACTAACCATTTACTTTAATTATATTTTCGAGAATCCCTAGGATGGTTCTACCTCCTGGATACCCATTACTATTATTCTATAAGCCCTTTATGTGGTGTCGCTCAGACGCCCGACTATGGCATGCTTGTTATTTCTTTTATTTATAAGCCCTTTATGTGGTGTCGCCTAGACGCCCGACTGTGGCACGCACTGTCTTTTATTTTCTGTTATAAGCCCTTTAAGTGGTGTCGCCTAGACGCCCGACTGTGGCACGCACTGTCTCTTATTTTCTGTTATAAGCCCTTTATGTGGTGTCGCCCTCACGCCCGACTGCGGCATTATTATTCTTGCAGTTTCCTCTCGAGGAGTCATTCAGACCCTCGTTTGGCACCCAGTATTTTATTTTAGGTTATTATTACCCACATGCGTGCATCATGAATATTTCTGTTTATCTCGTGACTGACGTTATGATCATAGAATATTTCCCGAACATGATTCTTCCCTTGATATATTATACCCGTGTTCTTGACGTTTGCGAGTACATTCAAACGTACTCACTGGCTTGTCCCTGGCTATTGTCTTGGCCAGATTTCTTGCACGGAGAAGAGTGTTACGACGACGGCCCCGGAGCTTACGCAGTGTTGTCAGCAGCCTCACGAAGATAGGAGTTATCCTGGTCAGCTGTTCTTGTGGGAAATGGAGTCCCATAGACGCAGATGAACCACAAACCGCTTCCGCCATCAACCATTAGAAACCAAGTGTTGTACTCATAGGCCACAATGGCCTTGTACTACATATTTTTGTACTTGCTTGGATTTTCTTGTATCAAGTTGGTGCCTCATCAGCTAACAGTAATCCTGGGGCTGGTGAGCACAACGGCCATTTTCTGGAGAATTAATATCCCGAAAAACCGGTCGTGACAGACTTGGTATCAGAGCCAGGCTGACCATTGGCTAGTCCTATCTTAGCCAGGTCAATAAACCTAGGTCAACCAAACCATCAGACCTTAACCTAGTCCCGACCAAGCTTCTCGTGTAAGATAGCCCCACAGTGACCCGACGCCCTTTTCGGCGGACGGTGCCCAACCTATCAGCCTAGCCCATCGATCACGCGCCAGTGACCGACACCCAACCAGTCTCTATCGCAAGCGTGCGGGGGAAGACTCCGTCCCCTTTCCCTATAAAAAGGGCATGCTAGCCTCAACACAGCACAGCACAGCCTCTTTCCCCCAAACCAAGCCACGATGCCTGGTCCCATTGTTCACAATGAGACCACAGCGACCAACCTTGGAGGTTTTGTGACCGTGCTCGCAAACCTCACCCGCCGTGCCTATGCGTTAGAGGAGCCTCCTGAGTATGTTGTGTACCAGGGACCCATGTACGGTGAGAGCCGTCAGTACTGGGCCACTGTGCACATCTACGGTAGGGGTCTGTCGCCAGAACGCCCCTACAGGTTCACTGGAAGGACAACTTCCTTTGAGCCACAAGCCATCCAACTGGCAGCCCGAGAAGCTACAGTTCAGCTCCGACACTTGTCGCCCAGAGTTAACTGTCGCTCGTTCTACTACTACCCCAGTTGTGACGGGTATGGTAGGCCAGCCCAGGTTGCCAACGGAGACCACGAGACAGATCCTGCGCTGTTACATCTGGTGCGCTATGTAAGCGCACTAGAGAAACTGTTCGATCAGGTCACCCTTGATCTGATCGCAGCTCGTGGAGAACTGGTTCGCCGAGCCCCGACGAGAAGAGAAGCGGAGCCCGACGTCGACAACCCAGTCGTGCTGTTCGGACACCCGATCGATCCCTTGAGGTCTGCGCCAGCCCTCAACCAGAGTGCTTTGGTGACCCCAGAAGCGCTTCGTCGCCTTTTGGGAACCCATTCCAACAGGATTGTGGCCAACAACCCCCGCGATGGTCATCACCATTTCCCCGACCCTGCAGCCCCTCAGCCTCAGCCAGCAAATCCCGCCGGTGAGAACCGTGGAGAAGCATCGGCGTCCGCAAGGCCAGCTCACTTAGACATTAACGAAGTAGACTAAGTCGCTCGAGTTGTATCGAGCCTTAGTTTTCCTACACTTTGTAGTGGTGTGGTCTTGTATCGCTTTTATTACATGTTGTCTGCTTGAGCGCCCTTATTGTTGGAGTAGTAGCTATGCATGTGTACATTACCGTACAGATGCATTTTTAATTTTCGGGCGCAACTACCAAGACCAACCCCGACAGCACCCACAGTAAGGCGTCACATTTATGTGATGTGTATATCTGTGGCCTTGACCCGAGTACAGGATCGACAGCCAGTTACCCTTCACCCCGGTAGATAACCCAGCCCCGGTGCTATATAAAGGCCACTTCGTGACCTTGCCGAGCACCCCTCACCTTTGTGCGCAGCACTCACAGCCATTCCTTGCCATGTCGACCCCCAGTATTTATCTGAGAACCCCAGACGCAACCCCGGGCAGTTTTGTCAAATTATTGTGGGACTTTACCTGCAGTACTATGAGTGCCACCCGTCCACCCCAGTACGAGTTGCTCAAATCGAGGATCACACCTTCCACCTCGAAATATTGGGCAGTGGTGCACATCCCTCCCGCGTACCCAAACCAAGACCCAACGGAAGTCTCCTTCGTGGGGAAATCCATGTCGATTCGCAGTACCCTATGCCAGCGAGCGAGGATACTATTTTTTTCTGAGTCGTGCAGCACCCGGAGAAGTTGCATCTTTTCCCGGTGGACGCATTGAGAGAGATCCAGTACTGGCCAACCTTGCCCAGTACGTTATCGCTCAGGAGCGTTTAACTCAGCGGATAATGGGTTATCTCCAGAGCCTCGCTGATTTAAATCCTCGGATCGCTATTGGCAGACCCCTGAGGCCTGACCAAGAAGGGCGCATTCATCGGCTGGTCAACCCGCTTCCCCCGATAGAAGAGGAGTGTGCCCCAGTGCCAGAGGCATTTTCTCAGGACCCTGTCTTTTTGCCGTTTTCCTTGTAAACGCATCCGATGTATTTATTGTCCCAGGACTTGTATTTATGTGTTGCAACATGTTCGTAAAAAATTTTGTGCGACGGATCCGATTTTCTTTAGTTCCTGTTTTGTGAGCAGTTTTACTGCTGTTAGTTTTGTTTTAATTATTTTTTTTCTCTCGCAACATGTTTTCGTGGAGATTTCTTTCCCCGAGTCACTGCCGCGTATATATTTTCACGACATAGATTTTTATTCGCGCAACATCGTAACAGCAAACTCTCAGCAGCCACCACTCGACCTCGAGCACTATTGCAAATCCTTGAGCACATTTTTTGCGCCTATCTAACCACACTCGAGGACACCACAGTCTCAGTAAGAGAGATTTGTGAGTGTTCATTCGAGCGCGAGCTTCCCCAGCACACCGACGGCAGTCCGCCCCGAGGCCGCGCCTAATCCACGTGATCGCCGCCACCGCGAAGAGCTAACACTCGAGCGGCAGCATCACGACGATCATCCAGGATCATCGCGCACAGGAGCACGGAGAACCCCAGCAGCACCGCCAAGCCTCCACACACCAGGACCACATACCAGTCCGGCATTGCCTCCGCCATTAGAGCCTCGGCTCGAGCTCCTGCTAGCAACAATGGAGGAGAAAGAAGGAGGAGTAGGAACAAGGCCAGGTGTGAGGAAGAAGAGAGGAGCACCGCGATCGTTTTATAGCCCGAGATCGGTGTACGATGGGCGAGGTCCACCAGCGCCACTCGTCGCTCGACCGCCGGTGTTCGGAGGCGACTCCGCGAGCAGTGCCGACAACGCCCTGGCCCGCGAGGTGAGTGCACGCTGCACCGGCAGCTAGCACGCCGCGCACTACCACGGTACGGCCTCGATGCCCTACGAGCTAGGCATCGCCGGTGGAGGAAGCGCGGGAGAGCACGCGAGAGAGAAGAGAGAACCGGAGGTAGGAGAAGAGGCCGACAGTGGGCCCTGGGCCCACCTGTCAGCCAAAGAGAGCACTGGGCTCTCGGGTGCAACCAGCGTATTTTGGTAATTTAGAATTTATTCTAAATTACTGTATCTGCGTAGAAATATCTCGTTTTCCCTAACCGTGGATTTTTCCACACTACGCCAGTGTAACACACTGTGGTTTTACACCACTTATTGCCCTCTCACTGTAGCCATTTTGTTTTTGTGCAATTGAAGGATTTCTTTGATAGAAACAAATTCATTTCAAAACAGTTCTTGTTCAAAACAGCTTTTAACAAATCTCGAGGACGAGATTTTTCTTAAGGGGGTAGTGTTGTGACACCCCAAAATTTTGGCCTTGTTTTATTTATTAAAATGTTGCCAGGAAATAAAACTTTTCCATTTGTCAAGATTTACCCTTTTGTTATTGTGAATTTTTACTTCAAGTGGAAAAACCTTCAAAGAGTATTGTTGGACTTGAATACTCTCTATGATAAAACAAATTCTTTATCAGTGGTTTTAAATTTGCAAGAATTGTGTTCTCAGAGCTTTATTCTTATAAAAGGATTTCTTTTGCATTGGGAGCCTGTTTTGCACTACAACCACTTGATAAATGCATTTAAAATTTCCACCAAGATTTGGGGATGTCATGTGATGGTCCCACATCACTTTTATGCAAAAATACCTTTTGGCCATTGGAGATTTTGAGCTCTACACCAACTTTTCCAATCTGGTCCAGTAGGCACTTTTGCACTACAACCCATTTAAATATTTCTTTAAAAATTCTTCCAAGTGTTTGGAGATGTCAGTGGATGCATACAATTCATCTTCAAGCAAAAACCCAGTGATGTTCTTTGAAAAATTTGAGTGGATCAACCTCTTTTGCATTCTGGTCCAATTTGGTGATTTGTACTGCAACCTTATTTTTCTTTGCTCTAGTAACCCTGAGCTTTTTCCTACTTGTAGCCCTCCCTTCAAAAACCTTAAGTCCAGGAGTGTGGACTCATTAGAGGTTTTTAAGTGCAAGCTTTAAACCCTTTTTCTTTCTGTCCAAAACTGGAGTTTTGCAAAACTTGCACTAACAAGTTTCTGGTTTTGCCCAAGTGATCTTACCACCATCTCCTGCATCTAAAGAGACCCTGATCTGGAGACTTTGGCCACTCCAAGAGTTGCCTAAGTGCACTTGGCATTCTGTCGAACACTTGGTGTGCACAGTCAGCTTGAGGCATGTTTTCTAGTTTGCACTGTGAACTTGCTCCAATGACCCAGCAACCTTGTCCACTGAATGCCTAGTTGCCCCTATCCTAGTCCTGTTATTTGCCAGCTCCACCCTCGCGCTCTAGACCGCCCTGGCATTTCGTCGAGCAGGTGCCGTGCGTGCTCTGGGCGCCAGGCGCCGCGTTTCTTGGCCAGCACTAAGCCGCCAGCGCCCACACCACCCCGACGCGTCCCGTCTCTGGCCCTGCTCGCCTGCCGAACCACGCCATGCACTCGCCCTCTCACCAGTACCCTCCAAGCTCTCCCTGGCGCCCTACAGCACCGCCTTGGCGGCACGCCGGTGTCGGCAGCGGGCTCTGCCGTGGTCGGCACCGCCCAAGCCACCCGCGCGCGCCAGCTGCCCCGGGGTACAGCCCGTGCTCATCCACTTGCTCGTCGGCACGCTTTCGTCGCCGCCACGATGCCCTGCAACTACAGCAACGGCGACTCGTCATCGATCTTATCCCGCCCATGAGCCAGCCCGTCAGCGCCTATATAAGGGACCCCAGCCCCTCCGAGCACTCAAGCAACCCCAGGCCTCCCCACTAGTGCTCCCCTCGCCGCAAATTGACCGAAAGAAGCTTTCTTCCCCGCCTCCGGCAAGTTCGGTCGCCGCCGCAATCCAGTGCATTACATCGCAGCTAGGCCCTCTCCCGTCCATCCAGCATCACCAAACGCCTCCTCATGGTCTTGCAAAGCTGCCCAGCACCTCAGGCTCGACCAAGGACCACCGGAACCCAAATATCCACTACTAGGAAAATGGCTATAAATGGAATGGCCACGTGTCTGGTGCGCCATTGCTATATAGCAATGGCGCACCATGTGCTGGTGCGCCATTAGTATGAAAGACACTAATGGCGCACCAAACAAACTTTGCGCCATTAGAAACAATTTTTTTTATTTTGCCAGACATACTAATGGCGCACCAGGACATAGTGCGCCATTACTAGTTGTAACTAGTAATGGCGCACCAGCAACATAGTGCGCCACTAAACTATTTTTTTATTTTTTTACTTTTTTGCAAAACTACTAATGGCGCACCTGGTGCAGTGCGCCATTACTAGTTTAAGCTAGTAATGGCACACTGCTCCCCGTGCGCCATTAGTGTATATTTCCTGGACACTTGATCTCGATCCCCCTCCATCTCGATCGCTATCCCACCTCGCCAGATCCGGCCCCCCTCGCCGCCGAGCACCCCCCGCACCCTCTACCCCGCTCCACCGGGCGCCGCCGCCGACCCCCCGCACCCTCCCCCGCTCCACCCGCCCGACGACCCACCGCACCTTCCCTGCTCCACCGCCGCCGACGACCCACCGCACCCTCCCTCGCTCCACCGCCGCCGATGACCCACCGCACCCTAGCTCCCCTGCTCCCACCGCCCGATGACCCACCGCACCCGCCCGGCCCGCTCCACCGCCCGCCCGACCCCTGCACCCTCTCCGGCCCGCTCCACCGTCACAAATGAATGCTATAGCTAATTCCACCCTCTCCCTCGCCAGTTCCCCTTCGTCCCTCTTCCCCGCGCCAGTTCCTCTCTGTCCGCTCCCAATCCGCGCCCCCCGCCTCCCTCTCCCATCCTCCCTCCGACCCCACCCCACTCTCGCCGGAGCAGCGCCACAGGCCCGACACCAACCTCGCCCTCGCCCGCGCGCGCCGCAACCTCCGCCTCGCATTCAACAGCTACACATTCTACACCGAGGACAAGGACATGAAGAGCGATGGTTATCAGAACTCCGAGGTAACGATGGAATCCTACACCGGTAACGACAAGGACAGAGCACCCCCCGCAACCCCCGACGACCCACCGCACCCTCCCCCGCTCCACCGCCGCCGAGCACCCCCCGCACCCTGTTTTTATAAAAATTATTACTGTTTTTATAAAAAAATATTACTGTTATGATTTAAACAAGTTTCAACATATTTAAACACAAATAAATATCAAACAACATTTTAAATGCATTTTTTATAAAAATTATTACTGTTTTTATAAAAAAAATATTACTGTTATGATTTAAACAAGTTTGAACATATTTAAACACAAATAAATATCAAACAGCATTTTAAATGCATAAAAAAAATTGGGGAGCCTGGAATCGAACCCAGGACCTCCTAGTGTGTGTGCTGCATGTTGACCAGTCGGGCTAGTGGGCGTGTTCTGATGGAGATAGGGTTAGGTGGGATATAACCTGACCAGTCGGGCTAGTAAGTAAAAGAAAATTCTAATGGCGCACAAGGGGGAGGTGAGCCATTAGAATCGACGTACTTATGGCGCACCAGGGGGAGGCGCGCCATTAGAATTTTTATACTTGTTCCCCTCGCACTGTCGCCTCCCTCCCTCCCTCGCTCGCCAGATCCCCCACTCCTCGACCCCAACCGTACGCCGCCGCCCCCTTGCTCCGCCCCTCCGTCCGTCGCGCCTGCACGCCGTCGGCGACGCCGCCGCCGCTGTGGTCTTGCGCTGCCTCGCCGCCGCCGCCCCGACCCTCGCGGGACTCTACCCCCACCACCCCAGCGCCCCGAGCAGGATCGGCGGCCGCGCCGCCCGCTCCTTTCCTCTCCTCCTCCCTCCGACGAGCGAGGGCCTCCTCCAGCCCCTGCAGCAGCTGGCGAGCGCGGCCCCGACGCGCCCATCCCGCCTTTCAAGTTCAAGTTCAGCACTTTCATATGGTATCTCCAGTTCTGAAAAGTAGATTCATATTGTATCTCAAGCAAGTCTCATTTCTCATTATCATAAGGAGTATAGGCAATATTTACAGAGCTTCACTTGGTCCAAATCAGAACCTATAATGCCCACATCAATTTGTTAGTTTATGTTCCAGCTTGACAGTTTGTTTGTTGAAAGCAGTGATGTTGTTAGTTTAAAGGGAGCAAGCTTTGCTGCCCATGAAATCTGTTACTCTTTAGGTCCTGGCCATGTTTGGCATGAATAACCTCCATATAATTAATTATTGTTTGAGTAATAATAAAAAGTAGAAGTGTGATTTAGAGACGAAACCTTCGAGGAGTGACAAACCTTCGAGGTCCCTGCCAAGACCTGCCAAGACACTCAGCAACATAGCATTTAACACCAGACAAAACCTTCGAGGAGTGACAAACATGGCTTGCACTGTTGCACAAGGTGGCAAACACCACTTACTAAAAATATATCAAGCAGAAAACAGATTCATTCAAACAAGACGCTCACTCAAAAATATATCAAGCAGAAAACACCAGACAAAATTCATGTAGCTCCATTCAAACAAGACCCTCACTAAAAAAAGTTTCAAATGCAGCCTCTTAGATTTGCTGCATTTGTGGCATCGGTTTGGGACACTTCGTGGAGTTGTGCTGCACAATTAACTTCATGGAGAACATTAGAATTTGTGTTTAGTGAAGTAGTTAGTGTACTATACTTGCAATAGTTTGCTTGGTCTTTCTTTGGTTTAAGTTAAGTTATTGTCAGATTTTCCTCTCCATTGCTCTGAGTGGTGCTTGTGTTTCTAGTTGCAGAAATGTACCATGAGTGGTACAATCTAATTTACTACTGCTGCTATATACATCAATGCTTTACTACTAGCCCTTGAGTGGTGCTTGTGCTTCTACTTACAGAAATGTACTACTTGGGAATTTTGTCAACTTGTGATGCTGCTGCTGTACCCTGAGAGGCCCTTGAGTTTGCCGAAATGTCGATTGACTTCCGTTCCGGCAAATTTGGGTACTCCATATGTCCTATTTTCAGCAAAGGTCATGCTGAAATTTTCCGTGAATTTTAGCATGACTTTGCTAAAAATAGGACATATGGGGCACTTGCGACTAATGCATGGGCCCGGGTATCTTAGTACTTAATTAAGTAGGATCAACTGCCCCTTTATTCTTGCTGCATTAAACCATAGGTGGCAATAGAGCCAAGTGATTAGGCCCAACTTAGAATTCTCCTTCCCTTTTCTTGATAGGGTGTATTATTAGAAGATACCCATATATAGCAGTCAACCTAGGGTCCCTCGGCATCGATAAACCCTAAATGATGAAAACTTAACTTAGCATTTAGGGTGCCTCAGCGTTGACAAACCCTAAAGGATAAAACCTTGGCTTTTAGGGTGCCTCGGTGTCGATAAAAACCTAAATGATGAAAGCTTAGGCTTTTAGGGTGCCTCGGCGTCGACAAACCCCAACATATTCTATTTGGATGGCCCTGCTAACCCTTGACCATAAATACTTGAGATGGATGTAGCAGGCTTAAAGAAAGAAATGTTTTTAGGCCAACTCCACTGGGCCTGGCTGAAAATGCACAAGTGTGCATGACTAACAATATTCTATTGTAAAGCTAAACAGGAAAGAGGAACCACTCATCCTAACCATTAGCTCTCAAAATTACCACTTCACTTCTTACTACTGAAAATCATAGACCATCTCCATTCACCAATTGCTCAAACCAGTTCGAAGGGCGTGTTTTCACCACACTATGGATTATCTTATTGGACCCAACAGAGATGATGTAGTTTTGAATTATGAACATAGGAAATGTCGTCATCGGACGACGAAAGTCTCTCGGGGGAGTGCGACTGGTGCCACGACGGTCGAGGTCTGCGACAGGCCTCACACGGACGATGATCGGCGCTCAAAGATTAAGCTTGAGGAGACCTTCAAGTTGAAACGGCACGCAACGCATTTACAAGTGTTTTTTTCATAATTAAGCATGACTTCAACTATTCCAACGTGTAATTTCTTCTTTTACAATTCGAGTATAGTTTATCCCATGCCATGCAAGACGCTATGTCTTGGAGAGGATGGATTTTGAAGATCATGAATACTTTGAAACGAAGAAAATTCACCTAAGGACACATCATGATGTGGATTTTGAAGTAATTCTGTATAATGCTGAGAGCGTAACCCATTTTGGTTGCAAAAATTGGGAAGCATTTTGCAAGATGTATGGTTTTGATGAGGGTATACTTGTCACCATGGATCTTGGTGATCCTGGCATCGACCAAGACAATATGGACATTTGGGTCCTTGTGGATACGCCTCCAGTTCTACCGCTATGTGAGTTTCTCAAACATAGTTAATTATTAACTAATCTATATTGTTTATTTCAAAATAGTTGACAACTTATTTCCATTGATAGCTTATTTTGATTGTTCAAAAAATGTGCGGAAAATGGTAGACAAAACCCACTACACCGATGGCTCCGAGTTAACTTATCAGGAGAAAATCATCCGGGTCGGATTTTGTACTGATCTTGAGAATTACAATATCTACAATCAAACTCCTCAACATTATGGTCAATACGTGCCACTAGTGCACGTGTTGAACTACTGTAACTACCATGGAGATACCCTGGTAAGATTTTGTACTATTACGACATCCATGCACCTTTTGCATACTTCTAAAACTAGTACATCATTGCTAACTATGAAGTTATTACTATGTTTTTCAACAGAGAATCCCAGAGGATTGTGTGCCTCATTTGATGTATCAGAATGGCAGCCTTCAAGTTTTGAACTTATATCCAGGTCATCCTACAAATCTCAACTGTCCATACCGGATTTCTTGAAGAAGTGGAGACATGCTAATCAGAGAATGGAAAAAATGTATGGACAGTCGTAAGGAGGTTCTTGGAAGCAAAAGGAAGCGCCACAAGAAGAATTGGAGACATGATGATCTCCATTCTCCATAATGGAGAGTCAGGGTCTATATTGTTTTATGCTATTTTACCTTAAATAGGGTATTTTAGGTCCTGCCTAATACTGATGATCATGTGCTAAAAACAATTAAGTAGGGTTGGTTCGATGACTATCAGGATGATGATCGTATGACTTGTTATTAATAACGAGTAGAAGTTGTATGATGATGATTAGCAGGACTTGTTAGGTTTAGTATTAATTTCGACAAACTCGCTACTCGCGGTCTCGAGACTTGTAATGTTCTATCTTTGTTCGGTCTTTTGATTTCGGAGACTAATATGATGAATTGTATTCGGAGACTAATCTTCTATTGTATTCGATGAATCTGCTGTTGCTGTGTGGTGCTGTTTATATTCTGTCCAATAATATATTTTGTAATCTGTGCAAATATCAGACAAGAAAAAAAATCCCTAATATACATACTAATGGCGCATCACCCAGACGTGCGCCATTAGTATGCCAAAGGATACTAATGGCGCATCACCCACCAGTGCGCCATTAGTATGGCAAAGCACATGCCCACTGGGAGGCATACTAATGGCGCACCGGGGCCTATACTAATGGCGCACTGCCTGGTGCGCGATTAGAGTACCAGATACTAATGGCGCACCAGCGGTGCGCCATTAGTAAAAATTACTAGTGGCGTGATGCTAGTGGCGCACCAGTAGTGCACCATTAGTAGGCAAAACTGGTGCGCCACTAGTAAGCCTTTTTTAGTAGTGATCACTTCACCACCGTAGCCCCCTCCGCCGCGGAGCTCGCCGCCGGTGACCTCCTCCGTCCCCACCTGCCTAACGCCCACCGAGAGGACCGCCTCGGTCTGGCCAACCCATCCCTGCCCTCAGATACCCTCGAGGAGCCGCCGTTCGTCGCCGGCGATCGCCGGAGCCCCGCCCCGTTCGGGCTGAGAGAGAGGAGGGAGAGGAAGAACGGTCAAACCTGACCAGTGGGCCCCTTGGACCCAGTGTTAGTGACCCGCGCGGCCCTTCTCTCTGTTGAGTGAAAGCGCAGAATCCGGAGTACGTCACCTCTGCTTTGAAAGCGTATTTTCCCCGTAGCGTTTTCCTTTTTTTGATTTTATTAAAACAGAACTTTGACTGAACTTTGACTGGCTATAACTTTTAAAATAAAACTCCAAATGAGTTGATTCTTTTTCCTACCTCTCTCAAATTTCATCTAGTTTATTTTAAGATTTATCTAAAAAATATTTGAGACAACTTTTTGTACTGTCTTTGAAATATGTGTTATTTGAATATTTCTCAAAATAGGATTTTTGGAGAAAAGGCAACCTTCAAAAGTGCACCCCCACATGCATACACTTGAAGGCAAGCATTTCTGAACTCTGGCATAATATTTTGTGCGGTGTTTTGGATATGGTTACAGCACCTTTTGTCATGGGACATACTTTATTTTATGTGATGATGGAAATCATATGCATGAGTGCATAGTGGAGTTTTCTTTGCTGTGATAAATGGATATGTTGGTGATGGTATTCATCCTCGTAAGCTTCCCTTGCATACCTGGAGGAAGCCGGGAAAGTCGTGGTCTTGGGTAGACACGGGCTTATCCCTAGTATCTCGTCGGGACGAGTATGTCCGGTATGGCATGGTGAGGCTTGACGAGTGACGAGTCTACCTGTTAATGGAAATACTTTTGTTATGCTAATCATGCAGGGAACACTTGAACCTCCTAAGCCGGCCTTAGATCGAGTCTTGTCCAGTAACCCCCATACTTGCCTTGTACTACCACTCGTCCCTGCCTTAGGTAGGGTACAGTTCAATAAGTTGTCAACCCCTTTCTAGCACACACCGTCTGTAGAGGCCGAGATGAGGGTCCCATGGCCATGGATTAAAGCTACCATCCGGTCCGGGGGCATGGGTGTTTCGGTTGTAGCCGAAGGGGTAGCTCCCTTAGTTTGCGTGCGGTATAAATTTTGTGATCCCATGCTACGTCGAGGTTGTAGCCTCCCCACTTAGAGTTTCGCTTGACAGGTGTTGTGGGTGATTCCAGACACCGGTAATTTAAGCTGGTGTGTGCAGGTCAGGCGTGTTTTCAATCAAAAGACCGTAGACGGAATTAGTCCCGATGGACTAAAGAAATCCGTTACCCGTGGGTAAAGAGTACACCCTCTGCAGAGATCATACATCTATTCGAATAGCCGTGTCCATGGTTAAGGACTACAGTCTGGGATAGGTCAAGTGTCGGTCTTAGTGTCGGTCTTCGGAGGAAAAACTGTTAAACCAGAACCTTGATTATGAACTGTGACATATGTGGATTATGATCATTATTATTGTGGACTAACCATTTACTTTAATTATATTTTCAAGAATCCCTGGGATGGTTCTACCTCCTGGATACCCATTACTATTATTCTATATGCCCTTTATGTGGTGTCGCCAGACGCCTCGATCGCGTAACATGCTTGTTATTTCTTTTATTTATAAGCCCTTTATGTGGTGTCGCCTAGACGCATCATTGCACGACCGCCTTTTATTTTCTGTTATAAGCCCTTTAAGTGGTGTCGCCTAGACGCATCGATCGTGTACGCCTATCTCTTATTTTCTGTTATAAGCCCTTTATGTGGTGTCGCCCCGACGCCCGACTGCGGCATTATTATTCTTGCAGTTTCCTCTCGAGGAGTCATTCAGACCCTCGTTTGGCACCCAGTATTTTATTTTTGGTTATTATTACCCACATGCGTGCATCATGAATATTTCTGTCTATCTCGTGACTGACGTTATGATCATAGAATATTTCCGGAACATGATTCTTCCCTTGATATATTATACCCGTGTTCTTGACGTTTGCGAGTACATTCAAACGGACTCACTGGCTTGTCCCTGGCTATTGTCTTGGCCAGATTTCTTGCGCGGAGAAGAGTGTTACGACGACGGCCCCGGAGCTTACGCAGTGTTGTCAGCAGCCTCACGAAGATAGGAGTTATCCTAGTCAGCTGTTCTTGTGGGAAATGGAGTCCCATAGACGCAGATGAACCACAAACCGCTTCCGCCATCAACCATTAGAAACCAAGTGTTGTACTCATAGGCCACAATGGCCTTGTACTACATATTTTTGTACTTGCTTGGATTTTCTTGTATCAAGTTGGTGCCTCATCAGCTAAAAGTAATCCTGGGGCTGGTGAGCACAACGGCCATTTTCTGGAGAATTAATATCCCGAAAAACCGGTCGTGACAATACGTCGAGGTTTGGACGGTGGCCGAGGGCCCCAACTCCAGGGCGCGTAAACTCGCATGCCCGCCGCGTGGCCACCACGTGACCGTGGCGTTGCCTTGCGTTCTGGGCGTCCTAGGAATTTCTAGTGGGTTGGGCACTCCCCATGTAGATGCTAGGAAGAAAATAAAAACAGAAGAATCTCACGAGGAGACCGAACTATGGTCAAACATGAATTAGCAGCCAAGTGTTTGATTAGCGGTACGGGAAATGCACAAGGACAATGGGCCTGAGTTTTGGCTGAGGATGATCATCTACTAGGGAGACTGTCTTGGCAAATTTTCAGCTCAAATGGAGGAGTTTGGATGGCACTTGCTTTGCAAAGTACCACATCGGGCAGAAATATGGATGTTGAAGCTGGGCTCAAATGGATAAGTGGATTGAGCTAAAATTTTGTGGAGTATGGTAATTTGGGCATAGTAAAGCACTGTAAAAAGTTTATACCATTTGGATAATCGTAGTTTGTACTTCCTTCACAAAGCTTCTCTCTGGATAGAAACTTTAGAAATTTGCTGAGGAAGATTTAATAGGCAAATGGAGCTGAATATTGGAATGTGGCAATGATTTGTATATGTAAGATGGCACAAAAATTTTGAGGACAATAGGAGGTGTCTAGATAGCACTTGCTTTGCAATGTGCCAATTTGGACAAAAAATAGAAATTGAAGCTGGGCTTACATAGATGATTGGATTATGCTGAAATTTGGTGTAGGGGGTTTCTATAGTCAGGGTAATGTCCTGGTAAATTTCCAGGAATTATAAAGCAATATAAAATGTAGTTGCTTCACAAATTGAAAATATTACCAGAAACAAAGATTGGATGGTGAGCTCACATGTATTATTAGATAGAGCTAAACTTTTGTGTAGAGCTATGAAAGTGGCATATAGAATATTTGGCAAAAATTCCACTCATTACGATATGCCTATCTAGTACTTCCTTCACAAAGCTTCTAGGTGAATAGAAACTTTGGAAATTTGCCGAGGAAGATTTACTCAGAAAATAGAGCTGAATATTGGCATGTGGAAATTATTTGGGTATGGAAGATTGACCAAAAAGTTTGAGGGAAATAGGAGTGGTACAGATAGCACTTGCTTTGCAATGTGCCAATCTGGACAGAAAATAAAAATTGAAGCTGGGCTCACATAGATGACTTGATTGAGCTGCAATTTGGAGGAGGGTGATAATTTGGGCATATGAAGGCACTGTATAATTTTCATGCCATTTGGATGTGCATAGCTAGTACTTCCTTCACAAAGCTTCTAGCTGAACAAAAACTTTGGAAATTTCTTTGAGGAACATTTACTAGGCAAATGGAGCTGAATTTTGTCATGAGGCAATGATTTGGATAGGAAAGAGTGCCCAAAATTTTTGAGGGCAATCAAGAATATAAAAATAGCACTTCCTTCACAAAGTGCTATTCTGAATAGAATAGGAAAATGAATATTGTTGAATTATATTTTAACTAGGCGAGGAAGGTTTTTGACATATTTGACAAAGATATGATCCAAAGAATTTATGAG
Organism: Aegilops bicornis; assembly: GCA_021605145.1. Classification (NCBI taxonomy): domain Eukaryota; kingdom Viridiplantae; phylum Streptophyta; class Magnoliopsida; order Poales; family Poaceae; genus Aegilops; species Aegilops bicornis. Next base: position 870,476,663 of record CM038670.1, on the reverse strand, counting down.
AATTTTTTCGGAATTTTGGGACTGACAGAAATATAGGTTGCTTCACAACCTAGGGCAAAAATTGACACATGGACATGACACATAGGCAAAACTGATGAGGTGGCGCCTAGTCATAGGAATCCACCGCAAATTAGAAGGTTATGACCATCTATATTGGTCATTATCAGCTAGAAATAAGGCAGTGGATCAGTGTTGTCCCCTTTATGACCATTTCGTGTAAGGAAATTACGACCTTTCTGGCCAAAATGGTCGTTATAGTTTAGGGTTTGGAGCCCTTCGAACAGCTTACGACCAATTGGTCTCAAATGGTCATAGATTTACGACCATTTCTTCCAGGGTCACTGACAGAAGGTCATAAGTTGACATATTTCTTGTAGTGCGGAAAGTTGTTTCGGGATATACTATTAAGTCAAATTGGTTTCAGCACATGCCTGATAATTCTTGGAGGTGCTAGAGTCATTCTGGAAACTTTCTGGAATTTTCTGGGATAAAAGCTAGAAATGCTCCGGAGCTGCCGGAACCACTTCAGATGCTTTTCGCAGATGAGAATCACTAAACCGGAATTGTTCCGGAACGCGTTGAAAATTATTTTAGTGGGTACTGGAAATGTTCTAAGCTCACATAAATATTTTCAGTTCGAGCAGAATGACGAAAAATGTCGTCGTGAATAGTGAAAAGCACTGATTGGTTGCTTTTTGGGAAAATATCTAAAGGGGATCTTTCCAAAAGATCTAGGGATGATATGGAAGGGTGGGAACCTCTTTTTGGGGGGCCCCACAAGGGGTGGGATGTTCATGGGTGCAGCTCATCCATGGGGCCCCACTTGTCCCTTGGTTTCACTCTTTAGGTCCTTGGGAAGGACTCCAATTCATGTGGGTTTTGGGTTTTCTTGTAAAACCACCCTACCCCCTGGGTTTCCTATAAATAGAGGAGGTGAGGGCTACCATTTATTCATCCCTTGCTCTCATACACATGCCATGACTTGTCTGGCTTCTCTCTCCCTCCCAGCAAAATAGTTTTGTAGAGCCGAAAGGCTGTCTGGGTTCCGGCAGGAACTAGTTCTGGACGGCGAAGCCCTGCCGAATAGCTGACACCGTATGTGTGCAACCCCATAGAGAGATTGTATTTTCGATCATTCGCCCGGGGGGCTGTTCAAGTGTCCTCCTGAGGGGTTGTCCGAGCTACCGTCCGAGTTTCGAGGGTCCTCCCGAAGGGCTGTCCGCGACATCGTTCGGGGGACTGTCCGACCGCCTCCCGAAGGGCTCTCCGGAGAGGGAGTACATCCTCGCGGTTGGGAGGTTGTAAATCCTAGCTGCGGGGATCTGCACCGACGATCTCCACCGACTCTTCTTGCGCTACGCTTCGAGTCGGTACGGATCAGATCAAACCTTGTATGCAGTCTCCATAGTGTTCCTGGGTGTTCTCGCTATACCGGAAATTTTTATTTTCTGTCGCGTTCCCCTAAAGTGGCATCAAGAGCCATGCTATGCGTAGATGTAGGTTACGATCTAGAATACATGGAGATGTATGGGTATTGCATAATATAATTTTGGAGTAGATGAGATCTATTGCTGAAAATTATTTATGCGGGTGGCAGATGAAATCTGTTACCCGATATTCTTGTTGCTTCCCTAGAATTTGGGTATTTTTGATCTTGAAATGGCATGATGGAATTTCACAAAGTTCTGGCAATCCGCGATCCTGATTGATCAACGAAGTGCTATCAGTTCTTTGGGTTCCACCATAGTTGAGAGAAAGATGAAATTGCGCAGACAAAAGGGTAATGCAGATATGATCCGCACGGGGGTCATGCGTATGACGAAGTTTAGTATGGGGTTCGAGATTTTATTATCTCTTGCTTCATACACCCCACAAAGTTAATCTAGCGACTTGAATAATCATACTTGATGATAAACATTGGTAGCTGCGGTTTAAGTCAAAACCTTAGAAGCCACGTAAAATTAACATAACCTGCGGTATAGCAAGCTCATATTCAATTTGATTATGTATGAGATGTCTATATGATGTAAATTAACATAACCTGCGTGTCATGATTTAGCATGATAGCTGGAGCCATATGATTGTCACCTTAATGACCTGCGTCTCAACCTTAAGTAATGCACTTATTTTATTAGCTATAGAGATAGCAATATTATCTGGTGCATCGACAAGGTGGTGGCTATCTTCGCGAAGGTGAACACCGACGCAAATGCCAAAGACGAAGAAATGAAATACTTCTCCGTCAGAAAGGGCTATACCTTATCATGCTAATTATGAATTGTCTGAGATATTTATCCCTTATGATGCACCCTTCTTGATTGCGCGGTAGTCGCTTTTATTAGGGTGATCTCTCACTTAAAATATCAAAGTAGTTAGTGTTGACCCAAGTGTAGCACCGTCTGAAATTCGTATCTTTTCGGGGTGCGCCATGTACACATTAGCACAAACGAATCGAGAGGAATGAGGCGGGTGAGGTCAGACCTCGCAGCAAGATCACTTGGTTGTCTTTGACGTTCAGGTAGGAGAGTCCTGATCTCGGAACACGCCAATCGAAAGATGAACAAGAATCACATAGAGATGTGATCGGCAAGTTGGCCTACCGATTGAAATTAATGTCATCAGTGATGAACCCGTCAATGACATCGAATGGAAATACGGATCTTGAATCACTCACAATCAATTATGAGAGATATTGTTTTGAGTGAGAGCACACTTTAGAATAAAACTGTTTATTCACTAGTGCAAATTTCATTATAAACAAAGTCTAAGTGAAACTTGTGTTTTCCGTTGTAGATCAAATGGCTCGCAACACCGCGTTCAACTTAGGCTCGATGTTAGAGAAAGAGAAGTTAGCTATGACTGGAAACAACTATGCGGACTGGGTCCAGAATCGAGGATTGTCCTCGGGGCGCTAAGAAATTGTACGTGCTTGAAACTGCTCTTCCAGCTAAACCGGCGGCAGAGGCCCCGGAAGATGAACAAAATGTCTGTGCCACTAAGGATGATGATCATAACTTAGTGCAGTGCCTCATGCTAGCTTGCATGAGTCCAGGGCTCCAAAAACATTTTGAATTCCATAAACCCCGTGATATGATCCGGGAATTGGATGCTTTGTACAAGGAAACTGCAAAGTCTAAACGATTTGATATCATGAAGGCTTTGATGGAATGCAAGATGGCTGAGGCTAGTTCAGTTGGCGAACACGTGGTCAAAATGATTGGCTATTCTGAAAGGCTTAAAGCCCTGGAATTTCCACTTCCACCTGGCCATATGATGGACATGTTGCTTTCTCTCCCCCTGTCTTACGACGGTTTTGTCATGAACTACAACATGACAGAGATGGAGAAGACACCGGAAGAGGTGCTCGCCATGCTGAAAACTACAGATGGAGGACTGCGGGAAAATCGCAAGCAAGTGTTGCTTGTGAATAAAACTGCCAGTTTCACAAAGAAAGGCAAGCCAAAGAAGGGCAAGGGCGCCGGTAAGACCGGCTCCCAAAGCAACTCTAAGGGCGGAGCCAAGAATGAAACTGAGTGCTTCTACTTCAAGGGCACAAGATAGTGGAAGAGAAACTGCAAGAAGAATCTGGAAGATAAGAAGACCGGGAAAACCGGAAAAGGTATAATTGTTATACAAGTTAATGTCATTGACATTTTGCTTGCTAGCGAAAACTCTAAGTCTTGGGTATTTGATACGGATCGGTTGCTCACATTTGCAACTCGATAAAGGGGCTTCAAAATGTGCTCAAGCAGGCAAAGAATGAAGTCGTGATGCGTGTCGGAAACGGCGCTGGGATCGCCGCTCAAGCCGTTGGCATTATGCCTCTACGTCTTTTTTCCACTATTGTGTGGAAACATTATCTCTGGATCATGTTTAGTACATGATGGGTATTCGTACAAGTCTGAGAACAATGGTTGTTCACTTTATTGTAAGGATATGTTTTATGAATTTGCACCCATTGTTGGGGGCCTTTTCATTCTAAACCTTGAATGTGGAAATGATGTCTTTAACGTGAATGCTAAACGCCTTAAGAAGGCTGATACGACCACCACTTTCATGTGGCACTGTCGACTTGGCCACATCGGAAAGAAACGCATGCAAAGACTCCATAAAGATGGAGTTTTACCGTCCTTTGATTTTGAATCATTTGACACATGTGAAGCTTGCCTTATGGGGAAAATGACCAAGACGCCATTCACGGGTCATCCTGAACGGGCGAGTGAATTATTGGAAATAATACATAGTGATGTATGTGGTCCAATGAACACAGGCGCACGGGGTGGGTATTTCTACTTCGTGACTTTTACTGATGATTTGAGTAGGTATGGCTATATCTACTTAATGAAGCATAAGTCGGAAACCTTTGAAAAGTTCAAAGAATTTCAGAATGAGGTAGAAAATCATCGTAACAAAAAGATTAAGTTTCTGCGGTCTGATCGCGGAGGTGAATATCTTAGTCATGAGTTTGGCCAACATCTAAGTGACCATGGAATCGTTTCACAACTTATGCCTTCCGGAACTCCATAGAGAAATGGAGTATCCGAACGATGTAACCGAACCTTGTTTGACATGGAAAGGTCGATGATGTCTCTTACAAATCTTCTAATATGTCTTTGGGGTCACGGACTGGAAACTGCCGCTCACACACTTAACAGAGCACCGTCTAAATCAGTAGAGACGACACCATACGAGTTATGGAATGGGAAGAAACCCGGTTTGTCGCATCTGAGGATTTTGGGTTGTGAGGTATACGTAAAACGTTTACAACCTACCAAACTTGATCCCAAATCAGACAAATGTTACTTTGTAGGTTATGCCAAGGAAACAATTGGGTATTCCTTCTACCACCCGTCCGATAACAAAGTGTTTGTTGCAATAAATGGACAATTTCTCGAGAAAGAGTTTCTTGCCAAAGAATTAAGTGGGAGGACAGTACAACTTGATGAGATTAGTGAATCTTCAGCAACTGTTGATATGGCTACGGAACCAGAAGAAATTCCGCTAATTATCCCTGCAACTGAGCTGGAAGTTGTCGCATATGATGCGGAGACTTCAGAAAATGTTGTAACTGAACCGCGCAGATCAGGCAGGCTATCCAGCCACCTGAGTGGTTTCATAATGAAATCTTCATTCTTGAAGACGATGAACCTGCGCACTACAAGGAAGCGATGGTGGGGCCTAGCTCAAAGGAATGGCACAAGGCCGTGAAATCCAAAATGGAATCCATGTACGAAAACCAAGTTTGGAACTTGGAAGAACTTCCAGAAGGCGTAAAGCCGATTGGTTGTAAATGGATTTTCAAAAGGAAGACAGACGCGGATGGTAACATTAATATCCACAAAGCTAGACTTGTCGCGAAAGGGTTCACACAAGTTCCAGGAGTGGACTACGACGAGACTTTCTCGCCCGTAGCTATGCTTAGGTCTGTTCGGATATTACTAGCAATTGCTGCTTATTTCGATTATGAAATATGGCAGATGGATGTCAAAACGGCTTTCCTAAATGGAAACCTCAAAGAGGATGTATACATGATACAACCAGAAGGTTTTGTCATTCATAAGGATGCTGGAAAGGTATGCAAAATTCAGAAAGCCATTTATGGTCTGAAGCAAGCGTCAAGGAGATGGAACATTCGTTTTGATGAGGTGGTGAAAGAATTTGGCTTCATCAGGAATGACGAAGCGTCTTATGTTTACAAGAAGTTTAGTGGGAGCGCAAAAGCATTTCTAATCTTGTATGTGGATGACATATTATTGATTGGAAATGATGTGAATTTCCTTAGCAAAATAAAAGACTCATTGAAGAAAAGTTTTTCAATGAAAGACTTAGACGAAGCGGCATATGTATTGGGCATCAGAATCTATAGAGAGAGATCAAAACGCCTGATAGCGCTTAGCCAAAGCATTTACATTGACAAGGTGTTGAAAAGGTTCAACATGGAGGACTCCAAGAAGGGCCTTCTCCCCATGTCACCTGGCACAGTGCTTTGCAAGAATCAGTGTCCTCGGACTCTCGATGAGCGAGTGCCAATGAATGATGTTCCATATGCCTCGGCAGTTGGTTCTATTATGTATGCCATGCTATGTACAAGACCGGATGTTTGCTATGCGCTAAGTGTGAGCAGCCGGTACCAAAGTGATCCAGGATTGGAACACTGGGCCGTAGTCAAGGGTATTCTTAAGTACCTCAGAAGGACCAAGGGTTTACTCCTTGTGTGCCGAGGTGATGAAGAGCTCATTGTAAGTGGTTACACAGATGCAGGCTTCATGACTGACCCAGATGACTTCAAATCTCAATCTGGCTATGTTTTCATATTGAACAGTAGTGCAGTAGATTGGAAAAGTTCCAAACAAAAGACTGTGGCGGATTCTATGACAGAGGTGGAATATGTTGCTGCTTTAGAAGCCTCCAAGGAGGCGGTATGGATCAAAGAATTTCTTGAAGACCTTCGTGTGGTTCCTAGTGCCCAGGACCCGGTGGAGATCTATTGTGATAATAGTGGCGCCGTGGCTCAGGCAAGGGAGCCAAGTTCGCACCATAAGACAAGACATATTGAACGCAAATATAAACTCATTCGACATCATGTCGAAGAAGGTTTAGTGAAAGTACGCAAAGTTCACACGGATCTGAAGTTCACATGGATCTGAACGTGTCAGACCCGATGACAAAGCCTCTACCACGAGCAAAGCATGAGCAGCACCGGAAAGCCATTGGTGTTAGGGAAGCCATGTAACTGGATTATGACTCTAGTGCAAGTGGGAGTCTGTAGGAGATATGCCCTAGAGGTAGTAATAACAGTTATTTTGTACCTCCAAAGTTTGTAATGAATGTTCAGCTTCCATGCTATAACTGCAATGATTCACGAGTCTGCAATATCCACGAGGCTCGGAGGGAAACTCATGTGCACGTGTGGTGTACTAAACGGTAAAATGTATTCCTAGTCTTGCCTCTAAGACTGGCTCATGTATTGCATGATGATCCTGTTTTCCTGATCATGGGCATGTCTATGTTGGCAATTTTGAGGGCACGAGGTTGGTAGAACACTTGTGTTGAATCGACCCAAATTGATTTTAAGCTATGAGATTCTTTTTGTCACAAGTTTATGGTTAATATCACAGAGATAGTTAATGTTTTCATAATTCCTTAGACCATGAGAGTATCGAGTTCCTTCTTGCTTGCTTCGTGAACTTTGGGGTTTGTTAAACGTCATCCGTAACTGGGTGGCTAATACGGCGGCTTATGGGTTCACGGAAAAGTATGGCAAGTAAAAAGATAACTCAAGATTGGGATTTGCCCCTCCGACGATGGAGAGATATTCTCAGGCCCTCTCAGTGTTACGGTGTCCATAATCATCTGGCCAGACACCTTGTGATTTGAACACTGGGATGCCAGAACACGGAAATGAGAAAAGAGAACAAAATCGGTAACGAGGTAACTTGCATGGTGGACAAATTGTTCGTCCATGGGGATGCAATAAATCTCACCTCGGGTGGACATATCGTGAAGCAACAGGAATAGCTCACTGGAACTGGAGGTTCACTCGAATATTTATTCGTGTGGGTAGAGGGGTCAATATGGGTGTCGACGACTCTGATGTTGTTCATTGATCGGAAGGTGTTCCGGGTCATGTCTATACTTCATCGAACCTATAGGGTCACGCGCTTAAGGGTCATCTATCTGCTGAATACTAGACAGGGAGTCTGAGAGAAAATCACCGAAAAAGTGTCGGACACCAGAAAGGTTTCGGACAACGAAAAAGTTCCACAGAGAGAGGTCATCGGATGAGTTTTGATGAAACCGAAAAGTTGTTTCGGGATATACTATTAAGTCAAATTGGTTTCGGCACATGCCTAATAATTCTTGGAGGGTGCCAGAGTCATTCTGGAAACTTTCTGGAATTTTTCGGGATAAAAGCTGGAAATGCTCCGGAGCTGCCGGAACCACTTAAGATGCTTTTTGCAGATGAAAATCACTAAACCGGAATTGTTCCGGAACGCGTTGAAAATTATTTTAGTGGGTACTAGAAATGTTCTAAGCCCACATAAATATTTTCAGTTCGAACGAACGCTGAAAAATATCTTTGTGAATAGTGAAAAGCACTGATTGATTGCTTTTTGGGAAAATATCTAAAGGGGATCTTTCCAAAAGATCTAGGGATGACACGGTAGGGTGGGAACCTCTTTTTGGGGGGCCCCACAAGGGGTGGGACGTTCATGGGTGCAGCTCATCCATGGGGTCCCACTTGTCCCTTGGTTTCACTCTTTAGGTCCTTGGGAAGGACTCCATTTCATGTGGGTTTTGGGTTTTCTTGCAAAACCACCCTACCCCTTGGGTTTCCTATAAATAGAGGAGGTTAGGGCTGCCATTTATTCATCCCTTGCTCTCATACACATGCCATGACTTGTCTGGCTTCTCTCTCCCTCCCAGCGAAATTGTTTAGTAGAGCCGAAAGGCTGTCTGGGTTCCGGCAGGAACTAGTTCTGGACGGTGAAGCCCTGCCGAATACTGACACCGTATGTGTGCAACCCCATAGAGAGATTGTATTTTTGATCTTTTTCCTGAGGGGCTGTTCGAGTGTCCTCCCGAAGGGCTGTCCGAGTTACCGTCCGAGTTTCGAGGGTCCTCCCGAAGGGCTGTCCGCGACATCGTCCTGGGGACTGTCCGACCGCCTCCCGAAGGGCTGTCCGGAGAGGGAGTACATCCTCACGGTTGGAGGTTGTAAATCCTAGCTGCGGGGATCTGCACCGACGATCTCCACCGACTCTTCTTCCGCTGTGCTTCGAGTCGATACGGATCAGATCAAACCTTGTATACAGTCTCCATAGTGGTCCTGGGCGTGCACGCTATACCGAAATTTTTTATTTTCTGTCACGTTCCCCTACATGAGGATGATAGGGTGATGCAATTCTATGGTTAACATCATACTTGGCAAGCATTTTACGGAAAGCACCATGAATAAAGTCTGAACCACCACTAGTCATCAAATATCTAGGGACTCCAAACATTGGGAAAATAACTTCCTTAAGCATTTTAATAGAGGTGTTGTGATCAGCACTGCTAGTTGGGGCAACTTCTACCCACTTGGTAACATAATCAACAACAACCAAAATATGAGTCTACCCATTAGAGGAAGGAAAATGTCCCATGTAATCGAATCCCCAAACATCAAATGGTTCAACAGCGAGTGAATAATTCATAGGCATTCTTGATGCTTACCGATATTACCTATTCTTTGACATTCATCACAAGATAAAACAAACTTACGAGCATCCTTGAAGACAGTAGGCCAATAAAACCCAGATTGCAATACCTTATAAGAAGTTATGTCTCCCGCATGATGCCCTCCATAAGCTTTGGAGTGACATTTCCGTAGGATTTGTCCGTGTTCATGCTCAGGTACACAACCTCTAATAATACCGTCTACTCCTTTATAAAGATGTGGGTCATCCCAAAAGTAATGTCTTAAATCATAGAAGAATTTTTTCTTTTGTTGGTATGTGAAACAAGGTGGTATATATTTAGCAACAATGTAATTAGCATAGTCAACATACCAAGGGGTGTTATGAGAAACATTTATTGCAACTACCTGTTCATCAAGGAAACTATCATCAACAGGAAGTGGGTCATCAAGAATATTTTCAAGCCTAGACAAGTTATCAGCTATGGGGTTCTCCTCTCCTTTCCTATTAGTGATATGCAAATCAAACTCTTGTAACAAGAGAACCCACCTAATAAGTCTAGGTTTAGCATCTTTCTTTTCCATAAGATATTTTATAGCAGCATGATCGGTGTGAATAATAACTTTAGAATCAACAATGTAAGATTTGAATTTATTACAAGCAAACACCACTGCTAAGATTTTTTTTTCAGTAGTAGCATAATTTCTTTGAGAACTGCCTAGAGTTTTACTAGCAGAATGAATAACATTCAGTTTCTTATCAACTCCTTGTCCTAGAACAACACCAATAGCATAATCACTAGCATCACACGTAATTTCAAAAGGCAAGTTCCAATCAGGTGGTTGAACAATAGGTGCAGAAATTAAAGCTTTCTTGAGTGTTTCGAAGGCTTCTAAACAATCATCATCAAAAACAAAAGGAATATCCTTTTGCAAAAGGTTTGTAAGAGGCCTAGAAATTTTAGAAAAGTCTTTGATAAATTTACTATAGAAACCAGCATGACCAAGGAAACTATGAGTACCTTTGATATCTTTAGGACATGGCATTTTCTCAATTGCACCAACCTTAGATTTGTCAACCTCAATACCTTTTCAGAAATTTTATGACCCAAAACAATACCTTCGTTAACCATAAAGTGGCACTTCTCCCAATTCAAGACAAGATTTGTTTGCTCACTTCTCTACAAAACTCGATCAAGATTGCTTAAACAATCATCAAAATACTTCCAATAAACAGAAAAGTCATCCATGAAAACCTCAACAATCTTTTCAAAAAAGTCAGAGAATATAGTAGTCATACATCTTTGAAAGGTAGTAGGTGCATTGCATAAACAAAAAGGCATACATCTATAAGCATAAGTTCCAAAAGGTCAAGTAAAAGTGGTCTTTTCTTGATCAGGTTGGGAAATAGGTATTTGTGAAAAACCAGAATATCTATCAAGGAAGCAAAAATGTGTGTGCTTAGATAGTCTTTCTAGCATTTGAACAATAAAAGGCAGATGGTATGGACCTTTTCTAGTTGCTTTGTTTAATTTTCTAAAATCAATTACCATTCTATAGCCTGTAACTATTCTCCATGGAATAAGTTCATTCTTATCATTAGGAACAACAGTAATACCTCCTTTCTTAGGGACACAATGAACAGGACTTACCCATGTACTGTCAGCTATAGGATAGATTATACCTGCTTCCAGAAGTTTTAGTATTTCCATTCTTACAACTTCCTTCATCTTCGGATTTAACCGACGTTGGTGATCGACAATGGGTTTAGCATCAAGTTCCATATTAATCTTGTGCTGTCTTAGAGTGGGACTAATGCCCTTTAAATCATCAAGAGTATATCCAATAGCAGCTCGGTTGTCACGCCCAATATGCGACCCTATCCTAAAGGAACTCGAAGGTCCCACCAAGGATAGAAGCGCATATTGGAGACGCTTTTGCAAGGTGGGTATCATTACATCATACCATTACATAATAGTTGGGGATACATACAATGACATACAATGCCACAAGAATACAACAATACATCATACATGAGACCAACATCCGGCTACGGATGAATCACAAACAGAAACTCAAACAATATCCACCCTGCTAGCCCAGGCTGTAGACCAGGAACCTAACCCAAGATCGATGAAGAAGAAGAAGAACTCCAAAACAAGTAAACATCGCTCTCACGTCATGATCATCGCATAACCTGCACCTGCAACTGTTGTTGTAGTAATCTGTGAGCCACGAGGACTCAGCAATCCCATTACCATGGATATCAAGACTAGCAAAGCTAAATGGGTATGGAAAGGATAAGTGGTGAGGTTGCAGCAAGCGACTAAGCACTGTATGTTGGCTAACTTATGAGTACAAGAATAAGATGAGAAACTACGCAAATGGCCGCAAGCTAGTAATGATCACTAAGTGATCCTGAACTACTTACGAGTAAAACATAACCCCACTATGTTCTCTTCCCGAACCCCGTCGAAAAGAGACCGTCACGGTTACACACGCGGTTGGTGTATTTTAATTCGAATCTGGTGTCAAGTTTTCTACAACCGGATATTAAAAATTCCAATCTGCCACATAACCACGGGCACGACTTTCGAAAGATTAAACCCTGCAGGGGTGTCCCAACTTAGCCCATGACAAGCTCATGATGCGCGAAGACAATCCTCCATCTCAGGACATCCGATCAAACTCGGGGTTCCGGTGTACAAGACATTTTGACAATGGTAAAACAAAACCAGCAAGACCTCCCGGCGTGTCGACACCCTGATAGTAGCCACGTGTATCTCGTCTCAGGCCACGACCGGATGAGCACATCATACATCAACTGAGACCCGAGTTTCCCCGGGGGAAGCCGCACACGACTCTAGTTTGGGACCAACACCATCAGCACTGGCCCCCCGGTAGCATCGAGACAACTAGCATAGCAAAGATAGTAGTGAGATCCAGGGTAACGGTCATCTTGCCTGAAATCCTGCTAGGAATAATAATGAGTCCATGAAGAAGATGAAGCCACATAGACGAACCAAGCGTAGTCGAACGAATCCTCACGTGCGCAACGACACAGGAACTATCGAGGAGAAGCACACCCGGAAAGAAGCAAACAACATGGTAAACAAACATCACATAAACATGGCATGATGCACAAACAAGTATGATGCATGTCCGGTTTAATGAGGCATGGCAAAGCAATGTGCAACAAACAATACTACAAATTAAGTGGAGCTTAATATGCAACGAGTTGCATATTGACGAAACACCACATTCAAATTATTAGTTCTCTCTCGTTTATGCTACACAATTATATTAAATGTTGGTTAACATGGCAAGAGGTGAAGCCCAAGTAAACTACACATTTTGGCAAGTTTAAATGAGGCCGGAACAAGAAACAACAATTCCGGAAAATCTCCATATGCATATTTCGAATTTGGTACTGTTCTGCCCTAAATCATATTTAAATGTTATTAAACAGAAAAATAAAGTGCATCATGTTAATCTATGCATTTTTCTACCCCATTTACATATAAAGTTTATTAAATTCAGAGCTACGGTTATTTAGTTATGAAATAAATCATTTTAACAAGTTATTTAAGCAAATTAATGCGGACAACAATATTAAACATTTTAAATGTTGTTATCATGATGCGAATGATATATTCATGGTTGGATGCAATTTTAAGTAAAAATGTTGGTATAATATGATATGAGGCATAAAAGGGTGCCACGGCGGCGAAAATGGAAATGATGCCACGACAACATTCCGGTTCCGACAACTCGTAGAGATACCGGTGCAAAAGGAAGTGGGTGCGAACGAGTCATGCAAGGATGGTGGGGTGCTCCCGATTGCCGGGTTCCCACGTGTCCCTACCACGACCAACGGGGAACATGCAAAGAGCAATCGCACACGGCGCAAACACGAGCATTCCATACAACATATGCATTCGTCCACGGGCGGTCGTTCTTACCTTCCAAGGGTGCATTTCGGGGCGGTTGAAAAGCGTCGAGGGAAGTAGTCATTCACGGTTCGTCGTGGGAAGTAGTCGTACTATCGGTCCTCGGCGACGGAAGTGGAAGTAGTGGTAAACGGTTCGAAGAGGAACTTGGCGGATTTGAATCCCTTCAGGGATATCGTGGTACTTGGGGCCTTCGAACCTGCCGGTCTCGTTCTTGCGGCGGTAGTCGGTCACGTTCATAGTCACACAAGTTTCCGTAGATGTTCGGGGTCACGGCGAGGGACTTGACGTCCACGGGGTCTTCAAGGATCGACGGTAGTGGACATGACGTATCCGAGGGCTCCAGGCGTCGTGGAACTTGGCGAATCCGCGGTGTCGTACACGTTCAAGAAGAAACTTATGCGACGTCGTGGAACTTGGCGCATCCAAAGGGTACTTGACGGGTCCGATCTTGGCGGTCTTGACGGTCCAACACGAAACAACACAAGGGCCTCGAGGCAGCAATAGCAAGTGCACGAGGCCACGGATCAGGCGAAGCAGAGGGGGATCAGCGGGCGACGGAGGCAGGGCATTCGCCATGGGAACGGAGGTGCTCGCGAGCAGGAGAGCTTGGGTGCGAGGAAGGGGACCAGCGGGGTGGCGGATCCGTGCAGTCCGATGGTTGGGGAGGCAGTTCCCGGCGATGAGGAACTCCGGCGGTGGCACTGCTCGATGGAGCGAAGTAGGCAGCAGCGGGATCGTGCGGGCAAAGCAGAGGACGGGGTCGAGCTCGTGCTCCGGGAGGTACGGCGAGGGGAACCGCGTGGAGGAGGGGCGGTAGCTGGCAGCGGCTCCGGCGGCCGGCGGACTCGGAGCTCCAGGTGAGGCAGAGAAGCACTGAGGGGGCTTCAGCGGGCGGCGGCCATCGCGCTGCAGCGGCGAGGGATGATGACCCCCTAGGGTCTGGCGGGGCTCCGGCCGGCGAGGTTGCGGTCGTCAGGGACGAGGAGCGGTGGTGGGGTCGGCTGGTGGGAGGAGCGTGGGGCGCGTGGAGGATCGATAGGAGGGAGGGGATCGGGCACGGGTATTGGCGGCGCGAGGGGAGATGAGAGGGAGAGGGTGAGATCGAGAGAGAGGGAGGGATCGGGCTCCTGGCGGCTAGGGTTTAGGAGGGGGGTTAGGTGGGCCGGCCTGCTGGGACGCCCAAGTGGCGAGCTGGGCTTCTCTCTATCCTTCTCTTCCTCTCTGCTATTAACTTTTCTTTAATATATTTTTCAAGGAGAAAAATAGCAAGAAAAGCCCAGGGAGATAGGAGAGGAGTATGAGAGATATGAAAATATCCCCAAGCTCCTAGAATTATGCACTAGTTAATAAAATTGGTTTGGGCATTTTTAGAGGTAGAAAAATAAAACAGGTTTGAATAATATTCAAACTTGCCCCATTTTTGAACCCAACCAAAACAACTCAAAAAGGACGAAACTTGACAGAGAGGGTGTAGGCATGGTCTAATATTTGTAGGGAAAAGATGAACATTAATGGAGGAGGGAATAAAGTCACTTGCAAAAACATGAAAGAAGAAGGAAGGGAGAGGTGATGATGCATGGTTAGGTTTGAGAGAGATAGGAAAGGGGTTGATACATACGACATGAATAGAGCAAGACAACATCATGAAGAATGCAATGCACATGGTGATTATGATGAAATGCAAAATGACAAGAGGCACAATGCAATGCAAACAATGATGATCATGAAGCAAGAAGCAAAATATGATAAGGAGGAATGAAATATGCAAAATAATTATGATAATGCAACAAACACAATAAACACAAGGCAACAACTAAAATAAATGGAAGGCAACTGGAGCATTGGTCTTGGGGCGTTACATCGGTGCTTCCTTAGAACTTTCAATAATCTTTCTTCTTCATGTTCTGAAAGGTTAGCACTAATAATAACAAGATATATCTTCTTCTCATCAAGATAAGCATATTTCAAAGTGTCAGGTAACTGTTTTAGTTAAAACACAAGATCACCTTTAGGTGGAGGAGGACCTCCTAGAGTTTCAATAGGCAAGTTGTGTTTAAGCAGAGGACGTTGTTCAAAGAAAATCTTATCTATTTCATTTATTTCATGCATATGTAATTCATTTTCATGGTCTAACAGATATTGTTCTAAAGGATCCGTGAGAGGTGCAACAATAGAAGCAAGACCAATGATTTCATCCTTACTAGGCAATTCTTTTTATGAGGTTTTCTACTAAACTTGGAAAAATTAAACTCATGAGACTCATCACCAAAGCTAACACAGACCGTTTGTTTCTCACAATCTATTTTAGCATTGACAGTGTTTAAGAAAGGTCTACCAAATATAATGGGACAAACGTCATATTGTGGGGAACCAAGAACAAGAAAATCAGTAGGGTATTTTATTTTCCCACACAAGACTTGAACATCTCTAACAATCCCAATTGGTGATATAGTATCTCTATTAGCTAGTTTAAACTAATAACAGCAATGTCTTCTATTTCAGCGGGTGCTATGTCATTCATAATTTCTTGATATAAAGTAAAAGGAATAGCACTCACGCTAGCACCTATGTCACATAAACCATGATAATAGTGATCTCCTATCTTAACTGAGACAACAGGCATGCCAACAACGGGTCTATGTTTATCTTTTTCATCGAGTTTAGCAATTCTAGCAGCTTCATCGCAGAAGTAAATAACATGCCCATCTATATTATCGACCAAGAGATCCTTAACCATAGCAACACTAGGTTCTACCTTGATTTGTTCAGCTTGTTTAGGTGTTCTAATATAACTTTTGTTGACCGCAGTTGAAACTTTAGCATGTTCCTTTATCCTAACAGGGAAATGTGGTTTCTTGATATAAGCAGTAGGAACAACTGGATCAACATTATAAATAATAGTTCCATCTTTAGCTATCACTGGTTCTTTAATTTCTTCTTTAATAGGTGGGCGATATTTAAACCACTTCTCCTTAGGGAGATCGACATGAGTAGCAAAAGATTCACAAAAGGAAGCTACTATCTCAGAGTCTAGTCCATATCTAGTGCTAAACTTTTGAAAAGCATCGGTATTCATAAAAGATTTAACACAATCAAACTTAAGCTTAATACCCGACTCTTTACCTCCTTCAAGTTCCCAATCTTCAGAGTTGCGTTTAATGCTTTCTAAGAGATCCCACCGGAATTCAGCAGTCTTCTTCATAAAAGAACCAGTACAAGAAGTATCGAGCATGGATAGATCATTATGAGAAAGCCGAGCATAAATTTTTTGAATAATCATTTCCCTTGAGAGCTCATGATTGGGGCATGAATATAACATTGACTTAAGCCTCCCCCAAGCTAGAGCAATACTTTCTCCTTGACGAGGCCAAAAGTTATATATACAATTCCGATCACGATGAACTAGATGCATAAGATAATTTTTTTGGTGAAACTCCAATTTCAATCGATTCCATTTCCAAGACCCAATATCATCGCATAGCCTCACTACGAAAAAAGACACATCCGTGACGTTTTGGGCCGAATGAATTTTTTTCCTTTCATGCTTATGAAACTTCTATGACGATAATTGTGACAAAACCCGGTATCATCATAGATGTGGTGGGCTCCTACTTCTATGACAAAAAATCATGACATAAAATGGGCTTTTCATCCTGGACGGGCCGAAGACGTAGCTGCATGACATTCTTTGGGCCGTCCATGACAGAAAAAACATTGGTAGAAGCGAGGGCGAGGAAAATATCGGGGAGTTCCCGGTTCTGGTGGGTGGTCGGGGACGAGCGATGCACGTTTCTCTCATACACATACGCGCGTGGGTGCGAGGCGTTGGGCTCTAACTGAACCCGAGCGAGGCATTCTCTCCTACTGAACCCGAGCGATTGCCTGCAGGCTGCGCGTTACTGAACCCGAGCGATCGATCTAGCTGTTAGCTAAACACGATCGAGCGATTCCTTCGCTACTGCTGCTAACTGAAGCCGATCGAACCTACTGCCTCTGGATGAACAATGAGCGTTGTTGGGGGGTTGGATGAACAGTTCCGGTGGGGGTTGGATGCATAGGACCCCGTGGTAGTAGAGGCCGTTGCCGCTGGATGAACAGGACCACGATCAATCGAGCCGGTTGGGGGTGGATGAACAGGACCCCGTGGAGGGCTGGATGAACAGAACCCCGTGGAGGGCTGGATGAACAGGACCCCATGGAGGGCTAGATGAACAGTAGCCCGTGGAAGGGTGGATGAACAGAACCCCGTGGAGGGCTGGATGAACAGGACCCCGTGGAGGGCTAGATGAACAGGACCCCGTGGAGAGGGCTGGTTGAACAGTAGCCGGTGGAGGAGCGGTGGAGGCTGGATGAACAGCAGCCCGTGGATGAACAGTCGCAGGTGGAGGCTGGAGGAGGTCGACGGTGGATGAACAGTGGCCCGTGGAGGCTAGATGAGGTCGACGGTGGAGATGAACAGTAGCCCGTGGAGTCCCGTTTTGCGGTACGCCACACCCCTCTCGATGAACAGGACCCCCGTTTCGACCGTAGCGCTCCAACACAAGTCCGTTTCCTCCATTTTGAGGTACGCCACACCCCTCCCGATCAACAGGACCCCATTTCGACCATAGGAGGTCGAAGAGAAGTCTGTTTCCTCCGTTTTGCGGTACGCCACACCCCTCCCGGTGAAAAGGATCCTGTTTCGACCGTAGGCGGTCGAACACAAGGCCGTTTCCTCCGTTCCGCGGTACGGCAGGCCTCGTTTCGATCGGCTGTTCTGTCCAAGCCGGTTGGCTCCCGATGAACACCACGCGTTCCGTTGCCTCCTGATGAACACGACGACGCAGTTTCTTCGTTCTGACCCAGCCATGTACACGAGCCCTGGCCGTACGTATACGTGAGTAGGCGTTCGAGACCCCACCCGTATGTATGTATGTGGCCGTTTTTACTTTCTTGCACCCTGGCTGTACGTACGTGTACACAATATTAACGGGACTGCGTGATATGCTACGTGCGCGCCTCTACTACGACACATGCCCTTCCTTACTCGGCCACGGTTCATCGCTGCAGCCTGCAGACAGACCGATCGACCAGTATGTACGTACACGTTCACGACCAGAATGACAACGCTACGTACGCTTCGACCAGGTGGGTCCCGACTGTCAGGGAGGGTAAGGAGGCACTTCCTTGTGTGCGAAGATATAGCTAGTGGGTCCGAGCTGTTAGCGGGGAGAACGTTTTTTTTCACGAAATACAGAGGCCCTTCCGGTGGGTCCCAGCTGTCAGGTGGAGGAATCATTATTATGCACGTAATAAGGAGGCATTTCCTTGTGTGCAGCCGTGGACCCAGCTGTCAGCCTCTCCACGTACAATCCACTTCCGTGGATGTCTTTTGTTGACCACGTTGACCACGCTGCGTCGAGAGCACCAGGGCGGTGGACGACGACGAGGCCTAGGAAGGGGACGACACGGAGCCGGGAAAGACACGTCAGTGGATGCCCACGCTGAGGGGAATACGAGCGCTGACTGGTCGGCTGCAGGGTGACGCTCACGTCGTCGGAAAATACCAGGATGTCCTGGTGGGTAGCGGGATGGCTTGGCGGCAGCACAGCCGGCCACGGGAGGAGGGAGCATGCAGTCCCACCGGTGCTGGTTTGAGCGGCTGGAGCAGGAAGATCAGAGATTGAAGAAGCACGGCGGCCATTGGATGGACATCCAACAGTCACTGCTCTGTGTTGACTAAGTTGAAAAAGCCTTGCGTACGCGTCAATTTTTTTAGGACAGCGTCATCATCAACCTAGTAGGCCTAGAAGTCAGCCTCCAAATCCAGGGAAAACAGCATACAACCCATTAGCCATTATTTTCAATAATTTACAGTCCATTTGCTAATTCTTAAGGATATTTTGAAGGCCATATTATTTTTATTAGCATTACAGACCATATATTCTAGGCACTGCTAAAAAATTCAATGAAATTTTGCATATTTCGGTGGGTTCCGAACTCTTTTAATCACGAAATTTTGAGTCACGTTAAAAATAATTTTAAAAAATTATATCAAAATAAAATTCAAAAAACATTCTCCGCAAAAAAATGAATGAAATTTAAAATATTTACTAGCAAGATGCCCGTGCGTTGCATAGAACATGAAGATGCATTTGTATGAATAGTTTATCTTGTGGGAGAAAAGGATGCACGAGGTAAGGCCGTATCTGCAAATGTGGAGAGGAGTGCAGGTAAATAGTCATAGTTTCCTTCCTATTCGTTAGATATAGATCGGACGGCCTATATTGAAGGATTGCAGGCACACCATCGTCACCAACTCTGCTTTTTATAAGAGTAGAGAAATCCAGAAAAAGCGATATTTTAATGTAATTGCCGGTTGGCTTTGGTTTAAAAATTTATAGCCCATTTCTTACAACTTATAGCCCATTTTCTGGGGAAGCCTATTTGTTACTACTTACATCCCTCCTCGTCTTGAAAGATTTGCAGCCCAGCAGGGCTGAGAAAAGCAAGTAGGCCTCGGTTGGGTATTCTCCAAAAAAAAGAACTGGGCTAGCCATTTTCAGAAAGAAAAAAGATATCAACTGGGCTCGTCATGTGCTTAAATAAAAGCGTAAGCGTGGGCTAGACGGGCCACAGCCCCCGCACAGTGCGCAGTTGAGCTCCGTCTCTAAAACTAAAAAACAACTGGGCGAGCTGCTACGTCCCTGGTGTTATCCGCTCGTTGTGTAATTTTCTCATTTATTGACTACATTGACAATGGCGTGGGACCTAGTTGTCAAACAATTAGGAGGAAGTATTTTTTTGGCTTGTAATAATGAGGCACCTGCTTGCGTAATGCAATGACCCTGGTGGGTCCCTACTGTCAGCCTCTCCACGTACAGTCATCTCCTGATTCCTCTCGGTTGTTGACCATGTTGACAATGCCAGACGGCGGCTGGCACAGCGAGCGAACTAAGGCGGAGAACGACGCGAGGCCTCGGACGGGAACGAACAGGAGCCGTGGAAGGTGCGGCAGTGTAGTGGCAGGCGGAGGGGAGTACGAGGGCAACAACGTGTAACTCAAGCTTACAAATAGTACAAAAGGCCCAAGAATTAATTGTTCATCAAATTTAGACAAAAACCCAGATTGAACATGGCAATACAATCTAACCCAACCACTCTTTTTCGCGGTCACAAACAAATGGATCGGTCTGATCCATAAAATCGACATCCTGTGCAAAAAAATTATTGGAGGATGACTACAAGTTGATGTAAATAGAAGCCGAGCACGTTCAGAAGCCCATTTGTCCATCTGAAACTTCTATTTTTGCTGTTCAACATGTCCGTCCATGAGAAATCTCTTGCTGAAAAACATAAGCCTCATGGACAATAGTAACCTTGCATTCAATAGGAAGAATGTGACAAAGCTTTTGTTGCCTGGTTGGATGCATATCCTTCCATCGTTATTGTCCTCAAACGGATGTCATAAGAACTGAGAAAATCCTGGTGCTTATTACGCTACCGATTGGTTATACGTTTTTCTCCATGTGTTAGTGCCTAAGTAGACATGAAGATTGAAAATAGTTAAGGTCTGAAAAAAGAGTATGTCGAAAGAGCAACAGCTGAACGGTTAATTCTAGTACAATATATACGGTCTATCAATGTGCATGAAATCATCACCTTTATATATAAATTCTCTAGAGATCGAAAGAATCGCAGCAAGCTAATAATTATGTTCATATCATAACTAAACATTCCGATATATGAGATCTTGACAGAATCCAGCAGCATTGATAGGCTATCCATGGTCGAACTCTTCATTGAGCATATAACATAATATTAGTACCCAAAGTGTATTCCAAGATGATATAAAACTTATGCGCACAAATGAAAAATGCAGCTTATGATTACAAATGTGTAGGTGATAATATACGGTACCTGAAAAGATGAGGAGCCAAACACCAACTTCTTGTGATCATTAAACGGATCATGAATTACACCCAAGGTCTCCAGTTTGGGCGCAGAGATGACAGTTATTTGCCAAGGTTTATAACAATAATGAAGGACAAACCTTTGAAGTGAAGGGGCATCTTCGATGATGAGCTGCTGTCCTTGAAAACAAATTCCAATGCTTTTAAGGTGATGCGACTTTATTTGGAGACAACTGATAGGGATTTCTACTCCCAAAATAATCAGCACGCGCTCCAGGGCAGGGCAACTCGAGTGGATCATGCTGTGCAGTGAGGCCTCTGACAGATAAACCTCCACAAGAGGAAGTTTTTTTAGCAGTGGGCGTCGAAGCATTTGTACCAGATCATCTGGTAGATGGCATTGGGCGAAGGTGGCGGTGTGGAGAGAGGAGGAAAACCACGAGCTGGACAATGGTGGTGGGGGGAAAAATTCTTGGTGCTCGGTTCATGGTATGAAACTATCGTCGTAATGGTATAAGTCAAACTGCTGGAGTTTTTCGAATTCACGAGATGTCAACCAAGCGTCCACCTGATAACCCACAAGTATAGGGGATCGCAACAATTTTCGAGGGTAGAGTATTCAACCCAAATTTATAGATTCGACACAAGGGGAGCCAAAGAATATTTGTAATTATTAGCAGTTGAGTTGTCAATTCAACCACCCCTGGAGATTAATTATCTGTAGCAAGATAATCAGTAGCACGGTAATATGATAGTTTTGATAGTAGTGACAACAGCAACAGTAATAGTAACAGTGATAGCAATATTTTTGTAGCAAGTGCAACAGTAATGATAGGAGTAGTAACTTAGCAGAAACAATATGTAGGAAATTCGTAGGCATTGGATCGGTGATTTGTTTGATGATATTCATCATGAGACAGTCATAACCTAGGGCGATACGACACTAGCTGTAGTTCATCAATGTAATGTAGGCATGTATTCCGTAAATAGTCATGCGTGCTTATGGAAAGAACTTGCATGACATCTTTTGTCCCACCCTCCCGTGGCAGCGGGGTCCTATTGGAAACTAAAGGATATTAAAGCCTCCTTTTAATAGAGAACCGGAACAAAACATTAACACATGGTGAATACATGAACTCCTCAAACTACAGTCATCACCGGGAGTGGTCCCGACTATTGTCACTTCGGGGTTGCCGGATCATAACATGTAGTAGGTGACTATAACTTGCAAGATTGGATCTAAAACATAGATATAATGGTGATAACATAAACGGTTCAGATCTGAAATCATGGCACGC
This sequence comes from Aegilops bicornis, assembly GCA_021605145.1. Taxonomy (NCBI): domain Eukaryota; kingdom Viridiplantae; phylum Streptophyta; class Magnoliopsida; order Poales; family Poaceae; genus Aegilops; species Aegilops bicornis. The sequence goes on along the minus strand of CM038670.1, from coordinate 870,454,342 downwards.
GGGCCTAAAGTGACAAGCATTAAGCATGGCAAAGTCATAGCAACATCAATCTCAGAACATAATGGATACTAGGGATCAAGCCCTAACTAAACTAACTTGATTACATGATGAATCTCATCCAACTCCTCACCGACCAGCGAGCCTACTCTAACGCCCCAAGACCGGCGCTCCAGATGCCTTCCATGGATTCTGAGACTCGCCGTGTGTTTTATTTTTGCTTGTTGCATTTTCATCATTGCATCATTCGCATTGCATCATGTCATCATGCTTCATCTCTTTAGCTTTTGTTTTAACTAAATAAAATTGCATAGATCATTGATCTATTTAAATCGAGGGAAATTCACATTGTGAAATTATCTTTAAAACATAGCAAAGTCTCCCAATATTATTAAGGAGCTATAATAAAATATTCCATTAGTTTGGAATTAACCGTAACACACTTGCAAAATAATCACATTCCTTTTCTGCTTCAAGGTTTAGTCCCCAAACTTTGTCGATAATTCTTTCATCATTTATCCAAGCTCCACCAAAAATCCGAACATTTTTGGACCTGCCAAACCCCCACCTCCTATTCAAACCATTTGAATTTAAATCAAATGGGTTTGAATTTAAACTTTCAGTCATGTACCCTTCTATTTTCTTGGGACGAACTCATTTTTATGGGCCCGGGAAAATTATCCGCATGCTCAAATTCTTTCCCTAACCCCTTATTCCTTTTCTTCTCTCTATTGCTTTTTCTGTTTTTAGAAAATAAGAGGAGAGAGATAGAGCAGCCCAGCGAGGCCAGCCCATTTGCTCCAGGCCGGCCCAACCATCCACCGCGGCCCACTTAACCCTAGCCCGACCTCCCTCACCCCCTCGATCCTCATCTTCCTCCAGCGCCGTCACCCGCACATCGATGCCAGGCATCGCTCCCGATCCCCATCTCCCTCCACTCGATCTCCTCCTTCCCTCTCGATCTCCCACGCGTGCCGCCACCCACAGGAGGGCCACCCCGTGCGCGACCACGCCTCCTCCTCCTCTTCGTTCCCCCCCTTGCCTCCCTCGCGCCGTCCCTCTACTCCTCGCTCGCCTCCGACCCGATTCGCCGCCGCCGCCGCCTTCCTCCGCGCCTCCATGCGGTTCCCCTCGCCGCACCTCCCCGGGTAGGAGCTCCTCCTCCCCTGCTTCACGCCAAGGCTGACGCCGGCTACTTCATCCTTCGTCGCCCTGCTGCCGCTACAGTCCAGTCGTGCCTCTGCTCCATCCCCATCACCCTCCTTGCCTTGCTCCGGCCTCCTCTTCTGCACGACTCGAGGGCGCCCCTGCTCGTCGTGCTTGCGCGCCCGACGGCCACTTCTGACCGCTGGCGACCTCTCCTGCCACGCCTCCGGCCTCCCCATGGCTGCGTCCTCCTATGCTCGCGCGCCTCGCCTGTTTCCCCATCATCCTGTGGCCACACCCAAGTCATGGCCGGTGTGGTTGCCTCCTGGCAGGTGCGCCTGTTGTGCAAGCCACAGCTGCCTAGCGCCGTTGACATCAAGACTGTGGTCACAACCACCGCGGGTGCCAAGTTCCTCTTCCGGGGTCGTCATGTGCACGAGGACCCCGATCCCGAGAACTACAACCACACCAGAATGCCAAGTACATGAATACGCCAAGTTCCTCTCCGATACGTGTACGACTACGGTCGTTGTGGAACCTACAAGACCACTGAGATCGATTTCATGGACCGACAAGTACCACGACGACTGACGCATAGTACCACTACGACCTTGTACCACCACCGTCGCAATACCGCAAGTACCACGACGCCCGGAGCCTCGGATCCGTCAAGCCCGACTAGCTTCGTGTGTACCACTACCGTCGCCCCGAAGACGTTGGAGTAATCAAGTACCTCTCCAAACGAACGTGAACGACTACCGTCGCAAGAACGGGACCGGCAAGTCCGAAGACCCCAAGTACCACGACACCGATGACATGAACATCTACGGATTGTGTATGACTACGAAACGTTTACGACTACCGTCGACTGTGGATTCGTCAAGTTCCTCGACGACCGTGTACCACTACCGCTCCTCGAACATGAACGACTACTTCCTCGTTGACTCGTGAACCACTACTTCCCTCTACGAACTCGACCGCCTCGAAGAGGCACGATTCGAAGGTATAACCCCGAGACGACGCCCGTGAACGAATGCATGTGTGTTGTACGAGATGTTCGTGTTTGCACCGTCTGAATTGTCATTTGCGCGTTCCTCGTTTGCCATGTTGCCGATACGTGGGACACCCGGTTACCGGGATCACTCCCTGTTGCTTAGCACATTCGCGCACTTGTTCTTTTGCACCGGTATCTCAATGAGTTGTCGGATCATCGGAATGTTGCCATAGCATCCTTTCCATTTTTGTCGCCGTGGCATCATTTTCATATTCACCGCCGTGGCACCATTTCCGTTTCGCCACCGTGGCACCATTTTTCTTCCACCATGGCGACAAATGCCTCCTATCATATTATACCAACATTTTATTAAAATTGCATCCAACCATGAATATGTCATCCGCATCATGATAACAACATTTAAAATGCTTAAATTGTTGTTTGCTTTTGATTTGCATAAATATCAAGCTAAATGATTTATTTCATAACTAAACAACTGTAACTCTGAATTAGATAAACTTTATATGTAAATGGGGTAGAAAAATGCATAGATTAACTTGATGCACTTTACTTTGATGTTTAAAAACTTTAAAATATGATTTAGGGCAGAACAGTACCAAATTCGAAATATGCATATGGGGATTTTCCAGAATTGTTGTTTGATGTTCCGGCCTCATTTAAAATGCCTAAATGTGTAGTTACTTATGCTTCACCTCTTGCCATGTTTAACAAAATTTAATATTGTTGGTTACATAACGGAGAGTGAACTAAATAACTTGGATGTGGTGTTTCGTCAATATGCAACCCGTTGCATATTGAACTCCACCTAATTTTGTAGTATTGTTTGTTGCACATTGCTTTGTCATGCCATGAATCATTAAATCGGACATGCCTCATGCTTGATTGTGCATCATGCCATGTTTATGCTTGTTGGTTTACCATGTTGTTTGCTTCTTTCCGGTGGTGCTTCTTCTTGATAGTTCCGGTAACATTGCGGTTGTGAGGATCCGTTCGACTATGTTGGTTCGTCACTTCATGGATTCGATCTTCTCCCTAGCGGGATTTCAGGCAAGATGACCGTTACCCTGGACCTCACTACTATCTTTGCTATGCTAGTTGTCTCGATGCTATCGCTGTGTCACTCTACCTACCACTAGTTTATCAAGCCTCCCATGTTGCCATGATAGCCTCTAACCTTTTTACCCTTCCTAGCAAACCATTGTTTGGCTATGTTACCGCTTTGCTCAGCCCCTCTTATAGCGTTGCTAGTTGCAGGTGCAGTTGCAGTTTGTTCCTTGTTGGGACATGGATATCTTGGGATATCACAATATCTCTTATTTAATTAATGCACATATATACTTGGTAAAGGGTGGAAGGCTTGGCCTTATGCTCGGTGTTTTGTTCCACTCTTGCCGCCTTAGTTTCTGTCATATCGGTGTTATGTTCCTTGATTTTGCTTCCCTGACACGATGAGGGTTTATGGGCCCCTCTTGACAGTTCGCTTTGAATAAAACTCTTCCAGCAAGGCCCAACATTGGTTTTACCATTTGCCTAATAATAACTAAAACTTGCATAGGGACCGGCTAGCACCCGAGGACTCTCAATCAACCCCCCGGGCCAATGCTCCTCATGAGTGTTGGTCCAAAAATAGAGCCACTTGCGGTGCCACCCCTTCACCTAGGGTTTTTGGTTGTCATACGTACTGCTCATCCGATTGTGGCCTGAGACGAGATACGCGCGGCTCCTATCAGGGTGTCGACACGTCGGGAGGTCTTGCTGGTTTTGTTTTACCATTGTAGAAATGTCTTGTGCACCGGGATCCCGAGTTTGATCGGGTATTCCGAGATGGAGGATTGTCTCCGCGGATCGTGAGCTTGTCATGGGCTAAGTTGGGACACCCCTGCAGGGATTAATCTTTCGAAAGCCGTGCCCGCGGTTATGAGGCAGATGGGAATTTGTTAATATCCGTTGTAGAGAACTTGACACCAGATTCAATTTAAAATACACCAACCGCGCGCGCAACCGTGATGGTCTCTTTTCGATGAGGTTCGGGAATAGAACACGGTTGGGTTATGTTCGAACGTAAGTAGTTCAGGATCACTTATTGATCATCACTAGTTTGCGACCGTTTGCGTAGTTTCTCATCTTATTCTTGTACTCGTAAGTTAGCCACCATATATGCTTAGTCGCTTGCTGCAACCTCACCACTTATCCATTGCATACCCATTAAGCTTTGCTAGTCTTGATACCCATGGTAATGGGATTGCTGATTCCTTGTGGCTGACAGATTACTACAACACCAGTTGCAGGTACAGGTAATGCGATGATCTGACGTGAGAGCGATGCTCGATTGCTTTTGGAGTTCTTCTTCTTCTTCGATCAAGGGATAGGGTTCCGGGTCGGGGGAGCCTGGGCTAGCAGGGTGGATGTCGTTCTTCTTTTTCGTTTGATTTCATCCGTAGTCAGATCCTACTCTTCTGTATGATGATTGCTGTGTATTGATGAATTGTTGTATTCATGTTGTAGCTTGTGGCGAGTGTAAGCCTTTATCATGTATTCTCATCTATTCAGTACATGGTATGTTGTAATGATATCCACCTTGCTATGCGCTCGAAATGCGATTGTGCCCTGATCATGAGTTCATCACGTGATTGGGATAGAATCACATCTTGGGTGCTACACCTACGAAGGAATTACTCACTCCCGGTGGGGAGCATCATGGAATTGGCGATGGAGATACGTTGGTGATGACGAAGATCAAGGATCCCCCTCTCCAGAGCCTCGAACGGGCTCCAGATCTGGGCTGCCGATGAAGAACAGAAGGTGGCGGTGACTCCGTCTCGTGAAACGCGATAATTCTTTTCCCCGATTTTTTTCTCCGAAAATTGTGATTTTATAGTATCATGGTTGGCGTCTGCGGGGCCACCAGGTGAGGACAACCCACCTGGGCGCGCCAGGAGGGGGGGGGCGGGCGCCCTGGTGGGTTGTGCCCACCTAGGTGCCCCCCCTCCGGTGGTTCTTGGCTCTAGATATTCTCTTATTTTCCATAAAAAATCCTCGCAAAGTTTCGTTCCATTCCGAGAACTTTTATTTCTGCACAAAAATAACACCATGGTAGTTCTGCTGAAAACAACGTCAGTCCGGTGTTAGTTTCATTCAAATCATGCAAATTAGAGTCCAAAACAAGAGGAAAAACATTAGGAAAAGTAGATACGTTGGAGACGTATCACCACCCCCGCCGGGTATGGACAGCAGGGAGCGTGTCGGTATGCAAAGGCGTCGAACGGGGCCCTGCGGGTGATAGGAGACGATGGCTCTGAGGAGATCAAATTCAGGAAGGACATAAATCGGATAACAATCGAGATTGAGGGGTGCGGTGCGCCATATTGGGCGCCATCGAGTTGAGAGGACTTGTGTGCGGCAGCAATCCTTGGTGGGGAGAAGCGAGATGATCTCCCCAAGGATGTCGTCTGGGAGATTGCTGATGCGGTCCACCGGAGATTCTACGGGTTCCTCAGATCCGGGTGGGGGGGGGGGGGCTCACCGCTTCTCCCCGCGCTACCGGGTGCGGGATGTGCAACCGGCGTCACCGCTGGCGGGAGCCTCATCTTCTTGGCGCTGGGCCCAACCGACTCCATTTTCCTTGCGGGCGTCGTGCCGAGCTCACGGGTTTGAGCAGAGTAGCCAAAGAAGAGCCTAGTGGCAGTGCGAGTGGGGAAGAAGGAGGGCTGGGTTTTTTTCGTAGGAGTGGAAGAAGAGGAGCAGGCATTTTCTGTACGAGTGAGACAGAAGGTGAGTGGGGGTTTTTTGTACGAGTGAGGAAGATGGGGAGCGGGGGGAATTGGTGGGCGACGGAAGCGGGAGAGTCCAGTGAGCTGCAGTATAAGTGGAAGCGAGGAGGAAGGAGGGTTTTTCTGGGATCGCCCCCTCTTCAAGAAATACAGGCTTGTCCTCGCAAAAAAAACAAATGGGCTTTAAGATGGATAGGCTTTTGTATCGGCCCAGTCGGCTGCCCGTGTTTCGTACTGGAGGGCCTTAACACTAGAGGCAACCCTTTAGAGACACTCTCCAGCTCTCCAGCTTATTGCCCATTTGAAAGAAAATAAGAGACGTCAGCAACTTAATTATGGCTCCTCATCGGTAACATTTTTTAACTTGAAAAAAAGTTATAGCTCCTTTTCGGGCCGGCCTGGCATCCACCAAATTAGAGGATGATGTATTGCATGCAGGCACTCACACTGGTCATAGCGCGGCAAAATGAGGGGTCAAATAACATGCCCACAATATACATAGATTAACAGGGATTGTGGGGGATTAAATCATGTACAAGCCAAATTCCCCTCCATTCCTCTCCAAACCCCTTGGGAGGAGGTTGAACCGAACAAGGCCTAAGACTAACCATAGTGGGAGTAACTTAATTCCATACAGTATCATAATATGATACTCAACCCTCTCTTTCTTCATTTGATTCTACGCCACCTCATCAAATTTGCCTACTAGTTGGCATGCATGATACTACTTATGATACTCCCATTACAACCAGCCTGGTAGAATTAATATACCTAATCTAAATGGTCGCCGCCCGATCTCTTTGTCCTCCTCCAGCATCCGGCAGAAGAAGAATCGTGCAAGACACCTGCTGTATTCGCCGGCGTCGCCTCGGCGGTGGCCTTCATGGGATACAATCGGTGGCGGCCTCCCGTGTTCTACTTCTCCTCGATGGTGGCGGCGGGCGGGGACGTGTTGGCCGTCACCTCGTCGACATCCGTGTAGCCGCATCACCTCGTCGACATCCACGGCGGCTTCTTTCTCTGCCTGCATGTCGCGGCTACGCGCACGTCGACGGTGGATGGCGCAGTCACAGACACTGGAGGCGTTGTACGATGTGGCAGCGTCGAGGGCAGCGACGATGCCCATGCTCCCCGACAAGCCGGCGTGGAGCAAGTCGGCACTCTTTGTCGAGCTGTATTGGAGTGGCTAGCTGTGGAACCACGCGCTGGCTTAGTGCGACAACTGCCTCCGACGGGCTAGGCGAGGTAGGTGGAGCAGCGAGCTACATCGCTCGTAACTGCCGGGCTCGGCGGGCCACCTAGACAGCCTTTATTCTGGAGAACTGCTCTTCCTGCTCGTCGAATGCCGCCGAAAGAGTGGACAAAATGGTGGAAGGAGGAGCTTAGCCGGTGTCCTGCTCCTGAACGGACGTGTGTGGCCGGAGTTGGTTTCTCGCATTCCACGCGGGTTTAAATGTAGGTTTTTGAATGCGGCGAGGAGGCGGGTACAGCTGGGAGTGCAGCGGGCGGCGCCCTGGGCCGGCGCGCCGCTTCAAATGGCGGACGCAGTGAGAGGTCGCGTCCGCCCTGACCCCCTTGACCGTGGACCTTGACGGTGTACGTCACCTTGTGTCCAGATCTGAGATGCCACGTGTACCAGATGAATGACTCCAAGTTCGACCACCGTGATGCTAGGTGCGAGCCGAGGAACACTGTTGGAGACACCCCCTCATAAATTTCCTATTCCTGCGTTTTAAGTTCCTACGAAGAGAGTACTCCCTCCGTCCAGGTGTATAAGTCACTTTACGAAAACCAAATAATCCCAAAACACTTAGGCGCGGTGCATTAACTCCCACCTCGTTTCTTGTTTATTGACATATCAACCAATAAAAGATGTGGGCGTGCATGTTTTCAGGACTCGAGACTACCAAAAAGGACATGCAGTGGTTAGTTCATTGCATGCAATGCTATTAATTAACAAATAAACATTAAGTTCTCTTGTTTTTCCCTCCTTATTGGTCACGGTGCACAACTAAAGATGACTTATTCACCTGGACGGAGGGAGTAGACTTGTTTGGTTCAACCGCCTCCCTAGGTGTTTGGAGAGGAATTGGCCAGCGCGAGGCGGTTCTATAGGTGGGCAGGCGGCAAAAAACAGGGGAAAACGTGCCAGGTTCCTTGCAGACGCTCCACCACGAGGTTCCTTGCTCCTTCTCGGTCGTCAGGAATCTATGTTCTTCCACTCTTTTTTTTGACGTGAGCTTTGTTCATCCTTTTGCCAACACGCAAGACATCTAGCTTCAAGGTGCACGTGTCATGCAAGAAAATGGAGATAATCAGATAAGCAGTGCGTAAGTGAGTCGTGCACTTTGATGGCACCTACTACGCAATATTTTTTCTCCTCGATGGCATCTGAATAGTGCACGTACTCAACGACGGAGCACGGGATAGTAGCCATGACATGGTCAACCCTTTTTTGGAGAGAGTACATACTAAATAACTTTGATGTGTCCCGTCAACTCGCAAACGACGAGAAGCTTGCTTACTACGCCTTCTCCCTCGCCAATGCATGCGCGGTGGCTCGCAGCACGAGGAGAAACTTTTGCTTACAAGCGGTGGACGTGAAGCGGTTCATTTGGTGTCAGATTGCCAGAAGTACTACTGTAGTACCATCATTATTGTTCGACTTCCGGAAGAGGCGAAGAGCCAAGCGCGAGGTCACCTACTCACAGTAGGTGCCATCGAAGTGCACTGCTTATCTGATTATCTCCATTTTCTTGCATGACACGTGCACCTTGATGCTAGATGTCCCGCGTGTTGGCAAAAGGATGAACAAAGCTCACGTCAAAAAAGAGAGTGGAAGAACATAGATTCCCGACGACTGAGAAGGAGCAAGGAAACTCGCGGTGGAGCGTCTGCACTCATAATATTTTATATTATTCAGCGATATAAAATCAACCAATCATCTCCACAGTAGACCGGAAGAGTACGAAACACGTCAGCCCAGTGTAGTTACATCATACATGGCCAACCCACGCTATCACCATATTTCTTGGCCTCCGTGCGACACCTAGCTCTAGTAATCCACCAGCCCGTATCGCTTCTCGCTCCTCGTCTCTCTCAAAGTGCGGCGGGCTGGCGTTTTTGCCGTCTACTATTGAGGTCGGTTAGCTCATCACATGTTAGCGACATGCCAAGAGCATTCTAAAAAAATCACTGTACTCTATTGTTATGCCAAGAAGAGGAAGCGCTTTGACCGACGGACCAAACGAGACAGGCATGCCGTGCCGTGAGTGGGTCCAGTTTCTCATTTTGAACTTGTTTGGTGTAGTAGTAACACTTGGTTTTGACTATTGATAAGATATTATATAGGGCCTAACGTATTCTTTGAGGTTGCCTTTGACTATTCATAAGATTTTATATAATTTGAAAATAATATCATTCGAAGATCCTTTCACGTTCCGTTTAAAAAAAAGATCCTTTCACGTATGAATTTCATGGTATGCTTTGAGCAACTTGCATGTCCTATACTGCTCCTGTTTGGATACTCTACCTTAGCTAGAGGTTAGACTAACTCATGACTAACCCTGAACTAACTGTACGGCAAAGAGGTCTTTGGATGACAGGGTAAGATTGACAATAAATGCACTTGATGGAGAGAGAAAAGTGATTTTTCAGTGGGCCCCACGATAACTAGCTCCAATTAGACTACCCACAGTGGGAGTAACATAGGTAGTAACATCACACGTATCTAGATAAAATAGATGATGTGGCAAGCAATAAATGAAGAAAGAGAGGAAAGTGGTAACATAGTACTAGTAGTATGAGAGCATGGTTAATAATACAGCCAACTGTTGGCTATAAGGTGTTGCCATATCATCCATAGCCAACACATATAGTCACTCATACAACAAGGTTAGCTATAAGGTTGGCTATAAGATTAGTACTTTTTCTCATTCTTCTCTCTATCTCTTTCCTCGCATTTATTGCATCTACCTTGAAGCACGCATATAGCCAGGCTCTTGCATGAGAGCCCACTCTCCTTGCTTTTCCATGTCTCTCTCCTCCGCATAGGAAAAATTGCCATGTAAGCAGGCTATAAGCCCACTATTGTACTTGCTCTGAGTAACATCACACATATCAAGGCAAGATGAGTCTATAATCTAATAAATGAAGTGTTGCATGTTACCACACATATGTTACTATCCACTATAGAGGTAGTAACATAGACTAGTAACATATGCATGTTACTAGTCTTTGTTACTACCCATTGTGGCTAGTCTTAGCACCACTTGGCTGGCGGGATAGAGAGAGAAAAGTGATTTTTCAGTGGGCCCAATGAGAACTATCTCCAATTAGCACCTCTTGGGTGGGATAGTTTTTTTGGGTGGGTTTGGTGCAACTTGCTCCAATTTAACCCTCATGTTTGGATACTTTAGGCCTATTTGAGCCCAAACTAGTTCAAACTAACTCTAACCAGTGGATCCAAACAGGGCCAAAGTTAGTCTCGGAAAACGCATTAAGCCCTATATACATGGACAGATGGAGTACATGATACTAGAAAAAGCTCACCATTAGTAGTAGTTCATTGGTTGGTTTCGATTTTTGATTCAGTTGTTGTGCTGCTACTGTCCAATATTCGCGGGTGGTTGTTTCTAGAATAAAAAAGGAGGTAGTACTTACTATGGGAAAGATGAAGTGATGGTTACTTTGCCCGAGCAACTTATTACTCTGGGAATATGGGAGTACCAACGGATTCAACGAACAGAGAAATGATGGATGCTTCGTCCGAGCAACTTACTGTGGCGAAGGTGGGGCTCTGTGATTTGACTGCTCACTAGTCATTACTACTGCGGCACAACGACTGGGGTGAATCTTTCCCTGTAGTTGTGCACTCAATATTGCTGCATGGCAGGTGGATCCGGATGAAGGATGGCCCACATGTCAGTGAAACAAAGTTGAATTGTTTCTCGCATTGCTATCAATCCTTCAGGATTTGTTTATATGTACGCATAATTTTAATGAAATTGTACTGTGATTCTATGAAGGTTTCAACTTTGATTTCCGGAGGAAAAAAAGGTTTCAACTTAGGATTCATGTGTCTTCTTGCCTCAAGATTGTCTCGTTACAACATTCCATCAAATACAAATGAAACTACGATGGCTGCTAATGCATCTCAAAGGTTCGCAAATCAGCGCCAATATTCACATCACAACTGAAGACAAAGTTGTGAGAAGGTGTACAAATAAAGAAAAATAGATAATTGATCGATGTTGTTGGTAGGCATGGCTCCATTTCCTGGGCACATTGTTCATTGGTTGGTAGCTAGTTTCACCTAGCTCTGTAGCCAAAAAAGAGGTGTATGGAGGACATCACAATCCGATCATTTTGTGCAGCTCCACTAAAATCAAGCTGACCATCCTTGTTTGCAAAGATATCCAGTCAGTATGATTACAATAATAGTGGAACTAGATGATGAAACATAACACACACAAATAGAAGCCGATCACCTCTGCGATCTCTCTTTAGGACTAACTACTTGTTGGAGAAGATTACGCACGAAGTTGGATGAGGAGGATAGCAAAACCAATCTCGCTTTCTGCAGTCCCACCGAGATGTAAAAACGTTGCCCGTGTGAGATTTTGGCGGAACTGCACAAAACACTCTTAAAAAAGTGATATGTGCGGTTCACCAAAAGGTCGCAATAGCAACGAGGTGAAATGGATAGCCCTGTTTGCAAAAGGAGGTAGAAAGGAAATAATTACTGCCCAATAACACGAGTTGAAGACACATACACCGAAAAAAAAGAAACATATTCCATGTAATAAGGGAAAGATAGCAGCATGGTGGTTTATCAAAAACGGTTTGAGGACGAGATTGCAAGATGGAAACTACGTCGGCCGAGGTATGTTTTAACCAAACAACTAAAGAAGATCCACATGCAGGATTTTCCACATGCAACAACGTGGGAAGATGGGCAGTGGAGCAAGACTGGAGGAAGCTGTACCCGAGGGCCGTCGGGATGTAACTAGGAGGGCACCGGTGGCCGGGATCTGCCCATATTGCGGCAGTGAGCAAGTGGCGAAGGCCCTACCGCGCCGGACCTTGATCAGAGAGAACGGCGGGTACCGCAAATCGGGACATGCTGCCTCAACGCCGTCGAACGGAGAAGCGATGCACATCCTCCCTTTCGGCCGGCGGACGGGATGCGGCCGGATCAGTGACCAACAGTGAGAGAGAGAGAGGCCACCGCCGCCTTGTGTGAGATAGTGTGACGAGAGACAAACCCCGGCAGGCAGGCTCCATTGTATATAGTGGAGCGAATTTTTCTTTTTTCCCGACGACAATCGTTTTATATTCCGTACGTGCCATTGAGGAATATAACTTTATTTAATACTAATGCGTCAAGTCAAACTTTGTTCCGTCTATGCGTGGTACACGACCCTCCTTCGAGTAAACAACCGCTACACGCATCAAATTATCACGTGGGCTGCCTTTTCATATAGAAATGAACTCCACCATGTACCCGCGCAGGTGTGGCCGGGAACAACACGTGAGTACGTGCGTCATGCGTGCACCTCTTCTTTAGGAGCAGGTACGGACGTGGGTGGGTATGAGAGAGATGGTTTGTGCGAAACAGAGGCAATGTGTCGATGATATATCAAACAAAAAAACGTAACATATGCAATGTGTGTGAAACAGAGTCATGTATATATCATATATAGAGGGAGTGATCCACGAGAAGAGAGTGAAGGGATCATCGGCGTGAGATATTGATAGAATCAAAAACATGGATGAAGTGTGTGGCTGCGTGATCCATAAAGAGTGCCATCGAATTTGTGTTTGCCCATGTCAAAGATATAGGGCGGCTGGCCTACTGGAATTTGAGAGGGCAGAGGTGCATTTTTTCTCTGTGGCATGGATACCTACGTACAACGTTCGACTATCGGTGTATGTGTGGGGGGGGGGGGGGTGGGAGGGGGCAGAGACCTAACTATAGAGAGGTAGATCGACTAGTATATGTGTGGAGAAGGAGAGAGACCTAGCTATGTATTGAGGGAGATCGATCGGCATCCATGCATATGTGTAGCAGAGGAATAAGGTTGGGAGAAAGGCAAAGGTAGAGTGTCGAAGGATTGGTGGTGGAGTTGCTTCTCACAAATGGTGGGAGAGGCCTGCTAGACAAACGGAGGGTACGAGTGCAATATCAATAAGAGAGGGCCGGGGATGTCTGCCTATTTATGCACGTGCATGTGAGAGACGGGTCGGGAGGTATGCAAGGATGATGAGGGGGTACAATATGGTTGTGGTAAGCAGATGTAACTACATAGGAAGATCAACCGTCGTGTGTCCGAGAAAGGGAGAGACATAACTAGTGAGGTAAGTCTGTCGGTTCATGGGGAAAAAGAATTATAGTCGACCTAGCTATATATAGGGAGATCGGTACGTATACATGCATGCATGTGTTAGAAGCAAATAAGGATAGAGAGACGGATAGGGAGAGAGGGGTGCGGCAAGGAGGTGGTGCGAGAGGCCTACTATGTCGAGGGGGGAGGAGTGTGAGAGTATGAGATCAATGAAAAGAGGGGCGGGAGTGTGCACCTGCGTGGAACCGTATTGAACATAGGGGGGCATGGACGGTGAGAAGAGAAGAGGGGAAGTGTGTGTTTGTGGTAGGCACACTTTCCTAGAGAGGTATATCGACCGATGTGTGCCGGAAAGAAGGAGCCGGGGGGCCTACACACACCGTGGGTGAACGACCTAAAGAGAAATAACGAATGTGCGCGATGGAGGGGACACTGAGGTTGGGTGAGAGGGGGGGCGAGCGTGTGCATGCACGATAGAAAGTTAGCGCTAGCTAGCTACAAAGAGAAGAGGATCGTGAAGGTGTAAAAGACGAACAGAGATCATAATTCATTACAAAAAAGTGGATACGGATATTTGAAGAAGATATCATAATGTAGAACATTGATTATAATTTGGAATAATGTGTGGCTTTTGCAGCTCATGGCTAAATACTTGTCATAATGTAGGGGGCGGGGCACTATACTTTGTGTGATAAACACGGTGTACGTATGGAACATGGTTTAGATTATGAATATCTAGTTAGTACATCAAATGTACTATTATTTGGAATCAACATCAAGTGTATTCAAAAAATTGAATTCGAGTTCATATAGTACACATAGTTCATATCTATCTCTATAGTAATCACGTGGTGTGTTGTTAATACACGAATGATGGTTGAAGTTGGCAACACTCATGATTGTAGATTCTTATTCAAATAGAGAAATGAATTCAAATTTTGTTCGAATTGCAGCGATAGTATAGAAATTTGGAATGCACTAAAATGTTGGTATGAGTAGGTTACATGCATTATACAGCCAGCGAAAAAATTTAATTGGACATAACATGGATTCATAGCTTTGAATAGCATTTGTATAGTAAAACGGGACAAGACTCTCTCTTTGTGTGGTGTGAATAGTTACATTTTTTTCGTTTTTTCGTTGAGGGAAGTGCGAATTGATTTGGTACGTACGAGTACAATATTACACGTTAGGTTTGTCCCTAAAATTCAACCCGCGCCTTGTTATATCCCGAAAATTCAGATATCGTTCTCCTAAAACCCGCGCCTTGCTATCCCGAAATTACAACTCGCCCGAAAACTCCCTCCAGCTGCCAAATCCCGACACGTGAAATCCCCCTTCTAACCCTAAGCCGAAAGGGCCGCTCGTTCAAATCGGTGGGGTAACTTTTGTAACACACCCTACATTTTGGACAAGCGCGTCCCTAAGTCATGGTTCCCCCCTCCCATCGCCTCCTTTTCGCCATTCGAAATCCCAGGCCGCCATAAGCTCTCTGCTTCAGCTGCGAAACCCCACCCTCCTCCGCCCGCCACCTCACCGCTGCCCAGCCGGAGCCTCTTCCCCGATGACGTCATCCACCGCAACAGCTCGACATCCCTCATCCACCTCCCCGGATGAGGATTCGTCGTCCATCTCGTTGTCCCGCCGGTTCAGCCGCCCCGTCCTCCATCTCCAAGGAGCTGCTCTGACGATCGCCTAGTCTATCGAGGCTGCTCCATCACCACAGCGCCACCTTAACCAGCTCCACCGGAACCGCAACATCCTCACCGACTCCTCGGATGAAGCTGAGGCCTACTCGGCACCACCAAAGAGGTTGTACACTCATCGCATCGTACCTTCTCCTTAACTCAACTTACCTCGAAGCTGGCGCCGCGGGCGACATCTCCACGGCGGCTCTCCCCCAGTGCGAGGCCCCTTCAGCGGCGGCATCCGTTCCAGCTAGATCTGCTGCTGCTGCTCCGGCTCTCGCTCACTCGCTCGCTCGCGCTGCTGCTGCTGCTCTCCCCCTCGCTCGTGCTGCTGCTTTGCTCCGATTTAGCTACACTTCAGTCGACTGAATCGACTTTTGAGTCAGTCGATTTTCAGGGGGTGGGGGGCTCACTGGAGTTAAGGAAGAACCACCCCAAAGCAGGAGGGGGGCTCGCCAGAGAGGTACCCCACCTATCTATCTTAGGGTTCAGGGTGGGGCGGTGGTGGCCGGCGGTGGGGGGCAGTGGTCGCCACGGTGGGGAGGGGGTGGTGGTGGGGATCGCCAGAGAAAAATCTCGGCGTGGAGGGGGGGGGGCTGGAGGGCTGGCCCGGGCGGCGGCGGACCGGCGGTGGGGAGTGGTTTCGGGGCGGCGAGGCGGCGCGGGGGGCCGGCGGTTCAGCCGCTGGTGGCTGGCGGCTCAGGGGGGTGCAGGTTGAAGATGAACTGCAGGCCCTCCCTATACTACATGTGATGTGCCTCTCTGCTACCACTGCGTTCAGTTTCAATAGTAACATTCAGATTCCACCGTAAATTTCAGTTTTGACAGTTAAGTTCAGAGTCAATAGTTTTTACCTCATCTGTTGTAGTCAGGTGTTTTTTGGTGATGTAAATTTTACATCTATCACTTTTTGGTAATGTATTTTGCATCATCTATTGGAGATGCTATTAGAATCCCACTTGAGATTAATGATGTCTGTCTTGTATTGCTTCAGCCTCGACGTCTTACGGCACGCTGGAGCTGCTCCAACGACGGAACTATCCATCACAACAGAGCAGTGCCCTGGACGCCATCTACAGATTCCTCAGATCTTAATCCACACCTCCGACAGCCACCTCTGCCTCAAATTCTTCAGCGACCAACCCAATGATGCCGAGGTCGACATGGCTACGGCAAAGAGGTTGTACACTTGTCGCATCACTTATTACTCTACATTCATGTCGATCCATTAGGGATATTTTTGTTCAAAGGAAAAACATAGCAATAGGAAATTTTCCTTTGGTACTCTACTATTCAATTATCCATGCATTTTGTTGAAAGGAATGGAGCAAAACATCCACCTGGACCTACTTTTCAAAATCCTATGCATGAAAACAAGACCAAGTGCATTAGTGGCAGAATAACATTCTAACTGTACACGCTTTCATATGGTTTCACTTTAATTTGGCCATGTTTCTTTGCATTCCTCTGCTCTTCCAATTCCTGTGAACCAAACACCCAAGTTGACCGAAATCCTGTGTTTACAAATGCTCTGTTTCCCATGTGCGTTCCTATCCTATTCCGTTGTTTTTTTCTATCCTTGCATTTTTAGAATCATGCAAGCCAAAGGAGCCCTTATAGAATTACTTCAGTTACAGGTAGGTGTCAAAGAAAACTTTGTGTGGTTTTTCCTGCTCCTGCCACGACGTCGTCCACCTCACCTGAGCTGCTCCATCGATAGAAGCATCCACCAAACCAGACATCATGACTCCTGACCGTCTTTCGCCGCCTCAGATCTCCTTCCCTGCCGCCGGCACCCACCACAACGACATCACCATCATCGACTCAGTAGATGAACCTGAGGAGTATACGGGTCCACAAGAGAGGTCGCACTCTTTTGTTTCTGCTTATGTTATGCATTGCTTAATATTACCTGCTACTTTATTGTCCTGTTCACCTCTTAGACTCCAAGTCAGGTCCAAATTAATTTTCAAACTTGAGTTCTAAATTAGTTGTGGGGCACATATCGAGGCAGCAATGAATAGTATCTCTGTCTAATATCTGGTTCACCTAGGGTATGCCTATGTTGTTCATCTTGGGTGGGAAACAAATAGTAGAGCAATCATCATCTGTCTTTTTATTAAATTAAAGCAGTCATCAGCCTGCTATCATTATTTTTGGATCCATCCACTGGTTGTTACCATCACTCTAGATTTCTGCATGCTCTCCTTACATAATCTCACTATATTTTTTTGTATGCATGTCAGATATTGTACACGGTCATGCTGAACATGTAGAGAAAAAGAGAAGAGTTTTGCGCGGCAATACAATGTCATGCAGACATCGCTCCATGGTGGGTTCAATGGAAAACCCTCCCCCTCTCCAGATTGTAATCCAGAGGAAGATATCTGTACTCAGGCGGATTCAGACGCAGCTGACCACTCCTATTTACCCCCCAAGGTGTTTGCTCTAACTTGGCATGATGATGTTAGTCATATCATGCATATATTGCCTTGCAGTGCCTACTTTCGACATCATATATGTCATCTGCTTAGTTTAGACATGTTCTGTAATGCCACCCGTTTAGTTTCTATATCATATATAGGAATTATGCAGTCTCATGTCTTTTAGCTAGCCATAATATATGTGAAATGAGCAATGCCATCCTGTTTAACCAGGCATCATATATTTGAATGATATCTTGCCTATCCTTTTCTTCAGTACATTTCCATTTGTCGACAATGTTTGTACATTAAACTACTCTTCCTGTGAATCTAGAGTGAAAACAAGGCCTTCAGAAAGCGCATTGCTACACCGTCAAGGCAGATCTCTTCTTTGGGTCCCGATAGCTCCTCATAGATGGAATCAGAGATAGATGACCAGTCCTATCCCCCCACTGAGGTGTATGCTCTAACTTGGCACGGTTATACTGCTCATATCATGCATATGGTGTCTTGCATTGCATAGTTTAGACATCATATACATAATATTCAACACCATGTTCTTAGTTCAGACATCATATATGCGAATACCCTCTGCTTAGCATATAAATCACATATGTGAATTAAATCATGCGATCCTTATTACTTAGATAACATGTATGTGAATTATGTCATGCGATCCTGTTTAGTTAGTCATCATATCTTTGAATTATGTTATACTATGCTATCTAGTTTAGATAGACATCATATATGTGAAATTGTGTCATGCTATCCGTTTTAGTTAAACAATATACATGTCAACTATTTCATGCCCTCTTTTTTCCACACTATCTATTGCATCTATCTCTCGTACGATGTCTGTACATTAAACTATGTTTCCTGTTTATCAGCCATTTGAATTGGAGCGGGTGATGGCAGTATCTAGCGGAGTAAAAACACGGTCTTCAAATAAAACAGTGCTACCTCTTGGTGGAGATAGCACCCTGGTTGTACATGCACGAGAACCAGCCCTACCACACATAACCCAGACTCTCGCAGATTATACCCCTACTGCGATGGACAGAGAACCAGCTTCACCCAATCTAACCCCAACCCCAGCAGATAGTAACCCAGTTCCTGTTGACACAACACCATCTCCACCATAGAGCTCCCAAGCAAGAGCAGCTAGTAAGGCAACTCTAGTGACCAAAGCGCCAGTACTACCACGGTGGACCCCAACTCCACCAGTTAGTACACCTATTCCCGTGGAGGAGGCACAACCAGCCATTCATAGTTTAGCATCTATCGCATTTGATGTTGTTAAATCCTATGTGTGTGTCTTCCCATCATGGAAATATTATACTGAAGATGAAGGAAAATGCCGATTCAGTGTGTTTGTCCAGAGTTATGTGTAAGTAATGTTATTCATGGCAATTACTTTGCTTTGCCCCATACATTCTACCTCCATGATGATTATAATACAATAAATTTTCCCATTTTTCTCTATAGAGAAGGACCGATTTGGAAACTCAGGATGAGGTAACCTATGCTAATACCTCTGCTATCTTCAAGAATGCTTGGTGGCGATGTCGAATTACACAAGAAAACGTACTTCACTGGCAAAGAAACTCATAGAATTCCCTTACATTCTCCAGAGACACATTTACTGGACGATGCTTGGGAATGCCTTGTTCTGTACTGGTCCAGAACCAAGAATGTGGTAAGGTCTATGAGCTCATTTTTTGAAGTACTATATGCTTGCGTCTTACTGTACTCTGTTCATGTAGAACAAGTCCTTCAAACTGAAGAACAACTGTTCTCATTTAAGATTCCATTGCTATCTGTTGGGGAACGCAGTAATTTCAAAAAAATTCCTACGGACACGCAAGATCTATCATGGTGATGCATAGCAACGAGCGGGCAGAGAGTTGTCTATGTACCCTCGTATACCGATAGCGGAAGCGTTATGACAACACGGTTGATGTAGTCGTACGTCTTCACGATCCGACCGATCCAAGTACCGAACGCACGGCACCTCCGAGTTCAGCACACGTTCAGCTCGATGACGTCCCATGAACTCTTGATCCAGTTGAGGTCGAGGGAGAGTTCTGTCAGCACGACGGTGTGGTGACGGTGATGATGAACTTACCGGCGCTGGGCTTCGCCTAAGCACTACGACGATATGACCGAGGTGTGTATCTGTGGAAGGGGGCACTGCACACGGCTAAGAAATCAACTTGTGTGTCTATGGGGTGCCCCTTGCCTCAGTATATAAAGGAGGAGAGGAGGGGAGGCCGGCCAACCCCTATGGGCGCGCCAAGTGTGGAGTCCTACTAGGACTCCAAGTCCTAGTAGGAGTCCACCAAAGGGACGGAGCCAAGACGGAACCCGCGGGCGCCCAGAACGGAACGGGGGCCGGCCCCCCAGTCCAATTCGGTTTGGGCTAGGGGGGGGGCGCCCTGCCTTGCCCTGCCTCCTCTCTTCCACCACTTGGCCATGAGGCCCAATACTTCTTTCCCCGTATTCCCGTATCTCCCCGGTGCTTCAAAAAATATCCGAATCACTCGGAACCTTTACGATGTCCGAATATAGCCTTCCAATATATCGATTTTACGTCTCGCCCATTTCGAGACTCCTCGTCATGTCCGCGGTCTCATCCGGGACTCTGAACAATCTTCGGTCATCAAATTACATAACTCTTTAATACAAACCGTCATTGAAAGTTAAGCGTGCGGACCCTACGGGTTCGAGAACTATGTAGACATGACCTGAGACAATCTCCGGTCAATAACCAATAGCGGAACCTGGATGCTCATATTGGCTCCTACATATTCTACGAAGATCTTTATCGGTCAAACCGCATAACAACATACATTGTTCTCTTTGTCATCGGTATGTTACTTGCTCGAGATTCGATCGTCGGTATCCTTATACCTAGTTCAATCTCGTTACCGGCAAGTCTCTTTACTCGTTCCGTAATACTTCATCCCGCAACGAACTCATTATTTACATTGCTTGCAAGGCTTGGAGTGATGAGTATTACCGAGAGGGCCCAGAGATACCTCTTCGAAACACGGAGTGACAAATCCTAATCTCGATATATGCCAACCCAACAAACACCTTCGGAAACACCTGTAGAGCATCTTTATAATCACCCAATTACGTTGTGACGTTTGATTGCACACAAAGTGTTCTTCCGGATATTCGGGAGTTGCACAATCTCATAGTCGGAGGAACATGTATAAGTCATGAAGAAAGAAGTAGCAATAAAACAGTAATGATCATAATGCTAAGCTAACAAATGGGTCTAGTCCATCACATCATTCTCCTAATGATGTGATCTCGTTCATCAAATGACAACACATGTCTATGGCTAGGAAACATAACCATCTTTGATAAACGAGCTAGTCAAGTAGAGGCATACTAGGGACACTCTGTTTGTCTATGTATTCACACATGTACTATCTTTCCGGTTAATACAATTCTAGCATGAATAATAAACATTTATCATGAATTTAAGGAAATAAATAATAACTTTATTATTGCCTCTAGGGCATATTTCCTTCAGTCTCCCACTTGCACTAGAGTCAATAATCTAGTTCACATCGCCATGTGATTTAACACGAAAAGTTCACATCACCTATGTGATTAACACCCATAGTTCACATCGCCATGTGACCAACACCCAAAGGGTTTACTAGAGTCAATAATCTAGTTCACATCGCTATGTGATTAACTCCCAAAGAGTACTAAGGTGTGATCATGTTTTGCTTACGAGAGAAGTTTAGTTAACGGGTCTGTCATATTCAGATCCGTATGTATTTTGCAAATTTCTATGTCACCAATGCTCTGCACGGAGCTACTCTAGCTAATTGCTCCCACTTTCAATATGCATCTAGATTGAGACTTAGAGTCATCCAGATCAGTGTCAAAGCTTGCATCGACATAACTCTTTACGACGAACTCTTTATCACCTCCATAACCGAGAAATATTTCCTTAGTCCTCTTAGGTAACTAAGGATAACTTTGACCGATGTCCAGTGATCTACTCCTAGATCACTATTGTACTCCTTTGCCAAAAACATAGCAAGGTATACAATAGGTCTGGTACACAGCATGGCACACTTTATAGAACCTATGACTGAGGCATAGGGAATGCCTTTCATTCTCTCTCTATCTTCTGTCGTGGTCGTGTTTTGAGTCTTACTCAACTTCGCACCTTGTAACACAGGCAAGAACTCTTTCTTTGACTGATCCATTCTGAACTCCTTCAAAATCTTAGCAAGGTATGTACTCATCGAAAGTCTTATCAAGCGTCTTGATCTATCTGTATAGATCTTGATGCCCAATATGTAAGTAGCTTCACCGAGGTCTTTCTTTAAAAAAAACTCCTTTCAAACACTCCTTTATGCTTTCCAAAAAAATTCTACATCATTTCCGATCAGCAATATGTCATTCACATATACTTATCAGAAAGGTTGTAGTGCTCCCACTCACTTTCTTGTAAATACAGTCTTTACCGCAAGTCTGTATAAAATGATATGCTTTGATCAACTCATCAAAGCGTATATTCCAACTCCGAGATGCTTGCACCAGTCCAGAGTTGGATCGCTGGAGTTCGCACACTTTGTTAGCACCTTTAGGATCGACAAAACTTTTGGTTGCATCATATACAACTCTTCTTTAAGAAATCCAATTAAGGAATGTAGTTTTTTGACATCCATTTGCCAGATTTCAAAAATGCGGCAATTGCTAACATGATTCGGACAGACTTAAGCATCGATACAAGTGAGAAAATCTCATTGTAGTCCACACTTTGAACTTGTCAAAAACCTTTTTCGACAATTCGAGCTTTGTAGATAGTAACACTACTATTAACGTCAATCTTCCTCTTGAAGATCCATTTATTCTCAATGGCTTGCCGATCATTGGGCAAGTCCACCAAAGTCCATACTTTGTTCTAATACATGGATCCTATCTCAGATTTCATGGCCTCAAGCCATTTTGCGGAATCTGGGCCCATCATCGCTTCCTCATAGTTCGTAGGTTCGTCATGTTCTAGTAACATGACTTCTAGAATCGGATTACCGTACCACTCTGGTGCGGACCGTACTCTGGTTGATCTACGAGTTTCGGTAGTAACTTGATCTGAAGTTTCATGATCATCATCATTTGCTTCCTCACCAATTGGCGTAGGCATCACTGGGACTGATTTCTGTGATGAACTATTTTCCAATTCGGGAGAAGGTACAATTACCTCATCAAGTTCTACTTTCCTCCCACTCACTTCTTTCGAGAGAAAACTCCCTCTCTAGAAAGGATCCATTTTAGCAACAAAAATCTTGCCTTCGGATCTGTGATAGAAGGTGTACCCAATAGTTTCTTTTGGGTATCCTATGAAGACTTGCTTCTCCGATTTGGGTTCGAGCTTATCAAGTTGAAACTTTTGCACATAAGCATCGCAGTCCCAAATTTTAAGAAACGACAGCTGAGGTTTCTTGCCAAACCATGGTGTCATCTCAATGGATTTAGATGGTGCCCTATTTAACATGAATGCAGCTGTCTCTAATGCATAACCCCAAAACGATAGTGGTAGATTGGTAAGAGACATCATAGATCGCACCATATCTAATAAAGTACGGTAACGACGTTCGGACACACCATTACATTGTGGTGTTCCAGGTGGCGTGAGTAGTGAAACTATTTCACATTGTTTTAACTGAAGGCCAAACTCGTAACTCAAATATTTTACCTCTGCGATCATATCGTAGTAACTTCTATTTTCTTGTTACGAAGATTCTCCACTTCACTCTGAAATTCTTTGAACTTTTCAAATGTTTCAGACTTGTGTTTCATCAACTAGATATACCCATATCTGCTCAAATCATCTGTGAAGTTCAGAAAATAATGATACCTGCCGCGAGCCTCAACACTCATTGGACCGCATACATCAGTATGTATTATTTCCAATAAGTCAGTAGCTTGCTCCATTGTTCCGAAGAACGGTGTTCTAGTCATCTTGCCCATGAGGCATGGTTCGCAAGCATCAAATGATTCATAATCAAGTGATTCCAAAAGTCCATTAGCATGGAGTTTCTGCATGCGCTTTACACCAATATGACCTAAACGGCAGTGCCACAAATATGTTGCACTATCATTATTAACTTTGCATCTTTTGGCATCAATATTATGAATATGTGTATCACACGATCGAGATTCAATAAACCATTCACATTGGGTGTATGACCATAGAATGTTTTATTCAAGTAAATAGAACAACATTTATTCTCTGACTTAAATAAATAACCGTATTGCAATGAACATGATCTAATCATATTCATGCTCAACGCAAACACCAAATAACATGTATTTAGGCCCAACACTAATCCCGAAGGTAGAGGGAGTATGCGATGGTGATCATATCAATCTTGGAACCACTTCCAACATACATCGTCACTTCATCCTTAACTACTCTCTGTTCATTCTGCAACTCCCGTTTCGAGTTACTACTCTTAGCAAACAAACCAGTATCAAATACTAAGGGGTTGCTATAAACACTAGTAAAGCACACATCAATAACATGTATATCAAATATACTTTTGTTCACTTCGCCATCCTTCTTATCCACCAAGTATCTAGGGTAGATCCACATCCAGTGACCATATCCTTTGCAGTAGAAGCACTCAGTTCCAGGCTTGGGTCTAGCTTTGGGCTTCTTCATGGGAGCAGCAACTTGCTTGCTATTCTTCTTGAAGTTCCCTTTCTGTCCCTTTTCTTGAAACTAGTGGTCTTGTTAACCATCAAATCTTGATGCTCTTTCTTGATTTCTACCTTCGCTGATTTCAGCATCGCTAAGAGCTCGGGAATTACTTTCGTCATCCCTTGCATATTATAGTTCATCACGAAGTTCAAGTAACTTGGTGATAGTGACTAGAGAACTCTGTCAATCACTATCTTATCTGGAAGATAAACTCCCACTTGATTCAAGTGATTGTAGTACTCAGACATTCTGAGCACATGCTCACTAGTTGAGCTATTCTCCTCCATCTTGTAGGCAAAGTACTTGTGAAAGGTCCAATACCTCTCGACATGGGCATGAGTTTGAAATACCAATTTCAGCTCTTGGAACATCTCATATGCTCCGTGTCGTTCATAACATTTTTGAAGTCCCGGTTATAAGCCATAAAGCATGGTGCACTAAACTATCAAGTAGTCAGCATACCGAGCTTTGTCAAACGTTCATAACGTCTGCATCTGCTCCTGCAATAGGTCTGTCACCTAGTGGTGCATCAAGGACATAATACTTCTGTGCAGCAGTGAGGATAATCCTCAGATCACGGACTAAGTCCACATTATTGCTACTATCATCTTTCAACATAATTTTCTCTAGGAACATATCAAAAATAAACGAGGAGCTATAACGCGAGCTATTGATCAACAACATAATTTGCAAATACTACCAAGACTAAGTTCATGATAAATTAAAGTTCAATTAATCATATTACTTAAGAACTCCCACTTAGATAGACATCCCTCTAGTCATCTAAATGATCACGTGATCCAAATCAACTAAACCATGTCCGATCATCACGTGAGATGGAGTTGTATCAATGGTGAACATATCTATGTTGATCATATCTACTATATGATTCACGCTCGACCTTTCGGTCTCCATGTTACGAGGCCATATCTGCATATGCTAGGCTCGTCAAGTTTAACCTCGAGTATTCTGCGTGTGCAAAACTGGCTTGCACCCGTTGTATGTGAACGTAGAGCTTATCACACCCGATCATCACGTGGTGTCTCAGCACGAAGAGCTTTAGCAACGGTGCATACTCAGGGAGAACACTTATACCTTGAAATTTGGTGACAGATCATCTTATAATGCTACTGACGTACTAAGCAAAATAAGATGCATAAATAAGATAAACATCACGTGCAATCAAAAAATATGTGACATGATATGGCCATCATCATCTTGTGCTCATGATCTCCATCACCGAAACATCATCATAATCTCCATCGTCACCGGCATGACACCATGATCTCCATCATCTTGATCTTTATCAATGTGTCGTCACATGGTCGTCCCGCCAACTATTGCTTTTGCAACTATTGCTATCGCATAGCGATAAAGTAAAGCAATTATATGGTGCTTGCATCTTATGCAATAAAGAGACAACCATAAGGCTTCTGCCAGTTGCCGATAACTTTATGAAAAACATGATCATCTCATACAACAATTTATATCTCATCACATCTTGACCATATCACATCACAACATACCCTACAAAACCAAGTTAGACGTCCTCTACTTTGTTGTTGCATGTTTTACGTGGCTGCTACGGGTTTAGAAGAACCGATTCTTACTTACGCAAAACCACAACGTGGTGTAGTGATTGCCTTTTGATCTTCTAAAAGAACCCTCTTCATTGAAACCGGTTCAACTAAAGTGAGAGAGACAGACACCCGCTAGTCACCTTTAAGCAACGAGTGCTCGCAGCGGTGAAACCAGTCTCGCGTAAGCGTACGCGTAATGTCGGTCCGGGCCGCTTCATATCACAATACCGCTGAACCAAGTAACAACTAGTAACGGCAAGCAATATGTATACACCCACGCCCACAACTCCTTTGTGTTCTACTCGTGCATATAACATCTACACATAGACCTGGCTCGGATGCCACTGTTGGGGAACGCAGTAATTTCAAAAAAAATCCTACGGACACGCAAGATCTATCATGGTGATGCATAGCAATGAGCGGGCAGAGTGTTGTCTACGTACCCTCATAGACCGATAGCGGAAGCGTTATGACAACGCGGTTGATGTAGTCATACGTCTTCAAAATCCGACCGATCCAAGTACCGAACGCACGGCACCTCCGAGTTCAGCACACGTTCAGCTCGATGACGTCCCACGAACTCTTGATCCAGTTGAGGTCGAGGGAGAGTTCTGTCAGCACGACGGCGTGGCGACGGTGATGATGAAGTTACCGGCGCAGGGCTTCGCCTAAGCACTACGACGATATGACCGAGGTGTGTATCTGTGGAAGGGGGCACTACACACGGCTAAGAAATCAACTTGTGTGTCTATGGGGTGCCCCTTGCCTCAATATATAAAGGAGGAGAGGAGGGGAGGCCGGCCGGCCCCTATGGGCGCGCCAAGTGTGGAGTCCTACTAGGACTCCAAGTCCTAGTAGGAGTCCACCAAAGGGAAGGAGGGAAGAAGGAAGGAGAGAAAGGAAAGGGGGCCCGGCCCCTAGTCCAATTCGGTTTGGGCTAGGAGGGCCGCGCGCCCTGCCTTTCCCTGCCTCCTCTCTTCCACCAATTGGCCCATGAGGCCCAATACTTCTTTCCCCGTATTCCCGTATCTCCCCGGTGCTCCGAAAAATACCCGAATCACTCGGAACCTTTCCGATGTCCGAATATAGCCTTCCAATATATCGATCTTTATATCTCGACCATTTCGAGACTCCTCGTCATGTCCACGATCTCATCCGAGACTCCGAACTATCTTCGGTCATAAAATCACATAACTCTTTAATACAAATCGTCATTGAACGTTAAGTGTGTGGACCCTACGGGTTCGAGAACTATGTAGACATGACCTGAGACAATCTCCGGTCAATAAAAAATAGCCGAACCTAGATGCTCATATTGGCTCCTACATATTCTACGAAGATCTTTATCGGTCAAACCGCATAACAACATACGTTGATCCCTTTGTCATCGGTATGTTACTTGCCCGAAATTCGATCGTCGGTATCCTTATACCTAGTTCAATCTCGTTACCGGCAAGTCTCTTTACTCGTTCCATAATACTTCATCCCGCAACTAACTCATTATTTACATTGCTTGCAAGGCTTGGAGTGATGAGTATTACCGAGAGGGCCCAGAGATACCTCTTCAAAATACGGAGTGACAAATCCTAATCTCGATATATGCCAACCCAACAAACACCTTCGGAAACCCCTGTAGAGCATCTTTATAATCACCCAGTTACGTTGTGACGTTTGATTGCACACAAAGTGTTCTTTCGGATATTCGGGAGTTGCACGATCTCATAGTCTGAGGAATATGTATAAGTCATGAAGAAAGCAGTTGCAATAAAATAGTAACGATCATAATGCTAAGCTAACAAATGGGTCTAGTCCATCACATCATTCTCCTAATGATGTGATCTCGTTCATCAAATGACAACACATGTCTATGGCTAGGAAACATAACCATCTTTGATAAACGAGCTAGTCAAGTAGAGGCATACTAGGGACACTCTGTTTGTCTATGTATTCACACATGATCTATGTTTCTGGTTAATACAATTCTAGCTTGAATAATAAACATTTATCATGAATTTAAGGAAATAAATAATAACTTTATTATTGCCTCTAGGGCATATTTCCTTCACTATCGTGCATACTGCTTTGCTCTTGTATCACTGTATTTACTCATACAAACTTATTTTTAAATTGAAGGATCCAATCGAAACTCCAATGGCACAACAGGTATGTTTACTCATGTTTCTTTAACAGGTTTGCTCTTATAAATAGCTCCGTTGATCTCAATTTCAATTGTGTATACAGTTGACTTCTCATATCATGCACAGTACTAGCATCACAACAGAGCAAATAGTGTTGTTGTACATGTAGACCCATGGTACCCATCTGAAATCTTGTTGTGCCGTGTAGTTTCCCACGCTTTGTATTCTTTCAGTGCTACTTTCTCTTGAACTGATATGATTTGAACCGTGTCTCTATTCTGATTTGGCAAGACAATGAAGTGACCATAGGACATAGATATATGTTTGTTTGATGCTTTTATAATGTACTACTTGGCAAGAGAAGACTTGGTAGTTTAATCTTGTCCACCTTACTAATGAACTGGTTCACCGAAATGAGTTTCATATACAAGTACATGCTAAACCTGTTATGTGTCTGCTTGTTTCTTCTTTTAGAATGCTGACTGAATATTGGGGAAGAGTGCCTTATTAAGCAATGGTAAAGGAAGTAATGTAGATAAGGTTTAGGATAGTGAGACATCCTTGTTAGTCTCCAACAAAGCTGATAAAACAGCTAAGGAAAACTATCTTGAAGACAGTGAGACAACCCCAAAGTCCTATCTTGGTTTAGTGTTCGAGTTACTAGCCTCTATCGCTGACACAAGCTATTCAAACTCATTGTCTGAATCAGTTTGGTTTCTTGAGTCTCAACTACAGGCTGAAAGACATCAATCAGCTATGCTGTGACAAGAAGCGGAAGGACTGCGGAAGTCCCTGGAGCATTCAGATGCATACTTTCTGGTGCAACAACAAGCGTTGGAGGATTTTAGCGCCAAATAGGACAAAGCTAATAAGCTTGCTAAGCTTATTGCTAGCATGGTGGATACCGTGATAACGCTTTCTTGAGCTCTTCTGAAGTTGTTTCAGTTATGGACTTGTTTTGCTGCCGCGTTTATTTGCACTGGTGACCAATTTAGACGGCAAGTGTATGTAATATGCTGCTTTGTTCCCTATATTTGCACTGGTGGCGAACTTTGATACCCAGTGGATGTAATATGTGTAATAGCCGTAATAGCCTAGCGTTAGTTGCTTGCTTATTTATTTCCTTATTGTCCTTTTTAGTTGTTTGCTTGTAGTCACTGCAGTTCTTTTTCCGCGTTTTTCTAGTGGCCACATAACCTTTTTTTGGTAACTAGGCCACAATAACCATGGAAACACACGGACTGTTGTAACCATGGGCCTCCTGCGGGCCATAGGATCCATGGGCCTTCTACGGGCTGTAGGATCCATGGGCCTTCTACGGGCCATATGATCCATGGGCCTTCTACGGGCCGTAGGATTCATGGGCCTTCTACGGGCCCTATGATCCATGGGCCTTCTACGGGCCGTAGGATCCAGGGGCCTTCTACGAGGCGTATAATCATTTCGCCAAACATGGGTCGTACTATTCGTGGACCATAACGGACAGTTAATAGGCCGTATTTGATAACGCTATGAAAACAGCCCAACGGGTTAACGGGCCACAAATGGGCCAAATGTAACCACGGGCTGAATTTGGCCCACAAACGGAACATGCCAGTAACGGACCGTAACTAACCGAATTCTAGAAATGAGCCCAAGAATAAATGGGCCCTTAGAAGGCCGAAACTTAACATGGGCTGGAAACGGCCGGCTGAATAATGGGCCGTTAATGGGTATAAAGCGATACACTGTTCATTATGGGCCAGTTTCATCTCGGGCCTTTAATGGGCCCAGAGTTACAAAGGGCCTCCTATGGGCCGAAAGACATCATGGGCCACACATGGGCCGGAAGTTACAACGGGCTGGTATCATATTGGACGGCCCAGATGACGCTACTGGGCCAAATTCTGGTACGCCGTGAGTTAGCGGGCTATAGATGGGCTCTATTCGAACATGCCATTAACAGGCTTTCCGTGGGCCGACCGTCTACCTTTTGACCAAGTCAAACGGGCCAGCCTTTTCACTGGAATTGGCCTCTGTTGGGCCGTGCCACGTGTCGATGAATCATAGGCGCCTTCGGTCCAATGAGTGGATGACATCTGTCCCAATGGTGAGCCGACACGTGGTTACTCTGGCCATTGAGAATTTTACACGTGGAAAATCCCCATTGGTCCAGGCTGTTAAAGGGTTATTGTATCATCATGGAAGTGTACTTTTTTTGTAGTGCCTATACCATGCCAATGCTTTTCCCTTCAAAGATAAAGGGAAAACCTTCTTCTTAGTTTCATCTCCGGGTAAACCTGCAAGCTTAAATAATCCACAAATTTCTTCCACATATATCAAGTCCATATCAGGATGTTTGGTTCCATCTCCTGCATAAGGATTAGCTAGCAGTTGTTCTATCATACCCAAAGGAATTTCATATTAAATATTCAGTAGGTGCAGCAGGTTGAGGGGCAACTAATTGTGGTTCCGGTTGAGGTGAAGATACCCCGAACAAACCCCTCAAAGGATTGTTCTCCATAGTAACAAGCGGCAATAAATTTCAGCACGTAGTAATAATTTTTCCTTACCAATTTCCACTTACCTAGAGCGCTTCACTCACCGGCAACGGCGCCAGAAAAAAGCCATGATGACCCACAAGTATATGGGATCAATTGTAGCCTTTTTGATAAGTAAGAGTGTCGAACCCAACGAGGAGCAGAAGGAAATGACAAGTGGTTTTTAGCAAGGTAATGTCTGCAAGTGCTGAAATTGTAAGTAACAGAGTAGTTTGATAGCAAGATAATTTGTAACGAGCAAGTAATGATAATAGTAACAAAAGTGCAGCAAGGTAGCCCAATCCTTTTGAGGCAAAGGACAGGCCAAAACGGTCTCTTATAATAAGCAAAGTGTTCTTGAGGGTACACGGGAATTTCATCTAGTCCCTTTTATCATGTTGATTCTATTTGTGTTCGCTACATTGATAATTTGATATATGGGTGGATCGGTGCTTAGGTGCTGTTCTTACTTGAACAAACCTCCTACTTATGATTAACCCCCTCGCAAGCATCCGCAACTATGACAAAAGTATTAAGGATAAATTCTAACCATAGCATTAAACTTTTGGATCCAATCGGTCCCTTACGGAATAGCGCATAAACTTGGGTTTAAGCTTCTGTCACTCTCACAACCCATCATCTAATAACTAATCCACAGTGCATTCCCTTAGGCCCAAATATGGTGAAGTTTCATGTAGTCTATGTTGAGATGACACCACTAAGGGAATCACAACATACATACTATCAAAATATCGAACACATATCAAGTTTACATGATTACTTACAACAAGATTTCTCCCATGACCTCAAGAACAAAAGTAACTACTCACAAATGATAATCATGTTCAAGATCAGAGGGGTATTAAATAGAAAATTGGATCTGAACATATAATCTTCCACCAAATAAACCATATAGTAATCAACTACAAGATGTAATCAACACTACTAGTCACCCACAAGTACCAATCTATAGTTTTGATACAAAGATTGAACACACGAGATGAAATAGGGTTTGAGAGTAGATGGTGCTGTTGAAGATGTTGATGGAGATTGCCCTCCCCAAGATAGGAGAGTTGTTGGTGATGATGATGACGATGATTTCCCCCTCCGGGAGGGAACTTCCCCCGGCAGAATCGCTCCGCCGGAGGGCAAAAGTGCTCCTGCCCAAGTTCCGCCTCGAGACGGTGGCGTTTCGTCCCGGAAGTCCTCTCCTTATTTTTTCTAGGTCAAAATGACTTATATACCAGAAGAGGGGCACCAGAGGTGGGCTGGGCTGAGCACAACCCACCAGGGCGCGCTTGGGGGGCCAGACGCGCCCTGGTGTCTTGTGCTCACCAGGTGGCCCCCATCCGGTAGTTATTTGCTCCAGTATTTCTTATTTATTCCATAAAAATTCCTCGTGAAGTTTCAGCTCATTTGGAGTTGTGCAGAATAGGTAGCCCGACGTAGCTTTTCCAGGTCTAGATTTCCAGCTGTCGGAATCCTCCCTCTTTGTATGTACTCCAAAAAGCATTATTATAGATAAAAACATCATAAATAACAGTAGGTAAACATGATGCAAAATGGACGTCTCACCCCCTCCCGCTAATCTAGACGTTGTGAACGTGTGGCAAACGCGGTCTGTTGACTACTCTATAGTTTAGTGTGCCATGCTTTTACGGCTTAGAACTGAGACTTCAAAGACGTTTTAAACGTCATGGAGCATATGATATGTTTCAAGAGTTGAAGTTAATATTTGAAGAAAATGCCCGGGTTGAGAGATATGAAGTCTCCAACAAGTTCTATAGCCGCAAGATGGAGGAGAATAGTTCTGTCAGTGAACACATACTCAAAATGTCTGGGTATTATAATCACTTGACTCAGCTGGGAGTTGATCTTCCAGTTGATTGTGTCATTGACATAGTTCTTTAATCACTGCCACCAAGCTACAAAGGCTTCATGATGAAGTATAATATGCAAGGGATGAACAAAACAATTCTTGAGCTCTTCGCAGTCCTTAAGGCCACGGAGGTAGAAATCAAGAAGGAGCATCAAGTGTTGATGGTTAACAAGACCACTAGTTTCAACAAAAAAGGCAAGGGAAAGAAAGAGAACTTCAAGAAGAATGGCAAGCAAGTTGCCACTCCCGGGAAGAAGCCCAAAGCTGGACCCAAGCCTAAAACTGAGTGCTTCTACTGCAAAGGGACTGGTCACTGGAAGCGGAACTGCCCCAAGTATTTGGCGGATAAGAAGGATGGCAAAGTGAACAAAGGTATATTTGATATACATTTTATTGATGTGTACCTTACTAATGCTCGTAGTAGCGCCTGGGTATTTGATACGGGTTTGGTTGCTCATATTTGTAACTCGAAACAGGAGCTACAAATTAAACAAAGATTGGCTAAGGACGAGGTGACGATGCGCGTCGGAAATGGTTCCAAGGTCGATGTGATCGCCGTCGACACGCTACCTCTACATCTACCTTCAAGATAAGTTTTAGACCTCAATAATTATTATTTGGTGCCCGCGTTGAGCCTGAACATTATATCTGGATCTTGTTTATTGAGATACGGTTATTCATTTAAGTCAGAGAATAACGGTTGTTCTATTTATATGAATAATATCTTTTATGGTCATGCACCCTTGAAGAGTGGTCTATTCTTGTTGAATCTCGATTGTAGTGATAGACATATTCATAATATTGTTGCCAAAAGATGCAAAGTTGATAATGATAATGCAACATATTTGTGGCACTGCCGTTTAGGTCATATTGGTGTAAAGCGCATGAAGAAACTCCATGCAGATGGGCTTTTGGAATCACTTGATTATGAATCATTTGATACTTGCGAATCATGTCTCATGGACAAGATGACTAAAACTCCGTTCTCCCACTACAACAGGACCCCACCTATAGCAATGCTCTTTTCCGTATCTAAAAGTCCATATATGTGTTGCTCGTGTCTTTACCAACGGTTTGGGATGCGTTGCCTTATCCAGTGTTGCTAGCGCATAATGCAACACTTATACGGCCATTGGTAAAAGGGACCGTTGCAAGAGTACAACAAATAAAACCGATTTTACAACACCTTATATATGTTGGTGGTTAATGTACTGGAATACAAATCTCATTACTTGGCAACAGAGAATCTGCAATGCTTCAGCTATTTTTACATATATAATGTGAATAATATTTTATATATACATTTATTTATTGCCAGAAATTAAATTAATGCTCAACATAATGATGATAATTATGTATATGAAGTAAGGAAGAAAAAGAGAATATACTTGCAAGAGGAAGGACCCATATTTGAATAAAACTGTCGGATTACGATAGTTGGTATTACAGGAGGAACATCATCCAAATGTGATGCATAATCTAAATAATTTCTTGACAACGAAGATCAAACTGAAAGCATCAATCAACATCCCTACACCTTAACTAAAACTTCGTCGAGGAACATCATCCAACAGGAACAACATCCCTACTACATAACCAAAACTGAAAGCATCCATCATCTTCATCATGAACCGGAACATCGTCATTATCATTGCACTATACTTGCCATGCACCCATATAATCATCCACATATCTTTTGAATCTACAAAGAAAATAACAAAATGAACAGTTAACACACAATGCATTGACGATAGAGGCAGGATATTACACATGTACTAAGGTTGAAGGCAATGCAATCTTTGTATTTTCTGCATTACCGAGAGTATTGCAGTTTTTGTGACTTCATACTAAATTTCACAAGTGCCATATCGACATGCACTGCCCAGAATACATTTGTGATTTTAGCACCCTCAAGTTTGAATTTAGTATCACAACTTACAATTGTAGCAAGAGAAAATAAGAAGTCCAATAGCAAATAATAAGTAAGAAACAAATGAACAAGCTAGCACTATAGTTTGAAAACTATTGAGATGTGATTATGATAAGATACCAGCATGAGTGTAGTTGTTATTGATGACTAATCACATTGCCACAATATACGACACATCCTGCAGAACAACATGGCTCAGTAAAATTATATGGACGATAGACTAAGTGCTGATGTGCATTCAAGGGCAATGTGAGTGACAGTACCACTTCTCTTATGTTCTCCAGTTAGTTAGCAAACTGAACCAAAACGGTTTTAGTCATCTAAAACTGAACCAAAACATTTAGCTCTAGTTGGTTTGACTCATCCAACACGAAACATACAAACCTACAGGTGCTCACCACGCTTTGGAACAAACCTACAGCTTTTGAAAATATAAGCTTCATTATATGATGGAATAGAAGTTTAATAAATCAGATGGGAACGATTTATAGTTTGTGTAGCAAAGAAAACAGGGGTCATTAGCTTAAAGTATGACATCTGAACAAATGATGTAGTATAACATATATGATTACCTTAATGTATGTTTTAGTTAAAAGAGCCTGATGCTCCAGTTACTCATTTTGATTGAAGATCAAACTCGGCGTTCTCTTTCTAGTATTGACAATTGGAACTAAAAGTATAAAATACACATTTTTTGTAAATGAGTTTCCACACCAGAACTGAATACAATTTAACAGATCAATTAGCCTTGTGGAATCTTGATCTTAAGCTAAAAAGTGAGAATCTACAAATGTGACGTTCAGACTTTCCCATGCTTGTTAAATTTTAATGTATAATTAAGGTAGAGTATCAAATACTTTTATTTTTTTAGAGAAAGACATATCAGGTAGTAACCATCAGTTTTATCCTTGCTTAGATATCAAACGAACCTGAACATGTGCTCAAAAGATAGCTCTTCAAAAAAAAAACTTCTGCTTACGATGAATATTGACTGCAACCTGAATATGTGCATAAGCAGCACCATTATCGATAACGTACATAAATAAAAAGGAAGGATGCAAACATAATTTTTTTAGGTTCACAAGATCAAATTTGCATGTCACGGTCTCTTTCCAGCTTCAGGGAGAGAATTAGTAAGTAAAAGGAGAGAAGGCACATGATAATTTACAGTAGAGCAAATCAAGCATGCCATCCCCACCAAGCCACTTCTTTGCTCAGCACTTCGTTGTCACATCCCAGATGGATCTGGCTCGTTTTTGCAGGAAAACAATGTCCACTTGGATTAATATATTTCTTTTGTCACGCACAGGCCTATAGTACTGAACCGACTCTCTCGAACCAATCTACAATGTAATGCCTTACATTTCATTGCCTAGCACATCCAATGATTCTTTGTAACTCTCTTCTTGAATTAATATGGAGGCTGTAATAGTGCCTCTCATACAACAAAATGGTGCAATATGCGGATACACCAAGAAAAAAAAAAGAGTTCTTTCGCTGAAATCATTAGCCGTTACTTAATTCGTTCAGACTTCAGACATAGAAAAAAGTAGTACTCATGCAAATACTTGTGGATTTGACATATCTGTGCCCGTGTTGACATCTATGCTAAATATTTCTACTATAAAATATGATTATACCAACTATGACAGTAATGAAATATATGTAGCAGTGGATTAACTCCTAATATTCCTCGCTATTGTTGTTAATTTGGTCCTTACGGAAGGCCAAATCGGAAGATTCTGCTCCCTTGAACAGAAAAAAACAGAACATAGGTGTCCACACCTAATTACTAATTAGATTATAGGAATTCGTCAGACTAACTACAGTGAAGATAAGCGCGAAGTGTGACTGGCAGGCTTAATGCACGACATTGATCTGTCGTACAATCCCCACATGCGCGCGCTGTGCAGAACTTAAGCATGCTGACGCTATATTGGTGCTTTAATGTCGGTGCGTCCTACTTAGATTCACAGTTTTATCCTTACCTGGGTTAAATAATATCCATGAAGCTATGTTGGTCCGTTTGGTTGTGAGGGCACATCCATGGCGATGAAGACGAACCATATCAATGAACCAAAGAAAACCTAGCTGGGTGTGTCTAGTGACTAAGCAACGCAATGAGGGAGTTACGAAGCACCAGTCTTAACTGCGGCAGATCGAGGACTTGGGAGCAGAGAGGAGGAGTGGACCAAACGCACCTGAAACCAGAGGAGAAGGAGGAGGAAGCTCCATGGCTGCTTCATTCCGAGTAGCGGCAAAGCTATCCACTGGTCGTTCATCCCTGCACGTCTATAGGAGAAGAGAAACACAGATGTTAGAGAAAGGTGGGAGAGGGAGAGAGCACGAAGCCAGGGGAGGGCATGCACTCACCGGACGAGAGGATCACGACATGGCCACCGGCGCCAGAGCCCATGACGGAAACCCTAGCCATGGGGGAGGGTCGCGGGTGGGCTTTGGTGGCCGCGAGCGCCGGATCTAGCCGGATGGAAGGGCGCCGTGATGCAAGGGAACCTCAGGCTATGCTTCAAGATGGTGGGATTCGCCGGACGTCGCCTGAATCAGCCACCGCAGGTGGCGCAGCGGGGAGCCACGTGAAGAGAGAGATGGGATATGAGAGGGGATGGGTGGGTGGGGGATGAGGCAGGTCCAGCAACCTCCGGAGCTGCAAGGTGGGAGGAGTGGAGGGGGAAGGCCCGCGACGAGGTGGATCAGAGGAGGGAGACGAGGCGGTGGGTGGCGGCGATTTGAGGGAGATGAGGGGAGCATAGGGGCTCTGTTTCTTGCGCCTCTTTCTCCTTTCCTCTGTTTATTTCTTTTTTTCCATATGTACCACGATAGCGTCATGAGCTGCAAATCTGCAACGCATATGCTACAACTCCAATATGCGTATCTAGTGTGAATTTTGCAACATACAGTCAAAATGTTGTACAACTTGTGTTGCTTTATAGAGGGTATCCTTATAGTGTCTGGAACAATGGAGTGAGCCAATGACTTATTAGAAATAATACATACCGATGTATGCGGTCCGATGAGTGTTTAGGCACGCGGCGGGTATAGTTATTTTCTGACCTTCACAGATGATTTGAGCAGATATGGGTATATCTACTTAATGAAACACAAGTCTGAAACATTTGAAAAGTTCAAAGAATTTCAGAATGAAGTGGAGAATCATCGTAACAAGAAAATAAAATTTCTACTATCTGATCGCGGAGGCGAATATTTGAGTTACGAGATTGGCCTTCATTTAAAACAATGTGGAATAGTTTGACAACTCATGCCACCCGGAACACCACAGCGTAATGGTGTGTCCGAACGTCGTAACCGCACTTTATTAGATATGGTGCGTTCTATGATGTCTTTTACCGATTTACCACTATCGTTTTGGGGTTATGCATTAGAGACAGCCGCATTCACGTTAAATAGGGCACCATCTAAATCCGTTGAGACGACACCATATGAACTGCGGTTTGGCAAGAAACCTAAGCTGTCGATTCTTAAAATTTGGGGTTGCGATACTTATGTCAAAAGGCTTCAGCCTGATAAGCTCGAATCCAAATCGGAAAAGTGCGTCTTCATAGGATACCCGAAGGAAACAATTGGGTACACCTTCTACAACAGATCCGAAGGAAAGATCTTTGTTGCTAAGAATGGAACCTTTCTAGAGAAGGAGTTTCTCTCGAAAGAAGTGAGTGGGAGGAAAGTAGAACTTGATGAAGTAATTGTACCTTCTCTCGAATTGGAAAGTAGCACATCTGAGAAATCCATTCCCGTGATGCCTACACCAACTAGAGAGGAAGCAAATGATAATGATCATGAAACTTCAGATCAAGTTGCTACTGAACCTCGTAGGTCAACCAGAGTACGATCCGCACCAGAGTGGTATGGTAATCCTGTTCTGGAAGTCATGTTATTAGACCATGGTGAACCTACGGACTATGAAGAAGCTATGATGAGCCCAGATTCCGACATAACAAAGTGTGGACTTGCTCGATGATCGGCAAGCCATAGAGAATAAATGGATCTTCAAGAAGAAGACTGACGTTGATGGTAATGTTACTGTTTACAAAGCTCGACTTGTCGCAAAAGGTTTTCGACAAGTTCAAGAGTTGACTACGATGAGACTTTCTCACCCGTAGCGATGTTTAAGTCCGTCCGAATCATGTTCGCAATTGCCGCATTTTATGATTATGAAATCTGGCAAAAGGACGTCAAAACTGCGTTCCTTAATAGATTTCTTAAAGAAGAATTGTATATGATGCAACCAGAAGGTTTTGTCGATCCTAAAGGTGCTAACAAAGTGTGCAAGCTCTAGCGATCCATCTATGGACTGGTGCAAGCATCTCGGAGTTGGAATATATGCTTTGATGAGGTGATCAAAGCGTATGGTTTTATACAGACTTTCGGTGAAGCCTATATTTGCAAGGAAGTGAGTGGGAGCTCTGTAGCATTTCTAATATTATATGTGGATGACATATTGTTGATTGGAAATGGTATAGAATTTCTGGATGACATAAAAAGATTGAATAAGATTTTTTCAACGAAAGACCTCGGTGAAGCTGCTTATATATTAGGCATCAAGATCAATAGGGATAGATCGAGACGCTTAATAGGACTTTCACAAAGCACATACCTAGATAAAGTTTTGAAGAAGTTCAAAATGGATCAGTCAAAGAAAGGGTACTTGCCTGTGTTATAAGGTGTGAAGTTGAGTTAGACTCAAAGCCCGACCACTCTAGAAGATAGAGAGAAAATGAAAGTCATTCCCTATGCCTCAGCCATAGGTTCTATCATGTATGCTATGCTGTGTACCAGACCTGATGTGTGCCTTGCTATAAGTTTGGCAGGGAGGTACCAAAGTAATCCAGGAGTGGATCACTGGACAACGGTCAAGAACATCCTGAAGTACCCGAAAAGGACTAAGGATATGTTTCTCGTTTATGAAGGTGACAAAGAACTCGTCGTAAATGATTACGTCGATGCTAGCTTTGACACTGATCCGGATGATTCTAAGTCACAAACCGGATACATATTTCTATTGAATGGTGGAGCTGTCAGTTGGTGCACTTCCAAGTAGAGCGTCGTGGTGGGATCTACGTGTGAAGCGGAGTACATAGCTGCTTCGGAAGCAACAAATGAAGGAGTCTGGATGAAGGAGTTCATATCCGATCTGGGTGTAATACCTAGTGCATCGGGTCCAATGAAAATCTTTTGTGACAACACTGGAGAAATTGCCTTGGCGAAGGAATCCAGGTTTCACAAGAGAACCAAACACATTAAGAGATGCTTCAACTCCATTCGTGAACAAGTCAAGGATGGAGACATAGAAATTTGCAAGATACATACGGATCTGAATGTAGCAGACCCGTTGACTAAGCCTCTTCCACGAGCAAAACATGATCAACACCAAGACTCCATGGGTGTTAGATTCATTACAATGTAATCTAGATTATTGACTCTAGTGCAAGTGGGAGACTGAAGGAAATATGCCCTAGAGGCAATAATAAAGCTGTTATATTATATTTCCTTATACATGATAAAGGTTTATTATTCATGTTGGAATTGTATTGATCGGAAACCTAAATACATGTGTGAATACATAAACAAACACCGTGTCCCTAGTGAGCCTCTACTTGACTAGCCCGTTGATCAAAGATGGTTATGGTTTCCTAACCATGGACATGTGTTGTCATTTGATAACGGGATCACGTCATTAGGAGAATGATGTGATGGAAAAGACCCACCCGTTAGCTTAGCATAATGATCGTTCAGTTTTATTGCTATTGCTTTCTTCATGTCAAATACATATTCCTTCGACTATGAGATTATGCAACTCCCGCATACTGGAGGAATGTCTTGTGTGCTATCAAACATCACAACGTAACTCGGTGATTATAAAGATGCTCTACA
Organism: Aegilops bicornis; assembly: GCA_021605145.1. Lineage (NCBI taxonomy): Eukaryota > Viridiplantae > Streptophyta > Magnoliopsida > Poales > Poaceae > Aegilops > Aegilops bicornis. The sequence continues at coordinate 870,414,265 of CM038670.1, read as the reverse complement.
GGTATCTCTGAAGGTGTTTGTTGAGTTGGCATAGATCGAGATTAGAATTTGTCACTCCGAGTATCGGAGAGGTATCTGTGGGCCGTCTCGGTAATACACATCATAAGCTTGCAAGCAAACGACTAAGGAGTTAGTCACGAGGTGATGTATTACAGAACGAGTAAAGAGACTTGCAGGTAACGAGATTGAACTAGCTATGAAGATACCGACGATCGAATCTCCGGCAAGTAACATACCGATGGACAAAGGGAATTACCTATGTTTTCATAACGGTTTGACCGATAAAAATCTTCGTAGAATATGTAGGAGCCAATATGAGCATCCAGGTTCCGCTATTGGTTATTGACCGAAGAGGTGTCTCGGTCATGTCTACACCCGTAGGGTCCGCACGCTTAACGTTCGATGACGATATAATATTATATGAGTTATGTGATTTGGTGACCGAATGTTGTTCGGAGTCCCGGATGAGATCACGGACATGACGAGGAGTCTCGAAATGGTCGAGAGGTAAAGTTTGATATATAGGATGATGGTATTCGAACACCGGGAGTGTTCCGAAGGGTACCGGGTACATATCGGGTCACCGGAAGGGGTTCCGGGCACCCCCGACAAAAGATATGGGCCTTATGGGCCAAGAGGGGAAACGCACCAGCCACAAGGGGCTGGTGTGCCCCCCATATGGGCCGGCCAAGGTGGAGAAGGAAAGGGGAAGGAGGAAAGGGGAGAAAGGGAACAAGATTCCCCCTTCCTTCCCCCTCCCCCTCTTTCCCTCCCCCTCGGATATATATGGCAGGGGGGCGCGCGGCTAGGGAGGAGCCTAATTAGGATTCAGCCCTATTTGGGGCGCCTCCTGGCCTCTCCCCTCCCCCTCCCACCTATATATATGTGGGGGCGGGGGGAGGGGCGCCCCTAGCACAGACCAGACAATTGCCTTTCCGTGTACGGCGCCCCCGTCCATCGTTTACACCTCCGGTCATGTTTTCGTAGTGCTTAGGCGAAGCCCTGCGGAGATCACATCACCATCACTGTCACCACGCCGTCGTGCTGACGGAACTCATCTACTACCTCGACGTCTTGCTGTATCAAGAAGGCGAGGGACGTCACCGAGCTGAACGTGTGCAGAACTCGGAGGTGCCGTACGTTCGGTACTTGATCGGTCAGAGCTAGAAGAAGTTCGACTACATCAACCGCGTTGTCAAACGCTTCCGCTTACGGTCTACGACGGTACGTAGACACACTCTCCCCTTCGTTGCTATGCATCTTCATGGATAGATCATTGCGTGCGCGTAGATTTTTTTTGTTTTATATGCAACGATTCCCAACATGGGCAAGGATTAACTAAAGTGTGAGGAAGGATTAACTAATTAGCAAACACATAGGCATACATAGAAAAGTAAAGTGTGGGAAAGGATTAACTAATGTGTGGGAAAGGATTAACTAATTAGCAAACGCATAGGCATACATAGAAAAGTAAAGTGTGGGAAATGATTAACTAAAGTGTGGGAAAGAATGAACTAATTAGCAAACGCACAGGCATACATAGAGTGTTGAGTCATCACGGATCTTCCAGTGTTGCCTTAGGGCAGACCCATAACGGGTTGTGGCAAGAAGAAAAGGTCGAACGTGTACGCATACCTATAATGAGTCAGTGGTGCCCCTGTAAGGATAATTTTTTCAGAAACCCGTGTCTGTAGTTATGGACAAATTGGATCTTGGTAACAATTGGTAGAACGACTTTAACCTAACAATTAAAACTTGTCAATGTGTGAGTGCTTTGACTGTCTCTTCTTCATGGATTATACGATGGGCAGGACAAGGTAGTATTATGTATGTGAAGGTAGGTGAGTAGAATAAATTTAGTTTATGAGTTCCTGATAGACGTAAGTTTTAACAAATTCGTGAACTTCCTTTTTTGGCCTGCCTTGAATGTGGTACGAAGTTGTTACTCTAACTCTAAATGTGGTGGTTTTGGGTAAATAACTCAGGACATGGGTGGGAGCTACGATGATGGCTCCGAGGCAGTCCGGTACTATGACGAGGGGAAGAACCTGTCGGTGCACGAGGCTGAGATGATGGGCAATGCGGCTGAGCATTCGCTGCTCATGACGATGATTCCCTGGACAAAACTGATGCGCCTCAGGACAGTGCTGGCTGAAGAAGCATATGTCATGCCTGTACGACCAAGCCAAGGAGACCAACACCCTCTGGGGTGCGGTTGTTGTGGCTGCCCTGGTTGGCCTTGTCATCTTGTGGCGCAAAGACAAGTTGCACATGAGCTGCCTTAAATGGCGCTCTCGCTCAGCGGTCAGGTATGCACACATTGAGCTATTTGTTTCTCTTGAACTACAATGCATGTTTCATATGGTTGAGACAGTCTAGCTCTTTCCATGTTTAGCAGTGTACATACAGTTGTCCAGTATGGTCGCTAATATGCATGTTTGTTGCTTACTCTCTGGACACCATCATCTGTACCCTCTCCTCAGCATGTGCTCAGATTGGCCTAGGATTTTCTTTGATGCGTAGCATAGTGTTGCTTCGACCAGTACTTGCAAAACTCGTTTTGTGTTTCGACCAGTACTAGCAAATTCATTTTGTGCAGTAAGCCTCTCTTTCTGTTCTTCTTTGCCCAGTTATGGGCCTGAAGACTGACTGATTGAACTCCCTGATACATCTACCGAGCAGTTCAATCCCTTATCATGTCCCTGCACATACCCTAGTTAGAACATCACATGCACGTGCTGCCTGAAATTAAGTATGTGCTTTGATATCTTCTCTTCGTTAAGAATTTAATTGGGTGTAGTTTCTGTTGAAGATTCTTTTAGAGATATAGCGGGGGGCATGGTCAAAATGAGCAGTAGAAAACTGTTTGGATGGTTCATTAGGTATGAAATCATGAGATGTCACTTTGGTTTCGATGTGGATAATGTATTAAAAATCCGCAAGTCACTGATTTTGCTTCATTTCGCATGAACTTAGTATGGGTAATGAGGTAATTTTTGCTGCTATTTTTTTACTCATGTTCAATATTGCATAGTAAACAACAAATTATGCATCCATTTAGAGCAAAGTTGGTTTTGATTTGGATTTCGCTTTGTTCTAGTAAGTATGAAGTAGGAAATTGTGACTATTAAACAAACACTTATTACTGATTCTGCTGAACGTACGGCTAATGGGATAGTTTTCTTTTTGTTGCTACCTTATGAAGTTAGTATGGATACTGAAAATACAGTTTACATTATATATAAAGTGGGCATGCCTACCCATGTTTTATTGTTTTATCATTTTAGTGGTCAGTCTACCTAGAAGTGGTGGATCAGATAGTTATTTAGTTTTCACTGGCAATTTGCGAGGTTTCTTTCATTGCTATGCTATGTACCTAATTGTCATCTTTATATGATTCAATATGTTTGTTGTTGCATTCATGTTTACAGTGTAGTACTAAACTTTTATGCAGTCACTAGATTGGTCCTTGTCATTAACATTATTGGCATTCATGTCTTAATGTTTTTACATCTCATCATTAAGTCTGTTTTCAAGTCTTATATCTGAGGAAAGATGCATTTCACCTAGGTCCTAAACCTATTACAGCTATCCCAACTGTTCACTGTTTTTAATGTGTTACATAGTAAAAGAAAATATGATAGGTATATTATCTTGTTTCTTATGTTTCCATTTTAATGGAATCACACTGTTTATATCTTAATTTGCAAAGATTATTTGAAATTGTCAATTGCGATGTTCGTTGCAACCTGTGAAGTCAGGAGTGAACGTCAATGTTTTTGTTGCTAACTGATGCTTTGTTCTGTCAGTTGATGATCTCTGTGACTGGCGGGTTCGTTCGTGGTCTTCTTCGTTGATACAATCTCTGATGTGTCTTCAGAGATCACCCTGGAGTCATTATAACCAAGATGGCCTTGCCAATATTTGTGACAATGACGAAAGGAGTCTCTAGTTGTAATACAACAAGTTTGACAGTGGATTTGCTTGTGGCCAGGCTTCTGAGATGCCAAATTTTCTTCTTGCTCTTGTCGCATCATTGTACCTTTGCACTGTTTAATATGGCGCTCCCTTTGAAGTTTCTACTACATTCTGAGAAATGGGTGTCGGAATGTACAACTAAATACTGTGAAATCCATAATAATGCTTGTTTTGTGCTTGAGAAATGAACTCTGGGTATCTGTTTGTCTCTATGTTCCCTCCAAACCAATGGTTTTGCTTGTGATTTTGGTGTAATTATCACTCTTAGTAACAAATGACAGCCACTCAAACTGACTGCTTTCTAAGTATGAATATGCAAACTTGACCTAAAAATCAAACAAAACCAGGAAGAATGAATGGGGGAGTAAACAAAATACTAAGAACATATGTACTCCCTCCATTCCTAAATACAAGTCTTTTTAGAGATTTTAATACAGACTACATACGAATGTATATAGTCATATTTTTGAGTGTAGGTTCACTCATTTTGCTCCGTATGTAGTCTCTTATTGAAATCTCTAGAAAGAATTACATTTAGGAACTGGGGAGTATATAACAGCAATAATATTCTTATTTGGTTAATTTTATGAAACACTCTACCAAATGACCGCGGTGTAATTCCTTGTATTGTTAGCAAACATCATAAAATAGAAAGTTAAGTAGGATGAATGAATTATGATAGATCCAACAACATAAACAAAGAAACATATTTAACACAAACAATATGATTATACTGAGAAACAAAATTGAAAGAAACATACACTCCTGAATATATATAACAAAAGTAATAATGTATATACTTGCGATTATTCAACAAACATCCTACAAGAGAGTGACTAATGGCAAAATTCACAAATTTACAAAACCAAGCACAAAACCCTGTCAATATAACATATGTGATGTGCTCAGAGAGCCTGCACAAGCTACTGAACGCAACTAAGCTTCACAGGTAACTTTCCTCTGGTGGCAAAATTACAAGGGGAACACCAGAGAGAAGACTATCCATCTCATGCGCCTATGCTACCGAGCCAGAAGAAGAGGGGGAACTGCACGATGGCCATGAAGAGCAGGAAGTAGTGCTGACGCGTCGAGTGCCTCTCGCTGCCCCGCATCTCTGTGAAGATCACCCGCTTCATCGTCCTCACCAGGAAGATCCCCATGCACATGCTCATCCACGGCATCATCACGTAGTACGAGTAGGACCATAGGAGCCGGGCGACGATGGCCAGGGATAGCCCAGCGAACAGATACCCCGCTGTAGGCAACCAGGTAAAGCAGCGGCACCTCGCCCCCGCCCATTGAGTAGAGGAGCCCCTTCAGGAACACGATCTATAGGCCCCATCCGATTAGTCCTCTTGTGAACTAGAGATTGATAGCTTCTGGAGTGAACCTGCATGGATACCTAGTGCTTTAGGAACGCTGGGTTTGATGTTTCACTGTTTTGCGGATGAAAGTTAAAAAGGAAGAAGGGAAAACTCACTTTCCCATGAAGCCTAATGTGAAGCCCGCGAGGATAATGAAGCTACCAAACGCCATGAAAGGGATGTACAAATCTGGCGCATTTATATCATACATTGGAGGTTTGTACGACAACCGGCCACCCACAGGTTCACTTATCCGAGTCCAGTGCCCCTGAGAAGGCAATGCAAATACTTTTACCTTAGTACACCAGATAGATAGAAGAACCAGAACTATATCCAGCGTAGATGGGAGAGACAACGAAACATACCCTATGAAGGAACGGGAACAGTATGACTTTCAACTTGTTCCTGACATACTGATCATTCACATGGAAGTAGTACTGTGGATTGGAGAAATATCTACTGATCTTCAAGAGTACAGCCAATAAATAATTTAGAGATAGTTTGTGAGAGATACGAAACACCCTGGGGGGTCGAGGTTCTTTGGAGGCTCCTTACATTGCTCTGCATGAACTCTGAACTGGAGCCGAGGAACTTCTCCCCATACACTCCTAACCCAGTCTTAATCAGACCTGAGCTTGCGCCGTACAATGGATTGTCGTATGGGCCAGGCTGTGGATTTGGTGGGGGGACCTGCATCCCAGGAGGGTGAGGATTTCTGTAGTTATCATACATGGCTGCAAAGAAGAAGCGGAGGTAAAGATAATTGATGTGTCAATTGATAATAAGATACTCACGTGCATGGTGGTCACAGAAAAGAGACAAACTGTGAACACAGCATTAGCATAGAAGAAGGTGAAAACTATCAGGTACACATGACGGATGGAAACAGAGGTTGTCTAGCATACTGCTAGGGTGGTAAGTTCATTTGCTAACCACTAGGCATACCACACAACTGATTCGTGGACCAAATTTTGAACAGCATATACATTAGTACAAAATAGCTCAACTTGGCATTTTAATCATTCTACAGCGTGGTTTAAACAAGATAAAAGTTGTGAAGATGACAGAGAAAGTCATCTGGTATATGTGCTCTGCTATTAGAATTCGAAGTTCACTTGTTTGTTTAATGATGGTGTAAAGGCATATCCTCCTTTATGGCGAGAGGAAAATTCCACTAGTACAATAAGGATAGTAATTTAGGGTAGGGAAGCAAGCTGTTCAACAGAGGAGTAGTACATGAGACTAGGATGCACAAATAGCAAACAGTTAGTAATTTTCTAAAATTTACAGGATATGCAAACTCGGAACCATGATGCTTATATGTCAGTTTGAGTAGTAATGCCTCTGCCGCTAAATACACAAGCATTCTCTGAATATCTAATTCTACACGCACCATCAGTAACTGTCATCAAACGACAGGCGATGAGCCTGTGCAGAAAAAGGAATAAGATTTTTTATCGGCAAAAACATTTAGCCCTAGTCGACTACCTGAGGACAAGCGCATCCAAACCAGCTTCCCAAGTTTTTATCAATACACTGACCCGTCTTTTATCGGCAGGAATAAGCAGAGCAACATATCATAGTCCAAGATCAGCCATACATGTACAGTCAACCGGGAGAAGAAAAAAAAAACACCCCGTGAAGATGATAAGCAACCTAACGAGATCTTGGATCCTAATTTTGCCCTGGCCATGAACAGAGTCTGTTGGTTCGTTCAGATCCTAATTTTGCGCCGACCGTGGTGAGTATCATCGGGTCCCACTCGCTGCTGGCCGGCCGGACCCACTTGAATTCTGTTAGGAACAGCGAAGTGGATCGATCTATTGTCTCAGGAATTCACTCGAGTTGCGATTACAAGCTGGGATACACGAATCGAAGAACAAGGAAAGGGGAATAGGGTTCTTGCCGCCGCCGCCGTTCTGATCTAGTGGATACCCTCCTCGTTGCCTCCTCTCCACTTACTTACAGCCAACAACGCTTCAACGTGTGCACAGCCCAGCCCAGCACATATGCTGTCCACAGGCCAGCCCAAGTATGTGCACCGGTTAGGAGGGCTCCTAACACCCCCCCCCCCCCCCCCCTCCTTGAAATGCGGCTTGCCCCCAAGCCGCTGTCCTGGAGAGCTTGCCTGGATCCCACGGTGCTTGAAGATCATCAATCATGTTGGGGTCGCCATGGTAGTTGTCGCAGTTGTTAGCACGGCACTAGTATTACTCTCAGAATATGGTGGTGGTTCACAAGATCTGAAGATTACAAGCACCAAGGTGCCGAATTGGAGATGGGGAAAAGAGGAACTAGGGTTCTAAGGTAGTAGGTAGCCGCCGCCGTGCCGTGCCGTGCCTTGATCGATCTTCGATGCCCCGTCTGTCTCACTCGCTGCTTCCGTATAGGATCGGGCCGCGTTCACCCACTGCCCTCCCATCACTCTCTGGTTGGGCCTTCGGTTCCTTCTCGTTGGGCCTTGGGCTCTGGAGTTGTCAGCACTAGTAGAAAAAGGGCCTATAGTCCCGGTTCATAAGGGCCTTTAGTCCCGGTTCGTGAACCGGGACTAAAGGGTCGGTACTAATACCCTCACCCTTTAGTCCCGGTTCTATCCAGAACCGGGACAGATGGGCCTCCACGTGGCGTGTCCGCTGAGCCCAGGCAGAGGGCCTTTGGTCCCGGTTGGTGGCACCAACCGGGACCAATAGGCATCCACGCCAAAGATTTCTTTGGCTCTGGTTTTATTTTTTTTCAAAAGAGGGGGGGTTTGGGGGGTTTTGGGGGGATAATTTAGGTGTTTCATATATTGTGCTATAGCTAGCTAATTAATAGAGAAAAGTGTCCTTTCTTTTGTCCGTGCTTGGTCGACGCTACGTACTATACATACGTATAGAGAGGACTAACTAGACATGCTATCTAGCTAGTAATTAAGCAAACAGAAGATCGTCATGAACATATATATGCATACAGAGAGAACACTAGTGGAAAAACAGGCTTCCGTCCAGCCCCATAAGTCGCGAAGCTGTAGGAACCGCGACTAATGGGACCTTTAGTCGCGGTTCTGGAGGTGAACCGCGACCAAAGGCCTGGGCCCAGGGCGCTCGGTGGCCAGTTGGTGCACTGAGGGGCTTTAGTCGGTTGGCGGGACAACCGCGACTAAAGGCCTTCAAGCACCTTTAGTCACGGTTTGCCGTGCCAACCGCAACTAAAACCCTCCCCTATATATACCCATCCAGCAGCCAACACTTAGCCATTTGGAGCCATTCTCTTCACAAGTGGGTGTAGGTTTGCTTTTGGTTCCTCTTATGCACATAAGGTGTTTGATGAAATGCCCCAAGAGCATGAAACAAACATGACATGAAGTGTTGGAGCCACACTCTTCGATCGCGTTAGCAACTTGATGAACCTTTGATGTGTCAATATGCATGTGTGTAGTTCATTGTTTAATTTATATTGTTTGTAGCTAGTTAGTTTAACAAATGCATGATGGTTAATTATATATTTTATATTATAATAATGCAGATGAATCGGCAATGGATGTACGGTAACCGACTCTCCGCGAGTTCACTACGGGTTTGAAAGATTTCCTCGTAGTGGCTAATGCGAACAAGCGGGGGGTTTGTTATCTGTCCATGTGTTATCTGTAAGAATGAGAAGGGTTACTCTTCCTCAAGAGTTGTTCACATGCATCTGCTTCGTAAGGGTTTCATGCCAAGCTATAATTGTTGGACCAAGCATGGAGAAAGAGGGGTTATAATGGAAGAAGATGAAGAAGGGATGATTTCATCGATGAAAGCTATCTTGCTCATTTCGGTGATACTTTCATGGAGGATGTGAAGGTGAAGGGAAGGTGAAGAAGAGGCACGTGATGATCCTGTTGATGATCTTGGTCGGACCATTGCTGATGCACGGAGACGCCGCGAAACTGAAAAGGAGAGGGAGAATTTGGATCGCATGTTAGAGGATCACGTAAAGGCGCTGTACCCGGATGCGATGATGGTCTCAAAAAGCTGGGCTGCACATCGGATTTGCTGAAATGGAAGGCGAGGCAGGTGTAGCTGACTCGGCATTTGAAAACTTGCTGAAAATGTTGAAGAATATGTTTCCAAAGGATAACGAGTTGCCCCGCCAAGACGTCTGAAGCAAAGAAGGTTGTCCGCCCTCTAGGTTTAGAGGTTACGAAGATACATGCATGCATCAACGATCGCATCCTCTACCGCGTGAATACGAGAATTTGAATGAATGCCCGGTATGCACCGCATTGCGTTATAAGATCGAGGCGATGACCCCGGTGACGATGTTGAGGGCCGAAACCCGTGAAGAGGGTTCCCGCCAAGGTGATGTGGTATGCTCCTATAATACCACGGTTGAAACGTCTGCTCAGAACAAAGAGCATGCCAAGTTGTTGCGATGGCACAAAGAGGACCGTAAGTCGGACGGGGAGTTGAGACACACCGCAGATGGAACGCAATGGAGAAAGATCGACAGATGGTTCAAAGATTTTGCAGGTGACGCAAGGAACATAAGATTTGCTCTAAGTACGGATGGCATGAATCCTTTTGGCGAGCGAGCTCCAGCCATAGCACCTGGCCCGTGACTCTATGCATCTACAACCTTCCTCCTTGGTTGTGCATGAAGCGGAAGTTCATTATGATGCCAGTGCTCATCCAAGGTCCGAAGCAACCTGGCAACGACATCGATGTGTACCTAAGGCCATTAGTTGATGAACTTTTACAGCTGTGGGGTGGTGTCCGTGTGTGGGATGAGCACAAACAAGAGGAATTTGACCTAAGAGCGTTGCTTTTCGTAACCATCAACGATTGGCCTGCTCTTAGTAACCTTTCGGGACTGTCAAATAAGGGATACAATGCATGCACGCACTGCTTACATGAGACTGAAAGTGTACATTTGCCAAATTGTAAGAAGAACGTGTACCTTGGGCATCGCCGATTTCTTCCGAAAATTCATCCAAGAAGAAAGAAAGGCAAGCATTACAACGGCAAGGCAGATCACCGGCCAAGCTCGCGGAACGCACCGGTGCCGAGGTATTTGATATGGTCAAGGATTTGAAAGTCATCTTTGGAAAGGGTCCCGCGGACAATCAGTTCGAAGGGAGCCGACGGGCACGCAGCCATGTGGAAGAAGAAATCTATATTCTGGGAGCTAGAATATTGGAAAGTCCTAGATGTCCGCTCTGCAATCGACGTGATGCACGTTACGAAGAATATTTGCGTGAACCTCCTAAGCTTCTTGGGCGTGTATGGGAAGACAAATGATACAAAGGAAGCACGGCAGGACCAGCAACGCTTGAAAGACCACGATGACCGGCATCCGGAATGGTTTCAAGGTCGTGCCAGCTACGCTCGACCAAAGAAGAGAAGGTCATCTTTTTGAATGCCTGAGCAGTATGAAGGTTCCGTCTGGATTCTCGCCCAATATAAAGGGAATAATAAACATGGCGGAGAAAAGTTCCAAAACCTGAAGTCTCACGACTGCTTGCGTGATTATGACGCAATTGCTTCCGATTGCTTTGAGGGGCTCCTGCCGGAAAATGTTCGAGTAGCCATTGTGAAGCTATGTGCATTCCTCAATGCAATCTCGAGAAGGTAATCAATCCGTAAGTTCTACCACGGTTACTGAGCGATGTGATCCAATGTCTTGTCAGTTTCGAGTTGGTGTTCCCGCCATCCTTCTTCAATATTATGACGCACCTCCTGGTTCACCTAGTCGAAGAGATTTTCGTTCTCGGTCCTGTATTTCTACACAATATGTTCCCTTCGAGAGGTTCATGGGAGTATTAAAGAAATATGTTCGTAACCGTGCTAGGCCAGAAGGAAGCATCGCCAAGGGCTATGGAAATGAGGAGGTAATTGAGTTTTGTGTTGACTTTGTTCCTGACCTTAAGCCGATTGGTGACTTTGTGTTGACTTTGTCACCGGAGCCTCCTCGCTACCCCGTGGACGATATAAAGGAGATGAAAGAATGTCATCTGTATTATCCTATCGGGAACATGTCCATGAAGGTAGCCATCGGCAGTGCTTTACCATGTTTACCTGGAGCACTCCACCACAACAACCCCATTCAAGATGGCTATGCTCGTGTCACGGTGGAGGACATAGTCCAAGGGTTTGAGGACACTGAGATTGACATTGCTACACCGAAGGGGAGAAAAGACTTGGAGATGTCAAGCGCCATTTCATTCTATGGCAAAAGAAGTTTATCAAGTTTCCAGCGAGGCGCCAAGGACAACAAGTCCACCCCCCTACGGTGGTGGTGGTGGCGGTGGCGGTGGTGGTGGTGGTGGTGGTGGTGGCGGTTCACCTACACCTCCGCCACGCCAGCCGACGCCGCCGATCCCACAACGTCCGGCGGGTGATCAGCCGCCGCCTCAGCCTCGTCCGGCGGGTGATCGACGCCGCCCCAATCCACCTCCGACAAAGAAGGTATAGTCCTGATTATTAACCCGGACCCTTATGTACCTAAGACCACAAAGGTACCGGAGCCATCACTGAAGCCTCTCCCACAAGGCCATGGGAACGTAGTGCCGTGGAAGTAGACGCCGCCCCGGCTTCAACATATGAGAAATGGAAGGCGGACTGCAATTAGAAAAGATTGCCCGAGCCCAAGCCAGTATATTCTCGATGAGCAAAAGAAGTGGGCTAAGTCATTTTTGAGCACACCATCCCAAGCCGCGAAGAATCTGCTTAACGACTATGCACGTGAACTTCGCAGGCAGGCACTCATGTTCAACGAGAACAAAGAGCGGAGAAGGCCGAAAGTAAAATAAGCGGAAACAAGTTGCCCAGCTCGGGAACAAAGTAAACAATCGATTGCCCCACTTATAGTGGAAGCCTTCTGTCCGGATGACCCGAGATCATACAAGCTGCGACAAGACATGGATTGACTGTAACGAAGTGCCGAGAACAAGCCGCCAACTTAGGTATTACTCTTCGTGAACTGTTAGGCCTTGATGAGGCGCCAGTGAAGGAGGTAGTAATTACATATGTCAAGAATGGGCCTCTCGTCGAGCTGCGCAGGAAAATGATCTACCTCCACAAATGAAAGGTCTGCTGAATTGGTACAAGGGTTACATAAAAATAAAAACGCCAAAGAATATATTTATGCGGAAGTTAGACATGAGCATCACTTCAAACATTACTATGTACAAATTGAACTGAGTGAATTGTTCCAGCTTTTCAATCTGCGCGAGCTCGACAAATCTATCATCGGTTGCTACGTTACGTAAGTGATTTATTAATTTCTACCCCATCTCGTTCATATTGCCTGCACTATATATATGTCCTAACTATATTGTTGTGTCCGCTATTATACATGCAGAATGAAGATTAAGGAATGCAGAGTAAGGAACATCCATGATGTTGGGTTCATTGACCCACACATCGTTAATGGACATGTGTTGGGCGTCACCCGCCCGACGTGGAGGCAGACCTGTGGCGGTTTCTTACAAAGCAGGAACTCAAAAGTGATATTCTATTTCCTTACCATTTTGGGTGAGTGTTTCTGTCTTGAGCACATTCTCTTTTGTTTACTCCATGTGCATGGTATGTGGCGGCTAATCGATGAGTTATGCATGACGTCTTGTGCATGTATCGTGTCCGCAGGTTCCACCGGATTCTGCTAGTAATTAAAGTTAACACCTCGTAATGTCTCGTCACGACTCTCTGAATATGGATCCAAAGCTTTGGGCCGACATGAGAAGAATGCTGCAGAAGTAATTATTTTCATTCATTTGCGCTCTATATCGATCGGCCTATTTCGTTCATTTCCTAATATCAAGTAACTAATAACTCTCTTGTTCATTTAATTTTCTTTGCCTCGTAGGGTTTGGAGACGGTTCAGAGATACAAAGGTCGGTGAATTCAAAAAGAGGTAGAATTCAAAATGTTAAAGCCTAAGAATGCTGGGGATATTCAGCCACCGGAGACCAATCTATGTGGATACTATGTTCAGGAGAGGATCCGAGATACACCTCTGGCGGGTTCCGAGTGATACCAATGCTCGGAGGAATAACCTCCGGATGATGCTTAGTCCGAAGCTCGCTTCCGACCACTTCAAGAGGAACTAGCTGGATGGTTCAGCAGGAAGTCCTCCATCCTAAAGGAGAACACTATTACGAGGACGTAGAACTTTATATGGATTAAATCATGTATGGAAACTTCTTCAAAATTGTATATGGTCATCCGATGATATTGAATATATATTGTATATTCCTCTTGAATTCTTTTTGGTTCTAATTTCAAATTTATTTGAGATTGTACATTCATATGCATGTATGTAGTACCGTAGAATATATGAAACTCCTTCAAAATTAAAATAAAGCACAAAAGAAATAAAACAATACAAATTAAACAGAAAACAGGTTTAGGGGGGTGGCTAAAACCCTAAACCTGTGGCGGCCTTTAGTCGCTGGTTGGCAGAAGAACCGCGACTAAAGGTCCTCCGCCTGACGGTCACTTTGGCGCCCACGTGGGACGGGCCGTTAGTCGCGGTTCTTACGCAGCCGCGACTAAAGGTGGGGGGCTTTAGTCGCGCTTATTTGGTCGCGGTTGCGCAACCGCGACTAATGGCAGTTGCGAACCGCGACCAAAGGCCTTTTTTCCACCAGTGGAAGTGATATCGACCACCTCTCCTTCTCCGAGAGATTGGTCGAACAACAAGTTCTCGTATATCTATCCGACACTACCGGCTACATATATACAATAATTATCTTTTACAATACGGACGCGTGGTCCACATGGTATTCCCCGTCTTCAGCGATCACATAGTCAAGAAAGAATGCCGCCAATTCCTCTTGAATTGATCTCATGCGATCTGGTGCTAGGAGTTCATCCCGCCGAAACATCTAAATTTAAGACAGGGGTCAATACATATATATATATATATATATATATATATATATATATATATATGAATGAATGAAACTCAACACAAATGATGGTAATAAAATAAAATTGTGAATATTTTTATTTACGCACTTCAAATTGTTTGTCGGAGTAGCCCCTCTCACAGGTCGTGGTGGCGGATGGACTCGCAAACGTAGTATCCACAGAAATCATTCCCTTGTTCCTGCCACAACCACTTTACAAGAAACAGAGGTCAATCAAACTGATAATTAGCAAGCACATGCTAAATGGTATTGATGAAACTAGCGCTTGAATCACTAGGAGATCTTGGCGTGGAATATGCTACTATATAGTACTTACTTTGGTGTCTAAATTGCAGCTTCTTCGGTAGTCCCGGAGCTTTTTGGTGAATTTTCCCCAAGCCCTGCCATACAAAGAAAACAATTACTTGATATCAGAAATGAACAAAGTAGCTGATATGGTGGATAATGAACGATTTAACTTACTACTCGAGCATTTCAGTCATTTCCGTGATACTCCTTGGGATCTTTTCGTCTCGAGTCTAAGACAGTTACTACTCCCTGCTCAAGCTTAATCTCTAGGAGAATATAGTGGAACCTGCGCATTTACGCATAACTCATCAATATTACATTTCTATAACCTGGACTAAATAAGGGAAACCGAATATGCCACAAGACAAGTAACACTCACGTGTAGTTGTAAGGAAAGAGTATTGTATTTTTGTGTTCATTTATTTCCAACGATCGTAGCAAGTTGGCCTCGGTTTCCTTGGCACGATATTTAACCTCATTTGCATCGATGAGATATGTGTTAATGAACCCAATATCACCCACTTGTTTTTCTTCATTTCTGCGATCTTCAATCTGCATAATATAGTGAGGATATTTATAAATACATGCAATGAAAGAGCTGAGTTATATAGAGATACTTAATGACAGAAGTAGTACTACTCACAGACAGTAGCAGGTGACCGTTGCTTTATCGATGGCCAATTGATTGTAAAACTGATAGAACTCCTCAAATGGAATAGGCAACAGTTCAATTCCAAGGAGGTCATGCTCCTTTTTAACTCTCAAATACAAAGTATTCCTCCCGTCAGACTCCTTGCAGGTTTTCATGTACCAATCATGCAATCTTCACATCATCGTTGTTAGAGAGCTTTCATCTTTGACGAGAGGCTTCCCGTACTCGTATCTTTGTATCTGCACCTCCAAGAAATCAAATTGTACATCGTCGGGCAAGTAATCTTCAGGATTGCCATAACCGGGCACCATCCTCGGATCGACGATGTCGCTAGCAGGCACCTTGAGCGGGGGCACGATTCCTTCGCTTGTTCGCCGAACTGGGCAATTTGTTTCCCAGCTCGTCGTTCTTTCATCCTTTGATCACCAGCGGTACTTCCGATCTCTCCGCCTCGGCAAATGCCTTTCCAATAATGCGCTCATAGTTGCCTTTCGGCGGAGACTTGGGTGGTTTTGTCGAGGCAGCAGTGCGCCGCTTTGACCGGATCTACCTTCTCCTCCGGAGGTGGATGTCTCTTTGCTTTCAACCCTTGAAACCAGTCATCCACTTCGTGCCGCGATCTTCGCTTTCCTCCTCGCTCCTCTCAGACGGTAACTTCTCCGAGTCTTCAGAAGGACCGAATCTGTATCTCCTCCCGCCTTTGGCAAGATCGCTAGACGCCGCAGAGCAGACGGAGCGGATGTCTTCTTTCCTTGCTTACGAGGCGGAGGAGAAGGACTACGACGCGCCGGAGCAGCCGGAGCGGTGGCGGGTCTCTTCCGCCCTTGCTGACGAGGCGGAGAAGGAGGAGGCTGGCTGCCCGGACGCGCCGGTGCAGGCGGAGAAGGAGACGGAGTGCCGCCACGCGCCGGAGAAGGAGCCGGCCGAGTGCCCTGATCGTCACTCGCCCGGAAGAGGAGGCGGTGGAGGAGGCGGAGTGCCTGACTCACGGGAGGAGGAGGAGGAGGCGGTGGAGGAGGCGGAGTGCCCTGACTCGCCGGAGGAGGAGGAGGAGGCGGAGGCCCAGTTCGGAAGGTTGATGAGATCCTTCCGCCATAGGCATGGAGTCTTGAGCAGAACCCAGCCGATACTCCCCTTCACCGTAGGGTGGTCAAGCCGAGCTCCTCAAATCCCTCCGTTATTTCATCGACCATCACCTTAGCATATCCTTCCGAATCGGCGGCGGTGAAAAGTTGAGTCGGGTTTAGTGGGATAACAGAGCCAACAGCCGCCTTGACCTTCAAATTCATCCATTGCGCCAAAAGGTGGCAATTTTCAGCATCCGTGATAGCATCCACGGGATAGCTGGCACGAGCCGTCAAGGCATGCTCCGGCTGAAGCAGCTCGGTGGAAGCCACGCTGCTTCTTCGCTGAGATGGCGGGGTAGCTTCGGGGGAAGCTTCGGCAGGTCGTTTGTTGTGATCTGCTGCTTCTCGTTCCTCTAGCCCCATTACCCTTTCGTGCAGCGCCTGCATTAGGCTCTGCTCCAGTTTCTTCCTCCTCTCATGGGTTTTGTAACCCCCTGCGTCCGGAAATCCAGCCTTCCACGAAGGGAGCTGGCGTGCCTCGTGTCCGTCCTGTGGTGCTCAGGATTCCCGAGGGCCATTGTGAGCTCGTCCTTCTCCTGTCTAGAACGAACTTCCCTTGCTTTGTCTTTGCTTCGATATAATGCTTAAGCCTCTTGACTGGTATGTCCAATTGTTCGTCCGTCCAAATGCACTTCCCCGTTATAGGGTCCAAGGATCCGCCGGCCCCGAAGAACCAAGTCCGGCAACGGTCTGGCCAGTTCATTGTCTCGGGTTTGATCCCTTTATCAAGCAGATCATTCTCAGCCTTGGACCACTTAGGCCGGGCTATGAGGTAGCCACCTGACCCCGTGCGATGATGAAGCTTCTTCTTCGCAGCATTTCTCTTGTTTGTCGCTGACATCTTTTTACTCTTTTCCGATGTCTTGTAGGCCACAAATGCGGGCCATCATCTCTCGATCTTCTCATATTTGCCCGTGAATTCTGGTGTCTCATTTTTTTCAACATACGTATTGAGGTCTTTCTTCCAATTCCTGAATAGTTCTGCCATCTTCTTAAGAGCAAAAGACTTGATTAATGGCTCATCCTCTGGCGGTAGGGTAAAATTTGACTTCAGCTCAGTCCAAAGATCATTTTTCTGCATATCATTGACATAAGACACCTCAGGGTCTTCGTTCTTAGGCTTATACCATTGGTGGATGCTGATCGGGATCTTGTCCCTAACCGTAACCCCGTGACCGAGCAACAAATGCCTTCTTTGTCCGGTAGGGTTCAATCGGTTGGCGTCGTCGCGATTTGTATGATCTCCAACTTTTCATCCGAGCTCAACTTTTTCTTCGGCCTCGTCTCTTTACCGAAGTTGTGCTCGATCCGGAGGGCTAGAAAAAGAACAAAGACGAGAGTTAATTAATATGTGTACATATATATATACCAAAACAAAGACGAGAGCTAGTCAAGACAGGCTTAACTAATATATATACCTGGCCGGACTCGGTTTGGTGATCACCGGAGCCGTCCTCACGGTCTACTTCTTGCACCGGCATTGGGTCATCGGAGCCATGTAAATCATAGCCAGCTGCTTCTTCACCCACTCCTTCCAGACCATCGTTATCGACGTTGAGAAACATCATCGAGGAGACGGCATCACTTCCGTGTGCGATTATGTCCCTCAACAACGCTTCTTGTGCTTCGTCTCGGGGGTGTCCATAGTTTCTACAAATATTTACAACATGGCAATTATTATTCAAACATGACAGATATGGATATATTAGTGCCAACGTAGAACTAGCTAGCTAATCACAATAAGGAATCATATTAGTGGCCTCGACGCTGCTTCTCTAGGGTTTGGGGTGGCCTCGACAACGCTTCAAGGGTTAGGGGGTGGCCTCGAGAACGCTTCAAGCCAGGATGTCCCTTTTTCCTGAAAGAACTATGTGGCGCTTTGGCTCATTGTATGATGTATTCGCTTCCTTATCTTTTCTTTTCCTCGGTCTGGTAGACATGTCCTTCACATAGATAACCTGTGCCACATCATTGGCTAGGACGAACGGTTCGTCGATGTACCCAAGATTTTTCAGATCCATCGTTGTCATTCCGCATCGTGGGTCTACCTGCACTCGCCTCCCGACAGATTGACCCACTTGCACTTAAACAAAGGGACCTTAAAATCTACTCCGTAGTCAAGTTCCCATATGTCTACTATGTAACCATAATATGTGTCATTTCCTTGTCGGTTGCTGCATCAAAGCGGACACCGCTGTTTTGGTTGGTGCTCTTTTCATCTTGGTCAATCGTGTAAAATGTATTCCCATTTATCTCGTATCCTTTCCAAATCATTACAGTCGAAGATGGTCCCACGGACAACAAGTACAACTCATCATAAACAGTGCTGTCACCTCCGAGACGTGTTTCCAACCAACTGCTGAAAGTCCCGATGTGTTCACATGTAATCCAATCGTCGCCTTTGCTCCGGGTGTTTGGACCGCAGATCGTTCTTGTGTTCATCGACATACGGGGTCACCAAGGTAGAGTTCTGTAGAAATGTGTAGTGTGCTTGAGACCAAGAATATCCGTCCCTGCATATTATTGAGTCTCTTCCAAGCGTGCCTTTTCCAATCAGTCTCCCCTCATACCGCGATTTAGGGAGACCTATCTTATTAAGGCCAGGAATGAAGTCAACACAAAACCCGATGACATCCTCTGTTTGATGGTCCATGGAGATGCTTCCTTCCGCCTAGCACGGTTCTGAACATATTTCTTTAGGACTCCCATGAACCTCTCAAAGGGGTACATGTTGTGTAGAAATCTGAGCCCGTAATGACAATCTCGTCGACTAGATGAACTAGGGCGTGCGTCATGATATTGAAGAAGGATGGTGGGAACACCAGCTCGAAACCCGACAAGACATTGCGCCACATCACTCCTTAGCGTTACTACGATTTCTGGATCGATCACCTTCTCGAGATATTGCATTGAGGAATGCACATAGCTTCACAATGGCTAATCGGACGTTTTCCGATAGAAGCCCTCTCAATGCAACCGAAGCGATTGCGTCATAATCACGTGGCAGTCATGAGACTTTAGGTTCGGAACTTTTTCTCCGACATATTTATTATTCCCTTTATATTCGACGAGAAGCCGTGGGGACCTTCATCTTGAGCAGGCATTGAAAGAACATTTCTTTCTCTTCTTTCAGAAGAGCGTAGCTGGCAGGACCTTCATACCGCTTGAGGCATGCCCTCTTTTTCGCAAGCGTTGCAGGTCCTCTCGTGCCTCGTGTGTATCTTTTGTCTTCCCATACACGCCCAAGAAGCCTAGCAGGTTCACGCAAAGGTTCTTCGTCACGTGCATCACGTCGATCGAAGAGCGGACCTCTAGGTCTTTCCAATAGGGTAGGTCCCAAAATATAGATTTCTTCTTCCACATGGGTGCGTGATTCTCAGCGTCATTTGGAACAGCTAGTCCGCCGGGACCCTTTCCAAAGATTACGTGTAAATCATTGACCATAGCAAGTACGTGATCACCGATGCGCATGGCGGGCTTCTTCCGTGATCTGCCTCGCTTTGAAATGCTTGCCTTTCTTTCGACATTGATGGTTGGTCGGAAGAAATCGACGATGGCCCAGTACACATTCTTCCTGCAGCTTCCCGGTATATACTATCGGTGTCAAGTAAACAGTGCGTGCATGCGTGGTATCCCTTGTTTGTCCGTCACGAAAGGTTATCGAGAGCGGGCCAATCGTTGATTGTCACGAACAACAACGCCTTCAGTCAAATTCCTCCTTTTGTGCTCATCCCACGACGTACACCGTTTCCATTCCACAGCTGTAAAAGTTCCTCAACTAATGGCCTTAGGCACACATCAATGTCGCTGCGGGTTGCTTAGGGCCTTGGATGAGAACTGCATCATAATGAACTTCCGCTTCATGCACATCCAAGGAGGAAGGTTATACATACATAGAGTCACGGGCCAGGTGCTGTGATTGCTGCTCTGCTCCCGAAAGGATTAATGCCATCCGCGCTTAAAGCAAACCATACGTTCCTTGGGTCCTTTGCAAACTCATCCCAGACTTTCTCTCGATTTTTCTCCACTGCGACCCGTCGGGTGCTCTCAACTTCCCGTCTTTCTTACGGTCCTCACCGTGCCATCGCATCAACTTGGCATGCTCTCCGTTTCAACAGACGTTTCAACCGTGGTATTATAGGAGCATACCACATCACCTTTGCAGAACCCTCTTCCGGAGGCTCGCCGTCAACATCACCATGGTCATCTCGTCTGATCTTATACCGCAATGCACCGCATACCGGGCATGCGTTCAGATCCTTGTAGGCACCACGGTAGAGGATGCAGTCATTAGGGCATGCATGTATCTTCTCCACCTCCAATCCTAGAGGGCATACCACCTTCTTTGCTGCGTATGTACAGTCGGGCAATTCGTTATCCTTTGGAAGCTTCTTCTTCATTATTTTCAGTAGCTTCTCAAATCCTTTATCGAGCACAAGATTCTCTGCCTTCCACCGCAGCAATTCGAGTACGGTACCGAGCTTTGTGTTGCCATCTTCGCAATTGGGGTACAACCCTTTTTTGTGATCCTCTAACATGCGATCGAACTTCAGCTTCTCCTTTTGACTTTCGCATTGTGTCCTTGCATCGACAATGACCCGGCGGAGATCATCATCATGGGGCACATCGTTTGGTTCATCTTGAACTTCAGCAGCTTCGCCCATTGCAGCACCATCGTGCACATCGTCTGGTGCAACTTGATGTTCAGTAGCATCATCGTATTCAGGGGGCACATAGTTGTCATCGTACTCTTCTTCCTCGCCGTCTTCCATCATAACCCCTATTTCTCCGTGCCTCGTCCAAACATTATAGTGTGGCATGAAACCCTTGTAAAGCAGGTGGGTGTGAAGGATTTTCCGTTAGAGTAAGACTTCAGATTCCCACATATAGGGCATGGACAACACATAAAACCATTCTGCTTGTTTGCCTCAGCCACTTGAGAAAAGCATGCACGCCCTTAATGTACTCGGAGGTGTGTCTGCCACCGCACATCCATTGCCGGTTCATCTGCGTGCATTATATATAATTAAGTGTGTCAAAAATCATTACGTAACATCATGAATAGATAATTAAATGACCAAATTAATAGAAGTTCATCATCACATAAAAACCAAAGTACATACATAGTTCTCATCTAACAACATAAAGCTCTGCAGAGCATCTAAATTAATTAAACCATACATTGAAACTATGTAAAACATTTCAATGTGAAAACAAATACGATCATAATCGCAACCAAGGTAACAACTGATCAACGACATAATGATACCAAGCCTCGGTATGAATAGCATATTTTCTAATCTTTCTCATCTTCAAGCGCATTGCATCCATCTTGATCTTGTGATCATCGACGACATCCGCAACATGCAACTCCAATATCATCTTCTCCTCCTCAAGTTTTTTATTTTTTCCTTCAAGAAATTGTTTTCTTCTTCAACTAAATTTAACCTCTCGACAATAGGGTCGGTTGGAATTTCCGGTTCAACAACCTCCTAGATAAATAAAATCTATGTCACGTTGGTGGCATAATTTTCATAACAAATAAATGAACCAATAGTTATGAAAAGATAATATATACCACATCCGAATCATAGACAGGACGAGGGCCGACGGGCGGATACCAAAACCATCGCACTATATAAGATGCAATAATAAAAGTAAGAAAATAATACAAGTAAGAATATTTTTCCTTTCGTAAAGAAGATAAGAACAAGAGGCTCACCACGGTGGTCTTGGCGATGAGATCGGCGCCGGTGATCGACGGCGGTGAAGACGGGACGGGCGTGACGGACCGCTAAACCTAGACAAATATTGAGGAAAATGGAGGTTAGAGGTCGAGCTTGGAGAGGAGAAAGCTTAAGTAGTGTGGCTCGGGCATTCCATCGAACACCTTGTGTGCATAGGAGGTGAGCTAGAGCACCACCAAGCCCCCTCCCCCTCGGCCATAAAAAACAGAGCAGTGTGCTCTGATCTTGCGCGAGGGGATATATATCTGCAGCACAATTAGCCCCGGTTGGTTGAATGAGCCGGGACTAATGGGAAGCCTTTGGTCCCGGTTCATGCCACCAACCGACCAATGGTGGTGGGCAGAGGCGAGGCCCATTGGTCCCGGTTCGTCCCACCAACCGGGACCAAAAGGTCCGGACGAACCGGGACCAATGGCCCACGTGGCCCGGCCGCCCCCCAGGCTCACGAACCGGGATAAATGCTCGCATTAGTCCCGGTTCTGGATTGAACCGGGACTAATGGGCAAAACAGGCCTCAATGATAGCCCCTTTTTCTACTAGTGCAGGTCCGGCATCTAACTGTGACCCTGGCCCACTGGAGCCAGGGGTGCTAACACCCTCTCCTCCTTGAGTTGCGGCTTAACCCCAAGCCGTTGCACAGGGGAAATGCAACTGGAGTTCGTCACAGTCCTCCTAGGTGGGATCAAGTCCATCACTTGACCAACGCACCAAGACTTGATCCACCACACGGTTTGCTTTGACCTTCTGACGGTTATCAAGAACTTCAACAGGAACAACAAACTGGTTAGAATCATGTGGTAATACTGGTGAAATGGACACACCTGGCTTCAGAGCTTTGCGAAGCTGGGATACGTGGAACACCGGATGAATCTGCGAGGTCTCTGGCAAGGCCACTCTGTAAGCAACTTGGCCAATGCGTTCTTGGATGAGGAAGGGGCCGAAGTAGCGGAAAGATAATTTATGGCAGGCACGGCGAGCAACAGAACTTTGCACGTAAGGTTGAAGCTTGATGTAGACCGAATCGCCAACAGCAAAAATTCTTTCAGACCGCCCTTTATCGGCCTGATGCTTCATACGCATTTGTGCCCGCAGCAAGTGTTGACGGATCAGAGCAGTCATCTCTACACGTTCAGAAAGCCAAGTGTTGAGGTCAACGACCAGGGTGGCTGATGCTGCTTCGATTCCCCAATGTCGAGGATCATGGCCATAGAGAACCAATACTCCGCCAATGCCAGCCAGGTACTCCACTTCTTGGGGCAGGAGTGGACAACGCATCTTAAGAATGTCTCTAGACACTGGTTGATGCGTTCCGTCTGGCCGTCTGCAGCCGGGTGGTAAGGTGTGCTCATCCTCAATGTTGTACCTGATCGACGAAAGAGTTCCTGCCAAAACTTGCTCGTGAAGATGGGGTCCCGGTCAGAGAGAATAGAGTCAGGAAGGCCATGTAGTCGGTACACTTGATCAATGTAGGTGCTAGCCACTTGAGACGCCGAGAACGGATGAGCCAGAGGAAGAAAGTGGCTGTATTTGGAGAACTTGTCAACAACGACTAATATACAGTTGCACCGTCCTGATTGTGGCAATCCTTCAATGAAATCCACAGACACCATCTGCCATGCACGAACAGGAACAGGGAGTGGTTCAAGCAGGCCTGGGTATTTGCAGCGCTCTGGCTTGGCTCTCTGGCAAACATCACATGCTTGTACAAATTCCACAACGGCTCGTTTCATCCGTGGCCACGCGCACACTCATTTTAGACGTTGATAAGTGGCCGGTGCTCCGGAGTGCCCCCCTATTGCTGATTGGTGCCCCGCAAGTAACATTTGTTGCTGCATTTGATTTTTTCGCCCAATCCAAACTCTTCATTGATAGCGCAAGACGCCGTCCGATAGGGAGTAGTGCTGGTGGGATTGCGGATCCTTGCACAAATCATCAATGATCTTCTGGGTAGCCGCGTCCTGGGCATAAGCTTCCACTAGTAGAAAAAGGGTCAAATGTGAGACACATTAGTCCCGGTTTGTAACAGAACCGGCACTAATGTGGCCATTAGTGCCGGTTCCAACGGCTAGCCGGGAGGAGCTCTTTAGTACCGGTTCGTGGCAAACCTTTAGCACCGGTTCGTGCCACGAACCGGTATTAATGAAAGTGGTGGCAGGATGTTGTCAGAATGGGGCCCTTCCAGCACCTTTAGTACCGGTTCGTGGCACGAACCGGTACTAAATGTCGTCCTATATAAATCCTTCGTCCACCTGCACTCTGTTCTTCCCCCTTTCCCCTCTCCCTCTCCTCTGTTCTTCCCTTCTTCCTCTCGAGTTCATCACAAAATTTGCCCCAAATTTGTCAAGATTTGCAGGCCCTCATCCATTCAAATGATCACCAAGGTTAGCAACTTTGTCCTTTCATCTCTCATTGCTAGATTAGCTCTTGCATTGGTTTATATAGTGATTAATTTTGGGTTTTAGTAATTTGGGAGGAATTATATGTGGTAGTATTTGATTTATATGCAATTTGAGGTCAAAATAACACTTAGTTTGCATATGTAGGTGTGGTTTACTTAGTGCCTTCTAAATCTCTGTCAGAACCACTGCCGATCGCCTGCACTGTCTCTGTCACGGGCACCACCTTGTGGTGAGCCTTTTGTTCCATGAAATTTTATATAAAAAATTGATGTTTGTGTGATTTGGATATATAGTTACTCGTATAATAATTATCTTACCCGTACGTTGTTTGTTCTACATAGTGCCATGGTTTTGATATCCGTCCCCGTCGCCCTCGTCCTTGTTATGATTCGGATGTGGTATATTCTCTTTTAAAACTATTTGTTGCATTTTGTGTTTATGACAAATTATGCCCATCAAGTTGACATAGATATTTTTATCTAGGAGGTATGTGAACCGGAAATTCCAACCGACCCTATTGTCGAGAGGTTAAATTTAGTTGAAAGAGAAAGCGAGTACTTGAAAGAAAAATTGAAAAGAATTGAGGGGAGAAGATGGAATTGGAGTTGCATGTTGCCGATGTCGCCGATGATCACAAGATCAAGATGGAGAAAATGCGCTTGAAGATTAGAAAGATTAGAAAATATGCCATCGATAGTGAGGCTTGGTATCATTATGTCGTTGGATCAATTGTTACCTTAGTTGCGATCTTGATCGCATTTGTTGTTGCATTTAAATGCTTTAGCTAGAGAGTTATTTGTTTGTTGCATTTAAGTGTTGTATGAACTTTATGTATGAACTTGTATTAATTTGGTCTATTCGGTGTTGTGTAATGAAGATGAGCCGGCAATGGATGTACGATGACCGATGCTCTCCCCAGTTCGTTGAGGGTGTGCATACTTTTCTGCTTGCGGCTGAGGCAAACAAGTGGGCAGATGGTTTTATGCCTTGTCCATGTGCTGGCTGTAAGAATGGTCGCAATTACTCTACGTCAAGAACCATTCACGTCCACCTGTTTGAGTCTGGTTTCATGCCCCACTATAATGTTTGGACCAAGCACGGAGAAAGAGGGGTTATGATGGAAGACAATCAAGAAGAAGAGGACGACGACAGCTATCCTGGCCATGGGTTCCCTAAATACGATGATACAACAATGGAGGAACAAGCTGAGCCGGTAATGCGGGAAGAAGTTGGGCCGGCAATGCGGAAAGAAGCTGAAGAAGAGGCATCAGATGAGCCCGTTGATGATCTAGGTCGGGCCATTGCCGATGCAAAGAGAAACAGCGGAAGTGATTTGGAGAAGAAGAAGTTGCAACGCATGTTAGAGGATCACAAAAAATTGTTGTACCCGAATTGCGTAGGTGACAAGAAAAAGCTGGGCACCACACTCGAATTGCTGCAATGGAAGGCAGAGAATGGTGTATCTGACAAGGGATTTGGAAAGTTGCTGGTAATGATAAAGGACATGCTTCCAAAGGACAACGAATTGCCCGAGAGTACGTACGAAGCAAAGAAGGCTGTCTGCCATCTAGGGTTAGAGGTGCAGAAGATACATGCATGCCCTAATGATTGCATCCTCTACCGCGGTGAGTACGAGGATTTGAATGCTTGCCCGGTATGTGGCGCATTGCGCTATAAGATCAGCCGCGATGAGCATGGTGATGTCGAGGGCGAGCGCCCTAGGAAGAAGATTCCTGCCAAGGTGATGTGGTATTCTCCTATAATACCACGGTTGAAACGTTTGTTCCAAAACAAAGAGCATGCCAAGGCGATGCGATGGCACAGAGAAGATCGTAAGAAAGACGGAAAGTTGAGAGTACCAGCTGACGGGTCGCAGTGGAGAAAAATCGAAAGAAAGTATGGGAGGAGTTTGCAGATGACG
Source organism: Aegilops bicornis (assembly GCA_021605145.1). NCBI lineage: Eukaryota > Viridiplantae > Streptophyta > Magnoliopsida > Poales > Poaceae > Aegilops > Aegilops bicornis. The sequence goes on along the minus strand of CM038670.1, from coordinate 870,387,899 downwards.
CAAGGAGCGTATGGTTTGGTCTAAGCGCAGATGGCATTAATCCTTTTGGGGAGCAGAGCAGCAACCTGTCAGGACCCCGATTCCAAGTCACATCGATCTAGCCGGTAACACATCATATCACTTTGCGGCCTCACACACGGTAATCCCACGGGTGTCGCCTTACCATGGCCCGAGACCGTTTGCGCCTTTTGGCTCACGTATATGATAGTGTCGCTAGCATCCATATGACAGAGAACCTGGGCCGACATGGCTAGTCGTGAACCCAAAGCGGCGCTAACCCATGGGGACAGGCATACATGAATCACATCGAGCATGTCGGTCATCAACGTGTGAATCCGGGCTGTAGCACTGGCTAATGTGACTCCGGTAACCCGGGCTGTAGCAGGCTAGGCAGGACTCGGATGTCACCGCGTGACATTTCCCGAAGGACGTATATAGGAACGAGGTGAAACACATGCCGGCCAGTCAAGTGTCCAAAGCAGTAGTGCCGGGCTAGCAGGACTCCGGTGAACCGGTATGGCGAACTACTATCGCTCAGGAAGCACTAGACTACATTTCCCCATATGAGAGGCTGCCAAGGATAAACAACTAGATTGTCGGATCCCACACATACCAAGCATTTCAAACATACACACAATATGCTCAATATGTGTAAATACAACATGGCATCACAACATAACTCTACGACTCAACTATTTATTCATAGGCTCCGAGGAGCGAGATATTACAAACATGGGTCTCATGACCCAACACTCAGAGCATACAAGTCAAAGCACAAGCGGAAGCTTAACATGTCTGAGTACAGACATCTACAAATGAAAAAGGGCTGAGACGCCTGACTATCTACCAGATCCTGCCGAGGCACAAGATCGTAGCTGAGGTAACAAGCTAAACGTCGAAGTCCAAGCGGAACTACTAGCGAGACTGACGTCTCTCTGCAAAACATAAAATAAGCAAACGTGAGTACAAATGTACTCAGCAAGACTTACATCATATCAAACTACATATGCATCAAGATCAACAAAGGGGTGGTGGAGTTTGACTGCAGCAAGCCAGCTTTGACTCGGTGGCTATCCTGAACTACAACTGCAAGTAACTCTGTTGAGGTGGCGCACATGAGTCCACATATTCACCATATCAATACACCACTATGGACCCGCTCCCGTCTCCCTCTGAGAACGCCATCCATAGCACTCATGCTTATCTTGCGCATTTTAGAGTATCCACTTTCACTTGTCTATGAACTGTTATAGGCAACCCAGAAGTCATTTACCTCGGACACTGCTATTCGACTAGATGATTTTAACCCTGTAGGGGTGTACTTCTTCACACACGCTCTCACAACTTATCGCCGTTTACACGACATGTACTCGGCAACCTTCAAGCGGAAGCCCAGCGAGGGTGTCGGCCACGGCCTACCTAAACACTCAAGTCCCTAGCCCAGGTTTATCGCCTATTCGGGTTCCATCCGCAGGGAGTCCGGCCGAGCTTTCCACTAACGGCCCCGAACGATGTGTGCAAGGTTCCCGAGATACCAAACGGGCATTCGGTACACCGGGCCACGGTGTATCTACCGCATCATAGCCCACCCCTAGGGTCAGCGCTACGCACGGCCTCCAACACATATCCTACAAACACCAGAAACTAGTTGCAACTCCTGGACAGAGGACAAGGGTGGTTAAGAAGCCGAGAGAGTCAATTAAGGATCCCAATGTGTGGTAGTAACTGTTTCATGGATCATAAACAAAGAACTCAGTTCCTGAGAACGGCTGCAATGAGACAACCCACCATGTACTCCTACATGGCCTCTCACCGCTACCTTTACCAAATCGTGTTCACACACTTAGCTCACATACAGTAGAACATGTTCACACACCTCAGATTCATCCCCGATGAATCAGACCTGACTCAACTCTAAGCAGTAGCAGGCATGACAACAAGCATGAATGAGTAGGCAGAACAGGGCTCAAACAACTCCTACTCATGCTAGTGGGTTTCATCTAATTACTATGGAATTACAGGTCATGCAGAGGATAAAGGGGTTCAGCTACCGCAGCAAGTAATAGATGAATCGTTGTTGTCCTAATGCAGTAAAAGAGAGCAGGAGCGAGAGAGTGGGATTGTATCGGAATGAACAAGGGGGTTTTGCTTGCCTGGCACTCCTGAAGATATTATAGCTCTTCATCGGTGTCATCGAACTCATCGTCGATACGTCGTCTACTGAGAGGGGACAAACACCGGCAACTGAGAAAGAACACAATCAATGCAATGCCACAATATGATGCATGATCATGACATGGCAATATGTTGTGGTTTGAGCTAATGCAACTAGCAGCGAGTTAAATGAAGTTGGTTTGAACCCTAGGTTCAAATTCAAACTCCACATGAGGCATTTCAAATGCCATTTATTCAAATTGTTGTATACAGCAGATTTAAGTTCTTCAAACATGCATGAAAATGATACAGATGGATAGATTGGATTTTTCTGATCATTTTTCATATATAAATTATTTAATTTGGAGCTACGGTTGAATTACTATGATTTTTAGAAGTTTTAGCTATTTTCTGAAATAAATAAATCATTTTGATTTATTTTAAATCCCAGAAATTAATTGTGCATCAGCATGACGTATTAGTGACGTCAGCAGGTCAACTGGATCGCCCAGAGTCAAACTGACCGGTGGGTCCCGAGTGTGAGTGTCTAACTAAACTAACCTAGCTTAATTAGCCGGGCGGGGCCCGCATGTCAGTGGCTCTGGGGGGAGTCAAACTAGGGTCAAACCCGGGTCAACTCGTCGGAGTTGACCCGTGGCTCGTCGCCGGCGGAGCCAGAGACGGCGGAGGGCTTCGGAAATCGCCCACGGTCGACCAAATCGACCGCGGTTTCATCCTATCTCGTGGCGCCAAGTATGTGTCTGTTAAACCAAGAGGTAGAAGCTGGGGTGGAGCGAGCTCGCCGGAGTCGAGCTCGTGGCGGCGGCCGGAATTCGGGCTAGCACGGGCGCGGGGCTGCAGCTCGATTTAGAGCAAACGAAGAGCACGGGCAGAGGCTACGGGGCAGCAGGAACTCGACCAGGTGCTCATACGCGGCGTTGGCCCACCGTAACGACGACGGCGACATTCGCGGCGGCGGCAAGTTTCGGCGGAGGTGGGGAACGGAGCTAGAGCATGAGCACGAGCAGGGGAGGAGGGGGAATCGGTCCGTGAGCTCACAGCGGTTGCAGAGGTGGCCTCGGCTTGCTCGGGGAGGCTCGGACGGCGGCGAATCGAAGGTGAGGTTGCCGGCGGCCGAAGGTTGAAGACGAGCTCGAGGGCGACGCTGCGGGGCTTCCGGCGGGGCGTGGCTCGGTGAGGGGGTCGAGGGCGACGTCACGGAGCTTGTGGACTAGCCGGGGAAGCGAGGGAGGGCCGGTGGTCGCGGCAACGACGAGCGGCGGCGACGACGAGTTTGGTTGCGGGAGAGAGAGCGGGTCAGAGGAGGGAACGAGCACGGGGGGAGGGCGAGGGAGTGAACCAGGGAGCTGCGTGGCGTCGCGGGAGGCGTCCAGGGCGTCGAGGGGGAGCGACAAGCAGGAGGTGGCCGTCGGTGGCCGTGCGTGCGGCGGCCACGCGCCTCTCGTCCTCCTGGCAAGGAGGAAGGCGACAGGGGAGGGGCCAGGTGGGCTGGGCCGTGCTAGGCCGGCCACTTGGGCCACAGGCACGCCAGGTAAAAAGGCCCAGGTGGGTTGCTCTCTCTGTCTGATTTTTCTAATTATTTCAGTTTCCTATTATTCTGTAAATTTTTAGGGCTTTATTAAAAATACCTATGCACTTTCAAAAATCATGAGACTGCTTGTGGCCACTATTTGGATTATTTCCAATAACCAGAATTTTAGTTCATGAATATTTGGACATTTAATATAATATATAAAATTTAAATGCCCAAATGCAAATAAGGTATGATTTAAATCTAGAGCCCAATATGTCATGGAAAAATGTGCATCACCTCTGATTATCAAGTTTCAAAGATTTTCCAAGAATGATGAACATTTTTGGAAGTCATTTGGATTTCATCGAAATATTTTGGTTGAACCTAGTGAATTCCTTTAATGCTAGGGTTTAGGCAATCCCCATTTCAAATTTCTTAGAAATTTAAACATGATGACATGATGAGCAAGCAAAGCCAAGCAAGGCCGATCTGGGGCTGTGACAGCTCACCCCCACTAAACAAGAATCTCGTCCCGAGATTCAAGACGTGAGGTAAAAAGTCAGAGGGGTCACAAGCTAACACGATCTTCACGATCCAACTGTCCTTCTCAAGATGTTGATTCGTTGCTTCATATTGATCTTGACGTCTTGCTTTGAGAACTACAACCAACATGACAACGAGAAGAAAGGAAGGATTTTGGAAGAATCAGTCTTCTTGAGGTCCGAGAAATTTAGGATTAATCACGGGATGAGACATAAAACATATCTTCAGCTGAGGCACGAGGCATACATCTAGAGGGATGGGGTGAACAGATGACGGAGATTCACTACGCAGACACAATTCCACACTTTAAAAGATGATGAACGGTTGTCAACATAGCGAGGAGTTGAGTTGCCATGATACCATAACGGGACATCTTTAAGAAGGTGACTCGCAGAAATATTCCCTTAAGTGGCAAAAAGAATTACTTTTGATTCGGAGATCATTGAAACTCTTCATACCAGCCTAAGGCAATCGCAGAATCGATCACTTGAAGGAGTTCGAAGAATGGCATATTCCGACTAGAATCGATGATGTGGACTACCTTGTTGAAGACAACGCGATGGATGTTTTGCTTATCATCGGAAATGGATGGGACCCATGGTAAGTCCACCTTTGAAGATGAACCTGGACAACAATTACTGAGAGGGCAGCGCATGGAAATTGGCGCAATGGCGGTGTGAGCTGGGAACAACATGCAACTGTTGGGAATGTTCCAACCATCATATCTGCCTGAGATTCAGATCCGATTGGTGTCAGAATAATCTAGACTCATCGAGTCTAGAAGATAAATGAAAGTTCGCAACCAAATCGACGAGAAGGTGTTGCAAGATCCTCGGGAAATGAGCTACGGTAGTAAGCTCCAAAACAGAGCAGGTTCTGCTACAAACCTGTGAGCACGCTGTCCAAGACAAGCATGACCACGTAGTAGTCTCACAAATAAAACACTACCGAGTCCAGGTGGGGAATCATCATCGAGGATATCGAAGTCCTTGTATAAGCCGCGGTCTTAAGAAGGAACTTCTTCTCCTTGAACAAATCAATCAGTGGCTTGGTGTGCTAGGGACACATATGGAGTGGAGGTAATTAATCTACCAAACCATAGAATACCTCGCACGAATGCATGACGGACTTGGGGTGATTCCAAAGGAAACAAAACAAACCTTTCTCAAATTCATGGCGGCAACTTACACCTAAAGCACATGAATACAAGGAAGTCACTTCTTCCATCCAAGCATAAGCTTCATGAACGGAACACGAAGGCATTGCTTACCAAGTTTCCAACACTAAGTTGATGTTCAACATGAATCATGGGGGAGACAAAATGCTGCTGATGGGCTCAACAACAACTCATCGAAATTTCCATATCACTGGACTTCCACCATCATGTGAACACGGTGATAGCATTGGTCAGACCAAAGGATGTAATGGTGTATGCTCGAGGAATCAACCACGAGTAAGACAACATTACGAACACCGTTGGTTCTGATTTGACTTGACGATGGCCCATACTCAAGTCAAAGTTTTGACAAGGCAATAGATCCAACAACTGATCATAGGGACCAATCGATGAAGATATCATCTTTCTTCAACACACACTACACAAGAATATCCCTTTGGAACGAACTACGTTAGGCAAGCTTTTATCTTCCAACTCTCCAAGTTGTTGTCTAGCTCAACCAACTAGCTCAGGGATATCCAACACAGATTCTTGGAGAAAGGGCGGTTCACAAGAAACCAACTTGATCACGAGCTCAACATAACCGTCAGGGAACAACCTGGTAATACTTCCGAGAAGATATTCGGAAAATCACGAACCACCGGTATGTTACTAAGCTCGAGATCAACCTTGCTTTTCAGGGCAAGATGATAAGATCAAAGGAGTGAGGGATTGACACAATCCTAACTCATTGATCAAAGAGTGCACCAGAAATAAGGACTAGGTAGCACGATCAATCTTAGGATGATGATTTGATAACCAACACGCTAAGAATGATGATACTGTCCAATTACTACCAAGCAACTTGTTGCTAGGAGTATTGATTTCACACATCACGATTCACTTGTTGGCATTCCGGTTGCGACAACTCGACACCGAGGAATGAACAATGATGGCGAGAAGTATCACTACGACAAGAATTCATAAGAGAAGGTGCAATTCTCATGATGTTCCTGACATAAAGATGGTAACACTTCAAGGTAGAGCAGAATCAAAGCTGGATTGGCATTTTAATCTGCGGAATACAACTACTTTGACCCAATCCTCAAAATGGACAAGGTACTGGAGTTTGTTTCTCCTAGTCATTCCCGGATAGAATGGCTTGACAGGCCACAAGAATAATAGGCATCGATGACGAATGCACGACTATTCCTGACTATCAATTGACAGGCGGGGGTCAGAATATAACTAAGGAGGAACAACTCGAGGAACATATACCTTTCTGAGTTGTGGATGCATAGATTAGTATGTCGAACCAAGTTCAACAGGTTTCTTCCAGATAACCCATGCAGAAAGGTAGAAGTGGCAGAATAACAACATAGAATCGAGAACTCGTCAAGAGCACTCTGGTTGTGATCTTTCGGTTTAGCGAGGAACTTCTGCCATAAACAGCTCATGGTACTTGGAAGAAGGTAATACCACGAACCTCGAGGACTAATGCAAGGTTACTAATATCCTAAAGGGACTAGCAAATACTAACAACATGTAGTAGCAGTGAATCTCGGGTTCAAGAACCCGTGAATAGAATGCCTACTAACTAATAACATCACGGGATGCTTTCAAGAATAATGGCCAGAATCATCAAACTGGGGATACAAAAGCATTGCTAAATTGCTAGGTGACTTCCTAAACACCTAGGGTCATAATAATAGCTCCAACAGATATGTCGAGGTACTGGAGTATCTCAACTCAGCAATTAGTGTGCTTATTCTGACCAAAAAGGACATCAAAATGAGAGGAAGGAATTTTGCAAATGCTTTATATTGTTTTAGAAACCTGGGATGACTCGGACAGCATAACGGCTGTAAATGCTCAAAAAGATTTGAGACATCATGCAAAATGGTGGCATAACCACTCTACAACATCATAACAAGATTCTGAGATCAACAGTTAACATACAGAAATAGTAGGAACTGAACTGGGGCTTAAATCCAACAATCTTAAAGGGCTATGGATTAGTAACACGTCATCCTGATAGATAAATGAGAAGGCCTAGTTCTTAATCCCCGTAGAAGAGAAGAGGATGACTCAGATCAGAAGGCCATGAGATATAAGGAGTAAAAAGAGCCTTACGTTCCCTCCCACAATCAATTCCCTTACATAACTAAAGCATTTCTAGACACAACTTCGACCAGTTTGGCTTGGTAATCCTACAGGCAGTCAGGCTCTGATACCAATGCTATCAGGACCCCGATTCCAAGTCATATCGATCTAGCCGGTAACACATCATATCACTTTGCAGCCTCACGCACGGTATTCCCACGGGTGTCGCCTTACCGTGGCCCGGGACCGTTTGTGCCTTTTGGCTCACGTATATGATAGTGCCGCTAGCATCCATATGACAGAGAACCCGGGCCGACATGGCTAGTCGTGCACCCAAAGCGGCGCTAATCCATGGGGACAGGCATACATGAATCACATCGAGCATGTCGGTCATCAACGTGTGAATCCGGGCTGTAGCACTGGGCTAACAGGACTCCGGTAACCCGGGCTGTAGCAGGCTAGGCAGGACTCCGGATGTCACCGCGTGACATTTCCCCGAAGGGACAGACATAGGAACGAGGTGAAACACATGCCGGCCAGTCAAGAGTCCAGAGCAGTAGTGCTGGGCTAGCAGGACTCCGGTGAACCGGGCTGTAGCGGACTACTATCGCTCAGGAACACTAGACTACATTTCCCCATATGAGAGGCTGCCAAGGATAAACAACTAGATTGTCGGATCCCACACATACCAAGCATTTCAAACATACATACAATATGCTCAATATGTGTAAATACAACATGACATCACAACATAACTCTACGACTCAACTATTTATTCATAGGCTCCGAGGAGCGAGATATTACAAACATGGGTCTCATGACCCAACACTCAGAGCATACAAGTCAAAGCACAAGCGGAAGCTTAACATGTCTGAGTACAGACATCTACAAATGAAAAAGGGCCGAGAAGCCTGACTATCTACCAGATCCGCCGAGGCACAAGATCGTGAGCTGAGGTAACAAGCTAAACGTCAAGTCCAAGCGGAACTACTAGCGAGACCGACGTCTCTCGCAAAACATAAAATAAGCAAACATGAGTACAAATGTACTCAGCAAGACTTACATCGTAACTAACTACATATGCATCAAGATCAACAAAGGGGGGTGGTGGAGTTTGACTGCAGCAAGCCAGCTTTGACTCGGTGGCTATCCTGAACTACGACTGCAAGTAAATCTTTTGAGGTGGCGCACACGAGTCCACATATTCACCATATCAATACACCACTATGGACCCGCTCCCGTCTCCCAACGAGAACGCCATCCATAGCACTCACGCTTATCTTGCGCATTTTAGAGTATCCACTTTCACTTGTCTATGAACTGTTATAGGCAACCCAGAAGTCCTTTACCGTGGACACGGCTATTCGAATAGATCATATTAACCCTGCAGGGGTGTACTTCTTCACACATGCTCTCACCACTTATCGCCGTTTACACGACATGTACTCGGCAACCTTCAAGCGGAAGCCCAGCGAGGGTGTCGGCCACGGCCTACCTAAACACTCAAGTCCCTAGCCCAGGTTTATCGCCTATTCGGTTCCATCCGCAGGAGTCCGCCGAGGTTTCCACTAACGGCCCCGAACGATGTGTGCAGGGTTCCCGAGATACCAACGGGCATTAATTTTACACCGGGCCACGGTGTATCTACCGCATCATAGCCCACCCCTAGGGTCAAGCCACGCACGGCCTCCAACACATATCCTACAAACACCGTAAACTAGTTGCAACTCCTGGACAGAGGACAAGGGTGGTTAAGAAGCCGAGAGAGTCAATTAAGGATCCCAATGTGTGGTAGTAACTGTTTCATGGATCACAAACACAGAACTCAGTTCCTGAGAACGGCTGCAATGAGACAACCCACCATGTACTCCTACATGGCCTCTCACCGCTACCTTTACCAAATCGTGTTCACACACTTAGCTCACATACAGTAGGACATGTTCACACACCTCAGATTCATCCCCGATGAATCAGACCTGACTCAACTCTAAGCAGTAGCAGGCATGACAACAAGCTTGAATGAGTAGGCACAACAGGGCTCAAACAACTCCTACTCATGCTAGTGGGTTTCATCTAATTACTGTGGAATTACAGGTCATGCAGAGGATAAAGGGGTTCAGCTACCGCAGCAAGTAATGTATGAATCGTTGTTGTCCTAATGCAGTAAAAGAGAGCAGGAGCGAGAGAGTGGGATTGTATCGGAATGAACAAGGGGTTTTGCTTGCACGGCACTCCTGAAGATATTATAGCTCTTCATCGGTGTCATCGAACTCATCGTCGATACGCCGCTCATCGAGAGGGGACAAACACCGCAATCGAGAAAGAACACAATCAATGCAATGCCACAATATGATGCATGATCATGACATGGCAATATGCTGTGGTTTGAGCTAATGCAACTAGCAATGAAGTTAAATGAAGTTGGTTTGAACCCTAGGTTCAAATTCAAACTCCACATGAGGCATTTCAAATGCCATTTATTCAAATTGTTGTATACAGCAGATTTAAGTTCTTCAAACATGCATGAAAATGATACAGATGGATAGATTGGATTTTTCTGATCATTTTTCATATATAAATTATTTAATTTGGAGCTACTGTTGAATTACTATGATTTTTAGAAGTTTTAGCTATTTTCTGAAATAAATAAATCATTTTGATTTATTTTAAATCCTAGAAATTAATTAGTGCGTCAGCATGACGTATTAGTGACGTCAGCAGGTCAACTAGATCGCCCAGAGTCAAACTGACCGATGGGTCCCGAGTGTCAGTGTCTAACTAAACTAACCTAGCTTAATTAGCCGGGCGGGGCCCGCATGTCAGTGGCTCTGGGGGGAGTCAAACTAGGGTCAAACCCGGGTCAACTCGCCGGAGTTGACCCGCGGCTCATCGCCGGCGGAGCCAGAGACGGCGGAGGGCTTCGGAAATCGCCCACGGTCGACCAAATCGACCGCGGTTTCATCCTATGCGTAGCTGGGGCGCGCGCGCGTCTGTTAGGCCAAGAGGTAGAATCTGGGGTGGAGCGAGCTCGCCGGAGTCGAGCTCGTGGCGGCGGCCGGAATCCGGGCTAGCACGGGCGCGGGGCTGCAGCTCGATTTAGAGCAAACGAAGAGCACGGGCAGAGGCTACGGGGCAGCAGGAACTCGACCAGTGCTCATATTGCTGGCTGGCCCACCGTAACGACGACGGCGACATTCGCGGCGGTGGCAAGTTTCGGCGGAGGTGGGGAACGGAGCTAGAGCATCAGCACAAGCAAGGGAGGAGGGGGAATCGGTCCGTGAGCTCACAGCGGTTGCAGAGGTGGCCTCGGCGTGCTCGGGGAGGCTCGGACGGCGGCGAATCAAAGGTGAGGTTGCCGGCGGCCGAAGGTTCCGGCGGGGCGTGGCTCAGTGAGGGGGTCGAGGGCGACGTCGCGGAGCTTGTGGACTAGCCGGGGAAGCGAGGGAGGGCCGGTGCTCGCGGCAACAACGAGCGGCAGCGACGGCGCGTTCGGTTGCGGGAGAGAGAGGAGGTCAGAGGAGGGAACGAGCACGGGGGGAGGGCGAGGGAGTGAACCAGGGAGCTGCGTGGCGTCGCGGGAGGCGTCCAGGGCGTCGAGGGGGAGCGGCAAGCAGGAGGTGGCCTTCGGTGGCCGTCAGGCGGCGGCCACGTGCCTCTCGTCCTCCTGGCAAGGAGGAAGACGACAGGGGAGGGGCCAGGTGGGCTGGGCCGTGCTAGGCCGGCCACTTGGGCTACAGGCACGCCAGGTAAGAAGGCCCAGGTGGGTTTCTCTCTCTCTCTGATTTTTCTGATTATTTCAGTATCCTATTATTTTGTAAATTTTTAGGGCTTTATTAAAAATACCTATGCACTTTCAAAAATAATGAGACTGCTTGTGGCCACTATTTGGATTATTTCCAATAACCAGAGTTTTAGTTCATGAATATTTGGACATTTAATATAATATATAAAATTTAAATGCCCAAATGCAAATAAGGTATGATTTAAATCCACAGCCCAATATGTCATGGAAAAATGTGCATCACCTTCCGTTATCAAGCTTTCCAAGATTTTCCAAGAATGATGAACATTTTTGGAAGTCAGTTGGATTTACTGGAAATATTTTGGTTGAACCTAGTGAATTCCTTTAATGCTAGGGTTTAGGCAATCCCCATTTCAAATTTCTTAGAAATTTAAACATGATGACATGATGAGCAAGCAAAGCCAAGCAAGGCCGATCTGGGGCTGTGACACAACCATAGCACCTGGCCTGTGACTCTATGTTTGTATAACCTTCCTCCTTTGTTGTGCATGAAGCGGAAGTTCATTATGATGCCAGTGCTCATCGAAGGCCCTAAGCAACCCGACAACGACATTGATGTGTACCTAAGGCCATTAGTTGAAGAACTCTTACAACTGTGGAATGGAACAGGTGTACGTGCGTGGGATGAGCACATGGGGGAAGAATTTGACCTAAAGGCGTTGCTGTTCGTGACCATCAATGATTGGCCTGCTCTCCGTAACCTTTCAGGACAGAGAAACAAGGGATACCGCAGATGCATGCACTGTTTGGATGGTACCGACAGTATATATTTGAATAGTTGTATGAAGAATGTGTACCTGGGACATCGTCGATTTCTTCCGAGCAAGCATCCCGTAAGAAAGAAAGGCAAGCATTTCAAAGGTGAGGCGGATCACCGGACGAAGCCTCGCCACCGTACTGGTGCTGATGTACATGATATGTTCAAGGATTTGAAGGTGATATTTAGAAAGGGTCCTGGCGGACAACCTGTTCCAAAGGACGCTGACGGACGCACACCCATGTGGAAGAAGAAATCTATATTTTGGGACCTGCCATATTGGAAAGACCTAGAGGTCCGCTCCGCAATCGACGTGATGCACGTGATTTAAGAATCTTTGCGTGACCCTGCTTGGCTTCTTGGGCGTGTATGGGAAGACAAAAGATACACCCGAGGCACGGAGGACCAGCAACGTATGCACGGAGAAGACGGCATATATCGTGGTCATGCAAGCTACGCTCTTACCAAAGAAGAGAAGGAAATCTTCTTTGAATGCCCTTTCGATATTAAGGTACCGCCCCGCTTCTCGTCAATATAAAGGGAATAATAATCATGGCGTAGAAAAAGTTCCGTAACCTAAAGTCTCATGACTGCCACGTGATTATGACGCAACCGCTTCCGGTTGCATTGAGGGGGCTTCTACCGAAAACGCTCGATTAGCCATTGTGAAGCTATGTGCATTTCTCAATGCAATCTCTCAGAAGGTAATCGATCCAGAAATCATACCAAGGTTACAGAATGATTTGGTGTAATGTCTTGTCAGTTTCGAGTTGGTGTTCCCACCATCCTTCTTCAACATCATGACGCACGTCCTAGTTCACCTATGCGAAGAGATGAACGTTCTGGGTCCTGTATTTCTACACAATATGTTCCCCTTTGAAAGGTTCATGGGAGTCTTAAAGAAATATGTTCATAACCGTGCTAGGCCAGAAGGAAGCATCTCCAAGGGCCATCAAAATGAGGAGGTCATTGAGTTTTGTATTGACTTTATTCCTGACCTTAAGCCGATTGGTGTTCCTGAATCATGCATAAGGGCAGACTGGATGGAAAAGGCACGCTAGGAGGGAACAAATAATATGTATGGACGGACATTCTCTCACCGAAGCACACTACACAGTTCTACAGAATTCCGCCTTGGTGGCTCCGTATATGGATGAACACAAGAATTTGCTACGCTCCAAACACCCGGAGCGGTCTGATGACTGGATTACACGTGAACAAACCAGGAGTTTCGCCAGCTGGTTGCAGACACGCACCATGCATGACACCTCTATTGAAGATGACCTGTACTTGCTGTCCCAGTTACCATCTTCGAATATAATGACTTTCAAAGGGTACGAGATAAATGGTAATACATTTTACACGATCGCCCAAGATAAGAAGAGCACCAACCAAAATAGTGGTGTCCGCTTTTGATGCGTAAACCAAGACGGAAAGGAAACATATTATGGTTATATACAGGACATATGGGAACTTGACTATCGACGTGGTTTAAAGGTCCCTTTGTTTCGGTGCAAATGGGTCAATATGACACGAGGCGGGTAACGGAAGACCCGCAGATGCGGAATGACAACAAGTGGATCTCAACAATCTTATGTATGCGCATTTAACCATTCGTCCTAGCCAATGATGTGGCACAGGTTTTCTATGTGAAGGACATGTCTACCAAGCCAAGAAAAAGAAAAGATAAGGAAGCGAATGCATCGCATTTATGAGCCAAAGCGGCACATAGTTCTTTTCCGGGAAGAGAAACATCGTGGGAGTGGATGACAAGACAGACAAGTCGGAAGATTATGAAAAGTTTGATGAAATTTCTCCATTCACAGTGAATATTGACCCGAGCATCCCGTTAAATGATGAAGATTTTCCATGGTTACGGCGCAAAGGGACACACGCAAAGAAAAGTTCCACACCCAAAGATCTGGATGTGATCGGCTTCACTATCATCACTTTCTTCATGTTTCACACCCGTAGGGGAATCTCTGTGATAGTTAGGGTAGTTATGTGTTTTGGCATTTGAAACGCGAAGAAATTTTATGTGCAAACAAATTCTTTCATGCCTTTACTGATTTTTAAAGTTAAATTATTCACAAACTAGTGATTCACACTAATTTCAAATAATTCAAAATTTAAACTATTCAAATTTGAACACTACGGGCACTAACAGAAAGTTTGTAATTTTTTGTACCTAAAGCAAAAATATTCACAAAGAAACTCTAAATACACAAAAAAACAACACAAAAATAAATAAAGCAAAAAATAATAATAATAAAAGCCCGCCTACTAGGCCAGAGCGACCTGCATACGACTAGAAACCCAACCTGTTGTTGGGCCAGGATGCGGGCCCGCAAAGGCCAAGTGGGCCCACAGGACAGCAAAGAATACGTAGGCCCAGTAGGCCTGCTTTGGAGAGGAGCTCGAGAGAGCGACCACACGGGGGTTTATAAACCAGTGCGGTCGCCCCTCGGCTAGCGAGGTGGGACTAAACTTGCCAAGATCAAGACTGCGCCAGCTACGCTTCTTTAGTACCGGGTCGTGGAACAAACCGGTACTAAAGGGAGGCCTTTAGTACCGGTTTGTGCCACCATCCTGTACTAAAGGGGTCGCTTCCGCCGCTTGGGCTGGTTAAACAGACCTTTAGTACCGTTGGTGGCTCCAACCAGTACTAAAGGTGCCTTTCTATATATACAACACTTTGAAAAATTTCATTCTCCTCTGTTTCTTCCTCTGTTTCCCCATTGAACCGCCCGCCCGATCGACGCCGTCACCGACCCGTCGCCGTCGCCCATCGCCGTCGCCGCCCCATGCCGTCGCCGCCCGTCCCGTCGCCGCCCTCGTCTCCGTCGCCACCCCGGGCCCGTCCCCGTCGCGCCGTCCCCGCGTCGCCGCCCCGGCCCGTCACCGCCCCCGGCCGTCGCCTCGTCGTCGTCGTCGCCCCGCTGTGAGCTCTCCCGCTCTAACCCCTCTCCCTCGCCCCCGGCGGCCACCATGGGCGCCGCCCCTCCCCGAGCCCATACACACACACACACAAGCATGATGAACACACACACATACACGTATATATGTATGAATGCATGTATATATTAGTATATACGTATTTTGTATGTTTAATTAGTTCAGATTTTTTAGATTATTGTTTTTTCACTAGTATATATGTATGAATGCATGTTAGATGGATATAATTAGTGTTTAATTAGTATAGAATTTTTATATAATGTTGTTTTTCTGTTTTTTAATGGATGTATAGAAATTGTTTTTTCTGTTTTTAGTGTTAGATGCTTAATTAGTATGAAATAGTATATGGATTTTTGAAATAGTAGAAATGTTAGAAATTTTAGTTATCAAAATCCAATCATTAAAAAAATATTACTTTTTATGGCATATAGCTAGTATTTGTTCTCGACGATGCCCGCCCGCATCCTCGCCGTCGACCCGTCATGACGACGCCCAGCCGACCCATGTCCGGGACTGGCTCCGCCGGCTGGCACCGGAGGTGCTGCTCGAGGGGCGCTGCCGCTTGATGAGGAACCCGCCCCGGGTCCCGCTGCCGACCTTGATCTCGTTTGGTGGCGTTCGCGTGGACCAGTTTCGGTGCGGAGGGACCCGGCCCCGCCGGAGGAGGTACGTCGCCGTGTCAGGGAGGAGGACGAGCACGTCCATCGCTACATGGTTGCGTTAGAGGGCGGCAGGTTCTCCAATACCTGGCAGTATCTTCAGGGATCTCACTTCAGCTATGATCATGTGAGGGTTCCTTCTCTTTGGGTGTCCACCGCCATGACGCAGAACCGCGAAAGTGTCCTAGATTCTTCTGTAGCATTCGATCTTTAATTAGCTAGCCAGTGATGTACTATTCAATATTATATATTATTCGAGACGATGTATCGAGATTATATCTATTATTCTAGACGAAGTATTCGAGATTACATCTATTATTCGAGACGATGTAATTTGAATACTAAATTGTTTTATATTTCTTTTGAATTAGTTAAATAAAAGCTATGGCAGACAATACCGACAGAGAGGGAGAATGCACCATGTTCGATATGATACGCGGGCCGGATGATAATCAGAATGAAGAAGATTATGACGGCTCAATTTCTAAACAACACCGAGAGGGTGATATGATATTCGATCGCGACGACCGAATTGATGAAGTCATGAACTACGATTATGATGATGACGAAGAACATGTTGATCCTGAAACAACAAAGACCGGCGAGGTATATATATTTATATAAGCAGGTATCCGTGATCATCACATGTTTTAAATGACTTGAAGATATATTAACGAATCGATCTTTGTTCTTTCAGCCATCCGGATCGAGCAAATCTTCAGGCATAAGGACGAAACGAGGCCCGAACAAAAAGTTGAAGGAGGGCGTAAAGTACAATATCGAGGCAGTCAGACCTAATGGCGAACCATTAGCGCCTAAGAAGATTGCGGACAAGTTCATTCGTCATCAAGGAGTTCTTGTGAAGGACCAACTCCGATCTCCCTTCAAGAATGGAGAGAGCCAGCAAAAGACAAAGGACAAAAGGCAAAGAGGACGCTGCTCCACGTCCAGATGTTACTTTTGTCGACAAGAATCAAAAGATCTGCTTTGGGATACTCTCATGGAACATTTCACCCTACCAGATCATTTCACGTAGCAGATGTGCAGAAAGTCAAGGACGCTGCTCTTAGGAAGATGGCGGTTGCATTCGAGAACCACAAGAATCATGTATGGGACAAGTACGTCAAGGGAGGAAGGAAGACTCAAGTATTCGAGGGAACACTAGAGAAGCAAAGTGCTCATTGGGACGATTTTGTGAAATTCAAGGATTCGGAATTAGCTAAGGAACAGTCGAGAATAAACAATAAGAATGCCGAAAAAAGGATAAGTTCCATAAGTCGGGGCCAGTGGCTATGCGGTGGCAATGCCTAAGTGGGATAAGTCCGAGAAAGAGATGGAGGATGCAAAGCCACTCCGGTTACTAAGAGCTGGCCCACCAGGGTCGACTTGGTTCTATGTGCATGGGGGAGTTGGACCCAAGACAGTGCAATGTTTCGACTAGGGCAATTCTTAAGGTAGCCGACGATGCGATACTTGTTGCAATAGAAGAGGCACGATCGGGGGTGTTCCAGCCCAACAGAGAGAACGACGAGCTTACGCGTGCCCTTGGAAATCCTGAACACCCGGGAAGAACACGAGGCAAGGGCGCTATTCCGTGGGATGACGGGTTTTCAGACTGGAACACCGACTACAGAACCTGTGCGAGAAAGAAGATTGCGGACGAGAAGAAGAGGAAGATGGAGGAGGAGCAGAGGTCTTTTAAATTGTTGCCTTTGCAAGATTTTCCTTGCGCCACACAGTTCTTCTCATGGGTTTTGCAAAATAATACCCCAGACTGGAAAAATGTCTCGCCCGTGGACTCGCTCCATGCCCAATCAGCCAGAAGAAGTTTATGGGACACAGACTAGCAACAACTTCACTCAGGGATAGTCCAGTCAACAAGACAGCGAAGTAGCCTTGTCTCAAGTATGCCGTCTCTTCGAACAAAGCCAGCAACAGCACCAAGAGATGATGAATCACGTCATCAATATGGGAAACCACCGTGAACCCTATCAACCACATTCCAAGTTATCTGAGTTACAGAAGACTCGCCCTTCAACTTTTGCTCACACTGATAGGCCGCTGGAAGCCGATGACTGGCTTCGTGATATCGAGAGGAAGCTGATTATTGCTCAGTGCTCAGATAATGAGAAGGTGCTTTATGCACCACACTACCTTACTGGAGCAGCTGCAGCATGGTGGGAGAACTTCTTACACATGCATCCCAGTGAACACAACATCACCTGGGAAGAATTCAAGGAAGGCTTTCGTGGGGCACACATCCCCAGGAGCATCATAAAAATCAATAAGAAAGAATTTGACGATCTCAAGCAAAGAGGCATGTCAGTGAAAGAATACAACGGTCAGTTTACCCAGCTATCTCGTTATGCCTACGACGAGCACATGACAGAGAACAAGAAGATGGAAAAATTCCTAGACGGCCTGGCACCGGCACTAAGATGCCAACTGGTGGTACAGACTTTCCCGGATTTTAAAACTCTGGTTGACAAGGCCATTACCTTGGAGAATGAGCGTCGTAGTCTGGAAGATCTCCGTAAGCGAAAGAGGGACAAGACGACTCTTGCTCGCAACAACCGAAGCAAGACTGAGGTTCCAAGGACAGAAGCAAGGAAATCCACGACTACTGATCTAAGGCCCGTCAGACAGTTTCATGCCAGGGACAAGGAGTTCACGTATCATCCAGGCGTCACCTGCTATGCTTGTGGTGAAGAAGGGCACTATGCTAAACAATGCCCAAAGCCGAGGAACTCGGTCCCCAAGCCAAACAATGGTGGGAATAATCCAGCCCCCAAGCGCAACAATTTCAATCCCAACAACAACCACATGAAGGGTCAACTGAACCATGTGACCAGGGAAGAAGCTCAGAATGCCCCAGACATCGTGCTCGGTACGTTCCCTGTCAACACAGTACCTGCCACGGTTTTGTTTGATTCTGGAGCTTCCCATTCGTTCGTTTCGAAGAATTTTGTTTTGCAACATGGTTTTTCGATACTTCCCTTGGAAATATCTATGATCATCAAATCCCCCGGAAATAAGCAAATCGCTCAGAGTTACTGCCAAGGAGTAATCATAGAGTTTGAAGGACTACAGTTCCAAGCAAATCTCATCGTGTTGGAAAATAAAGGACTGGATGTCATTTTAGGGATGGACTGGTTAACCACCAACAAAGGATTCATTGACTGTTTCAATCGGACCGTGATTCTCACCCACCATCATGTCAAGACAATAAAGGTTACAGCTCAAGAAAGGCCACAGTCACGGCAACCAAAACTGAACAAAGTGGACATTTCAGAACTGAGAAAAGTTCCAGTGGTATGCGAGTTTCCTGACGTATTTCCTGAAGAACTGCCAGGCATGCCACCAGACCGAGAGATAGAATTCAGCATCGAACTAGCACCTGGCACCGCTCCCATCTATAAGAAACCTTATAGAATGGCACCCTCAGAATTGGTGGAGTTGAAGAAGCAGATAAAGGAATTATTGGACAAAGGATTTATTCGAGCCAACTCCTCACCATGGGGTTCGCCAGTGTTGTCCGCCAAGAAAAAGGATGGGACACTGAGACTGTGTATAGACTATCGAGCTCTCAATATGGTCACCACTAAAAACAAATATCCGATGCCACGGATAAATGATTTGTTTGACGAGCTCGCACAAGCCAAGGTGTTCTCAAAAATTGATTTGAGATCGGGATATCATCAATTGAAAGTACGGACAGAAGATATCCCTAAAACAGCATTCACCTCCAGATACGGATTATATGAATTCACAGTGATGCCTTTTGGGCTAACAAACGCCCCCGCATATTTCGTCCACCTCATGAACAAAGTGTTCATGAAATTCATGGACAAATTTGTTGTGGTGTTCATCGACGATATTCTGGTATACTCAAGGACACCAGAAGAGCATGCTGAACATCTCAGAATTATTTTGGGAGAATTAAGGAAACATCAGTTGTACGCCAAATTTAGCAAGTGTGAGTTTTGGCTAAGGCAGGTTGGTTTCCTAGGCCATATATTGAACCAAGAAGGCGTGGCCATAGACCCAGAAAAAGTCAAAGCCATACTTGACTGGAAGCCACCCGCCAACGTTACAGATGTGCGGAGTTTCCTGGGAATGGCCGGATATTACAGAAGATTTATTGAAGGATTCTCCACTGTGGCAAAACCAATAACACAGTTGCTCAAGAAAGACAAGAAATTTGTATGGACGGAAGCATGCGAGAGAAGCTTCCAAGAACTTAAGAAGAAGCTAACCACCGCACTGGTATTAACCGTGCCAGACATACACAAGAGTTTTGAAGTATATTGTGACGCGTCCCGAAAAGGCCTCTGATGTGTACTAATGCAGGATGGCAAAGTTGTCGCGTATGCCTCCAGGCAGCTGCGAAAACATGAGGAAAATTACCCAACACATGACTTGGAGCTAGCAGCAGTCACACATGCACTCAAGGAGTGGAGGCACTTTCTGTTGGGAAATCGCTGTGAAATATATACGGATCATAAGAGCCTCAAATATATTTTCACACAGCCAGAGCTAAATTTACGCCAACGACGCTGGTTGGAATTGGTCAAGGACTATGATGTCGGCATTCACTACCATCCAGGGAAAGCAAATGTAGTGGCTGATGCCCTTAGTCGAAACCCCAGCCCGGACAACGACTGTCCGCAAAACTTGAGGCCTGAGTTTCAGCAAGAGTTCGCTAGGCTCAACATGGTGTTAGTCTCTGAGGGCACCGTATCAAATCTGGAGATACAACCCACCCTAGTGGAGCAAATTAAGAAGGCTCAACAGGGACATCCCAGCATCGAAGGTATAAAGAAGAAAATGAACCTTGGTAAGGCTTCAGAGTTCGTCACAGACAGTGAAGGAATATTATGGTACGGAGACAGACTTTGCGTACCTAACATTGAGGAACTCAAGCAACAAATCCTAACCGAAAGCCACACCGCTCCGTACTCGATCCATCCTGGAGGAACCAAAATGTACAAAGACATTCAGGAAAGATTTTTGTGGCACGGTATGAAAAGGGATATAGCCGCATTTATTGCTTGTTGCGATTCATGTCAGCGCATCAAGGCCGAGCATCAAAAGCCAGCAGGGCTACTCCAGCCAAACAGGATACCGGAGTGGAAATGGGATGAAATGGGAATGGACTTCATCGTCGGACTACCCCGATCGCAACGCGGAAATGACGCCATATGGGTCATCACAGACCGACTAACCAAGGTTGCTCATTTCATTCCCGTGAAGACTACCTACTCCACACAAAGACTGGCCGAACTTTATCTCTCCCGTATAGTTTGTTTGCATGGAGTCCCAAAGACTATAATATCCGACCGAGGCACACAATTTGTCTCCAAATTTTGGGATCACCTGCAACAAGCTCTGGGCACGCAGCTAGCTTTCAGTACAGCGTACCAACCTCAGACTGATGGACAAACGGAACGTGTGAACCAAATCCTAGAGGATATGCTAAGAGCCTGTGTACTCACCTATGGATCCAGTTGGGAGGAAAGTTTGCCATATGCCGAGTTTGCCTACAACAACAGTTACCAAGCCAGCTTACAAATGGCACCCTTTGAAGCACTTTACGGACGGAGGTGTCGTACCCCACTGAATTGGTCAGAAACAGGTGACAGCCGTATCTTCGGCCCAGACATGCTTAAAGAGGCCGAGGAGAAAGTTAATCATATCAGGGACAGACTCAAGACAGCGCAGAGCCGACAAAAGAGCTACTACGATCAAAAACATCGTGAGGTCAGCTTTGAACCCGGTGATTCCGTATACCTACGAGTGTCTCCTATGAGGGGCCTGCAACGGTTCAAAATTAAGGGGAAGCTAGCCCCAAGATTTATCGGACCATTTTGTATAGAGGCACGAAGAGGCACAGTGGCTTACAAACTGGACTTACCCAAGGAGCTGTCAGACGTCCATGACGTATTCCACGTCTCGCAATTGAGAAAATGTGTGAACAACCCGGAAAAGCATGTATCCCATGAGAGCATTGATGTGCAACCAGATCTCACCTACAGAGAACGACCAGTAAAGATATTGGAAGAGTCTGAACGGAGGACCCGACAGAAAACAACTAAATTTTTCAAGGTTCAGTGGAGCAACCACACCGAGGATGAAGCTACATGGGAAAGGGAAGATTTTCTTCAGGCAGAGTACCCATATCTATTTGAGGATCAGCAGAAATCTCGAGGACGAGATTTTTCCTAAGGGGGTAGGTGTTGTGACACCCAAAATTTTATTTGGCTTTTTCAAAACTTTTCCTTGTGTTGAGGGAGGTGATTTGAACTTTTCTTCTAAAAGAACTTTCCCTCTCAAAATATTTCCTTTTATGACTGGTGCTTCATTTTTGGATGCACTCAAAACTTGATTTTGGTCTTGGAGGTTTTCCTCTTTTATTTGGACTCAAACCAAAATGTCTTTCTCTTGGAAAAATGCCTTTTGAGAATTTCTTTGAAAAAGGCCCTATAGCTTTTGAAATGATTCCTTGCCCCTTTCAACATTCTCTCTTACCATGGCCTTAGTGCAAATCCACTCTCCTAAACCTTCCCTCATCTTTGGATCATGATTTGTTTCAAATCCAGCAAGTTGAACCTCCCCATATGATTATTTTCCATTTAAATCTTATCAAAACAATTTCTGCCTTATATCTTGATCCTTGGAGATTTACAAAGGAGCTACCATTTCTGTTTTGATTTTTGCCCCCAAACCAATTTACCTTCCTAGTCCTTTGAACCCTCAACCAAGATCCATGAAGATCCACTGGTCTTCAGTTCAAAATTTTCAAACTATACTTGCTGCAAGTTTGGACCAGATTTGCCAAATTTGATGAAATTCATTCAAATCCTTCTCCAAAAATTCTGGGAAAAATCAGGCAACCTCTGGGTGCATTGAGAGGTCACCTCACCAAGTCCCAGCCCCAGGAAAAATTTTCTTCTTGACAAATCATTCTGTCGAATACCTGCAGAGCATTGTCAATGTCATGTTCAGAGATTTAGAAATGCAGTTCAGTGATCTACTGTCGTTTTCTTCAGAACCTGTTGTCGATCTCGACAGTGCCGCGTTGGCGCCTTGCTCCCCGTGCTCTCCCCCTTGTTCCTGCGCTGCACGATCCCCTGGAACCTTGCGGACGTCGGCGACGAGCAGGAAGAGGTGCGCCGCCCCGTGACCGACGCTAGCGGCGGCTTTGCGGCCGCCAGAGAGAGACGCGGCGCAGACGGCGCCACCCAGCGCCGCCCAAGCCACCGGAGATCGCCACGTGGCCTTCCACTCCCCAGTGCGCGCTGCCACCCTCATCGTGAACCGCTGGGCGTGGAGCGCGCTCTCTGCCGCCGTCGTGCCCGTGCGGCCACCCCACCGTGGACCGGCGCCATTACGCCAAGACCGACCAAGATTAGCAGGGGAACAACACCAGTACACCTCACTGATGCTACCTGGCCACCTAAACCCCTCGCCAAGCCACTGCCTCGCCGTAATTTCTCGCCGGAGCAACCCCGTTCACGGCCACCCCCTCGAGCCGCCTATAAATAGAGGCCCCGAGCTCCAGCTAGTACCCACACCACCTCTACACTCCACCAGGACCCTGCCTAGCCACTGGAAGAGCCCCGAGGAAGTCTCCTTCCTCAACTCCGGCCGCCGCGACCCGCCACGGGATCCAGCTCGATTCGCTCCCGTGCGGGCACCTCTGCCTCCCATCTCTTGCCAGTAGCTCTCTAGTGCATCCCTCCTTCTAACCCGCGCTTCAATTCGAAGTTTGCAGCACCCCACCGGAGTTCCCCACCATCGCCCGAGCCGCCGTCCGCCGGAGAAAGTGTCGCCGTCGACGTAGTGCTTACCGACGCCCAGGTCCACCACCCACCGACGCGGAAGGACACGCTGATACTCTTGGTACACTCCGATCAACCTGACTCGCTGTGGTTCGACGCCGGCGACCACCGCAGCCTTCGGGCGCCGGCGAGGTCTTTCAAACCTGACATGTGGACCCCCCACGTCAGCCTCTCTTTCTTTCCCCGCGAACCGTTTTCTGTTGGCGCCTTCGGGCAGAGTACGTTTTCTCTGTGGGCTTGCGCATTTCTATTCGAACCGTTTTCTGTTTTCTCAGTTAAACCCCTGGAACTTTTCTATTTCATTACAGATGAGTCCCTGGACAGAAACCCTTATAACTTTTTAATAAAAATTGATTTTTGAGTGATTCTTTTTCTGACAATCTTATAATTTTGTCTAGTTTGTTATGGGATTTATTTGGAAAATTTTTGGGGAAGTTTTTATGCACGCGTTGGTTTTCACATTAGCGCCCGTTTTCGTTATGCCGTAGGTTCCAGAAGAGGTGACGGAGCCGCGAACTTCGCCGAGCTAGACTCCGACTTCTCCGAACCAGGCAAGCATGTTTGAACCTTTGATATGATAGGTGTTTTGCATGATTGCTTGAAAGGTTGTGCATGGCATACGAGTATCGGTGAGTACCTTGTTGCTTGTGAGGCAACTACCCGCATGTTCCAAAGTTGCGATGATCTCTGGTGAGAGATGGCCTAATCATGTGGTGACATGAAGGGAAGCAAGGTGGTACTGTTGTAGCATACCAGCCTTGCGTCATCCGACAAATTCCGACGTTAACGTGGACGGACTCACGTTATCGTTCTTCCCCCTTCCGTGCTACCACATGTTTTCTGCCAGAATACGGTTTAGTAAGTTGGTAACCTCTTTCCGAGTACACACCAAACAGAGGGGCCGGGATGATGGTTCCATGGCCCTGGATTAAAGCCAGTCATCCGGTCAGGGGGCATGGGTGTTTCCGGTTGGGACCGAGAGGGGGGCACCCCTTAGAGCGCGCGTATAGAAATTTGATCCCATGCTACGCGAGGTTGTAGCCTCCCCGTCTCAAGGTTTTTCTTGAACGTTGCCGAGGGTGATTCCCGGCTTCGGAAATGTTGAATGGGTGTGTACTGGTTAGACGTGTTTCTTCCAAAACACCGTAAACGGAACTAGTCCCCGTGACTACCAAAATCCGTTGGCTGTGGTTAAAGTACAAACTCTGCAGAGTCAAATCCTTCCAAGTCATCGTATCCATGATCAAGTAGAGTGATCTGTATATCCATATCTATCCTCGTGGAAATTTTATCCCCGGTGAACAAGCTCAAGTGGTAAACCCAGTTTAATTATTATTCCTGTGGATGGACTAACCCTGCTATTTATCTCATGACGGATTATTCTCTTGACATGATTTAAATTCATGAGCTACTAAGTTATGTATATAAGCCCTTTATGTGATGTCGCTTAGACGTGCGACTGTGGCATGTTTGCCTCTTATTTTCAATATAAGCCCTTTATGTGATGTCGCTTAGACGTTCGACTGTGGCATGTTTGTCTCTTATTTTCAATATAAGCCCTTTATGTGATGTCGCTTAGACATCCGACTGTGGCATGTTTGTCTCTTATTTTCAATATAAGCCCTTTATGCGATGTCGCTCAGACGTCCGACTGTGGCACGCACTGTCTTTTATTTCTGTTATAAGCACTTTACGTGGTGTCGCCCTGACGCCCGACTGCGGCATTATTATTCTTGCAGTTTCCTCTCGAGGAGTCATTCAGAACCTCGTTTGGCACCCAGTATTTTATTTTGCGGCATTATTATTCTTGCAGCTTCCTCTCGAGGAGTCATTCATACCCTTGCTTGGCACCCAGTATTTATTTTGGGACTTCGGGAGGACTACTGCCCGACTTCTCTGTTATTTTCCCATGCATCATTATCTCTATGTCTGAACGCACGTGTTAATCTGTTCATATGCTTCATGTTTACATTTGTTATATCTTATGTCCGAACTGTCTTGCGAGTACTTTCATAGTACTCACCTGGCTTGTTGATTTGGCCAGATGTTGACGAAGGCGATCTCTTGGATGAAGAGTTTGATAGTGCGTCCGACGCCTAGAGGAGTCCCAGTCAGTCCTGTGCGATCCCGGATTTTGGTCACTTGTATTATATACGCTTCCGCCACCCGCAATAAGTCTCCTCGAGCCTCACCCCGACGCTCGAAGAGCTGTAGTTTTCAGGAGTCATATCACCCACTTCGCGGTGATATTTCCACCACCGTTATTATTGTGAGTTAGTAGTCATGCCACCCTATCCGCCGTTATGTTTTATCGGCGTTCATGTAATAAATTGTTGAGCAGTCTCCGCTCAACCTTGTATTATATTCAGTACTCCTGGTATTTTTCTTCTGTGACCAAGATATTGTCTACCAGTGAGAAGGAATTCTTCTTTACTGGTCCGTAAAAGGGATTGGTCTCTCAATAAATATTTTTATTGAAAAACCGGTCGTGACAGTAGGTCGACATCAACATCATGTTGTGACCAAGCGCAAGTCTGACCCGACCATGGTCAGGCATCTGTATAGGAACAATAGAACTGTGCAGTTTCTGTTTCAAGAAGATCACAGATGTAAAACTGTGTATAAGCAAGAGTTTATGAACAACATATATAACAGAAAAAAGCTCGTACCATAAGTTTCTCGACAAAGTTGGACCTGTTCAACGTGTGCAGCAGTGGCACGCATATCCCACGTGGCCTTCCACCATTGAAATGCCCCACAAGGACCTCAAGACGATCAATAAAGTGTAGGAACTTGTGGATGTCGTCTACCAACTTCAAAGTGCCATCAAGAATAAAGTAGTTCTTATAGAATAACAAACGAGTAGCGTGCTTAACTTTGAAATAACCTACACGTGCCACCAATTATAATAAATATTAGTTAGAAGTAGCATCTTCATGAGAGAAGGGAATCACAAATCGTTGCTACTTCTAAAGTTAAATTGTGATTAGTTAGACAAAATAGGTGTATTAAGAAGTAATCGAGGCAACAAGCAAGAACCAGATACAAACTAACATGGATGAACTACTGCAACGACGCCGGGGTGGGAGATCACTGTGAAGATGAGACCAGGTTCTGCTATTTCCATCAACATTCGTGCACCAACTTTCAGTCCGTAAAACTTGAGAAAGTTTATCCAAGTACGGCCATAAAAAAAGCAGCGATCTTCTTGGTTCATGAACCCATCTCGGAACTTATATCCATGGCTTGTCTTCAATGTGACCATTAAACTGGTGTATTCAGTTATGGCAAGGCCGACCATCTTGAGTACATGTGTTATGCCTGAGCAAGGAATGCACTGTAGGAAAAATAATATGAGAACACAATGTATTCACTGTCCAAATCTAGAAATAATTTTCTCCTTCACGTCAGTGTTGACCATGGTACTAGTACTTTTTACCCAAATGTAGCAATCAAAATTTCCAAATTACTCGACAGCATGTACGAAAACCCCCACCCTCCCGGATAGAAAAGAGGATTCTAGGAACATATTGTGCACGTTTTAAAATCCTGTGTTAGGATGAGAAGGAACAATTGTGGCGTCTCACCGAGGGCGCAGAAACTATAGGGTCCTCGCACTTTGGGCACCTCAAATGAAACACACTAGATTCAGTAGGAAAAATGCATCAACGGCGGTGGCTGTCATCCTAGGATTACCCGCGACCAAGGGACTTGGATTTATCGGGGATGGATGAAGCATTCGTACCTGGTTCTCCATGAGAAAACCCTATGAAATTGTCAAGAGGGGGTTAACTTTGAGCAAGCGGATGAGGGAGAAGGGGATTTAGGCCCAGTGAAATATTGCCGCTTCGTCTGTCCAGCTTACTGCTAAAGCTGGAAAGGTGGGGTTTTTTATGATTTGACGGCTCATTGGGCATTACTGCGGCGCTACGACCGGGGTGAATTCTACCGTGCAGTTGTGCACTCTAATTTGGTGTATGGCACGTGGACCCTGTTGCCGGATGCCCCACATATCAGCGAAAGGAAGTAGAAAGGCAGGAGTAACTAGTTACACATAAATATATTTCTGACAGAGAGATACTCCCTCTGAAAAGAAATATAAAAATCTTTTATATCACAACTTTATACATAAGAAAAACCAAGGGGAATATATATAACATAATATGGGGGTTCAGCTGAGAATATAATACTCAGACAGGCTCACGGTTCTGGACTATGGGCCACAGGCCGGTGGGCCTGCATGTTTGGGGGCCCATGTGTTCTAACTCAACGCATTTCATATTGCAAGCGATCGGTATGGCGCTGGTTTTAGATGCTTTCTCAAGGCGAATACCAAAAATTGAATAAAGCACGACAACAACTAGAATGAAATCGAACAATAGTTCCTAACCAGCAATCAGAGTTGCAATTCTTTCACGATATCCTACATGATAAATAATACTGTCGTACTAATTATACACACAGGACACTTGTTTCACCATGCCATATTCTTACATCAAAATCTCTCGGAGGATAGACCAGTTCGGCAGTTGTGTGCTGCTACTGAAGAATTTCAAAGTTGATTTGAACCAGCTCTCCTTGCCGAGAAAGTTCAATTTTGACATCATCCCCTACCACAAGATTTGATTTAGAGTTGAACCTTGACCATCCTTTAGCATCAATCATCATGCGACCATCCTTTGTACTTATGGTATATTGAGCAGGTTCATTCACACCAAGGTTGCGCATGGTAAGAGAAACTTGGCCACGGTCGCCCGGATTGTTGAACGACTCCCTCGTTGCTCTAGGAATTCTCTGTTTGCAAACAAGAAGACATTCACAAACAGTTAGATCAACACAGTGAATCATGTGAAACAACATGGAAAGAAAAAAGAACGAAGCACTTGGGTGGCCAATGCTTACCAAGAAGGTGGAGCTGTCGGTTTTTGTAAGGACTTTGGTATATGCAGTGCGAACTGCAGCCCAGTCTGTTGCCGGTGCAACTGCTAGTTCCGTTGCCGCTGCACGTGCCGGAGCAAATGCAAGTGCAACTTCAAGTGTTGGTGCAGGTGCCAGAGCCATAGTTGGTGCCCGTGCCGGTGTGACTAGTAGTGCTGCTGCTGCTGCCGGAGATGGTGCTCCTTGTGGAGCTGGTGCCGGTGTCGGAGTAGGTGCCGGTGTCGATGCCCGTTCCTCCGGTAGATCAGCCTGATCTGCTGACATGGTCGGTGCCCAATCCTCAGGTGGATCAGACCGAGCTGCTGCCGCTGTCAGTGCTAGAGCAAGTGCCGTCGGAGAAGGTGCCGGTGCTCGATCCGTTGCCGAAGGTAGTACCTGTCGTGGACTTGACACGGCAGATGCCCTAACAAAAGGACTTTGGTGTGGAGCCATCGCAGCTAGGTTAGTTTGAAGGGGTTAAACGGGACAAAGGACACAGAGAGTTTACCCAGGTTCGGCCCCTCTCAACGAGGTAAAAGCCTACTCATGCTTTAGGTTGTATTGCCTGGGATTCGATTACCAGGGAGCGAATACGCTTGACCTAGTTCTCGATGAGTTGTTTCTTATCCTAACCCGCCGTCGGGTCACCCCTTTATATACACAGGTTGATGCCCGACGGCTTACAGAGTCCCGGCCGGCTCATACACAACGTGTCCGGCTTGGTGACTAACTAAACTTGCCTTACAATGTAAGTTACACATATGGCGGTTCATCCTCTTGGGCCTCAAGTCGCCTCTGGGTCTTGGGACTTCAATAGGCTTGCTTCATGACCTGCCATCTTCATCTTTAAGTCGCCAGTGGTATGACCCCGACCCCTCATGGCAGGTTATACCCAGTAGTTATATCCCCAACATTAGGCCCCAGGTTGATTTGAACTTGTTCACATCAATCTTCATCATCTTGTCTTAGCAAAATCTTCTATCATCAGTTCACTATAACCCGCCATGACGTCACCTTACAGAAACTTGGTAACCCGCCATGATGTCATCATGCATTAACTTCACATAGAGTCTAGTATATCTCAACGGATCTTTGTTTTAATGGATATCCCGAAAATCGAGGCGTTCGCGTCGCCTCATGACCGTTTTTTGGTCTCCTCGATTCCCGTGCATGCCATCTGATCATTCCCTTATAAATTGGGAGGGAGGGGGTCCTTGTCTTCACTTTTCCCCCTGCCGCTGCCTCTTCTTCTCCTTCCTCTCGACACCACCGCGACCAGAGCTCCGCCGCCGCTGTCGCCCTTCTTCAACAGCCCGAAGCCAGGCTGCTGCATCATCCTGAATGCGACCAGAATACAGCAGCGCCCCTCTGCTGTTCATCAGCATCCCCAGGTACTTGTTTTGACTCATATCAAATCTCCATTTAGGGTTCCTGCGTTCATTGGAGTTCTTCTGTCAGGACCCCAATCCTAAGTCACACTGATCTAGCATGTAACACATCATATCACTTTGCGGCCTCACGCACGGTATTCCCACGGGTGCCACCTTACCTCGCCCGGGATCGTTTGCGCCTTTTGGCTCACGTATATGATAGTGTCGCTAGCATCCATATGACAAAGAACCCGAGCCAACATGACTAGTCGTAAACCCAAGGTGGCGCTAACTTACACGGACAAGCATACATGACCCAGCAACGGACGTGTCGGTCATCAACGTATGAACCCAAGTCGTAGCAAGCTACAAGGGCTTAAAGGAAAAACGCGTGACATTTCCCCGAAGGGACAGACACAGGAACGAAGAAGGACACATGCCGGCCAGCCTAAGTGTTCCGGAGCAGTAGCAAGCTACCATGGCTCGATGGAAGCACTAGGAGACATTTCCCGGTAAGAGAGGCTACCAAGAATACAACTAGGTTGTCGGATCCCACACATACCAACACACGTTACACGTACGCATAACATGCACGATATGTATAGATACAACATGGCATCACAACACAACTCAACAACTCATATAAATAAAGGCCCAGAAGAGCCACATAGCATTTATTACAACAAGGGTCACATGACCCAACAAACAGAGCATACAAGCAACGGAAGCATAACATGTCTGAGTACAGACATCTACAAATGAAAAAGGCTGAGAAGCCTGACTATCTACCAGACCCTCCCAAGTGTACAAGATCGTAGCTGAGGTAACAAGCTAAACGTCGAAGTCCACACGAAACTACTAGTGAGACTGAAGTCTCTCTGCAAAAACATAAATTAAGCAAACATGAGTACAAATGTACCCAACAAGACTTACATCAGAACTAGCTACATATGCATCAGTATCAACAAAGGGGTGGTGGAGTTTAACTGCAGCAAGCCAGCTTTGACTCAGTGGCTATCCTGAACTACGACTGCTGGTAACTCTTTTGAGGTGGCGCACACGAGTCCACATATTCACCATATCAATACACCACTATGGATTCGCTCCCGTCTCCCTATGAGAACGCCATCCATAGCACTCACGCTTATCTTGCACATTTTAGAGTATCCACTTTCACTTGTCTATGAACTGTATAGGCAACCAAGTAGTCCTTTACCGTGGACGCGACTATTCGAATAGTTTGAAAACCCTGCAGGGGTGTACTTCTTCACACACGCTCTCACCACTTACCGCCGTTTACACGACATGTACTCGGCAACCTTCAAGCGGAAGCCCAGCGAGGGTGTCGGCCACGACCTGACTAAACACACGAGTCCCTAGTCCAGGTTTATCGCCTATTTGGGTTCCATCCGTAAGGAGATCCGGCCGGGGTTTCGCTCACAGCCCCAAACGATGTGTGCAAGGTTCCCGAGGCACCAAATGGGCGTCCCGGTACACCGTGTCACGTGCCTACCGCATCACAGCCCACCCCTCGGGTCAGCGCTGCGCACGGCCTCCAGCATACTACAAACACCAGTAACTACTTGCAACTCCTGGATAGAGGACAGGGGCAGTTAATAAGCCGAGAGAGTCAATTAAGGATCCCAATGTGTGGTAGTAGCCGATCTTAAATCACACATACAGATCTCAGTTCCTAAGGACGGTTCGAAACAACCCACCATGTACTCCTACATGGCCTCTCATCGATACCTTTACCAAATCGTGTTCACACACTTAGCTCACACACAGTAGGACATGTTCATCACCATTCCAATTCATCCCCGATGAATCAGACCTGACTCAACTCTAAGCAGTAGCAGGCATGACAAACAAGCATGAATGAGTAGGCACATCAGGGCTCAAACAACTCCTACTCATGCTAGTGGGTTTCATCTATTTATCGTGGCACTGACACGTCACTCAGAGGAAAAGGGTTCAACTACCGCAGCATGTAACAGTTGAAGCGTTGTTGTCCTAATGCAGTAAAAGAGAGCAGGAGCGAGAGAGTGGGATTGTATCGGAATGAACAAGGGGGGTTTTTGCTTGCCTGGCACTTCTGAAGATAATATAGCTCTTCATCGGTGTCATCGATCTCATCGTCGGAACCACGTCTACTAAGGGGGGGGGGGACAATTACCGGCAATAGAGAGGAAATGCAATCAATGCAATGCAACAATATGATGCATGATAATGACATGGCAATATGCTGTTGATTGAGCTAATGCAACTAGCAACAATTTAAATGGAGTTGGTTTGAATGCAGGATTCAAATTCAAACTCCATATGTTAATATTCAAAAGCCATTCATTTGATTTTCCCTAAACAGTAGTCAGAAGTTGTTCTAATAGGCATGGAAACAGTACCATTGGATAGATTGGATTTTTCTGATAATTTTTCATATATAAATTATTTCATTTGGAGTTACGGTTGAATTTATATGAATTTTTGCTAATTTTCTAGAATTTCCTGATTTATTTTAAATCCAGAAAATCTATTACTGCGCCAGTACTGCGTCAGCATGACCTCAGTGTGACGTCATCAGTCAACAGGTCGTGCCAGATCAAACCTGACCTGAGGGACCCACATGTCAGCTGCACTGTGTTAAACTAATTAGGTTAAACATTTTTAGCAGGTTAATTAAACAACTGGACCCACCTGTCAGTGGATCTGGGGGTTAAATGGGTGGTGATTAATACTAATTAAGCTGGTGCCATGTCATCACGACGGAGACCAGCCGACAGCGACCACGGAACACGGCGGAGGCACGCCGGAGTTGCTCGGCTCGCGCTACAGGCGGCTGTTTGCGGCGGGGTTTGGCTCTACGGAGAGCTCTACTGACTAGGGCAAACGGAAGGGGCTGGGGTGGCTAGAGCTCACCGGAAGTGAGTCGGTGGCGGCGGCCGGAGCTCGGGCTTGCGCGGGGCGAGGCAGCAGCTTGCTAGCAAGCGAGAGAAGTAGCACCCGAGCATTGGGGAAACTCCAGGAGCTCACGCGCATGCTTAGTTTGGTCCGGGAAGGACTACAGCGGCGGCATGGCGGCAATGGCGGACGGCGGCGCTTGGCCAAGGTGGGGAAGCTAGCTAGGGGAAGAGAACAACGGGGATTCCAGGGGGGAAATGGAGAGTGGCTCACGGCGGGGCTAGGAGAGGCGGCGCCAAGGTCAGGGGAGTGCTGGAGCCCGTGAATCGAGAGCAAGGTCACTGACGGCCGGAGGTTGAAGATGAGGCCGGGGGTGACGCTGCAGGGCTCCCACGGTTGCGTGCGTCGGTGGAGACGGTGTAGAGGTAGACTGCGGAGCTTCTTGGCACGTTGGAGAGGCGTGTGGGGGCCGGTGGCCATGGTGGTGCTCGTCGGCGGCGGTGGGTGTGTTCGGTGGTGCCGCGCAGAGAGAGCAGAGGAGGGGAAGGGATCCAGGGGAGAGAGGGGAGAGGTGCAGGGGGGTGCTGGGCGTCTCCTTGGCGCTCGAATGGGGACGGGGAGGCTGTAGGAGGTGGAAGCAGGAGGTGGCCACGAGTGCGCGCGCAGGCGACACGCCTGTGCCTACTGGCAGAGGTGGAAGAAAACATCGGCGCCCCTGGTGGGCTGGGCCGATTCTCTTCTGGGCCAGGTAAACAGGTAAGATTCTGCTCTGTTTTATCTTTCTGTTCTGTTTTCTATTTTTATTCCTCTCTTTTGATTTAGTAAAAGTACTAAATCATTAAAAAAAATCCTAAAATTTTATATGGAAACTAAATGGATATTTCCAGAGTCCCACAAAAAGTTTCGGAATAATTGGACATTTATTTCTTTTATAACAGAAATAAATCCAATGCAAATAGTTTATGATTTAAATCAAAGGCCCAAAATAAATGTTTCTGAGACACCAAAAATATTGGTTTGGATTTTACCTCTTGCCAATATTTCCATAGGATAACAGGAACATTTTCTTGGACTTATTTGAAGCAGTTTTAACTTAATCATTTTTAAAAGGTTTCTGAGGCTTGAAAATTCCTCAATTCAAATTTCATTTGAATTTAAACATGATGCAACAACCAAGCTAGTCCAAGGGCAAGGTAAGCTAGGGATGTGACATCTTCGCTGTTCTTCCGCTTCTTCTCTTAACTGTATAGGTAGATCTGAACTCAATACCAAAGTGGTGCAGTAGCAGTTTTAATGCTTACTTTCAACAACTGAAAATATCCCCTCCATAAAAAATCTCATCTGAACATACGAGCCCTGCTGCTGCTTCCATCTTAGGTTTAGAATTTATTTTATTTTTCAAATTGCAGCAGATCCAAAATCATAGATCCAATCTGTGGAATCTTTTAGTCCAACACTTAGTAAAATTTTCACTGATAGGTATGAAGTAGCACAACTGCCATGGCGGCTTATATCACAAACCATGACCCGCTATATAACATTAGGCCCCATTAAGCCGCCAACATATGCTTTTTAACCTGTATAATCTAGCAACATTCTCCGGTTTAACCACACTTATTTATTCAATCGCATGAGAATGTCTTGCATATTGTACTTCAAATTTTCAAACTCCAGCCGGCTTAAGCGCGTAATCACTGATACAACCATAACTTTCTTTGTAGTCAAGAAATGGCGAAAACAAAAACTGTCACCTCATGGAACTAGGTTGCCTCCCGGGTCACCGAAGCATCACTGAACGAATTTGTGCAAACGGGTGTCTTAGCCAAGAAAGAGGTCATCCACTGGAGGGTCCCCGGCGCAGAAATCGCTCCTCAACCCAAGGAAGGTGAGGTTATAGTTTTCACTGATCACCTGCTCCGGGGGTTTAGCCCACCCGGCTCAAAAAAATTCCGTGACGTGCTGAAATTTTTTTCAACTTCATCCACAAGACATAGGACCCAACTCTATTTCAAACATCTGCAACTTCCAAGTCTTCTATGAAGTTTACCTTCAACAGGAACCCACCGTAGAACTGTTCAGAGAGTTCTACTATGTGAACCGCCAGACTAAATTTACTGACGGACCCAGTTTAGATTTGGGTGGTATTTCAATTCGGGGACGCAAAGAAGCCACCTTCCCAGCCGCCAAGCTGCCCAGTCATCCTAAGGACTGGAACGAGACTTGGTTTTACTGTCAAGGCACATCTCCAGAGGGTGAAAATCCCCTACCAGGTTATCGTGAACACCGGCTTAGCAATCAGCACCCACTTCCAGACCGGATCAACACAAAGGAACGGGCCAAATATACGCCCATTTTTTCAAAAATGAGAGCCTTCATGGCTAACGGTTTAACCGGCATCGACCTTGTCCGATGCTGGGTTTCATGGAGGATATTGCCCCTAAGCCGCTGACCCGGCTTAATGTGTGAATACACCAGCGATTTGAAAGACCCGCTTCGCCACTGCCAGATAGAGGTAACTGAAGATGACATCAATAATATGACCAAGTCTCTACTGAATGAGAGTCTAGCAGATTGCAGCAAAGCTGGACTGAATCCTTTCTGCGTTCTCAACCAACCGCCAACTATAAGCTTTTAAGCTATTTCCAGTTCAAGCATTCTCTTTCATTTAAAATGTCTTCTCATAATCCATTTTATTTGTGCAGGCCGATTCTCCTTTCTAGAAGAAGAAGTTGGATAAGATGGTCAAGAAGCCTCGGACAAAGAGCAAGGGTATCAAAAAGCCTGCCAAGAAGAAAACCAACCCCTCCGAGTTATTTAACTTGGACGACGACGATGATGATGATAATGAGTCGGAGGTAGAACTTGACTACCTTGGCTCATTTTTTTATACATCTTATTGACAATGATTACTATTAGGACGACGTGGAGGCCAACTGTGCAGATGTTGAAGAGGTAACCCTCATTTCCTCCGACTCAGAGAGTTTATCAAGACAGAGAACTCGAAATTGAGCCGGAAAGTAAGGTTTGCTCACCCTTTAGCTTACTTAGATCCAAACTTTATTTTGAAGCAACAACAGCACGAGGCTTTTCGGCAGACCCGGAATAGCGGAGGGACACTCTCCTCCGGCTTACCCAACACGCCGGCCCCTCGAAAGCGCCAGAACGAGGTGCCACAAAATTCATCATTACTTTATCCAAAAGCTGGTCTTATGCGTCAACCACTTAACCCATCCGACTCAAACTATCAGGGAACATCTCACTCCTCTTCAGCCGAGTCAACTGGAACTCAGATCTCGGTTTTCAAAGTTGCTCCTGGGTAAGAAATTTTTTTAACCACTTGAAATTTCATGCTGATTGATATGCTGACATCTTTGTGTTTTTATTTTCAGTGGCGTGGCCAAGCCCAGCAAGAAAGCAAAAATGAACAAGACGGTTGAAGACTCCAACCCTTCTGAGCCGGAGAAACAATTGCCAGAAGCCTCTCATCAAACTGCCGAGGCCACCGCTGACAACCCGCCACTAGTAGAACACAATGTCACCATAGACCATATGGACGTTGAACCGACCACTACCAAGCCGCCAAGTCCCATCAAGCCTACTGAAGAAAAGGCTGACGATGTTGTCATTACTGGGCTTGGTTACATAGCACCGGGTAACCCCACTGTCTTGTCAAAGCACAGTGCTAAGGAAGAGTTTTCCATTGCTGACAAAGGCAAATGGTCGGTGAATTTGGAGAGCTATGCCCAATATAGCGCTCAATAGATCTAATCTGGCTATCTGAACCATCTTCATATAAGCCGTGACTTTGAGGCCGGCTTAGTCAATCTTATGAAGAAACATTTTGAGGTAAATGCTACAAGCTTCCTCATATAAGTATACCAGATATGATAGAATTGAATATGTTGTAGACTTTAGATAGCCTGATATGTATCAAGATCAAAACGAGTAGCCCCCAAGGGCCAGCTTAATCTGACAAGTTAAGCCGGGACTTCAAATAGTAGTACCCTACTTTGCACTTGTAGCCCCCGAGGGCCGGCTTAATCAGCATGGATAAGCCGGGACTTACCACCATAACTGTGAAGAGAATCCAAGTATGTAGCCCCCATGAGTTGGCTATAATCATAGCAGAATAGCCAGGTCATCATAGAGTTGTCTTCAAAAACGAGAAATTGTCATTAGCCCCCAAGTGCCAAGTGAAATACTTGTATTGTGCTTGGGACTTCAATTGAGATGATTACAATCTATCTATTATATTTGCAGGCTGAGCTAAACATGAAAGAATCCCAAATTGCCGATCTTCGCCAGAACATCTCCACTCAACAAACTGCAACTTCCCAGGCCCAGACAGAATGGAAAACCGCCTTGGAGGAGATAGAGAAATTGAAGGACTTCAAGGCTAACAGGAGCAGCTGGGACACTTAGAGGGCGGCTCTAGTCAAAAGAGCAGAAGAAGCTGAAGCTGCCCTTAAGCGAGTGGCCGAAGAGCTGTCCGGCTTAAAATGCCAGATCAGTAACATGACAGCCGCTATCTTCGGTAAATAACACTATTTGTCAACCATTCCTCCATAACATATATCAATACTTTTCCAGTTTATCAATCTCATTTGCTGATAAAGGCCCCAGAAGTTCCAACTTTGGGCAAGATATGCGCAAAAAGCTCAAAGCCGCGTACACTTTGCTGGAACAGTTATATACTGGCGCTCAGCGGGTCATATCTGCCGCTTCGCAGAAAAAACAACCTCCTTCACTCATCCAAGAAGTATTAGAGAAACTTGCAGTGATGCCCCAGAGGCTTGATGAGCTGAAGCTGTCAGCGGAAAGAGCCGACGCCATGACCGCCCTGAGCAGGGCAAAGGCCTGGCAAGCAGATCTTGATCCAGAAGAATTAGCCGGTGGCTGCCCAAGCTTCAAAGAAGACGGGTCTACCTTCAGTGCTGGTGACTTTGCCCAAATAGCAAGAGCAATGCGTCCATTAGCAAGCAAGCTGGCTGAAGGAGCAGATCTGTCCCAGTACCAGGCGGTTTATGTGCTGCAAACAAGAAAGTAAAAGCGCCGGTTCATGAACTCCAGAACCTTATTCTTCCAATTTGTAAGCACACCTTTGCCCCTGATATTGACCCGTCTGAACTTATCGATGATGAAGCGGAATTTCAAGCCTTGACTGGCATCAATTGGTCATCGCCTAACTTCCATACGATGGAGGAAGAAGAAATGGTGTAGAATGACCCAGAAGCCTCAACACACCAAGACCAAGACAATTAATCCTAGGACCGGCTTATCAACCACCACATGGGATACTTTGTGCATCAAAACACTTATTTCTTTTCGGCCGTCTGATTCCTTGTAATAGGCTAGTTGAAAACAATGATCTGTCATGCCATCGTGCATGTTGATTTGCATAACACTTTTGAACCGCCGATCTGATTTTGAAGATCTGGTACTTATGCTTTATAATATCATCAAATTATGCAGACCACAGTTATCATATTTTCTGCACATAAGCAGATAACATGTTCCCTGGCGGTTTACCCCAGGGCGAGTCACAATGCCCTAAATGAAATCTACTGGTGATTGTATAGTCCATAACCAGGGTAGGTTTATTAAAACCTCATATAATCATAACAAAATAAATATCATACCTATGATATTTGCTCATACTGCCGGCTTACAACGCCATATGTATCAAGGGTATTATCGCAAAGACTTGGAGCACAGAACTCCAAGCACATAACCAAAACTCACTGGCGACTTATTGTCCAAAAGCAGGCCGGGTTATCAAAACTCCGAATGGATTCAAATACGAATCATCAGGATCAAGGCAACATGGCCCGAACCAATTTTCAACCATATATCAATACGGTACATAAGATGAACTCACAAAATGTTCAAGCCAAATACAAATCAGGAAAACAAGGCATTCAAAGGCTACCAAGCCTCAATATCAAGTCCTATTCAAGGGCCGCACAGGCACTGAGTTACTCCTTAATTCAAACCTGTAAGCCGGGCCTCACATGACCAATCGCCGTTTTAACTTTGATAAGTTCAGGGTCTTTATAAGATTGACTGTCAAAAGTACGGTGAGTCATTCCAGGATCACTTGGTCGGAGTGGCAAGCATACAAAAGGCAGGATAACCTGGATTTTTTGTGAATACACCTGGGGTCCAAGCCTATTACAGGGACAACACACTAGTAGGAAAAGGGGCTTTTACCCCGGTTTGTAAGGGCCTTTTGTCCCGGTTCTCGAACTAGGACTAAAGGGTCGTTACTAAAGCCCTAACCCTTTAGTCCCGGTTCTTACACGAACCGGGACAGAAGGTCCTCCACGTGGCCGCTGCTGCCAGCCCAAGCAGGGGGGCCTTTGGTCCCGATTGGTGCCAACAACCGGAACCAATAGGTAGGGCCTTTTGTCCCGGTTGGTGTCACCAACCGGGACCAATAGGCATCCACGCGTCAGGAGCTGGCAATAGCTGAGGTTTTTATTTTTTGAAAGGGGGTGGTTTTGGGGTTTTGGGGGGTTAATTTAGGTGTTTCATATATTGTGTTAGCTAGCTAATTAATAGAGAGAAGTGTCCTCTCTTATCTCCGTGCTTGGTCGACGCTACGTACTATATAATTATGGAGAGGAGTAGACACGCTTAGCTAGTAATCAAATGAAGGAAACAGAAGATCGTCATGAACATATGCATACAGAGAGAAGTGATATCGACCACCTCTCCTTCTCCGAGATATTGGTCGAGCAACAAGTTCTCGTATATCTATCCGACACTACCGGCTACATATATACAATAATTATCTCTTACAATGCAATCTCCTAATTAAATTGTAGGAACACAGGGTCCACATAGTATTCTCCGTTTTCAGCGATCACGTGGTCAAGGAAGAATGCCGCCAATTCCTCTTGAATTCCTCGCATACGATCTGGTGCTAGGAGTTCATCCCGCTTCCGAAACATCTAATTTGAAGAAGGGGGTCAATACATATATATATGAATAAATGAAACTCAACACAAATGATGGTAATAAAATAAAATTGTTAATATTATTGCTTACGCACTTCATATTGTTCTTCAGTGTAGCCCCGCTCACAGGTCGTGTAGCGGATGGACTCGCAAATGTAGTATCCACAGTAATTATTCCCGGATTCCTGTCACAACCACTTTACAAGAAAGAGAGGTCAATCAAACTGATAAGCAAGCATGCTAAATGGTATTGATAAAACTAGCGCTTGAATCACTAGGAGATGCGCGGAACATGCTACTATAGTACTTACTTTCGGGTGATTAAATTGCAGCTTCTTCGGCAGTCCCGGAGCTTTTGAGGTGAATTTTCTCCAAACCCTGCCAGAAAAAGAAAACAATTACTTGATATCAGGAAATGAACAAAGTTGCTGATATGGTGGATAATGATCGATTTAACTTACTTCTCGAGCATTTGAGTCATGTTCGCATAGTCCCGGGGATCTTTTCGTCTCGAGTCTAAGACGGTTACTACTCCCTGCTCAAGCTTAATCTCTAGGAGAATATAGTGGAAGCTGCGCATGCATGCAGGTCATCAATTACATTACCATAACCTGGACTAATAAGGGAAACCGAATATGCACAAGACAGTAACACTCACTTGAAGTTGTAAGGAAAGATTATTATATCTTTGTTTTGATTTAATACCAACGATTGTAGCAAGTTGGCCTCGGCTTCTTTGGGATGTTTTTCAACCGTATATGCATCTATGAGATTTGTGTTAATGAACCCAATATCACCGATTTGTCTTTTCTTCAATTCGGCGATCTTCAATCTGCATAATATAGTGAGGATAATTATAAATACATGCAATGAAAGAGCTGACCTATATAGAGAGACTTAATGACAGAAGTAGTACTACTTACAGACAGTAGCAAGTGATCGTTGTTTTATCGAGGGCCTTTTGATTGTAAAACTGGAAGAAATCCTCAAATGGAACATTCAGCAGATCAATGCCAACGAGGTCATGCTCCGGTTTAACTCTCAGCGTCAAAGTATCCATCCCATCAGACTCTCTGCAGGTTTTCATGTACCAATCATGTAGTCTTCGCATCATCGTTGTTAGAGATCTTTCATCTTTGACGAGAGGCTTCCCGTAATGGTATTTGTGTTCGTCCACCTCCATGATTTCATAATGTACATCGTCGGGCAGGTAATCTCCAAGATTGCTATAACCGGGCACCATACTCGGATCATTAGCGACGATGTCTTTTGACACCTTGAGCGGGGGCTACGATTGGTTCGCTTGTTCGCCGAGCTGGGCAATTTTTTCCCAGCTCGTCGTTCTTTTAACCTTTGATCACTGAAAGTACTTCCCGACCGCTCCGCTTCGGCATATGTCTTTGCAAGAATGCGCTCATAGTTGCCTCTCGGCGGAGACTTTGGTGGTTTTGTCAGGGCAGCCAGAGTGCGCTTTGCTTTCACCGGATCTACCTTCTCCTCCGGAGGTGGATGTTTCTTTGCTTTCACCCCTTCAAAGAAGTTTGTCACTTCGGCTCGCACGATCTTCCTGGTTTCCTCCTCAGTCCTCTCGTATGGTAACTTCTCTAGAGTCTTCAGAGAAGGACCGAATCTGTATTGCCTCCCGCCTCTGGCAGCTGTACTGCTAGACGCTGGCAGAGCAGACGGAGCGGCTGCGACTGTCTTCTTTCCTTGCTTACGAGCCGGAGGAGAAGGACTACGACGCGTCGGAGCAGCCGCAGCGGCGGCGGGTCTCTTCCGCCATTGCTGACGAGGCAGAGAAGAAGGAGGCTGGCTGCTCTGGCGCGCCGGCGCTGGCGGAGAAGGAGGCTGAGTGCTCTAATCACTCACCGGAGGAGGAGGCGTAGGAGGAGGCGGAGTGCCCTTACTCGCCGGAGCCGTCCAGTTCCGAAGCTTGATGAGCTCCTTCCGCCATAGGCATGGAGTCTTTAGAGTAGAACCCAGCCGAGTCTCACCTTCACCGGTAGGGTGGTCAAGCTGGATTTCCTCAAATCCCTCCGTTATTTCATCCACCATCACCCTAGCATATCCTTCTGGAATCGGCCGGCAGTGGTAGGATGCGCCGGGTTCAGGAGGTAAAACAGAGCCAACAGCCACCTTGACTTTGAAGTTCTGCCATTCCGCCATAAGGTGGCAATGTTGAGACTCCGTGATAGCATCCACGGGGTAGCTAGCAGGAGCCACATGCTCTAGCTGAAGCAGCTCGGTGGAAACCATGCTGCTTCTCCGCTGAGATGGCGGTGTAGCTTCGGGGGCAGTTTCGGCATGTCGATTGCCGTCTCGTTCCTCTTGCGCTTGAACCCTTTCGTGCAGCTTCTGAATTTGGATCTGCTCCACTTTTTTCCTCCTCTCCTGGCTTTTGTAACCACCCGCATCCGGAAAACCAGCCTTCCACGGAACGGAGCCTGGCGTGCCTCGTGTCCGTCCAGGGTGCTTAGGTTTCCCGAGGGCCATTGTGAGCTCGTCGTTCTCTTTGTCTGGAACGAACGTCCCTTCCTGCGGTGCATCGATATATTGCTGAATCTTCTTGACTGGTATTCTCAAAAGCTCGTTCGTCCAAACGCACCTCACTGATACAGGGTCCAAGGTTCCGCCAGCCCCGAAGAACCAAGTCCGGCAACGGTCTGGCCAGTTCATTGTCTCTGGTTCGATCCCTTTATCAAGCAGATCATTCTCAGCCTTGGCCCACTTAGGCCGGGCTTTGAGGTAGCCACCTGACCCCGTGCGATGGTGAAGCTTCTTCTTCGCAGCATTTTTCTTGTTTGTCGCTGACATCTTCTTACTCTTTTCCGATGTCTTGTGGGCCACAAATGCGGGCCAGTGATCTCTGATCTTCTCATACCGGCCGATGAATTCTGGTGTCTCTTCTTTGTCGACAAACGTTTTCAGCTCATTCTTCCACCTCCTGAATAGGTCTGCCATCTTCTTAAGAGCATGAGACTTGATTAATTGCTCTATAACTGGCTTCTCCGGATCCTCCTCTGGCGGTAGGGTGAAATTTGCCTTCAGCTCAGTCCAAA
This sequence comes from Aegilops bicornis, assembly GCA_021605145.1. Taxonomy (NCBI): domain Eukaryota; kingdom Viridiplantae; phylum Streptophyta; class Magnoliopsida; order Poales; family Poaceae; genus Aegilops; species Aegilops bicornis. Next base: position 870,345,192 of record CM038670.1, on the reverse strand, counting down.
GATCATCTTTCTGCATATCATTGACATAAGACACCTCAGGGTCTTCCTTCTTTGGCTTATACCATTGGTGGATGCTGATCGGGATCTTGTCCCTAACTAGAACCCCGCACTGAGCAGCAAATGCATCCTTTGTTCGGATGGGTTCAATCGGCTGGCCGTCGCGCGCGATTACTGTGATCTCAAACCTTTCATCCGAGCGCAACTTTCTCTTCGGGCCTCGTCTCTTTACCGCAGTTGTGCTCTATCCGGAGGGCTAGAAAAAGGAAGAAAGACGAGTGTTAATTAATATGTGTACATTCCAAAACAATGAATGCATCAATTAGCTAGTCAGCACAGGCTTAACTAATATATTTACCTGGCCAGACTCTGTTCGGTCACCGGAGCCGTCACCACGGGCTCCTTCTTGCACCAGCATTGGGTCACCGGAGCCATCATAATCATGTCTTTCCTCCTCCACTCTTCGATCACCGTAGCCTCCTTCTTCACCCTGTTCTTCCAGACCATCATTGTCGTTAAGATACGACAAGATATCACCTCCGGCTAAGATTATGTCCCCCAACACCTCTTCTGCTTGCTCGTCTCATCCGTGCTCCATTGTTTCTGCAAATATTACAACATGGCAATTATTACACAAACATGACAGCAGGTGGATATATTAGTGTAAACGTAGACCTAGCTTATTCCGGGTTTGGGGTGGCCTAGGCAACGCTTCAAGGGTAGGGGCGCGGCGGGAGGGGGTAGGAGACCGACATCGTTTTTTTCTAGGGTTTGGGTGTCCTCGAGAGTTTTGGTCGAGCGAGAGGGCCGGGGGGTGCTCCCGTGGTATAAGTTATCACGGTCGAGAGGGGGTATAAATATCAACCGTCCATCATGTCGAAGTTATCTGGGAGGGAGTTATATATATCGACAACGACGACATACATACATGGGACAATAATGTTATCGGGGAGGGGGTATATCGACCCCCCCACGTGTTCAAGTTATCGGGAGGGGGTTATAGCGACAACGACGACGTACGTACATGGGAAAATAATATTATCGGCGGGGAGGGGGTATATCGACCCCCCCTCGTGTTGAAGTTATCGGGAGAGGGTATATCGGCATTTACGGACCCGATAAAACATAAGAAAACAAAGAAGAAATAAAAAGAGGAGAAGAAGAAAAGGAATAGAGGAGAAGATCGAAGAAAAAAAAGAAGAAAAAAAAGAGGAGAAGAAGAAAGGAATAGAGGAGAGATTTTTCTATTTTTTCTTCTTCTCTTCTATTCCTTTCTTCGTCTCCTCTTCTTTTTTCCTCTTCTTATTTATTTCTCCTCTTCTTCCTCTCCTCTTCTTCTCCTTTCTTCCTCTTCTTATTTTCCTTTTTATATGACCATATCATCATATATATGAACATACATTTTCTTTGCATATGCATATGAACATACATTTTCTTTGCATATGCATATGAACATACATACATACATTTTTCTTTCATATGAACATACATACATACATTTTCTTTGCATATGACCATACATACATTTTTCTTTGCATATGACCATTCATACATTTTCTTTGCATATGCTTTGCATATAAACATACATACATATGAACATAACATACATACAGAAAAAATTCTAAAAATCTGCCTAAAAAATTCTAAAAATCTGCCTAAAAAATTATATGAAAAAAGCATACATCATCCATCCATCCATATAATGAACATATACATCACCCATCCATCCATATAATCAACATATGCATATGAAAAAAAATTATATGAAAAAAATTATATGAAGAGGATCGAGGGGACAGGGAGGAAAGGGGGTCGCCGGAGCCGGAGCGAACGGGGAGGAGGGGCGGCGTCGAGGCAGGGGCGGCAGTGATGCGCCCGGCATTTACGACAATGGTGAGGCGGGCAGGCGCAGGGCGCGGCCGTGCGTGCTCGGGACGGGCAGGGCACGGGCGGCGGCCGGCGTGGGCTCGAGGCAGGGGCACCGGGAGACGGGGATGGCGGCCGGCGGCGGCGACGGCGACGAGGATCGCGCGATCGATTTGGGCAGCCTGGCAGCTGGGGCAACTGGCAAGGGAGGCAAGGGAGATGTGAAATTTTCACAAATCCTGGTTATATAGCAAGGGCATTGGTCCCGGTTCGTGGCACCAACCGGGACCAATGCCACCCTTTAGTCCCGGTTGGTGCCACCAACCGGGACCAAAGGTCCCTTTTCAGCAGCCCAAAGGGCGGGAACCGGCGGCCTTTGGTCCCGGTTGGTGGAACCAACCGGGACTAAAGGGTGGCATTGGTCCCAGTTGGTGCCACGAACCGGGACCAAAGGGCCTTGCACAACGGCGTGGTGGTGGGAGTTTAGTCCCACCTCGCTAGCTGAGAGAGAGCCGCACCTGTTTATAAGGTGCGGTGCACCTGAGCTATCGAGCTCCTCTCTAAAGCAGGCTTACGGGCCTAACCTCTCTGTACATGTCTGTGGGCCTACTGGGCCTTCTGCGGGCCCGAATACTGGCCCATGGATGGGTTTCTAGTCGTATTCAGGCCGTGGTGGCCCAGTAGGTGGCATAATTTTTATTTTTTGCCTGTTATTTTGTTTTCTTTTTTGCTTTATTTATTTTGTTTTGTTTCTACTTACAACAAAAAACTTATTTATTTTATTTTATTTTGTTTCTAATTACTTATTTATTTTACTTTATGATAATTCTTTTTGCTATTAAAGTTTCTATCAAAAAAGTTCTTTATGAATTTTTTTTGCTGTATTTAGTTTTTTTGTTTTCTTTTTTGCTTTATTTATTTTGTTTTGTTTCTACTTACAACAAAAAACTTATTAATTTATTTTATTTTGTTTCTAATTACTTATTTATTTTACTTTATGATAATTCTTTTTGCTATTAAAGTTTCTATCAAAAAAAGTTCTTTATGAAAATTCTTTATGCTTTTAATGATTTTGAACAGAAAATACTTCGATAATTTCAGTTGCATCAATTTTATATGATTTTAGTTTCAATAAGAACAGAGGTTTCTTCTAATGTTTTGAACAGAAAATACTTTGTTAATTTTAGTTTCATAAATTTTATAAGGTGCGGTGCGCCTGAGCTGTCGAGCTCCTCTCTAAAGCAGGCTTACGGGCCTAACCTCTCTGTACATGCCTGTGGGCCTACTGGGCCTTCTGCGGGCCTGAATCCTGGCCCATGGATGGGTTTGTAATCGTATTCAGGCCGTGGTGGCCCAGTAGGTGGCATAATTTTTAGCTATAAGACCCTAAAATTGAAAAGCATTTCAAATGAACTCTTAAAAGGTTGAAAGTTGGCATGGTATCATCATTTCATCCACATAGCATGTGCAAGAAAGTTGAGAGGGTTACGGCAAAAACTAGATGCACTTCTTGTACAAAACGGACAATGGTATCATACTCGTCTATTACAAAGTTGGCATGGTATCATCATAATAGTTGCGGGAGAAAGTCTTCACTTTTTCTTCGCTTGTGTCATTTGCTTATTGCGCCGTAACCATGGATAATCTTCATCGTTTATCAGGATGCTTGGGTCAGCCTTGACTTTGAAGGGAGGAATTTCATGAAACTTTTCATAATCTTCAGACACGTCTGTCTTGCCCTCCACTCCCACAATGTCCCTTTTTCCTGAAAGAACTATGTGGCGCTTTGGCTCATCGTATGAGGTATTCGCTTCCTTATCTTTTCTTTTCCTCGGTCTGGTAGACATGTCCTTCACATAGACAACCTGTGCCACATCATTGGCTAGGACGAACGGTTCGTCAGTGTACCCAAGATTGTTCAGATCCACTGTTGTCATTCCGTACTATGGCTCTACACATTCCCGCCTCTGACAGATTGACCCATTTGCACTTAAACAAAGGGACCTTAAAATCATGTCTGTAGTCAAGTTCCCATATGTCCATTATGTAACCATAATATGTGTCCTTTCCCCTCTCGGTTGCTGCATCAAAGCGGACACCGCTGTCTTGGTTGGTGCTCTTTTGATCTTGGGCGATCGTGTAAAATGTATTCCCATTTATCTCGTATCCTTTGTAAGTCAATACAGTCGAAGATGGTCCCCTGGACAACGAGTACAACTCATCACAAACAGTGGTGTCACCTCTGAGACGTGTTTCCAACCAACTGCTGAAAGTCCTGATGTGTTCACATGTAATCCAGTCGTCCACTTTGCTCCGGGTGTTTGGAGCGCAGACTGTTCTTGTGTTCATCGACATACGGGGTCACCAAGGTAGAGTTCTGTAGAACTGTGTAGTGTGCTTGAGACCAAAAATATCCGTCCCTGCATATTATTGAGTCCCCGCCTCCAAGCGTGCCTTTTCCAGTCAGTCTCCCCTTATACCGCGATTTAGGGAGACCTATCTTCTTAAGGCCAGGAGTGAAGTCAACACAAAACCCAATGACATCGTCTGTTTGATGGCCCATGGAGATGCTTCCTTCTGGCCTAGCGCGGTTACGGACATATTTCTTTAGGACTCCCATGAACCTCTCAAAGGGGAACATATTGTGTAGAAATACGGGCCCCATAATGACAATCTCGTCGACTAGATGAACTAGGACGTGCGTCATGATATTGAAGAAGGATGGTGGGAACACCAGCTCGAAACTGACAAGACATTGCGCCACATCACTCCTTAGCCTTGGTATGATTTCTGGATCGATCACCTTCTGAGAGATTGCATTGAGGAATGCACATAGCTTCACAATGGCTAATCGAACGTTTTCCAGTAGAAGCCCCCTCAATGCAACCGGAAGTCTTTGCGTCATAATCACGTGGCAGTCATGAGACTTTAGGTTCTGGAACTTTTTCTCTGGCATATTTATTATTCCCTTTATATTCGACAAGAAGCCAGTCGGTACCTTCATACTGAGCAGGCATTCAAAGAAGATTTCTTTCTCTTCTTTCGTAAGAGCGTAGTTGGGAGGACCTTCATACTGCATCCGAGGCATGCCGTCTTTTTCGTGCAAACGTTGCAGGTCCTCCCGTGCCTAGCAGGTTCACCCAAAGGTTCTTCGTCACGTGCATCACGTCGATTGAAGAGCGGACCTCTAGCTCTTTCCAGTAGGGTAGGTCCCAAAATATAGATTTCTTCTTCCACATGGGTGCGTGTCCCTCAGCGTCATTCGGAACAGCTAGTCTGCCGGGACCCTTTCCAAAGATTACGTGTAAATCATTGACCATAGCAAGTACGTGATCACCGGTACGCATGGCGGGCTTCTTCCGGTGATCTGCCTCGCCTTTGAAGAAATCGACGATGGCCCAGGTACACATTCTTCCAGCTTTTGTCCAGGTATATACTTTCAGTGTCATCTAAACAGTGCGTGCATGTGTGGTATCCCTTGTTTGTCTGTCCTCAAAGGTTACCGAGAGCGGGCCAATCGTTGATGGTTAGAAACAGCAACGCGTGCAGGTTAAATTCCTCCTGTTTGTGCTCATCCCACATACGTACACCGTTTCCATTCCACAGCTGTAAAAGTTCTTCAACTAATGGCCTTAGGTACACATCAATGTCGTTGCCGGGTTGCTTAGGGCCTTGGATGAGAACTGTTGGGAATCGTAGCATAATTTTAAAATTTTCCTACGCTCACCAAGATGCATCTAAGGAGTATACTAGCAACGAAGGGAAAGGAGTGCATCTACATACCCTTGTAGATCGCGAGCGGAAGCGTTCCAATGAATGTGGATGACGGAGTCGTACTCGCCGTGATCCAAATCACCGATGACCGAGTGCCGAATGGACGGCACCGCCGCGTTCAACACACGTACGGTGCAGCGACGTCTCCTCCTTCTTGATCCAGCAAGGGGGAAGGAGAGGTTGATGGAGATCCAGCAGCACGACGGCGTGGTGGTGGATGTAGCGGGTCTCCGGCAGGGCTTCGCCGAGCTTCTGCGAGAGAGATTGAGGTGTTGCAGAGGAGGAGGGAGGCACCCAAGGCTGTAGTAGTGCTGCCCTCCCTCCCCCCCTTTATATAGGCCCCACAGGAGGGGGGCGCCGCCGAGATCCCATCCGGATGGGGGCGGCGCTGGGGGTGACTTACCCCCCAAGGCAAGTGGGGCGCCCCCTTGCCCTAGCGTTTCCAACCCTAGGCGCGGGAGGAAGGCCCATGGGGGGCTCCCAGCCCACTAGGGGCTGGTTCCCTTCCCACTTCAGCCCACGGGGCCCTCCGGGATAGGTGGCCCCACCCGGTGGACCCCCGGGACCCTTCCGGTGGTCCCGGTACACTGCCCAGAACCCCGAAACTTTCCCGGTGGCCGAAACTTGACTTCCTATATATAATTCTTCACCTCCGGACCATTCCGGAACCTCTCGTGACATCTGGGATCTCATCCGGGACTCCGAACAACTTTCGGGTTTCCGCATACACATATCTCTACAACCCTAGCGTCACCGAACCTTAAGTGTGTAGACCCTACGGGTTCGGGAGACATGCAGACATGACCGAGACGCCTCTCCGGTCAATAACCAACAGTGGGATCTGGATACCCATGTTGGCTCCCACATGTTCCACGATGATCTCATCGGATGAACCACGGTGTCGAGGATTCAATCAATCCCGTATGCAATTCCCTTTGTCAATCGGTATGTTACTTGCCCGAGATTCGATCGTCGGTATCCCAATACCTTGTTCAATCTCGTTACCGGCAAGTCTCTTTACTCGTACCGCAATGCATGATCCCATGACTAACGCCTTAGTCACATAGAGCTCATTATGATGATGCATTACCGAGTGGGCCCAGAGATACCTCTCCGTCACACGGAGTGACAAATCCGATCTCGATCCGTGCCAACCCAATGCACACTTTCGGAGAGACCCGTAGTGCACCTTTATAGTCACCCAGTTACATTGTGACGTTTGGCACACCCAAAGCACTCCTACGGTATCCGGGAGTTGCACGATCTCATGATCGAAGGAAAAATACTTGACATTGGAAAAGCTCTAGCAAACGAAACAACACAATCTTTTATGCTATGCTTAGGATTGGGTCTTGTCCATCACATCATTCTCCTAATGATGTGATCCCGTTATCAATGACATCCAATGTCCATAGTCAGGAAACCATGACTATCTGTTGATCAACGAGCTAGTCAATTAGAGGCTTACTAGGGACACGTTGTGGTCTATGTATTCACACATGTATTACGATTTTCGAACAATACAATTATAGCATGAACAATAGAAAATTACCATGAACAAAGAAATATAATAATAACCAGTTATTATTGCCTCTAGGGCATATTTCCAAGAGTCTCCCACTTGCACTAGAGTCAATAATCTAGTTACATTGTGATGAATCGAACACCCATTGCGTCCTGGTGTTGATCATGTTTTACTCTAGGGAGAGGTTTAGTCGACGGATCTGCTACATTCAGGTCCGTATGTACTTTAAAAATATCTATGTCTCCATTTTGAACACTTTCACGAATGGAGTTGAAGCGACACTTGATATGCCTGGTCTTCCTGTGAAACCTGGGCTCCTTCGCAAGGGCAATAGCTCCAGTGTTGTCACAGTAGAGAGTCATCGGGCCCGACGCATTGGGAATCACCCCTAGGTCGGTAATGAACTCCTTCATCCGCATCGCTTCTGTCTTGCCTCCGAGGCTGCCATGTACTCCGCTTCACATGTAGATCCCGCCACGACGCTTTGCTTGCAAATCGCACCAGCCATCGCTCCTCCATTCAAAACATACATGTATCCGGTTTGTGACTTCGAGTCATCCAGATCTGTGTCGAAGCTAGCGTCGACGTAACCCTTTACGACGAGCTCTTCGTCACCTCCATAAACGAGAAACATATCCTTAGTCCTCTTCAGGTACTTTAGGATATTCTTGACCGCTGTCCAGTGTTCCATGCCGGGATTACTTTGGTACCTTCCTACCAAACTTACGGCAAGGTTTACATCAGGTCTGGTACACAGCATGGCATACATAATAGACCCTATGGCCGAGGCATAGGGGATGACACTCATCTTTTCTCTATCTTCTGCCATGGTCGGGCATTGAGCCGTGCTCAACTACACACCTTGCAATACAGGCAAGAACCCCTTCTTGGACTGATCCATATTGAACTTCTTCAATATCTTGTCAAGGTATGTACTCTGTGAAAGACCAATGAGGCGTCTTGATCTATCTCTGTAGATCTTGATGCCAAATATATAAGCAGCTTCTCCAAGGTCCTTCATTGAAAAACACTTATTCAAATAGGCCTTTATACTTTCCAAGAATTCTATATCATTTCCCATCAATAGTATGTCATCCACATATAATATGAGAAATGCCACAGAGCTCCCACTCACTTTCTTGGAAACACAGGCTTCTCCATAAGTCTGTGTAAACCCAAACGCTTTGATCATCTCATCAAAGCGAATGTTCCAACTCCGAGATGCTTGCACCAGCCCATAGATTGAGCGCTGGAGCTTGCATACTTTGTTAGCATTCTTAGGGTCGACAAAACCTTCCAGCTGCATCATATACAACTCTTCCTTAAGGAAGCCGTTAAGGAATGCCGTTTTGACGTCCATCTGCCATATCTCATAATCATAGTATGCGGCAATTGCTAACATGATTCGGACGGACTTCAGCTTCGCTACGGGTGAGAAAGTCTCATCGTAGTCAACCCCTTGAACTTGTCGATAACCCTTAGCGACAAGTCGAGCTTTGTAGATGGTCACATTACCATCTGCGTCCGTCTTCTTCTTAAAGATCCATTTATTTTCTATGGCTCGCCGTTCATCGGGCAAGTCAGTCAAAGTCCATACTTTGTTTTCATACATGGATTCTATCTTGGATTTCATGGCTTCTAGCCATTTGTCGGAATCCGGGCCCGCCATCGCTTCTTCATAGTTCGAAGGTTCACCGTTGTCTAACAACATGATTTCCAAGACAGGGTTGCCGTACCACTCTGGTGCGGAACGTGTCCTTGTGGACCTACGAAGTTCAGTAACTTGATCTGAAGCTTCATGATCATCATCCTTAACTTCCTCCCCAGTCGGTGTAGGCACCACAGGAACATTTTCCCGCGCTGCGCTACTTTCCGGTTCGGAAGGGGTGACTATCACCTCATCAAGTTCCACTTTCCTCCCACTCAATTCTTTCGAGAGAAACTCCTTCTCTAGAAAGGACCCGTTCTTGGCAACGAAGATCTTGCCTCCGGATCTGAGGTAGAAGGTATACCCAATAGTTTCCTTAGGGTATCCTATGAAGACGCATTTTTCCGATTTGGGTTCGAGCTTTTCAGGTTGAAGTTTCTTGACATAAGCATCGCATCCCCAAACTTTTAGAAACGACAGCTTAGGTTTCTTTCCAAACCATAATTCATACGGTGTCGTCTCAACGGATTTCGACGGAGCCCTATTTAAAGTGAATGCGGCAGTCTCTAAAGCATAACCCCAAAATGAGGGCTGTAAATCGGTAAGAGACATCATAGATCGCACCATATCCAATAGAGTGCGATTACAACGTTCGGACACACCATTTCTCTGAGGTGTTCCAGGCGGCGTGAGTTGTGAAACTATTCCACATTTCCTTAAGTGTGCACCAAACTCGTGACTTAAATATTCTCCACCACGATCTGATCGTAGGAATTTTATTTTCCTGTCACGTTGATTCTCAACTTCACTCTGAAATTCCTTGAACTTTTCAAAGGTTTCAGACTTGTGTTTCATTAGGTAGACATACCCATATCTACTTAAATCATCAGTGAGAGTGAGAACATAACGATATCCTCCGCGAGCCTCAACACTCATTGGACCACACACATCGGTATGTATGATTTCCAGTAAGTTGGTTGCTCGCTCCATTGTTCCGGAGAACGGAGTCTTGGTCATCTTACCCATGAGGCATGGTTCGCACGTGTCAAATGATTCGTAATCGAGACACTCCAAAAGTCCATCTGCATGGAGCTTCTTCATGCGCTTGACACCAATGTGACCAAGGCGGCAGTGCCACAAGTATGTGGGACTATCGTTATCAACTTTGCATCTTTTGGTATTCACACTATGAACATGTGTAACATCACGTTCGAGATTCATCAAAAATAAACCATTGACCAGCAGGGCATGACCATAAAACATATCTCTCAAATAAATAGAACAACCATTATTCTCGGATTTAAATGAGTAGCCATCTCGAATTAAACGAGATCCAGGTACAATGTTCATGCTCAAAGCTGGCACTAAATAACAATTATTGAGGTTTAAAACTAACCCCGTAGGGAGATGCAGAGGTAGCGTGCCGACGGTGATCACATCGACCTTGGAACCATTCCCGACGCGCATCGTCACCTCGTCCTTCGCCAGTCTCTGTTTATTCCGTAGTTCCTGTTTTGAGTTACAAATATGAGCAACCGCACCGGTATCAAATACCCAGGAGCTACTACGATTACTGGCAAGGTACACATCAATTACATGTATATCACATATACCTTTGGTGTTGCCGACCTTCTTCTTGTCCGCTAAGTATTTGGGGCAGTTCCGCTTCCAGTGACCACTTCCCTTGCAATAAAAGCACTCAGTCTCGGGCTTGGGTCCATTCTTTGACTTCTTCCCAGTAACTGGTTTACCGGGCGCGGCAACTCCCTTGCCGTCCTTCTTGAAGTTCTTCTTACCCTTGCCCTTCTTGAACTTAGTGGTTTTATTCACCATCAACACTTGATGTTCTTTTCTGATCTCTACCTCAGCTGATTTCAGCATTGAATATACCTCAGGAATGGTCTTTTCCATCCCCTGCATATTGAAGTTCATCACAAAGCTCTTGTAGCTAGGTGGAAGCGACTGGAGGATTCTGTCAATGACCGCGTCATCCGGGAGATTGACTCCCAGCTGAGACAAGCGGTTATGCAACCCAGACATTCTGAGTATGTGCTCACTAACAGAACTATTCTCCTCCATTTTACAGCTGAAGAACTTGTCGGAGACTTCATATCTCTCGACCCGGGCATGAGCTTGGAAAACCATTTTCAGCTCCTCGAACATCTCATATGCTCCATGTTTCTCAAAACGCTTTTGGAGACCCGGTTCTAAGCTGTAAAGCATGCCGCACTGAACGAGGGAGTAATCATCAGCATGCTGCTGCCAAGCGTTGATAATGTCTTGGTTCTCTGGGATTGGTGCTTCACCTAGCGGTGCTTCTAAGACATAATCTTTCTTGGCTACTATGAGGATGATCCTCAGGTTCCGGACCCAGTCCGTATAGTTGCTGCCATCATCTTTCAGCTTGGTTTTCTCTAGGAACGCGTTGAAATTGAGGACAACGTTGGCCATTTGATCTAGAAGACATAGTGTAAAGATTTTAGACTAAGTTCATGATAATTAAGTTCATCTAATCAAATTATTTAATGAACTCCCACTCAGATAGACATCCCTCTAGTCATCTAAGTGAAACATGATCCGAGTTAACTAGGCCGTGTCCGATCATCACGTGAGACGGACTAGTCAAGATCGGTGAACATCTCCATGTTGATCGTATCTTCTATACGACTCATGCTCGACCTTTCAGTCCTCCGTGTTCCGAGGCCATGTCTGTACATGCTAGGCTCGTCAAGTCAACCTAAGTGTATTGCGTGTGTTCCGAGGCCATGTCTGTACATGCTAGGCTCGTCAACACCCGTTGTATTCGAACGTTAGAATCTATCACACCCGATCATCACGTGGTGCTTCGACACAACGAACCTTCGCAACGCTGCACAGTTAGGGTGAACACTTTCTTGAACTTATTATAAGGGATCATCCTACTTGCTACCGTCGTTCTAAGCAAATAAGATGCAAAAACATGATAAACATCACATGCAATCAAATAGTGACATGATATGGCCAATATCATTATGCTCCTTTGATCTCCATCTTCGGGGCACCATGATCATCTTCGTCACCGGCATGACACCATGATCTCCATCATCATGATCTCCATCATTGTGTCTTCATGAAGTCGTCACGCCAACGATTACTTCTACTTCTATGGCTAACGCGTTTAGCAACAAAGTAAAGTAATTTACATGGCGTTATTGAATGACACGCAGGTCATACAAAATAATAAAGACAACTCCTATGGCTCCTGCCGGTTGTCATACTCATCGACATGCAAGTCGTGATTCCTATTACAAGAATATGATCAATCTCATACATCACATATATCATTCATCACATCTTCTGGCCATATCACATCACATAGCACTTGCTGCAAAAACAAGTTAGACGTCCTCTAATTGTTGTTGCAAGTTTTTACGTGGTTTGTAGGTTTCTAGCAAGAACGTTTTCTTACCTACGTATGACCACAACGTGATTTGCCAATTTCTATTTACCCTTCATAAGGACCCTTTTCATCGAATCCGTTCCGACTAAAGTAGGAGAGACAGACACCCGCTAGCCACCTTATGCAACTAGTGCATGTCAATTGGTGGAACCTGTCTCACGTAAGCGTACGTGTAAGGTCGGTCCGGGCCGCTTCATCCTACAATGCCGCCGAAACAAGAAATGACTAGTAGCAGCAAGAAGAATTGGCAAACTCAACGCCCACAACTGCTTTGTGTTCTACTCGTGCATAGTAACTACGCATAGGCCTGGCTCATGATGCCACTGTTGGGAATCGTAGCATAATTTTAAAATTTTCCTACGCTCACCAAGATGCATCTATGGAGTATACTAGCAACGAAGGGAAAGGAGTGCATCTACATACCCTTGTAGATCATGAGCGAAGCGTTCAATGAACGTGGATGACGGAGTCGCATTTCGCCGTGATCCAAATCACCGATGACCGAGTGCCGAACGGACAGCACCTCCGCGTTCAACACACGTACGGTGCAGCGACGTCTCCTCCTTCTTGATCCAGCAAGGGGGAAGGAGAGGTTGATGGAGATCCAGCAGCACGACGGCGTGGTGGTGGATGTAGCGGGTCTCCGGCAGGGCTTCGCCGAGCTTCTGAGAGAGAGAGAGAGGTGCTGCAGGGGAGGAGGGAGGCGCCCAAGGCTGTAGTAGTGCTGCCCTCCCTCCCCCCTTTATATAGGCCCCCTGGGAGGGGGGGGCGCCGGCCAGGGATCCCATCTGGATGGGGGGCGGCGGCCAGGGGGGTGACTTACCCCCCAAGGCAAGTGGGGCGCCCCCTTGCCCTAGGGTTTCCAACCCTAGGCGCAGGGGGAAGGCCCATGGGGGGTGCCCAGCCCACTAGGGGATGGTTCCCTTCCCACTTCAGCCCACGGGGCCCTCCGGGATAGGTGGCCCCACCTGGTGGACCCCCGGGACCCTTCCGGTGGTCCCGGTACAATACCGGTAACCCCCGAAACTTTCCCGGTGGCCGAAAGACTTCCTATATATAATTCGTCACCTCCGGACCATTCCGGAACCTCTCGTGACGTCCGGGATCTCATCCGGGACTCCGAACAACTTTTGGGTTTCCGCATACACATATCTCTACAACCCTAGCGTCACCGAACCTTAAGTGTGTAGACCCTACGGGTTCGGGAGACATGCAGACATGACCGAGACGCCTCTCCGGTCAATAACCAACAGCGGGATCTGGATACCCATGTTGGCTCCCACATGTTCCACGATGATCTCATCGGATGAACCACGGTGTCGAGGATTCAAATAATCCCGTATGCAATTCCCTTTGTCAATCGGTATGTTACTTGCCCGAGATTCGATCGTCGGTATCCCAATACCTTGTTCAATCTCGTTACCGGCAAGTCTCTTTACTCGTACCACAATGCATGATCCCGTGACTAATGCCTTAGTCACATAGAGCTCATTATGATGATGCATTACCGAGTGGGCCCAGAGATACCTCTCCGTCACACGGAGTGACAAATCCCAGTCTCGATCCGTGCCAACCCAACAGACACTTTCGGAGATACCCGTAGTGCACCTTTATAGTCACCCAGTTACGTTGTGACGTTTGGCACACCCAAAGCACTCCTACGGTATCCGGGAGTTGCACGATCTCATGGTCGAAGGAAAAAATACTTGACATTGGAAAAGCTCTAGCAAACGAAACTACACGATCTTTTATGCTATGCTTAGGATTGGGTCTTGTCCATCACATCATTCTCCTAATGATGTGATCCCGTTATCAATGACATCCAATGTCCATAGTCAGGAAACCATGACTATCTGTTGATCAACGAGCTAGTCAATTAGAGGCTTACTAGGGACACATTGTGGTCTATGTATTCACACATGTATTACGATTTCCGAACAATACAATTATAGCATGAACAATAGACAATTACCATGAACAAGGAAATATAATAATAACCATTTATTATTGCCTCTAGGGCATATTTCCAACAAGAACTGGCATCATAATGAACTTCCGCTTCATGCACATCCAAGGAGGAAGGTTATACATACATAGAGTCACGGGCCTGGTGCTGTGATTGCTGCTCTGCTCCCCGAAAGGATTAATGCCATCCGCGCTTAAACGAAACCATACGTTCCTTGGGTCAGCTGCAAACTCAGCCCAGTACTTTCTCTCTATTTTTCTCCACTGCGACCCGTCAGCGGGTGCTCTCAACTTCCCGTCTTTCTTACGGTCCTCACTGTGCCATCGCATCAACTTGGCATGCTCTTCCTTTCTGAACAGACGTTTCAACCGTGGTATTATAGGAGCATACCACATCACCTTTGCAGGAACCCTCTTCCTGGGGGGCTCGCCGTCAACATCACCAGGTTCATCTCGTCTGATCTTATACCGCAATGCACCGCATACCGGGCATGCGTTCAAATCCTTGTATGCGCACGTAGAGGATGCAGTCATTAGGGCATGCATGTATCTCCTGCACCTCCAATCCTAGAGGGCATACGACCTTCTTTGCTGCGTATGTACTGTCGGGCAATTCGTCATCCTTTGGAAGCTTCTTCTTCAACATTTTCAATAGCTTCTCAAACCCTTTTTCAGGCACAGCATTCTCTGCCTTCCACTGCAGCAAGTCCAGTACGGTACCTAGCTTTGTGTTGCCATCTTCGCAATTGGGGTACAACCCTTTTTTGTGATCCTCTAACATGCGATCGAACTTCAGCTTCTCCTTTTGACTTTCGCATTGAGTCCTTGCATCGACTATGACCCGGCGGAGATCATCATCATCGGGCACTGGTTACTCTTGATCTTCAGCACCTTCCCCCCTTGCAGCATCATTGGGCACATCGTCTGGTTCCTCTTGATCTTTAGCAGCTTCCCCCGTTGCAGCATCACCATATTCAGGGGGCACATAGTTGTCATCATCCTCTTCTTCTTCGCCGTCTTCCGTCATAACCCCTATTTCTTCGTGCCTCGTCCAAACATTATAGTTTGGCATGAAACCCTTGTAAAGCAGGTGGGTGTGAAGGATTTTCCGGTCAGAGTAAGATTTCGTATTCCCACATATAGGGCATGGACAACACATAAAACCATTCTGCTTGTTTGCCTCAGCCACTTGAGAAAATCATGCACGCCCTTAATGTACTCGGAGGTGTGTACGTCACCGTACATCCATTGCCGGTTCATCTGCGTGCATTATATATAATTAAGTGTGTCAAAAACCATTACAGAACATCATGAATAGATAATTAAGTGACCAAATTAATAGATGTTCATCATCACATTAGAACCAAAGTACATACATAGTTCTCATCTAACAACATATATATAGCTCTCCAGAGCATCTAATTAATTAAACCATACATTGAAACTATGTAAAATATTTCAATGCGAAAACAAATGCGATCATAATCGCAACCAAGGTAACAATTGATCCAATGGCATAATGATACCAAGCCTCGGTATGAATGGCATATTTTCTAATCTTTCTAATCTTCAAGCGCATTGCATCCATCTTGATCTTGTGATCATTGACGACATCCGCAACATGCAACTCCAATATCATCTTCTCCTCCTCAATTTTTTTTATTTTTTCCTTCAAGTAATTGTTTTCTTCTTCAACTAAATTTAACCTCTCGACAATAGGGTCGGTTAGAATGTCCGGTTCAACCACCTCCTAGATAAATAAAATCTATGTCATGTTGGTCGGTATATTTGTCATAAACAATAAATGAACCAATTAGTTATAAAAAGATAATATATACCACATCTGAATCATAGACAGGACGAGGGCCGACGGGGGCGGATACCAAAACCATCGCACTATGTAATAAGAAGGAATAATAAAAGTAACAAAATTAGACAAGTAACTATCTAAAGTAAGAATTTTTTCCTTTCAGAAAGAAGATAAGAACAAGAGGCTCACCACGGTGGTCTTTGGCGATTTAGATCGGCGCAGGCGATCGGCCAGTGAAGACGGGGACGGGACGTGACAGACCGCTAAACCTAGACAAATCTCGGGGAAAATGGAGCTCGGAGGTCGAGTTTCGAGAGGACAAAGATTAACTAGTGTGGCTTAGACATTTCATCGAACACCTCATGTGCATAGGAGGTGAGCTAGAGCACCCAAATGCCCTCCCCTCGCCGGCTAGAAAAAACAGAGCACTCTGGAGTGCTCTGCTGTGGCGATGGGGTATATATAGGGAACTCATTGGTCCTGGTTGGTGGCACCAATCGGGACTAAAGGCCTTTGGTCCCGGTTGGTGCCACGAACCGGGACCAGTGCCCCCTTTAGTCCCGGTTGGTGGCACCAACCAGGACCAAAGGCCTTGTGCTGCCCCGCGTCAAAAGTTTAGTCCCACCTTGCTAGTTGAGAGAGCTTGAGAGTGGTTTATAAGCGCTGCTGCGCCCACCCTCTCGAACTCCTCTCAACTGCAGGCTTTCGGGCCTAACTGTTCTCTTTGCCTATGGGGACTACTGGGCCTTCTGCGGGCCTGAATCCTGGCCCATGGATGGGTTTCTAGTCGTATTCAGGCAGTGGTGGCCCAGTAGGGGGCATAATTTTTTTGCTCTGTTTTTTTCTCTTTTGCTTTATTTGTTTTGTTTTGTTTCTACTTACAACAAAAAACTTATTTATTTTATTTCTAATTACTTATGTATTTTACTTTAATTATTTTATTTTTATTTATTTTACTGCTGCTATTTTTATTTATTTTACTGCTACTATTTTTACTTAATTTATTAAGGTTTATTTATTGTAGTTACTATAGTTTATTTTATTAAGGTTTATTTAGTTTTATTTATTTTATTAAGGTTTATTTATTTTATAAATATAAAAAAATGAACATAGATGAGCTTATAGAGAAAATTCAACCTAAATTCATAATAAATTTCTATGAAATTTACTATGAATTTAGGTCAAATCCTAATATAAGGGCATCTATTTTCACTTTAAGAGAAGCTCAACAAGGCAGAGAGGGACGGCCTTATAAACTGATGTGAGCGCCCTTCGGTTGGCGAGGTGGGACTAAACACTGGCCGCAACTAGGACCAGACCTTTAGTCCCGGTTTGTGGTAGGAACCGGGACTAAAGGGTGGTGGGCCAGGAGCGTGGCCCATTGGTCCCGGTTTGTCCCACCAACCGGGACCGAAGGGTCCGGACGAACCGGGATCAATGCCCCCACGAGGCCCGGCAGGTCCCTGGCCGCACGAACCGGGACCAATGCTCACATTAGTCCCGGTTCGTGACTGAACCGGGACTAATGTGAAAACTGTCCTGTGACCTAAGCCCTGTTTTCTACTAGTGACAAAGCTCTGTTCATTAACAAGAGCCCCCAAGTAATATTTCAATCAAGGCGTACAAGCCGGATCAGTAGGGTAGTCATAGCTATGCTCAATGAGCAGGAAGCCCCCAAGTGATCTTATGAAGTGACAATAAAGACTCAGATTCTCAGAAATGAAACGACAGAGGCCCTGAATTATTAGGGATGCCGAATTTATTATACTAATCATAATATATACATTGGTAGAAGTATGTACATCACAAGAGCCGGCAGCTCAGGTGTATTATGGCCGAAGATGAGCAATATTCCACGGCCGGCGGGTCTCCTCCTCCGACGTGCGTGAGTCCTTGTGGTCTCGAACATCGATAAGGTAGTATGACCCGTTGTTCAGATTTTTGCTGACCGCAAAGGGCCCTTCCCAAGGTGGGGATAATTTGTGCATGTCTGTTTGATCCTGGATGAGCCAGAGCACCAAGTCACCTTCTTGAAAGGTCCGGGTTTTAACCCGGCGACTATGATAACGATGCAGGTCCTCCTTGTAAATCGCCGAACGAGCCGCCGCAAGATCATGCTCCTCATCCATAAGGTCAAGAGCATCCTGACATGCTTTTTCATTATCATCTTCAACATAAGCCGCCACACGAGGCGAGTCGTGACGTATGTCACTTGGGAGAACCGCCTCTGCTCCGTAAACCATGAAGAACGGCGTGTAACCCGTAGATCTGTTGGGGGTAGTATTGATACTCCATAGCACTGAAGGCAACTCCTCAACCCAACAACCCGGCGTCCTCTGCAAAGGGACCATAAGCCGGGGTTTTATGCCTCTCAAGATTTCCTTATTGGCTCTTTCAGCTTGGCCATTAGACTGGGGATGAGCCACAGACGAAACATTAAGGCGAATATGTTCACGTTGACAAAATTCTTTCATTGCACCCTTAGACAGATTAGTACCATTATCAGTGATGATACTGTGAGGGTACCCAAAATGAAAGATCACCTTTTTAAGGAATTGAACCGCCGTTGTTGCATCACATTTGCAGACTGGCTCCGCTTCAACCCACTTTGTAAACTTGTCAACTGCCACCAACAGGTGGGTCTTTTTGTCCTTGGATCGTTTAAAAGGTCCAACCATATCAAGACCCCAGACTTCAAACGGCCAAGTTATAGGAATCATCCTTAATTCTTGAGCCGACACATGAGCTCGTCTGGAAAATTTCTGACAACCATCACATTTACTGACAAGACCCTCTGCATCAGCATGAGCCGTGAGCCAATAAAACCCATGACGAAAAGCCTTAGCCACGAGAGACTTAGAATTGGCATGATGACCACAATCTCCTTCATGAATCTCTCGTAGAATCTCACGGCCCTCCTCAGGAGAAACACAACATTGGAATGCCCCTGTGACACTACATTCGTGCAACTCTCCATTGACAATAGGCATTTACTTAGACCGCCGGGTTATCTGCCTGGCCAAAGTTTCATCATCAGGAAACTCGCCCCGGGTCATATAAGCCAAATATGGAACAGTCCAATCAGAAGTAGCGTGAAGAGCCGTCACCAATTGTGCGTCTGAGTCAAGAACAACAAGATCTTCCTCCGTAGGCTATTTGACCGAAGGATGTTGCAGAATATCAAGGAAAACATTAGGTGGTACCGGCTTACGCTGGACCCTAGCCGGCTTAAAGCATCAGCCGCCTCATTTTTCCTGCGGTCAACATGTTCCACTTGATAACCTTTGAAATAACCAGCAATAACATCAACTTCTCGGCGATAAGCCGCCATGAGTGGATCCTTTGAATCCCGAGTGCCTGAAACTTGCTGAGCCACCAAGTCTGAGTCGCCAAAACTCCTCACCTGGCTTAGATTCATCTCTTTAGCCATCCGAAGACCATGGAGCAAGGCTTCATACTCAGCTGCATTGTTTGTACAAGGGAACATCAACGTTAAGACATACCAAAATTTATCACCTCATGGGGAAGTCAAGATAACTCCAGCCCCCGAGCCTTCCAATTGCCTGGATCCATCAAAGTGAATCGTCCAATATGTGTTATCTGACTTCTCCTCAGGCATCTGCAACTCTGTCCAATCATTGATGAAATCCACAAGTGCTTGAGACTTGATAGCTGTCTGAGGCATATACTTCAAACCATGGGGTCCAAGCTCAACGGCCCACTTGGCTACCCGACATGTGGCTTCTCTGTTTTGAATAATATCCCCTAAAGGAGCAGAACTAACCACAGTGATGGGATGGACAAGGAAATACTGTTTCAATTTTCGGCTAGCCATGAACACACCATAAACCAGTTTCTGCCAATGTGGGTATATCTGTTTGGACTCAATGAGAACCTCACTAACATAATAAACCGGTCGCTGAACCGGATATTCCTTGCCTGACTCCTTCCTTTCCACAACAATTGCCACATTGACGGCTGTGCTATTAGCAGCAACATATAACAGTAAGGGCTCTCAATAGGAGCTGCAAGGATTGGCGGCTTAGCCAACTGCCTTTTCAACTCCTCAAATGCCCGATTGGCAGCATCACTCCAAACAAAATGATCCGTCTTCTTCATCATCTGATACAGAGGGATAGCCTTTTCGCCCAAACGACTTATAAACCGGCTTAAGGCCGCAATACGACCCACCAAACGCTGGAGATCGTTAATACACGCCGGCTTAGCCAAAGAAGTGATGGCCTTGATCTTCTCCGGGTTAGCTTCGATGCCTCTTTCAGAGAGCAAAAAACCCAAGAGCTTGCCTGCTGGCACACAAAAGACACATTTGGCCTGGTTAAGCATCATTTTGTAGACCCGGAGATTGTCAAAGGTCTCTTTCAAATCATCTATCAAAGTCTCTTTCTTCCTGGATTTCACAACAATATAATCCACATAAGCATGAACATTTCGTTCAATCTGGTCATGAACACAATTTTGAACACACCGCTGATAAGTCGCCTGGGCACTCTTGAGGCCAAAAGGCATAGACACATAGCAGAAGGCTCCAAACGGAGTGATAAACATTGTGTTCTCCTGGTCCTTAACTGCCATCTTGATATGATGATAACCAGAATAAGCATCCAGAAAACTCAAACGCTCACACCCTGCCGTAGCATCAATGATCTGATCGATACGAGGGAGATCAAAAGGATCAGTCGGACATGCCTTGTTAAGGTCTGTGTAGTCCATACACATACGCCAAGTGTCATTCTTCTTAAGTACCAGCACCGGGTTAGCCAACCACTCAGGATGAAAAACTTCAACAATGAACCCAGCCGCTAAGAGCCGGGCAACTTCTTCACCAATGGCCTTGCGCCTCTCTTCATTAAGACGTCGAAGGAATTGCTTGACCGATTTAAACTTTGGATCAACATTGAGAGTGTGCTCAGTGAGTTCCCTCGGTACACCTGGCATGTCTGAAGGCTTCCATGCAAAAATGTCCCGGTTCTCATGGATGAACTCGATGAGCGCGGTTTCCTATTTTGGATCCATATTGGCACTGCTACTGAACTGCTTGGATGAGTCGCAAGGAAAAAAGTCAACCAGCTTAGTGTCATCTGCTGACTTAAACTTCAACAAGGGCTCAGTCTTAGTGGTTGGTTTCTTCAAGGTAGTCATATCCGCCGGGTCAACATTGTCGTTGTAGAATTTCAACTCCTCTGTTGCACAAGCAGACTCAGCATAAGCGGCGTCTCCTTCTTCACACTCCAAGACTATCTTTCTGTTATAGTGCACTATAATGGTACCCTTATGACCCGACATTTTGAGCTGCAGATAAACATAACAAGGCCGTGCCATAAATTTGGCATAAGCCAGCCGCCCCAACAAAGCGTGATAAGGAGTATTGATCTTGACCACCTCAAAGGTCAATTTTGTAGCCCTAGAGTCATGGTCATCGCCGAGAGCCACTTCCAGGGTTATCCTTCCTACTAGATATGCCGACTTACTAGGCACCAACCCATGAAAAACAGTAGAAGACAACTTAAGATCTTTGTCAGTCAAATTCATACGGTGAAAAGTATCATAGTAAAGGATATTGATACTACTACCTCCATCCATAAGTACCTTGGTGAGCTTGTATCCTCCCACCTGAGGAGCAACCACCAAAGCCAGTTGACCCGGATTGTCAACCCGGGGCGGGTGATTGTCACGGCTCTATACGATAGGCTGCTCCGACCATCGCAAGTAACGGGGGACCGCTGGCTCAACTGAATTCACTGCCCGCTTATGGACTTTCTGATCGCTTGCACAGACTTGTGGTGAACACATGATATTGACCACTATTCAGCTGCTTTGGATTTCTCTGGTAACCAGACTATTGCTGCTGATTCCCTTGACCAGATTGCTGATTAAAACCACCTTGATTGCCTTGGCCCTGAAAACCAGAGCTTGAGCCGCCACCACCAAAGCCAGGCCCGTGATAGCCAGATCCTGAACCACCATTCGGGCCATGGTTATTCTGGAAAAAATTGGAATTTCTATACTCCCTCATGATGAAGCAGTCCTTCCATAGATGACTGGCCGGCTTCTCCAATGTACCATGCTTTGGGCAAGGCTGGTTCATCATTGCCTCGAGGTTGAACTTTGGTCCTCCAAGCTGGGGTGGCTTTCCCTTACGATGTTGATTATTATTCTGCGTATTGGTGTTAGCCACAAAGTCTAACCCGCCGTCGGCTTTGCGCTTACCGTTGCCACCTTGACTCGCCGTGTTATGCTGCTGTCCTTTTGCACTGCCACTCTTCTTCCCCTTACCAACCTTCTCCTCATCAGAATCAGGGTCTTTAGTACTATCAGAGTTGGCGTATTTGACGAGAGATGCCATGAGCTCCCCCATGTCATTGTAGTGACTCTTAAGCCGCCCCAGTTTCTGCTTAAGGGGAAGGAAACGAAAATTCTTCTCCAACATTAGGACTGCTGAGCCGGCATTGATACTCTCCAACGAGTGTATACCGCCTGAGATCCGGCGCACCCAATTGGTTGTTGACTCGTCCTCACCTTGGACGCAAGAGTCTAAATCCAGAATTGACATAGGCTGCTTGCATGTGTCTTTAAAATTTTGAATAAAATGCGTTTTCAACTCCGCCCATGACCGAATGGAGTTAGCGGGCAACCATTTCAACCAAGTACGAGCCGGCCCATCCTACATCATGGTGAAATATTTAGCACATGCAGCATCACTGACATCCAACATCTCCATAGCCATCTCATAGCTCTCAATCCAAGCCTCCGGGGGCTGATCCGCTGTGTAGTTAGGCACCTTACGGGGGCCCTTGAAATCCTTAGGCAAACGCTCGTTACGTAAAGACGGCACTAAACATGCCACACCCAAGGTTCTAGAGGTCACTCCTGCATCCACAGATGCTGACAGATAAACCGGAGATTGCTGTTGAGCCGCTAGCCGAGCCGCCAGCTCAGCCTCGCGTCGCGCCCTGCCCTGGTCCACCAAAGCCTGAGCATTATTGCTAGCACGTGGCGGGTCAGGCCTACGAAGCTGGTTGTGATGCCGCTCACTGCTTGATACTGCTGGCGAGTCAACATGCCTGCTATAATTCGGGCTCGGACGCGGGGTTGAATGAATCCGTTCACGACTATACGTGTAAGCCGCCTGCTGCACCACCGCTGTCTGAAGGAGTTCTTTGGCTCTCCGTATCTCCATCGCAGCCGATGACTCATCTTGAACAGGGAGAGCCGACAATCGTGTAGCCGCAGCGATCATATTGTCCAAAGGAATGGAATAATGACCCGGTGGTGTCGGAACATGCTGAGGCGGAGTCAAATTCAAACGTGGGGGGTCTGCAGCACGTGGCTAAACCGGCGCTCCGGCTGCAGCCGCTTCGACGGCCTGGTTCACCACGGGCGTGTTACTGGTTCCTGCCCCAGGTGTGTTGAAAAGATTTCTGGCATCATACACCGGAGGCAAACGACTCTGATGCCTTCCCTTCATAACAGCGTTTGAAGCGTTCTGATCCAAGGTGAGCCAGAACGACTCTGCCTGAATTTGTTGTGATTGCGCATCCAAGGCGGCTCGCTCCATCGCCATCCTAGCGTTCTCAGCAGCAAGTTCTTCCTTGGCTTGAGCTATCTCATCTCGCAGCTTCGCAATATACACTTTATGCTGTTCCTGGGTTTCTGGGGTTACCTCCATTCCCATTAAAGTTGCCAAAGCATCCAAAAGTTCAGTTAAAACCTGAGCCAGCTGGTGCACAGAGCCGCTAGCATCAGCCGTCGCCACAGCCATTGAGCTGGAGGTCATAGCCGTGGCTATCGTTGAACCGAGCACCGGTTGTGTACTAGCCATGAACATTGCAACCCTGTTCGGCGGCTCATAGGGGTCCGGAATACTGTCACCATCGGAACAGCCCCCAAGCCTACCGTCCAGTAGTTGATACATTGAATCGGTCTCACGAGTTGAAGACTCGCCAACAGAACAGATCACCGTCTCTCCCCTGGACACAGATCCTTCCTCAAGATCCGCCCCATGGATGATACCAACAAAGGCACGCTTCGCGGCGGCTTGAACCTTGGCGGGTCATGCGCGTTGAACCGTCTCGATGATGTCGGTCCAGGTGTCTCGCTCAGGCCCTGACTCGCCGATCTTGCTGATGAAGACGTGGATTCCGCCGAAGGGGACCCAGTACCCGTACTCAACTGAGCCGGCCTCGGGGCCCCAGCGAGCGTCGTCGATGTAGAGCTTGCCGCGACGAATCTTGGTCATCCGGC
Organism: Aegilops bicornis; assembly: GCA_021605145.1. Taxonomy (NCBI): domain Eukaryota; kingdom Viridiplantae; phylum Streptophyta; class Magnoliopsida; order Poales; family Poaceae; genus Aegilops; species Aegilops bicornis. The sequence goes on along the minus strand of CM038670.1, from coordinate 870,320,906 downwards.
CCACGGGGTATCCCTTGATCCCCGCGAAGCTGCCCTTCAAGAACTCAAAACCACCGTGTGCGGGCTCCACGGTGGGCGCCAACTGTCGTGGACATGACACTACAGATGCCCTAACAAAAGGACTTAGGTGTGGAGCCATCGCAACTAGGTTAGCTTGATGGGGTTAAACGGGACAAAGGACACAGAGAGTTTACCCATGTTTGGCCCCTCTCAACGAGGTAAAAGCCTACTCCTGCTTTAGGTTGTATTGCTTGGGATTCGATTACCAGGGAGCGAATACGCTTGACCTAGTTCTCAATGAGTTGTTTCTTGTCCTAACCCGCCGCCGGGTCACCCCTTTATATACACAGGTTGATGCCCGGTGGCTTACAGAGTCCCGATCGGCTCATACACAACGTGTCCGGCTCGGTGACTAACTAAACTTGCCTTACAATATAAGTTACACATATGGCGGTTCATCCTCTTGGGCCTCAAGTTGCCTCTGGGTCTTGGGCCTTCAATAGGCTTGCTTCATGACCCGCCATCTTCATCTTTAAGTGGCCAGTGGTATGACCCAGCCCCTCATGGAGGGTTATACCCAGTAGTTATATCCCCAACAGTACCGATGTGCGAGACATCAGCGATCGTCTCTGGTCTGCTATGATGAGCTTTCTAACTTGACTAGGCTCCATGACCTTGATCCAGTCTTTTTCTTTATTTCTTTTAAATGCGAGAAGGACTAATTGTGGCGTGTTTGTTAAACCAAACTGCAGTTCATCATAGGGCTTCGGATTGTACTCAGACAACAGACTGATCCAATTGTGTCTAGTAATATAAGTGATGGATAGTGACTTCGTTACTGACACGACATAAGAAGTGAAACCTGCAAAAATAACCATCATAGAGCAAACCAAACGGTTTATTCTGTGACGAATGTTACATGGCAAAACCTGCATCGTAAAATTGCAGCAAAAGTAAGAATACATGACATTAAATCAATAAGATTTAGACAGTAAATCTATAAGATTTACTTGATGTAACACGAGTGAATCCTTACTAGGAAATCACTATGTTCAAGTTCTAAACAGAAGATTGATCGTCCAATTACGCGTGGCAGGCAGGGCCCCAGCTTACTCCCACAAGCAGGACAGTCCAAAGGTCGTGACAAATCATATGGACCGAACATCCATGGGACTGGAAATCCTGGTGGGTGCGATAAACCCTGCAATGCATACAGATATTGGAGTGTAACCATAATTGATAAACCGTCCTCACAAAAAAGATGATCTGGATACTGAAAAATATACAGACTGAATTGAGTGGACAAACATTAACATAGACTGTTCCCAGGACTCACCACACAACAAAAGCGGCAGTACTAAACAATACAGGGTTCACACACAGAAATCAAGTATTGAACAATAGTACTTAGTACAGACAAGCAAATTTGCACCAATTAAACTCTGCAGACTATTTCTTGCCACCGACCTATGGGATGAACCCCGCATAACTGACTAGGCCATGGACTTCGTGAGAGATTTCTACCAGCACCATCACTATCTCGTCAACCTTGGAGAACCTAACAGAGTGGTCTTTCCACTCATAAACATGACGATGAAGACAATCCGCATCAGATTTGTCGGGAAGCTTTACAAGAACCACACCCTTCGTAATCGAAGGCACAACCAGGAAATTGTTGTGGTGAAGTACACCCTCGAGAACATGCCTGACAACAATGCTACAGGAAAACACTATTTCAGGACACGTGGCGACAAGGACACAATAGCTGGATAGTTTAGCAGTAGAACTTATCCTCAGGTCTTCTAGTTCACACGGCATGACTTTGAGAACTTCATCTCCACCGCGGACCTGGATCTAATTCAAACAGAATCCAAATATTTTATTACTACCTCAGTTCAGATATATAAGATGATTTTTGATATTTTAATCCATATAAGACTACATATACGCACAGAAATGAGTGAACAAAGACACTGGAACATGTCTTCAAAGGCATGAGAGCAGAGGGATTACTTGCAATATCCATAACACAAGTTACTGTGGCTAATATACTCTCTTCAAAGGTAGCATTGATGTTCATAAAGTAGTTGAAAGTAATCTACAAGAAATCAGTGTCAACCTCTCGCATCTTTTGGTCAAAAGAGGAATTTAGAACCGTCATTTGGCACACAAAAATCATATGCAAGATCACCCATAAAGTTGTACTACTAGTACTAGTACTGCGTGTTAGATGAAAAAACACGATCAAGATCGAGAAAAATATTGTCAAGAAGAGATATTACCTGGACTTGCTTAATGAGGGATGCTGGAGAGGGGGCCTTGGACAGGGCAATTGCCTTGAGCTTGTCTGCGGTAGTCTTGGCGGGGTGCTTGCGCTTCTTTGTACCCTGAGCCTCGACGGTTTTGGCCAGAGCCATAGACATCACTTCGGCCAGTGCTCCAGGGTCCATCAAGAAAGTGTCAAATTGAAATAGAAGAAAAGAAACCATAATCACAAACCCAAAGGAAGAACAGAGAGGGAGTTATAGGATCAGTCTCGGGGTTGGAAAACCAGGCCTTGGCCAGAATCAACACCATTGATGCGCTCACCTTTCCTTCTTTGGGAGAGAAGAACAATGGGAGAAGCAGGTCGGGGTTTTCTTGAAGAAATGAGGAACAAGATGAGGGAGAAACGAGTTGGGGTTTTCTTCAAGAGAGAAAGCTGAGGGAGAAGAGTGAAATGTTGGTTGCTTCGTCCGTCCAACTTACTGCTGGACAGGTGGGGGTTTTGTGATTTGACGGCTCATTGGGCATGACTGCGGCACTTCGATCAGGGTAGTCTACCGTGCAGTTGGACACTCTAGTACGGACTGATTTAGTGCATGGCTAGTGGACCCTGATGTTGGCTGTCCCACACGTCGGCAAAAGTGAGTAGCAAGGTTCCCAACGACCATCGAGGAGGATCCGCACGGTGGAGCGTGTCCACTGTTTCTGAAGAAAAAATGATTACAACAAGCGTTTCCACTCTTACGACGGAGGAGTGCGAAACACGATAGCCACTTGAACTTACACAGTGCTCCTACTACTAGGCATGTGTAGTGGTTCATACGTCAGTACTACATAATCTTGTTGCTAGTGTAGTAAGATATGACGATAACAAATGATGTTGTGCACATGTCAATTATATGAACAGTAATGTAACATAGTACCCCTTTTTTGATTGTCCGGTCGAGAATGAATGATGAGATCAATGTTAACAGAACTAGGTCTACAGCGCACGGAGAGTACGGTGCTACAGTACTCCACGGAACATGAACCATATGAAGCACGAATCAGTGTTAGGCAGGGTGTATGAAGGGTGCATGGGATGGGAGCAAAAGTTCCCTTCTCGACCCACTTTTGGGTGTTTGGCAGAGTGCATGAAGGGTGCATGAGTCCACACTAGTAGGTTAACACAAATACAATAGGAGCATGCATGAAGAGGGGTGCTGAGATGAGCATGCACGGCGAGGGAACAACTATATTGAGATGAGAATGCAACCAAACACACCCACGCTTTGTGCTACAGTGACTGATCTGCACCGTCTAAGTTTGATCCAACGGTCATCTTGCGCCGAGACATGGACATGCCCATGCCCATGCAGAGGACGCCTAAACACCATCGAAGTCCCTCTGCTTCTCGACGCGCACGATGTTGGTGATGCAGGGTGCCACTGCCCGCAGAGTCCGCTGCTGGTCGACGGGAGCCAGCTCGTCAAAGACGGCGTCCAATGGCACGAATGGATTCCGGTGACGAAGCCCTAAGATGATTCGCCCGGCAACAGCGACGGCAGCCCGCAACCCCTCCTTGTCCAGCTCCGCCCCCACAATCGCGCGGAGACGTCTCAGCTCCTCAGAGATATAGGTGAAGAAGGAGACCAGGTCAGGAAGCCGCAACTCGTTGAAGTCGACGGGGTGGTCGAACGGGTTTAGCCCGATGACCGGCAAGGTCGCGCTGGCATGACGGTAGGCATCGTGCAGCCGCAACATGTGCATGGCAACATGGTCCACCAAGTGGCTGAGGCGATCCTGGACCTCGTCACAATCGGCCGGCTCGCGCTCTAGCCGGATTGCCTGAACGCCTATCGTATCTCCCGCTTTCTGCAACAATGTCGCCGATGCCTCGAGCATCTTTGTGCTGGACGCCTTCCGCTTTTGAAGCTTCGTGAACTCCCGCACATAAAGGAGGAGCATGGCACTCCTCTCCTCCTTGAGCTCACGGAGCTCCACGTCCTTGGCCCTGAGGTCCGCATGCTTGGCCTGGATCTCCTGTGTCAGGCGCCTCACCTTAGACTCCGTGATCTGGTGTGCCACCATGGAACCAGGTAGAAGCAATGGGGAGAGGAAGCAAAGGGGGCGAAACAACTGAAAGGCAATGCAATCTATGGGAAGGCGGAGGGAGCCAACCGAGAAGCGGGGTGAAACTTTTGGTCTTCACCATACGAAAACACCAGTCGACGACTTTTCACATCAGGGAGCAGTGGGTTTTACAGGCGGAGTCATCGTGAATAATTGCTGCGCGCCTGCTCCCGTCAACAAAAAAATTAAAAATCCTGTCGCGCCTGCCGGACCCAAAGACCAGAGCAATGCCGTGGTGGATATTTCAATTTACTTGCCAGCAAGGAGATAAAAAAAGGGGTGAAAAAACAAATGTGGCGGCGGCCTATCTAATTGGTCGCACTAGGCCAACTAGCTAGCCACCGTGCTTCACTGATGTACTCGGCGGGAAAGGTGGTCTTTCGTGATTTGATGACTCATTTACTTGCTTCGGCGCTACGAGCAAGGAGGACCCAGAAAACGCGCGGTAGGGCGTCCCACGTCTCAGCAAGGAAGAAAATATGCATGCACCACCCAGGAGGACCCCAAAACCGCGCGGTAGGGTGTGTCACGTCTCGGCACGGAGGAAAAATGTGCGTGTAAAAATATACTGTATCAGACGTACTACCTATGGTTTGACCTCGGGACCCAGCCAGTCGGTCGAAAACACCCCACTAGCCACACAACTTCATCATGCTAACGTGGCACGGAGGATAGGTGTGGTTAGCTCCGTCTCGACCAGCCACAACGTCTCTTGTTCTAGGTGATTCTTCTATTTTCCAAGCTTTTGTTTAGTTATAATAACACCACGGCAAGCTAGCACCACTCTTCGTGTGTGCCCGTGCGTCTAAAGGTTAGACGATGGAGAGGAGAGAGAGATCGTAGACATGGGACCCACCAGTAAGTGAATCAACGGTCATGCACGTGTTGACGAGCCACTCCCTCTACTCTACTCAACGTAATACTGTATAAGATCAAGGTATGGGACAAAACCAACAACCGTTGTTTCAGGCTATCGACTTACGCTTTGTAGTCAAGGTTGCCAGTTCGAATCTCGTCTTTGAGATTTGTTAGTTTTAGGTCCAAATTTGATCAATGACAAGTGGGACCCCCGTGTGTTGGTCCGATATTTCAGTGTAGGATAGTTTTTTGAACAAACACTTTGCGCGGTTAGACACGTAACGGCATGAGTTACACGTATTTTGCAAGTTTAGGAACAAAAATGACAGCATCATAGAATATCACATCCACCCCGCAGCTTAGATGATATGGTGATATGAGTTTTTACGTAGTTGGAACTGAGATCCAATGGCTTGGGAATAGTCTTTGTAATTATGCGCAATTTCCAAACTCTCCAAGGTTTTTTTTTGCAAATAAAACATTCAGGCATCGTGTGTGCCGCTGCATCTTGGATCCAACGGCTCCCAGTTGCTCATATTAGGTGCTCCCCGTAGCTTAATTAGCCGCTACGGTGATACGAGCATCTAGGACGTATGATCTGTTATCAGATGCCACATGCGTAGTACTTGTACTTCCCGCGCAATTCCACAACTCTCTCAGGCGTATATTGCAAAAATATTCAAACCTCCTTCTGTGAGCCGTTAGATCTCCGGGAACTCGTATCACCATAGAATCTATGGTGCGGGAGCACCTCATATTCTCCCGTACGAGAAAACATCAGGTGCTTTCGCAGCTTGGATGCTACGGTGATACCATCTTCGAGGTCATTCGATCTGAGATCCAATGGCATCTGAGCAGTCTTTGTGCTTGTAAGCAGTGGCTGAACTCTTTGGGGGGTTTTCTGCAAAAAACATTCGAACCACCGAGGAGTTGTTGGATCACAGATCCACTGGCTCCGAAGAGCTTGTATCACCAAAGCATCTAAGGTGTGGTAGCACATGATATTCTTACATACAGGAGAATATGAGGCCCTCCTTCATCTTAGATGCTACGATGATACGAGCTTCGAGGTCGTTGGATATGGGATCCAAGGGCATCTGAGTAGATTTTGTACAAATTGTGTGCAATTCTCAAACTTATTAAGGTTTCCTGTAAAAATATTAAGACACCTTGTGAGCTGCTATATCTCAGATCTACAAGCTCCAAGCAAGTCGTATCAGCATATAGCATCTAAGGTGTGGGGGCACATGATATTCTCCCGGGGAGGGGGCGGGGTTGCACAACCAATCAGTGTTTGGGAGGGTGGGGAAAAATATAATATTCAAATAATATAATCTAACCAATCCTAAATAGAGCTTCACAATTTTATCTAAGGTCGAGGGGTTACCCCCGACAATCTACATAGCTCTCCGCCTAAACACAACATTTGCATGTATGTAGTACTAGACTTAATATTCATGCTTCAGTTTCTTGTTCATTTTAAATATTGAATTGAGGACCATGCATGTCTTACATTTTTACTCCCTTCGTTCCTAAATATTAGTCTTTTTAGAGATTTCAAATGGATTGCCACATACATATGTATATAGACATATTTTAGAGTGTAGATTCACTCATTTTGCTCCGCGTGTAGTCACTTGTTGAAATCTCTGAAAGACAAATATTTACGAACAGAGGGAGTATTTTTGAATTCGTGTCATGCATGCATGGTTTGGAAAAATAGATGCACTATACTTACTGGATTGTTGTTGTATTCGTGTGTGTGTGTGTGTGGTCATATTCTTGATACATACAAAGTTTTCTTGCCACCCTACCGTTCATCTTTTAAATTTGAATTTGCAATGAAAAACTTAGTAGGGATACCATGAAATGTGAAATCCACGTTGAGATCACTATATCACAAACTCACTCTAATTCAAGAACTCATCATAAATCAATTACCACATTGAGATTACTATTTTCAAGGAAAATACGGGCATTGTAATACATATAGATTCGTTCGGCAATTTAAAAGATTGGTTTCGTATTCTCGAATGTTAGCACCCAACGGCGTACCAGCCTGACCCGGGCTCGTGTTGATCCTCCAACAAAAAACCCCGGGCTCGTGTCCTTCTGGTGGCGTGCGTGGTATGCACATTAGCCAACCCCAACCAGTCGAGCCTCCGCGTTTCGAGTCGAAATATCTGGCGGCCAGAATTCCAGCCCTAGGAAATTCCCCTCATGTCCCTGGTCCATAATGACTATGATGAACAATGCAGGGATGCTTTAGTAACTAGACAACGTTACCTACTGTGCCGAGCACGATTCAATTCCCTCGGTCGCCGCTACCGAAGGTCACCCGTCAACTCCATTGCCTAGTACTAATAGGAGTACTACACCAGGATGAGCATATAACTGAGCCCCGTTTGTTCCTACCTAGTACTTGAGTTAATATATCAGGCAATGCACTGGTACGGAGGGACTATCCTCTTACTCTGCATATATAACTTGTCTGAAGTCTAAATAAGCAAAATGTTAGACCAAATCCTTTCTTAAGAAATATTAACATCTACAATAGTAAAGATGTATCGCTTGAAAATTTACTGCATGATGCAGGTTATGATATTATTTCGAGTCTTGGATTTTAAATTTCAGAAAATCCAAAAGTGACCGGAAATTCATGAAACTGAGCATGGTCTCGTGATATGGCACAAATATTCCTTCATAATTTTTTCTTCAATTTGAGAGAAGCTGCTTATGAGAAGTTGCACAAATGAAGAGCCAAGGTATTTTGGAACAAAGACCTGTCACGTTAAGGCGAACGCTTTCACTATTCAAACCGTGGGCGTTTACGTGCCGCCACGAGTCCCGCTTCTCATCGGCAGGTGCCGTCCGAGCAAGCGTGTGAGTTGACGGGAGGCGTGCGAGCAGACCGCTGCGCCGGCTGACCGGGAGGCATGCGACCAGGCCGTTGCGCAGGCTCACCGGGAGGCGAGCCCTTTGACCAGGCTCTGCCGCCCACCTTCGTCCCAACTGCCCCCATTTTTAATGGCGCCAGCTCCACAGTTTAAAATCACCGCAGCACTAGCCGATATCGCTACAATCTTCTCTCTTCCTCTCCGATTCTCCTGTCATCTACCTCCAACATGCCTGACCTAACCGTACGCCATGCCGCATCACGATGGTATGCCCTTAGTTTTCTAGTTTCCTGAGGAAGACACCCAGCCGGAGTCACAAGAAAATAAGGCGCTTTGGGACGAGCTTGATCTGGCCTTGCGGGAAGATGCCGCGCCTGTTCCCGCTCCTGTTCCGGCTCCCGTCGCCCCGACTACACCAACGCCCATCCCCGTGGCATTGATGGGATGGGAGCCGCACATTGTCGCCAAGCTTGATGCCACGGGGTTCCACGAGGTCCCCGCCGACTCGCTCATGGAGACCAAAGTCCCGAACAATCTGGCCTTCCTTGAAGCTAGCACTAATGTCCAGGAGTACGCCAACAACGGCGCAAGATGCCGCCGTCGCCGTCGCGTTTTCTAAATTTGCCATGAAAAACGTTCGGATTGTCATGCTTAAAATCCGAATGTTTATCATTTCCGTTTATTTTAGATCGATCGTTGTATGAATGTAAAGTCGGAGTCATACTGAATGAAATCTATGGTTTGATCGATTGAATGTTCTGCAAGAGCCGTATCAAATTAAATATAAAACGTCATCAAGCCACATGTATTCCTTCTCATCGCAAACATTTCATATTAAATACCATGTCAATTCCAAATATTTTCTTAGGGAAGTCAATTCCAAATATTTTCTTAGGGAAGTCAATTCCAAATACTTGTAGGGCGTGACCAGCCCCCTTGTTCGAGCACTAGGCGATACATCTATTTATCAACGCATTTAATTATTACGGAGTAGAAAATAAATAGTACTAGATAACTTGTCCGTCACGGTCACTTTTGTTACTAAACTTTTTACATGTATAATCTATATCTATACCATCTATACCAAAGGGGCAGATCCAATTAATCTCGGCCATCAAATCATGTCAATCCAATGACCTAGACTGCTTCAATGTCGAGCGCTCAACATGTTTATCGTGCAGTTAATTTCATGCCAAAAATAGTGCTAATCACATAATAAACTGCAAATAATAAACTACTTCCAAATTAATGTGCATTGCACGTACACATTGACTAGTACTAGTAGTACGTGAAATTGGTGCCGTAACTGGTGAACGCGTCCAGATATGGTCAATGGCCACATCGCCCTTGAAGTTCTTCGTGGTTTGCCCGCAAGGCCTAAAACGTAGAAGGGGAGGAGAGAGAGAGCAGACATGGAACCCACCAGTAAGTGAAGGCGAATAGTACGTGCTAACGAGCCGGTCCCACTAATGTACTAAAAATAATATTAATACATGTTATCCATTAAATAGGTTGTGTTAATATAAAAACATTATATCAACAAAGTGGGGGGGTGCAACAAACGTTGTTGTACTATGTTGCCTATTGACGTGCGGCTTGAAGGCCCGGTCACATGTTCGATCCTCTTCCTTTTTAATTTTTAATTTATATATGGGTCCAAATTTGTTTCATGACAGGTGGGCCCCTCGGTGTGTAGTTTGTAGCACTTTAATTTGTGGGTCAAAATTTGTTCCATTACAGGTGGACTATCAGTGTGTAGTTTGGTAGCTTATTTGTAATAATTAAAGAGAACAACAGAGTTTTTTGCAAAAATACCATGATGCAATGTTGAAGGTGAGAAAAGACATGTGAGAGAGCGATGATCGAGCCAGGGGAAATCAATTGGGGGAGGTGCAGGGGTTGCAACGGTGTCTGGAGTAGTTTGGGCTGAATGCTACGAAAATATAATCTAAACCCACCGGAATAAATGCCTTCACAAATTAATCCAAGGTTGGAGTCCCCCTCGCAATATAAATAGCTCCGGCTGTGCGAGGGATGGAGAGGTAGCTTCAATGTGTGGAAGATACGGCGTGAGAAAGCGAGGTCAATCGAGACACAAATAGATAGAGACACAGTGAGTGTGGTCCGGCATTCGTTGAAAAGATATATATGCTCTGGAGAGATATTGTCCGATTGAGCTTTTGGGAAGGGGGAGGGCTGTAAGATAGAGCTTGAGAGACATGTAGATATATTTTGTGCGTGGGAGGAAGCAAGGTCAATCGATTACATATATAAAGGGAGAGAGATTGGGCACGTGTGGGTTGTCGTGCGATCGAAAGAGTGAGATGGGCTGGAGAGAGTGACCTAGATAGACAATGTGCGTGAGAGAGTTTACAATATGAATATGTCGAATTGGGATCATACATGGAGATATATCGTTTGTGTCCGAGAAAGAGCGAGGTCAATCGAGATACACACACACACACACACAGAGAGAGAGAGAGAGAGAGAGAGAGCGAGTGTGGCCCGCCATGAGGTCGAAAGAGTGGGGGCGGCTTGGATGGACTGACCTAGATAGAAAATCTGCGTGAGAGAGTATAGAGTGTGTCGATCAAGGCCCGAACAGGGATATATATTATTTGTGTGTGAAATAAAGCGAGTTTAATCGAGACTTAGATAAAGATAGCGAGATTGAGAGAGTGTGGTGTCGGTGCAACAAACCCTGGGTCTATTGCCCAGACTATGCACAGGCACAGGAGCAAGATCAGATCACCGGCCCAAGCCGAAGGACAAAGGATCAAGAGATTTTGTGAACCAGCATGCGGCACAGAGAGGCCAAGACCAAGCCAAGAGATCAAGATACCGCCAGAGAGATAGCCCCCCCTCGCCCGACAGGCGAACCTGGCGGGGCAAAGGCCACTTCAAGAAGTAGGCATCCAAGGCGCCCCGGCAGAGACCTGTCGGGGCTCACGAAGATAAAACCACCTCACCAAGCATCGTCGTCACGACCCGCGTCGTGATCAATGCGGTGTCAAGCCGCAAAGTGACTAAGTGGTAGGCATTCACCACATGTCAACCCGTTTCTACAGAAAGCACCCACAGATGACACATGTTCTACGACGTGTCAAGTGACCAAGTGCTGAGCTGGCGGAGCAGCCATACAAGGCTCGCCGGGCAAAGAGCGATGTGACACTAAGCGGTGCATTTAATATGCCCTGTCAGCCCACAGAGTTAGGTATGATAGCACTGTTTGCTATCTTATCAGTGTATAATGACTACTTTGCCACTTTGATGACCCCTTAGTCTATAAAAGGAGGCCCAAGGCAACTGTAGAAGGGCTTCGGCCAGTCGATAGGAGTAGCCGGACGACATACACACACATATGTAGTCACTGCCGCCCTTGCTGGTCAAGTGTACTATCTACCACCACCATTCTTCCACAATCAATCCACCAAAGCAGGAGTACGGTTTTACGCCTCACGGTGGCCCGAACCTGGGTAAATTGCTGGTCTGTTCTTTGCCGCGCTGCCGCACGCTGATCCGCTCTTTGTGCAACGTGACGTCTGACGGTGTCCTGGACTAGGGGGTACTCACCACGTCGTCTCCCGACCAGGTGGATTAGGCTGAGGACCCCCTTGGCGGTTTACTCATGGACCACTTCGGGCAGCCCATTCCGCATACAAGGAATATTCCGCAAGACTTGATGATCAAGACAAGGACTCCTCTCCACCAACGTATTCGACTAGGACTCTTGTTATCCTAGGCCTCCGGTAAATTATATAAGCCGAGACCAGGCTAGTGGATAGATCGTTATGACATTATTCATCATACTCTCAGGTTTTAGACCACAACATATCATCTCGAGGTAGATCAACTATGTAGTCATACAAATCGAATATAATCAAGCAGGAGTAGGGTTTTACCTCTTAGAGAGGGCCCGAACCTGGGTAAACACCGTGTCCCTCGCCTCCTGTTACCATTGATCCACAGATGCACAACTCGGGACCCCCTACCCGAGTTCTATTGGTTTTGACACCGACAATGGTGCTTTCATTGAGAGTTCTGTTGTGTGATCGGCAAAAGATCAATGGCTCGCCTGCAGATCAACTGAGACGTCGGCGTCTTCGTCGCTGACTCGACTGGTCACCCTGGCTTGACCGAGGACTGTGCCCTGCCTCTAATCTTCATTTTCGGAGGAGGGCCTTTATCAAGATCAAGTCCGATCTTTGTCATGATCATGGAGGAATCATCCATGGAGCTCAACGTCAACATTGCCCTCGGGTGACCGTGCTGTTTTTCCGAACAACAAACTTGTATCCGCTACCACCACCTCCTCAAATTGTGCGGAATTGAGTCTACAACAACACTGTAAAATTTCATCGTGTTCCGGTGGAGCAATCTCCGCCGATCTCCGATATACCGAGGCCCTGTCGAATCTAGACGGGAATCTGGACAAGTTTGGAGCGTGATGTCCAGCATCTAGCTCGGACGTCCTATGGAAGATCCAACCATTGATCGGCTGCGGAATTCCAATATATAACATCTCTCAAAATTTCAGCTCGATCCGACCGTCCAAACTCCGGGAACCTTCCGATTAGTGCATCACTTTTCGGATCTGTTTTCTGCACAAATACGAATCCGAACTGAGTTCATCTTTCTTCATGAACGGGATATTGGACAACCTTTTTGGAAGAATCTCTTTGTAGGGTATTGTGTTTTGTTTCCGAACACATGCTCACAAATTTTGCTCCTTTTCGGAAGTAACCTTCACCGTCACACCGGTGTCAAACCATCCCTTACTCCACATCTGTCGACCTGCGCTAGACAGATCGTCGCTTCATCGAGCCGAGCCCAACCTTATCGGATCATTAGCTCGGCAAGCCGAAAAAGAGTTTGGCATCGCGAAGACTAAATTATGACCAACACCATCGCCCCACGGATTGCATGGGTCAGGCGCGCCGACATCGCTGCTCGGTCACTTCATCAATCCGGCTTTGACCGCGTCACAAGTTATGACCAGCGTCAGCATGGCCGCACTGTTGCTTCTTCAAGCTGATGTCCATCACGCCGAACCGCTTCAACACCTCGGCTGACATGGCAGCTGCAACGTCTCCTTACCGACCCGCTACGTTACCTCGGCCTAGACCGGGGGCTTCGCCATCTCTTCATCAACCTACTCTGAAGACTTCAGCGTCACCAGCTGACCAGCTTCGTCACGTTAGCTGGACCGGGGGCTTTGCCTCGACGGGCCAACATTTGCCACCATAGCCATGCCGTCGCTTCATCGCCCATCAGGCAATGGGTGGGCGGATTGAGTCCCAATTTTGGGAGTAACCTTTCTTCAGATTGGTACAACAGATAAACCAGGTGCTATTAATCCTATTAATTTTTTCTTGCTCGGGTTTATTACTCAGATTTGTTACATCATCTGTACACAGGTCTGTCAAATGTTGGCCGCATTAATGACGGTCGCGTGGTGGTCCGGTCAGTTTCCGTACACAGTTCGGTGAACGCCGCATCTGAAGCTCGGACCGACCTGCGAATTCAGGCTTTGTCACGCCTCTACCGCATCACGCCGATGCCCTGCATCGACATCGACTTCGGCGCCAGGCCACATATCTTTAATTTTTTATTAATTATTATTAATTTGCGTAAATTAAGTATGTGAGTATTTTTATATATTTATATTATTATTTGTTGGACTGCACTATTTTACATGTGTAGGTAATCGACTTCGATTACGTCACGCGGTTACTTCTGCAAGCCGACGTCGTTGTCCCAATCGGCGTAAATCGGCTCGCGTGATCACCTTGTTGGTCGAATTGCAATACCGACATGTTGGTAGCCTCGGGGACTTCGGCATCGCTGAGAGAGCTCTACCTCATCGAGTGTTCGGCACACAGGCCATATTTCTTTTATTACTCACTTTGCATTAATTATTTATTATGCTATGAATTTTTTTAATTTATTATTATTACTATTATCTCCGGCTTGCACTATTTTCTGTGCATAGGTAAATAATCCGGGTCGGGCAGCATTGTCACCTCGGTGTACCAACGTACCACGTCACCTCGGCTATCACTTCATTAACCCACGCTGGGAATTTTGACGTCACACTACCGGCCTGCATTGGCCATGCTATGTCGCCACTTCGGAGTGCCAAGCTCTTCGCTCCGCCACCTCGGGACCGACTTGGGGGTTGAGACCTTGAGCCGCTATAAGCTCGGCCCATGTCACACCGAGCACATTAACCAGCTAAGTTGCTTCCATGCTCAGTTTTTTTAATTCTTGTTCGGTTTGACCAAACATTATAGTTATTTATTAAAAAGTTAGTTTGTCAAAAACATTGTTTGTTAAATTTTTTCGTTTACCCAAGTTAACTGGGGGCTCGTAAATTTATACGAGTCATTTTTGTTTTCTTCCTAGTCGTTGCAAAATCTTTTTCTATCACTCCTTTTTCGACGCGAGTGTGTGGTCAATAGCCGGATAGCCTATTTTCTCTGTAATGTCCGGTCGGGTTTAGTTCGCTAAACTGGCCTAACGAGAAGTACCCCGCCTTCGGGATAAGAGGTTGAAGCCGTAGGCTGACCCGCTTGAAGTCTTAAGATGGGATGTGTCATGTTAAAGCACGACAGAAGCACAAATTTTTTAAGACCAATTGGAGATTGGCACAAAAAACTTGATTTAGTTCGGACGTGAGGTTTCCGCATAAGTTTTTTGGTTTTTTAAGCTTATGGCACTTTTGATATATTTGTGTGTTTTTCTTTTATGAGGCGGGATATCCTCTTGACCGAGGTACCCTGCGTAATAATCCAGTTTGGGAAATCCTTTTTGACCTATAGTTCGACATTTTTCCTGCCGACCAACACCTCGGTGTTGGGTCCGAGCATAAATCCCACAGTACATTGCCGGACACTTTTTAAGCATCAAAAATATCAACGGGGGGCTGCGGCTTGAGCCGAACCCACCAAAAGCCAAGGTACTCCAAGGAGTCCTCGGCAAAATGTTCTCGGATATTGCTTTATATGCATCAGTTTCGAATTGTATCTTCGGTCAATAGTTGGGTTGCCCGGCTCCTGTGCTTGCCTCCTATGTTCTGCTTTGTTCGGCTAGGTGCGCAAAGGGAGAACCAACGCGATTGTGCTTCCAGCTAGCATGGTTAAGCGCCTCAGTGGAGAAAGCCGAAAACTGACTGTCACAATATGCGTAAACTGGCCAGCGATCCGATGACTGTATTAAACTATAAGATCGATAGAGGTCACCCCGTGTTAAATGATGGTCCGTTCATAACATTGGCTTAAGTGTTTACGGCTTGACCTCGACTGTCGCCGAACACTAATCGGGGGCTAGTAACTGGCCTCCCAACTTTAAGTTCCTATGACTAAGTGAAAGTTATAAAGCCCGCATATCTGATTGCCTTGTTTCTGCTAGCACAATTGCCTCCGGGCACCGAGACGTCGGCTAAGGGTTGTTTTGTTATTGCGGAAACACCCTGCATAGCATCTACAAAGGGGTGGAAGCCGACGATGGGCCACATTCAAATGCTAAACGGTCGCAATGGAGTCAAAATAAACATATCTCATCAGCGTTTGTATTTATTATACAAGCGCTGCTTTCTGTAATTATCGTTATAAAGTCATAATATGCATCAATTTGACTTAAGATTTTTGCCAAGCTGAGTTGCCTGGCTCCTGAGATTACCCCTACGTTCCCGATTGTTCGACTAGGAGGTAAAGGGAGCACCTCTGTGATTGTTACTTCCGGGTCATCCGTGTTAGTACCTCGGACTGGGAGAAGCCGAAAGCTAGCCATCTTAAAGAATATAATTGGTCGGCAACGACGGAAGTGAAATTTTGGTTCATTAATACCATTGAGTTTGGGAACTTTCCCCTAACTAAGTCCTCAGTATTTTCCTCCCACATTGATCGGAGATGAGGTTTGATGATCATGGTCAGCATGAGAACCCAAAGAAAGGAACCGATAGCGGAACTATTTCCTTTGGAAGATATTTCTTCATATAACATATCTCTCCGCATATCTTTGTTTATAAAACCATATGGCCGAATTGCCTTGTTTGTCGTAAATCTTTGCCCTTATAAAGGCTTTATAAAGTAGGACAAACACTTCTCGGCTACTGGCCAAAGAGGTTGAAGCCGATGGTCGCTCAACAAAGTTTTGTACAATGCGGATCCAAGCATTAATGACCTAGAGTACTTAGATACATAGAACCATTACACATAATTTGTGATTTTACTCCGGATATCGATCCTTAATTCGGCCACCTGTGCCCGTATTAAGGCTTGGGGGCTACTGGGCTTCGGGCTTATCATTTACAAATATTAAAGGGGTACATCGATCCCTTGATCTGGTGTTGCCACCCGACCAGTGTCTCGGAGGCTACTGCATTGCCTATTCAATGCAGAAAATTCAAAGTACTTAGTCTATGGCTTGACCGAACTATGGGCAAACGCGTCTTCGGACAACAATAGGTACCATCTAGGACTCATCCGGCATCAAGCTAATATATTACGGCGGCTTCTCAAAACCCTCTCTCAAGGGCCCGTCCGCCGATCACTATCTCCTCTAATGTGCATCTCGGGTTTTAGGCCGACACACACCTTGAGGGCTACTGGCTATATATCTCATCAGTAAATAAATTGCATCAATCGGAAATAAAATCCACAAACAATCAGCCTAAGCCCGAGGTGGTGCATCACCTCGGAAGTAGTCCGGCATAAAGCTCGGTTACAAGTGGCTGGCTCCATAGAGGGCATCTCCGGCATTAAGCTTGTCTGAACCCTTTTAACTTTTTCAAGACCAAGGTAATCTATGACACCTCGGATACTGTCCGATGTTGGAGCTTGGATACATTCTGGCGTTGGAGCTCGGAAGCAGTCTAGAGTTGGTGCTTGGCTGCAAAAGATACCTCAAATGCAGTCCGATGTTGGAGCTCGGACGCGAGAGGACACCGCCGCACGGGAAACACTTCAAACCCGAGGTGGGAGTAAAAATAAAAAGGCATTAATACAGGCCGATAAATTAAAGGGGCTCCTCGGATACCCAACATGTAAACTTTTCGGATTTACTTCAGCGATCCTCAAGATCGAAGATAAGAAGATTTGTTGAACTAGTTTTCAAGACCGACTACCAAAGATGATGAGCAGTTCGGAAGAATCGAGGAGCGTCCCCAACTTGAAGTCTGGTTCAGGGGGCTACTGACGGTGTCCTGGACTAGGGGGTACTCACCACGTCGTCTCCCGACTAGGTGGATCGTGCCGAGGACCCCCCATGGCGGTTTACTCATGGGCCACTTCAGGCAGCTCATGCCACATACAAGGAATATTCCGCAAGACTTGATGATCAAGACAAGGACTCCTCTCCATTGCGGCCTTGCTTACCGATGGGGGGAAGGGGCATGTGGGAAGCAACCCCTTCGCCTACGGCCTGCAGGACGTGGCCGTCGAGATGTTGCCGAGGCTGCTCTCTTCCAATGCCTCTCGCTCCTGCTTCGGCCGCAGGGGATAGAATTGTGGCATCACCCGTTCCGTCCACTTCCCCACTTGGCGTTCGCAGGCCTCCGACAAATTATATAAGCCGAGGCCAGGCTAGTCGATAGATCATTATGACATTATTCATCATACTCTCAGGTTTTAGACCACAACATATGATCTCGAGGTAGATCAACTCTGTAATCATACACATCGGATATAATCAAGCAGGAGTAGGGTTTTACCTCTTAGAGAGGGCCCGAACATGGGTAAACACAGTGTCCCTCGCCTCCTGTTACCATTGATCCACAGATGCACAGCTCGGGACCCCCTACCCAAGATCTGCCGGTTTTGACACCGACAATGTCCCCCTACCGAACTAGCAAGGGGCCTCTAGGTCCCACAGGTGGCCGCGGACATCCCGCGACATCTTTGGCGCGCCAGGTAGGGGGCTCGCTTGTGCGAACCTGCAGGCGTGAATAGCGTGTCATCTGCATCACCATCATCATCCTCGATGATGCCACCGACCATGGTGCCCAAGAAGAAACCTAGTGCCTCCGCTCGGCCGTCAACCTCCGAGGCTCCGCCACCCGTGGCAGCTCGCACAACGGGAAGCGCGTGGGCGAACGAGGGGTGTGAACGCTGCGTGGGGGGGGAGTGGACAAAACGGGTGATGCCACAATTCTATCCCCCGCGGCCGAAGCAGGAGCGAGAGGCATTAGAAGACAGCAGCCTCGGCAACATCTCGACGGCCACGTCCTGCAGGCCATAGGCGAAGGGGTTGCTTCCCCCACGCCCCTTCCCCCCATCGGTGGGCAAGGCCACAATGGAGAGGCTCGGTCTGGGGCGGACTGCCGCCTTTCGCCGCTCCCGTCATGGGATCGACCGCGCCGCGTGCGTCTCCCCCAAGGCGAGTCGACCCACCAGCTGTGCTCGGTGGTCCCACTGCTAATCGGGCGCCCTTGCCACGTCGTCATGCCCTCCAAGTGGCCGTCTCGCACCCGCGGGGGCGTGGAACCATCGACGCTGGCTTTTCCAGGAGCCGGGCAACGGTGCAGTCTACTTCATCAACGCCCGTACCAAGTACCGCCACAGGAGCCATGGCGCGAGCTGAGCTGCTGTTAAGATTCTGGCCAGCGGCCGAGCAGATGGATGAGTGTCGTGCCACCATCTAGAGTTCACTCGGTTTCGCAGAGGTTGGGGGCTCGCGGCGGGCCGACCCAACACGACCACCTCAAGCGACGACCGCAACTCGCGTTGCTGGCCGAACGGACAGGGGCACCGCCACGGTGCAGTCCCTGCCACGACAGCCGACGCTGGCGCCTCAAGACCAAGACAACATCTCGATGGCTTCTTCTGAACCTCGAGCACGTCCGAGCCGCCGGCGAGCTCCGGTAGATGCACAAGTGAGAAATGCGCGCGTTGTTGCCGAGCAATGCCGCGACGAGCCCCGCCGTGCCGACGGATGCGATGGCCCAACGCTGACGACCCTGCACTCAGCGCTGGCAGGTGCCTTCCTTTCGAGGTTGGGTGCCCAGCCTTTACTCATTAGTTGCGGCGAGTCCGTTGGCCAGCTGTCCATACGTTCAAGCCAGAGATACCCGAGAAATACGACGGGAGGTTAAAGCCGGCAGAGTTCCTGATCATCTACACCATCACTGTTCAGGCTGCCGGGGGAAGAGACGAGAAGGTGTTCGCTAACTACTTCCCCTTGGCCCTCAAGTCCAATGTGAGGTCTTGGCTGATGCACTTGCCGGAGAAATCCTTTTCGTCGTGGGCAGATCTATGCGACGAGTTCATCGGTGCATTCACCGGTGGCCACCAAGAGCCCGGCAGGCCCAACGACTTGCAGCTTCTTCGATAGAAGGAAGGAGAAACCCTCCGTAAGTATTTACAGAGATTGAACAAAGTCCATTGGAATATCCCAAATATCCATCCAACTGCTGTGATAGCTGCCTTCCAGTCTAATGTGCGCAACCGCCGCATCCGCGCCGAGATGAACGTGCGTTTGCCCAAAACTGTGTAGGAGCTATACACTTTCCTGGATAAGGGCGCACAGATAGAGGAGGGAAGGAAGTTTCCTAGAGAAGAAGATTGTGTTAGTGTCGATTCAGAGGACGATGATGCATCTACTAGTCAGAAGAAGAGTAAGAAGCGCAGTCAGAAGCAGAAGGGCAAAGCACTGATGGTTGTGGAAAGATCAGACACTCCTAGTACCGGCTAGAAGGCCAAGGCTGAGGCCCCCGGCAAGGAAGCTGCTGCTTGCACTGCCTGTCGGGAGGCCGTTGACGCTGAGAAAGCTGGGAAAGGTGATGGGCCGTACTGTAAGATTCATTGGACCAAGGGCAATGACCTTCAAGAGTGCTATCAGGTCGAGCAGCTTGTGAAGAGACAGAAGGCAGAATATGAGAAACATGACAAGGAGAGAGGTCAGAATGCCGCTGGTGGCAAGGGTCGAGGCGGTGAAGCAAATCGCCCCAGCTGACCCTTTTGGAACCAAGGGAAGCCCGCCAGGGGTCAAGAGAAGGGAATCTGTGATGATGTGAGTGATGGAGTGGATGAAGAGGAAACCAGTGAGCAGGAATTTCAGAAGGCCACTGATGCCCTATGCATTGATGGGGGTGCATCCTTGTACGCCTCCCACCGCCAGCTCAACCGATGGGCACGGGAGTTCAATGCTATGGAGCCAGCGCCAGAGGCCCGGAAGCCGCTCAAGTGGTCCCACGCACCCATCATCTTTGATGAGGAGGATCACCCTCGCCGCACCACTGCGGTAGGGTGTTTGCCATTGTCGGTCTCCCCAACAATTCGCAACCTCAAAGTCACAAAGATGTTAGTGGATGGCGAGGCCGGGTTGAATCTGATTTCCCCGGTAGTCCTCAGTAAGCTTCAAATAGGAGAAGAAGAGTTGGAGGTTACCGGCACATTTCAAGGAGTTAATCCCGGCAGGGGTCACCCTAAAGGGAAGATTACGTTGCCGGTGACATTTGGGGGAGAACTGAACTATCGGACTGAGAAGATAGTGTTCGATGTGGTTGACCTCCCCCTGCCGTACAATGGGATTCTTGGACGCCCTGCCTTGGCCAAGTTCATGGCAGCATAACATTATGCTTACAACACATTGAAGATGCCTGGGCCACTGGGAGTCATCACTATCCCATCAGATGAGAAGGATGCAGTCATTTGTGTGGACAAGATGTACCGGGATGCAGTCGCAGCAGAGACAGTGACAGTGACAGTTCCCACCAAGGAGAACAAAGGAAAGAGGAAAGATTGTAGGACCTCCGGCATGGAGTCCGGGAAGCGTGCCCCCTCCGAGTGCACGACACCCATTGACGGCGTGCCGGAGTGTTCCAACATCAAGAGATCTAAGGTTGCTGCGCCCCAAGTGAAGAAGGTTTCGGCAGGGCTGGCGGGCACGGATGGTACCTTCACCATCAGTGCTACCCTTGATGACAAATAGGAAAACACGTTTGTTGCCTTCCTGCGGGCGAATGTCAATGTGTTTGCCTGGCAACCATCTGACATCCCTGGTATTCCCAGTGAGGTAATCGAGCACCACCTTGCTGTCTGCCCACATGCCCGACCCGTACAGAAAGTCCAGAAGCAGGCCTTGGAAAGGCAGTAGTTCATCACGGAAGAGATCAAGAAACTTGAGGCAGCCGGTTTGGTTAGAGGAGTGTTGCACCCCACGTGGTTGGCAAATCCAGTGGTAGTCCGGAAGGCTAATGGGAAGTGGAGGCTTTGCATTGATTTCACAGATCTCAACAAGGCTTGCCCAAAAGACCCATTTCCCTTGTTGCGCATTGATCAGATTGTGGATTCCACCTCAGGCTGTCATTTGCTCTCCTTCTTGGACGCATATTCTAGGTGCCACCTAATCATCTTGTCCAAGGAGGATGAGGAGAAGACGTCATTCATCACTCCCTGTGGTACGTACTGCTTTGTCCGCATGCCATTCAGACTAAAGAGTGTCGGGTCCACTTTTGCAAGGGCAGTTCAGATTAGTTTTGAGCCATAGTTACACAAAAACATAGAAGCCTATATGGATGATATAGTGGTCAAAACCAAGGATAAGGCTTCCCTTATCCAAGATTTGGAAGATAGATTTGCTAATTTGCGCAACATCAATTTGAAGCTTAATCCAGAAAAGTGTGTGTTTGGTGTCCCCTCTAGCAAGCTGCTTGATTTCTTCCTGTTCCATCGGGGGATCGAAGCTAACCCAAACAAGATCAATGCCATCGAGCAGATCCAAGCACCAAGGACAGTTAAGGATGTGAGACGCCTGACGGGATGTGTTGCCACGCTAAGCAGATTCATTTCCAAGTCTGCCGAGCGTGCCCTATTGTTCTTCAAAATTTTGAAGAGAGCAGGGCCTATGAAGTGGACCCCGAAAGCAGATGCAGTGCTGCAGGAGTTGAAAGCCTACCTGTCGTCTGTGCCTACTTTGGTTGCACCTAAACCCCAAGAGCCATTGTTACTGTACTTAGTGGCAACCAACCAAGCGGTCAGTGCGGCCTTGGTGGCACAGCGAGAAGTGGATGAAGCAGAAAGTGGACAGATTACGACAGAGTTAGAAAAGGATCAGAGCAGCAGTTAGCACGACAACGAAAACAACCCCAAGGACACGGCAAGGAAGAAGGTGGTGCAGCACCCAGTGTACTTCGTCAGCTCCTTGTTACAAGGGGCCAGATTGAGGTACTCTGGCGTGCAAAAGTTGATCTTTGGTCTCATTATGGCCTCAAGGAAACTGCGCCACTACTTCCAAGCCCATGAGCATGGTTGTCACTCGTTTTCCGTTGCAAAGGATACACCGAAACCCTGAGGCCACCGGCAGAATAGTGGAGTGGGCTTTGGAGTTATCCAGCTTTGGTTTGAAGTTTGAGAGCACATCAACCATTCAGAGGAGGGCGCTGGCAGAGTTTATTGCAGAATGGACGCCAACCCCTGATGAGGAAGAAACAGAGACATCTCTCCCCGGCAAGGAATCACCCCAAGAATGGATTTTGTATTTTGAAGGTGGTTTTTCCCTAAAAGGTGCAGGGGCTGGCGTGCTTCTTGTTGCCCCCTCCGGGGAGCACTTGAAGTACGTCGTCCAAATGCACTTTGGCTGGAAGAGGCCACCAACAATACAGCTGAATGTGAAGGGCTCCTTGCCGAGCTCAGGATCGCAGCAGAATTGGGAATCAAGAAGCTGCTTATTCGAGGAGATTCATGGCTTGTGGTCAGACAAGTAAATAAGGATTATCAAAGTCCATTGATGGAGGCATACGTCGAGGAAGTGAGGAGATTGGGGGAACACTTTGATGGGATGCAAACAGAACCCATACCCCGTGCGGAAAACAGCATAGCTGATCACCTGTCAAAGTGTGCTGTGCAGAAGCTTCCTGTGGAACCAGGGACTTTTGTTCTTCATCTCACTCAACCCTTAGTATCCCCAGCAGCAATGGCACGGAAAAGGAGAAAATTGGACTCCTGTAAGCCTCTCCCGGTAGCGCCATCCGCTCCCGGCAGGGCCTCTGCCGGCAAGAACTCCTCGATGACTGTCGGACCGCGCCCTCCTGCCGGGCACATGGCCTTCGCGGACGAGGTTTGTGCGCCTGCAGTAGAGGAGGTGCCGCTAGTCCTCGTTGCCGAACCACAGGCTCCAACTTGGGCAGGGCATATTGTCCACTTCGTCCAGACTAGAGAACTTCCCGATGACGCAGATGAATCTGAAAGAGTATCAGTTTGTCTATGACACTCTGTACAGAAGAATGCCTAACAGTGTGAAATTGAAGTGTATCTTCCGGGAAGAAGGAAAGGAACTGCCGGCTGAGATTCACAGAGGAATGTGCGGCTCACACATTGGATGAAGGGCATTAGTTGGGAAAGCATTCTGGCAAGGATTATATTGGCCCACACCCCCCCAAGATGTTGTCGAGCTCGTCATGACATGTGAAGCCTGCCAGTTCCATTCCAAGAGAACACACCTGCCTGCCCAAGCTCTTCAGACAATCCCTCTATCATGGCCATTTTCAGTCTGGGGGCTCGATATCCTCGCCCCTTCCCCCGAGCAATCGGGGGCTTTGAATTCTTGTTCGTTGCCATCGAGAAGTTTACAAAGTGGCCGGAAGTGACTGCCGTGAGAAAGGTGACTGCACAGTCAGCTATCAAGTTCTTGTAAGAATTGGTGTGTCGTTTTGGAGTTCCGGCAAGGATCATCACTGACAACAGTACCCAATTCACAAGTCGCGCCTTCATGCAATATGTTCATGCCCTCGGATGCAAGACCTCATTTGCTTCCATGGCACATCTACGGAGCAATGGACAAGCTGAGAGGGCGAACGCTGAAGTGCCGCGGGGACTCAAAACAAGAACCTTTGATATGCTGTAGAAGCACGGCAGGCGGTGGATTGATGAGCTTCCGGCAGTGCTCTGGTCCCTTAGCACGACACCAAATCGAGCCAGCGGAAGGACTCCCTTCTCCCTAGTCTATGGGGCAGAAGCAGTTATCCCCACGGAACTCATTTATGGGTCGCCTCGGGTGCTTGCCTACGATAAAGTAGCACAAGTTCAGCACCTTCGTGACAACGCTATGCTACTCGAGGAGAACCATCTCTGGGCCGCTACGCGTGCTGCACGCTACCAGCAAGCCCTGCGTCGCTATCACAACCGCAGGGTTCGTGCCCGGTGCTTTGAGGAAGGTGACCTTGTCCTTAGGAGCGTTCAGTCCGCCAAGGGTACACACAAGTTATCACCGAAGTGGGATGACCCTTACCGGGTAGTACGAGTCACCAGACCTCGCGCAGCCATTTGGAGACCGGAGATGGCACTCAGTTGCAAAACTGATGGAATATTGAGCATCTCCGTAAGTTCTACCCGTAAGGTGCAGAGGCTGCCGGGTACTGCCCGGCAACCACCCATTGTACATGGCCTTGCCGATGTTGCATGTAACCCCTTTACAAGCCGGGGCGATGACCCCATGCAAGATAAATAAAGAAGCGCTGAAAGAGGGGATCCCCCACAAGAAGATCACATGCATGCTCGAGCGTATCCTTGACCTTTTATGATTATGTTTTTATGTATTTTCTCAAGCATTTCATAAATCATAGCATAATCATTGGGGTGGGATTTCATACTGCATCATCTTCATCTGCTATCAGAATGCAGGTTTTTACCTTGCATCCGCTGCAGCAGAAGAGATGAGTGTTGTGATCCCCGGCAAGCCAAACTGATAAGTTCTACCTCCGGTACGCTAGTCTTCTGTAAAGCTATACTTAGCATAAGAAAACCTCGCTTCTCTTTTAAGGCTTAGGTGCTCCTATCTTCGACTTGAACGCTGCTTCGGTCGTGGTGGTCGTAGCAACCTTTGATAAGAAGGAGTTAGCGGGGGGCTGGCCCCTCTGTCTGTTCCCCGGCAGATGTAGCTTTCCGGCAGACAAAGTGGGTGCCAACAGGATAGCCTGCCGGAACAAACTCGTTTATTTAAATTAAGGGGGACATTACCCCGGCATGGACATACACGTGCACGAGTTCCCGGCAAGGTTAATATTTTTCATTCATATGCTGATACAAGTACAAGCCTTACAGAACACAAACACGGACACGAGGGATTACATTATTTGAATTAAAGTTTGGCAATTGCCTACAGATTTAAGATTAAAAAAAATATAAGTGCCATGTTACGCCTCTGCCCTTGTCCATCTCCTACAGGAAGAGGGCGAAGGAGCCGGAGGCGGGCACGGCTGGGATTCGGCGCCTCCCCAGGAACAGGACGGTGCCGCTCCCAGGAAGGAGGAAGAAACCGGAGGGCAGACACGGGTGCTGACGTTTCTGGAGGGCTTGGTGACAAGTTTAAGATTGAAAAAAGATAAGTGCTCCGTAACCCTTTTTTTCCTTTCTCTGCTCATCCTCTCCAGGATTTTGGGACAAGGGGGAGAGGAGAATACAAGAAGCCCACCCAAGTGGCGAGGCGGCGAAATGGGAGTACGGGGACAGGACAACGTCCAGCAAGAAGCCCCAGCTTGAGCGCTTATGGAATCACCCACCAAAGCTCAGCCCGAAGACTGCTGGAGGTGGGGAGAAGGCGCCAAGAGGACGTCCCTCCCCGGTCATCACCCAGAGAGGCCGGAGATGACGATGTCGGGGAGGGATGAAGGAGCGGAAAGACGGGGCGGCAGGTCGCCGGTCGGAGACAGGGGCATCCACGCCCTCGTACTCTGACTGGCCCCTTGCCGCCCGCCTTCTTCGTCTTCCCTCGCTTCCTCGTCACTACCGTTGCTCCCGATAAACATCGGGACTCGGGTCCGGCGCCTCCAGCAGAGAAAGGACAAGCAGCCGGAGCAGCCAGGGAGGGCGAGGCGCACTGCACCCCACCTTGGCGGACAGCAAGACACGCCTCGCATAGACACCAGCTCCAAGAGCCCCGGGAGAGTTGGTGCTGGGATTATCAACAATCTCCAGCCCCGCCTCCCGGCCGAACCTTGAAGATCCCAAGTGATTTATCACGCCAAAGACCAGGCTCACTCCCCAAGCATCAGCGCCTATACGAGGCAGCAACAGCCTCCAGCAGGAGCCCGGGGGCTGGCCCCAGGCCTCCCCCTTCGCCATCAAGAACTACCGGAGAAAACGGAGGAAGAAGAAGAAGAGTGCGAAGATGGTTGACTCCGCCCTCCTCCAACCCTACCTTTTTATAGGCCGGGCGGAGGGCGCGACAGCTCCATCAACAGGCAACCACCGTCCTCCTCCACCAAGTCAAGACAGGGGGCCCTCGCCATGACGCTCCCCCGCACCACACGCCTCTATTACCTACCCCACGCAATGCATGCAGCATACGTGGGTAAGGATAAGGGCGCGCGGTGGGAAGAGTAATTTGGCTGTTTCCACCCCGTGCGTTAAAGTCATTCATGGGCCATTGCTGGAGCGGCCCCACCACTATTGGCTTTACACCACGCGCGGGAAATTCGGAAACTGACCCGCAATCAAGACTAATGAAGCAGCAACGAAAGAACCCAAGGGGCCAACCCCTTCAGCAGCCCTGTCGGTGCACTTATTAGGTCCTACCCCGACGACGCTCAGCAGCGCGATCGGGGCAGGCCCGGGGGCTTATGTCGGTACAACAGACCCTGGGCCTGTTGCCCAGACTGTGCACAGGCACAAGATCAAGATTGAAGCCCCAGCTCAAGTTGGGGATCGAGAGACCAAGAGATTTGAAGAACCAGCATGCAGCTAAGAAGAACCAAGATCAAGCCAGAGAGACAAGATATCGACAAGAGGAAGGCCTCCCTTGCTGGTCAGGCGAGACCGGCAAGGGGCAAGGCCACCACCAGAAGCAAGCAGTCGAGATTCCCCGGTAGGCCCTGCCGGGGCTCACGGGGGGCAGAGCCGCCCCGCCAACCACTCAAGTGCGACCCATGTCACTAATCAGGGTGGTGTCAAGCCGCAAGATGACTAAGTGGCAAGCGTTTGCCACATGTCAACCCCTTTCTATAGGAAGCACCCACAGGTGACACTCGTCCTGCGACGTGTCAAGAGAGCAAGTGCGGAGCTGGCAAGATAGCCCGCCAGGCCTGCCAGGCGACTAGTGATGTGACACTAGGCGGTGCATTTAATGCACCCTGTCAGCCCACAGAGTTAGGTATGATAGCACTGTTTACTATCATATCAGTGGGTAATGACTATTTTGCCACTGTGGTGACCCCTTAGTCTATAAAAGGAGGCCCGAGGCAACCATAGAGGGAGTTTTGGAGGTTTGGCCAGTTGATAGGAACGGCCGAAGACATACCCACAGATAGGTAGCCACGGCCGCCCCTGCCGGGCAAGTGTGCTACCCTCCAAAACAATCTTCCCACAATCAATCCACTAAAGCAGGAGTAGGGTTTTACGCCTCACGGCCGCCCGAACCTGGGTAAATTGCTGTTGTGTGATCTCTGCCATGTAGCCACGCGCTGGCCTGCTCTTTGTGCAACGCGACCTCCCCTACCGAACCAGCAAGGGGCCGCCCGGTCCCATAGGTGGACGCGGAAATCCCGCGACAGCGGTGGCCTCTCTCTCTCACCGTTGTTCACTGATCTGGCCGCATCCCGTCCACTGGCGGAAAGGGGGGATGTGCATCGTTTCTCTGTTCGACGGCGTTGAGGCAGCACGTCCCGATCTGCGGTACCCGCCGTTCTCTCTGACCAAGCTCCCGCGCGGTAGGGCCTTCGCCACTTGCTCGTTGCCGCAGTATGGGCAGATCCCGGTCGTCGGCGCCCTCCTAGTTACATCCCGACGACCCTCGGTACAACTTCCTCCGTCCTAGCTCTACTGCCCATCTTCCCACATTGCTGCATGTGGGAAATCCTGCATGTGAAAAATTGGATGCACTTCGTGTACAAAATGGACAATCTCTTTCGAAGTATCAGGGTTTCGGACGAAAACTCATCTGTTACAAAGGGATTTCATTTTTTGAACTTATTTGAACTCCAGACTTTTTGTGTGTTCAAAATGCACTATTCAAAGCCACATCATCAATTTTCATCCCTTTTTGACTTCATTTGGTATTTTTCATGCATTTACTGATTTTTTTAAGCTAAATAACCCTGAAATTGAAAAGCACTACAAATGAACTCTGAAAAGGTTGAAAGTTGGCATGGTATCATCATTTCACCCACATAGCATCTGCTAAAAAGTTGAGAGGGTTACGGCAAAAACTAGATGCACTTCTTGTACAAAACGGACAATCTCTTTCGAAGTATCAGGGTTTTGTACGAAAAATCATCTGTTACAAAAGGCATTTCATTTCTTCACATGTAACTTCAGTGATATTCTAGATCAAAGGAATCATCATAATAGTTGTGGAGAGAAAGTCTTCACTTTTTCTTCGCTTGTGTCCTTTGTTTGTTGCACCGTAACCATGGATAATCTTCATCGTTTAACAGGGTGCTTGGGGTGAGCCTTGACTTTGAACGGAGGAATTTCATGAAACTTTTCATAATCTTCAGACATGTCTGTCTTGCCCTCCAATCCC